>CM019066.1:297418781-298018781 GCA_009667805.1 Leptobrachium leishanense | reverse complement strand
AATTACAAGCTTCAGGCCAGTGGAAAAGTGCATTGTGGTCCATTATAGTGCCTTGTGGGCGAACTCGAACCGAACACGCGGAAATGTTCGGAGTTCAGCGAACAGCCGAACGGTCGATGTTCGATGCGAACTTCGAACAGATCGAACCGAACAGCTCATCCCTAGCTACCACGTACTAATCTGCGGCAACACGGACGTGATTACTGTGCTCGTTTGACCCCAGCCTTAACCACAGCTGTTGTTAAATTACCACAGCCATTAGTAAATGGAGTTGTAAGTTTTCAACAGCTCTCGGAAAGTTTACACCTACCGTGGAATAGAACCTCTTTGTGGGGTATATGGAACTGTAGATCCAGGAGTCCAAAGGACCCCTGCCTCTCATATAAAGGGCTTTCCCCAGCTGAGCAGATGGGACCTAATTTCTTATGTATGTAAGAGTGCAGCGGCAGTGATAAAGCAAGGACTGACATCCAAGCAGTCAGCCCACTGTGGTTGGAGCCCAAACTCCGCTATGAACTGTAGCAAAGAGACAACATGCTGGACGCGTCATCCATAACCTAAAAACACATCCATCGCTTCTTCTGCCCTGAAAGGGTTAACTCACAGGCACAGCTGCAATTATATCCATTCTGGAAAAAGAAGCATTTTAGCAAATTATTGTTAACTTTACCTACAAAGAGTAAATCTTATTTATTCAGCGGCCTTTGGTATAAAGCAAACTCAGAATTCTGAGAAGAAAGATTGATATGATGAGTCGAGAGAAAAAAAAACAGAAAGTTTAGCTGTAAAACATAAAAGATTCCTTCGATTCTCAGTTTTTCAGCTTAAAATTTGAAGACACTCCTCCCTTGTTAAACATTTCGGGGATTTAAAGAAAAGGTACAAGTGAATAGTAAAATACCCATTTAACCTTCATTTGTGCAACTCCTTATAATAGCGGTGCACCCTATTCATATAGAACTTTTTTTTGCCAGTGTTACAAGGTGGTTGTAACAAATTTCTTCTAGTACAGAACGTCCCAGTTCCTCATTGTATTTTGCATAAAAAGCGAACAAAAAGAGAGGATGTGATGCAGTAAAAGCCATATGACAAGTGTCATGTGAGCTTTACATTTTGCTTATCGTCCCTGCCGCATTATGAGGTTAAAACATTGCCATTTAAAATAAACAGACACTACTGATAAAATCGTCTGGCATATAAAATATTCACTATCCTTATAAAGACCCTGTGCTTTTATGTTTTGAGTCACCCGGAGGAGAAAAGTGCCATACAAAAGAACATTATTCTTCTAATTATAAAGAAAAATCAATATTTTTTTTATATCAGTTTTAACGTAAAAATAGACAATATAGACATAAAAATATATGAGTAACCTGTTTTTATTTTAGCCTCCCTCTTATGAATACTCCTGAAACAATAGTTCACACTGATATCCTCTTCGACCCATAATCTCATGAAAAAGAAGTGTATGGTTACTGTTTTGTATATAATATGTTGTATGGAAAGAGACATTGGTTTCCTATCATGGTGTGAAATGTCTCTGAATAGCCTTCGGCTAAACAAAGGAAGTCTGTTTACTGCCATACAATCAGCCTACGAGGCACATATACAATATCATTTTCCTATTGTGACACAATACACCAGTTATTAGTTACACATTGAAATACGAATAAATAAAACATGATGCTTGTTAAAAAGGTCCAGGACAGTGATTTGCAACCTTATCAACATGTGGCACACTGTGGAAGAGCGAGAAACTGTCAAGGCACCCCAGTGGTTTTTAAAAGGATATATTTTATCATTTTAAAGAACAAGAAAGAAGAGGTTAAGATTGTGCGTAAAGCTCTATTCAATAATACATCTAGGGCTATATTACAATCTTCGCACAAAAAGACTCATGCAAAGTGAAAATCTTTGCGCAAAGCGTTAAACTTTTGCGCGTGCAAATCACCACTGGAATTCCAATCCTCGTGGCTTTTTTCTTCCGCCAATCAATTGCACGCGCAAACAGTACGTGCACAAACACAGGCGCAGTGCCATCTCGCGCAAAAATCTTTGCGCGAGCAGTGTTTTGCACCCATTCAGCCAATTAAAATGAAGAAACACACCTATCAAACACAACTGAATTGCGTCTGCCAGAGGCATCAGAGACGGGTTCTGCGTCTATGATGCAAAATGAGCACATTTGCTACAGTAATAATACACACACACACCTGCCATCATCCATTATATTGTTGCTGCATTACTTTTTATGTGCTGTTTTTATTTTGGGTTAGCCAGGTTGTTCAGATATGCTGTTAGCACCAGCTTTTAGGAGTTGCTAAAATAATGTGCACAAAGGCTATGCGGTAATTGCCGCAAATAGATTGTAATACCATCCTCGTACCAGCACACATTCGCATTTGCGCTCACAATGTTAAGTATAGGACCAGCGAAGTACAGTAAGCTCACGTAGGTTCACCCGCGGTAGACGATTGCGCACGGTTGTTGCGCTGACTATGTAATACGGGATTAGGTGCAAATGGTTTTACCCCTCGCGTTAATAGTTTTTTGCACCGGCGCAAACGTTTGCATGAAGATTGTAATTTAGCCACTTACCTTTTTTTGACACTCATACACCTCGTTAGGGCCAGCGCTGCCACTAGGCAGGCACCTAGAGCATAGTGCCCACCTAGGGCGCAGCCAGGCAGATATATCCATGTGTGAGCTGGGGGCAGATATATCCATGTGTGAGCTGGGGGCAGATATATCCATGTGTGAGCTGGGGGCAGATATACCCATGTGTGAGCAGGGGGCAGATATACCCATGTGTGAGCAGGGGGCAGATATACCCATGTGTGAGCTGGGGGCAGATATACCCATGTGTGAGCTGGGGGCAGATATACCCATGTGTGAGCTGGGGGCAGATATATCCATGTGTGAGCTGGGGGCAGATATATCCATGTGTGAGCTGGGGGCAAATATACCCATGTGAGAGCTGGGGCAATATATCCATGTGTGAGCTGGGGCAAATATACCCATGTGAGAGCTGCGGCAATATATCCATGTGTGAGCTGGGGGAGGATATACCCATGTAAGAGCTGGGGGCAAATATACCCATGTAAGAGCTGGGGGCAAATATACCCATGTAAGAGCTGGGGCAGATATAGCCATGTGAGAGCTGGAGCAAATATACCCATGTGAGAGCTGGGGCAATATATCCATGTTAGAGCTGGGGGCAAATATACCCATGTGAGCTTGCTTTTTTTTTGGGGGGGGGTGCAAGTAGCTGGTCTTGCCTAGGGCGCAAAATAGTCTAGCACCAGCCCTGCACCTCATTCTGCCATGGCATAGGAAAGACCATTTGCTGCAATCTTTTATTCCACAGCACAGTGACTAAACGTCACTGATCTGGGATGTCAATTGAAATGGGACATTTATAACTGTTCCAAGGAAATGAAGCATGTTTCGGGGTGCATTAATATTGTGTGTTACTGTGTGGCAGCATATATTATCCCTAGATATTGTGACGGTAGGTATTCTGCCATGGCATAGGAAAGACCATTTGCTGCATTCTTTTATTCCACAGCACAGTGACTGTGTGGCAGCATAGATTATCCCTAGATATTGTGACGGTGTGCTGGGGTTGGGTAACAGGATGTCTGGGAGAGTAATCGATGGAAGGTATATAGGACCCAGAATCCTGCACAGCCTCTACCATCTCACACACGTGTTGCCAATTAATCAATTAAAGCCACAGGTAAAGTCCCAGGCTGCTGACTGCTAGATAGAAGCAGTTACACTTCTAAAGAGATGCTGTTGTTTTTTTCTTTTGTTTGAGATTATGGTTTTGTGAAAGGATTTTACCAGGAAGGATAAATTGAGATTTCTCTCGTTTTCAAGTATGTCCTGGGTGGCGAGTATGTACCGTTAGGTGTCTTGCCCAAGGACACTTACTGGAGAGGTGCTCGTCGGGATCGAACCCATGTCTCCACAGGCTCTCTCCACGCAGAGCAGTGATGTTACCTCTACTCCACCCAGCCGGAACAAATATAAAAAGGTATCACTTTTACGGCTGTACTCTGCTGATTTTGGCATCTGGACTAACACGTCTTACCAAATCTACACTGATTATATATATATACACATACCAAAGTATGAGGACTAAAGGCACTCATTACCCAATTTCAATGAGCATGCTCCTCGCTCAGTGGATGTTGCCCTGGTGCCAACTCGCAGAGGGAACCGATAGAAAAAATGAGTGATGGAAGGCACTCGGAGTTTTCATGCAAGCCGAAAAAAAGTTGACTTAGGTCATATAAACACAGACGTTTCTGCCGCTAAAGAACCTTATTAAAAGGTAAAAAAAGTAAATGGCATTGCTGTGTATACCAGGTTACTTTTTCACCTTGATAAAGGCCCTTAGGGGCTGAAATGTTGGTGTTTTATATGACCTAAATAAACGGTTTTGGCTTTTATGAAGACCCCAAGTGTGTATATATTTGATAGGCCATTATAGAAATATATATATACACACACACACACACACAGGAGAAAATACAAATGGAGGAAGCACTCAATCCTAAAGATTAGAGAGATGTAGGTGGCCCGGGTGCTGCACAATGAGCGCATATAGAGAATCCAAAAAGTAAGGCGCACTCCGGGGCTTTAGGTAAAATAACAAACTTTATTAAATAAATAACCGACGTTTCGGTTCCTAAGAACCTTTATCAAGGAATAAAACCAAATTAATAAAAACATGTTTAAATAATGTAAAGTTTGACTCACCCCCCAATCGTGTGTACGCTGCGTCTGGGGCCATGCCACAAATCAATTGACATATACATACATTTTTTAAGTCATGAATCTTCGATCTTTGCCAGAAATAAAGGGCTGCGAGTGCAATAGAATAAAAAAAATATCTATAAAAAAATAAAGAATAATAAAAATCAAATTTAATTAAAAGCTTCTAAAGTTCTTTCTTGAGCCTTTGCTTCCCAAAACTCTGTGTTTTCGGGATGTCTGACATGACACCTGCGACAGGAAGTCTGGTTTTGAGTGTATTTTTGCAAAGGTACACAAAGCGACTCTGTGTTCGGAGGATTTCTCGCCAATTTGGAGGTGGCAAGGAATCCAAACACTGTAGTAGTTTGCTTACTAAACTCTAAAAGCGGTTTTAATGAACACAGTTGTGAGTTTGTGACATTTAACTCCTAATGATGAGCAAAAAAATTAAGGCAGAAGCAAAAAGGCTTCAAAAAAAGACACGGAAATCCAATTCAAAATTGTTTAAGAAGAAAATGCTAAAAATGGCAATAGAACTTACACAAGTTGTTTTGAGCAATTGGATATAAAATGTATTTTGACTCTTTCACTACCAAGAACTTTTAGTCGAAAAAAATATTATGGTTATTTGAACCTTTAGGCTAGGGTCAGACGAACGCATTTTTCGTGTCGTCCGTGAAAAAGTGCGTTCGAACGAATGGATGTATTTTTTCACGGAATACGCGATAGCGGTCATACGATGTGTATTTTCGTCCGTGATTTTGTACGGATCATCAATAAAACCCTTTTTGCATCTGGACGTTATGTTGGCCGGACATTAGCAGCGTCTGACGTCTCCTAATCACGCACACACGCCGCTAGCGGACGCAGCGCACTCTGTACGTCAGTACTAGCGGTATCACATTCTCGAAAAAAATGTGTTTGTTTGCCGCTTGCGTTGCGCGGCCGCACTTTTGTCCGGCCGTATTTCGTACATTGCCCATCATTTGCTGTTACTACGGCCGTGATAAATTGCGGCTGCACGCGCGTTCGCACTGCGTTCGTCTGACCCTAGCCTAAATGTAGGGTAAAATGCTAATTTAACATGAAGATCTTTATTCTGAAATATAACAATTTTAATCTTTTCTATAGGTACTTATTTTTAATGCATTCAAATACCCTTTACAGAAATATTATTGGGATGAAAGGTTATAAACTCTAGGGGCTCTATTACATTCTTCGCGCAAACGTTAACACGTGCTCAATAACGCATTAACGCGAGGGGCAAAACCCTTTACGCAGAACGTCGTATTACAATGTCCGCTCAAAAAATGCGCGTTAACGTCTAACACGGGTGGACCTGCGCAAACCCTTTGCGAGCGTAATGTACTTTGCACATCCTATACTTAACATTGTGAGCGCAAATTTGTTTTTGCGCTGGTGCGCGCAAGGTATTACAATCTTAGCGCAAGATTTAACAGACAACGTTTGCGCGCATAATTTTAACGTCTTTGAAAAGCTGGTGGTAACGGCAAATCTAAACGTCCTGGCCGAAACCAAATACACCAGCCCCAAAAAAAGAAAATACAGCAACGTACAGTTACACATTATATGCATGCCCAAACAATAAAATTGATGAGTTGTGCGTGTTTTTATTATTGCTGCAGCATATATACTCAGATTGTTTTTGACAGGCGCAAAAACTGAACGGGAGACAATTGTGGTTCTTAATTCAGATTGCCCACCGATTTCTGCATGCAGCGTTAATGCGCATCTTTTTTACGCGCGTTATTTTTTGACGGATGAAAAAATGTACTCGGATTGTAATACCAGCGTTACTTTACGCGCGTTAACGTTTTAACGCTGCGCGCAAAAAAAAATAGTGCTGCGCCAGCGATTTTGCGCAAAGAATGTAATAGAGCCCTAGGTGGGGTCCCTTAGCCTGCACAATTTCACAAAGGGTCTGCATTGTTAGCATATAATGGCCTGTGTGTCAAATACAGTAAATGTGCTAAAGATAGATAATATAAATGGTCAGGTCCCCTGCATATGTGTATTTGTAGTGATCATAATGAGATTATTATAGCTGTTGAAGCTTAATTCTTGTACAGTAGTGAGTGACTCTAGAGCTCTTCCTGTATTCTGCCCTTTCCCTGGCTGTTCTAATGCAGCAGTAAAGTTTTCTGTGTTGAGGTTACAGTGTGGGTGTATTACTTTTTTAATTTGTCAGTAATACAGTAAACTTCATTATATTTAAAAAGTTAAAATACATATTTTAACTGCAAAATCCATTTAACAGTAAATTCGAGCCAAATTTTATACTAAAGACACCACACTATAAATATTGCTGGGTGCAAGAAACTAATAGCTATGTTTTACGCTTTATTTGACAACTGTTCCTTCTGCTCACTATAATTATCATGGAGTCTTTTCTTAGACAGCAGCTTTCAAAATTAAGGTTGAAACTGAAAGAGTTAAACGTGGTCATCAATTCAGATCATTTGTTCATATTTTTCAACGCTGTTGTTTTGGTTTAAACTTTCCTAGGCTGTTTTCAAAACACCTCAACCCATCACCTGGTGAAAAGACCATAGAGGATGACTGCTAGTTCTTAGTTTTCCACACACTGATTATTGGTTAGAACCCAGTATATGGAGAATATTGCTTATATTTTGAATATGACTCATTAGTTAATGGAAAATCTTGGGGTATACGGAACAGTGAGCAACCAGAACATTGTGGTTATTGGTGCACTGTTTAGTTAATAAAACACTCCCCAGGGAATATTAAATAACCCTGGCTGGTGATCAATGTGCGGCATAACAAGTAAACGAAGATTTATAGTGATGTACGCCCCCTACCTAGCATCAGGTCATAAATTCACAATTTAGCGAATATACCCCAAATGTATAAAGACATGTAAAGATACAGAGGCCCTCAATTTCTAGTTACTCAGTGTTTATTGTGTTACCTGTATTGATATAAATTTAAAAATTCGTCAAGTGTTACTTAAAAATAATATTTTTATAAGCCTTTCGGGTGATATAACAAGAGCAAACAAAAAGATTTTATTAAGCGTGGTTCGTTTCCGAGAAAAAATGTTTGTTTCGCTTTCATTTTTTCTATTAGAAAAAGGGAAAGATCACTTATGATACAGCTTATCGGAGGGGGGGGGGGTATTGGAGGAGTGCAGGTGTTTCCCAGAGCTGCAAACAACGGTGAAAGTTGCCATTGTTGCAGCGCAACATACATCGACATTTCAGAAAAAGGGAAATCAAAACAAAAGTATGAGAAGTTTGTCCTTCCTCGGTCTTGATAAGCTCTTATATGAAACGCCAAAATTTGTCACCGTTGTTTGCAACTTCGGCAAACACTGTCACTCTTTTAATAACCGTCCCGGATACTCTAACACTGATGTAGCAACATTAAATATTTTCCGACTAAAATTGTTGCCTAAATTATGGATTCCTCAAGCTCATTTTATACTTCAGAAATGTTTTCACTTTACAATGATTTCTTTGTCCTTTCATAATTATTCTTCATTTTATTCACTTGCATAGCAGCACTTGCAAGGCGTACGTGCATGTTCTCCTGTAATTCTTGTTCAGGCTATATTTTGCTTTTCAAGCAAATAAAATAATAATATATAGTAATAGGAAAATTAATGCTGATCAGAAACGAATGGGATATTGCCTGTCTGCAAAACTTCTTACCGTAATGTTTTATCAGTGATGGAGGGGGTTACAATTCTCTAATTGTATCATTACGGTTCATATAACTCATGGATTGATAACTAAATTTAAGCTACATGTATATCATTCTATTGATAAGGTTAATAGGAGTACACTGCATTTCCTCAGATCATGACGTTTCCCAATACAGTGACACAGTGCTTCCATGTATTACATCATGGATGATGTGATAGTTCTGTAATCGGATTGAGACACGGAAATTTGTACTATATATCTTGATTAATTTATAGGTTAATGTTTAAACCTTTTGCACAAAAGGCAAAACTGATGTATGATGGTAACCAGACATGGGTCAACTTTCACAGTGAGCCAGAGTGACATCTCACCCACCATGGAAATTCTTGTATCAATCACCAGACTCAGAATGATAAAGACTGATGCGGAGTAACTGATTTTTTTTAACTTCACCTAATCATTTCAGTATGTTAAAATAAAAATGTTCCCAATTTACATCCATTACTTATTTGCTACCCTAAGTGAGTTATTCCACAGACAGCACAGACTCAGCTGGTAAGTGAAGAGCCTGGTTTAGGTCAGGAGAGAGAAGTCTGCAGACTATTCTTTTAAATAGCTAAAAAGGTAGGAAATTAATCCTGGTTGTAAATTTGGAAAATTGCTGCTACATGTTCAAAACCAACTGATCTATCCCTTTCAGAATCACTTTGCAATGGTTAGTCACCAATGGGGTACATGAGAACACCCCCCCCCCATAGTATTACTCATTCTTTCTAAAGGGTGACTGAGAGTTTAAGCTGTAGTCTTACAAAGAGGGTAATGTTTGTCCAATGACCACCACTGCATAGGTCTGCCATACACTGATGATCTTCAACTTACAACTCTCAAAAGATTGGTTTAGGATGATGATAATAATAGCTATTAAGTAATGACTGAGGCTACTGAAGCCTGACCAGTTAAATGCCACAAAAATGCTGCCTACAAGTTCAAATGAATAGTCTTTTGGTAAGCTGGACATGATGAAGACAGAAGGTATAAATAGCTGATGGACTACTTCATGCATCATCAACAAGTGGTTAGACAGGTCCCTTTGCAGCATGATAGCCCTCTGTCATAAAGGGAGTACACATTAAACAGAGTGAAAACCTGAACATTCTATCAGCATACAGATAAAGAAATGGAATCCTCATGTTTCTATGCTGTTTTCATGATTTATTCCTAAAAGTAAGGGCACTCTGTATCTTATGGGTCACCTCTTCCATTTCTGCTTAATAAAAATGCAGGTACTTAATAACAAACAAACAAATAATACAAAAGTAAACAATACTTGTCTCTTTTCGCAAAGGTTGGCTCTGGTGTTAAGATCCCAGATATTCTCTTTAGTTTGTTGTTATGAAATGTTAATAGATGAACCTTTAATAAAATTCACTATAAAGAATATCCAGTTGAAAGCTTGCCTCTCTGCACCATCCAAGAATAATTTAAATTGTAGACTAAAGGGGGGGGGGGACTGTAAATATTTGACTTGGATTCTGCCTGCTTTATACGTATATAGATATATAGGTTTTTCTTTTAAAGCCTGTACTGCATGACACATTTTAATGAAGACTTCCTGTTAATTTCCTGCTTCTAAAACGACAAACACTTAAAAAATATATAGTATAGCTACAAGCCTCTGCATGAAAGCAGCTAACCTGCAGTCTGCTGGAGACAGTCATTTCAGAACACAGCACCAACCCCTTGCGGCCACTGATTCTGGGAAACAAGTTGTACATATGTTGAAGTGGATCTTATGGTTTTGTAGAATTATTTTAATACTGGAGAAGCCTGACCAGCATTAAAAAAATATATATTATACAGGCAACCCTAAATAAGCCACCTCAAGCCATGCATAAGGGCATTCACTTCTCCTACACCCACTAACCTCAGCCTAAACAGACTTGTTCTCAAACCACATTAAAGACTATTTCAAAGTGAAATCAGGAGGTAGTAGGTGGTGAGAGGGAGCTTCACTGAAGTGAACCTGTTGCTGCTCACAACTCCAATTAAACTCAGCACATGACACTATAAACCAGCTGGAAGTGACAGGAATAGATATCCTTGCTCACAAAAAAATATGCTGAAGTGAGAAAAAAAAATACATTTTCCTGATTCACATCAGGTCAGTGAGTGCTCACTCATACTCACATGTTGGCATGCCAAATCTGGTGTCCCTTCATTCCACGGCGCTGGATGTCCAGGAGACCATTATTCTGAATGTGGTTCTTGCTCTCTCTTAGATCCTACTTATGGGACCTTCTCGAATCCTTCTAGGTTTTGGTAAAATGATTCCTCTGGGCTGTCAGTAGTTTTGTCTCACTCATTTAAACAGCCAGAAGTAAATAAATACACGGTTGACTTGTCCCAGAATGTCCAGCTGTTGTTGATCCACTTGGTCCAATCCCAGAATAAAAAAAAAAATGACCTTGGTGGGGCAAAGGATGTCCTGCGTGTGGATGAGTTCTCCTGTGAATCCCCAAAGCTCCTCAGCCTGCTGGCTCCCAAGACAAGTGCAGCTTCACTTGCATTACTTACACAGTAAACCTGTTGCTGTGTCAGACTGAGTCACCTACCAAAAAGAAGCACAGGAGCTGAATGATAAGAGCTGATAGCAAATTCCTTATCTGCAACCAAGGTAGATCCACTCTAACATTGTCCTTCTGCCAAACTTTTACTCTTTTGGTCCTATAGCAGGTTCTTCTCACTGGGACAGTCAGTGCCTCCTCCTTCTCCTCCTCCTCCTAGACTTATCTCTTCTTCCTGAAGACTATCTGTCACATTGTGTTTATTATGACACCCTTTCAGCACTCTGATCAGGTTTCTTTCCTCTGTTGTCTGAATCTCTTTCTCTTTGTTCTTTGTGTAATCTTTCAGTGCAACACTAATTCACAAGATGTTTTGCATCATTTTCTTCTTTATTTCTCCTTTTTCTTTCTTTTTCTTTTTTCACTCTCTTAAAAAGCATACATCTGTTTTTTTTTTTTTTTTACATCTGTTTTCCTTCTCAAAACCTGATGTGCAGCCTATTTTCTTCTCTTATCATCCCATCTAAGAGTTTTCCTACTTTCTCACAGCTTCAGAGGTTGTTCCTCCCACCCATAGAGTTGTTTCCCCTCACTGTGTGTGTTTGTGAGAGTGTGTGAATAGGGCTGCTAAGAGGTTTTTTTTTTTTCCTAGGAGGTGCTGCACAGATCTGCCCCACCCTGTTCTGTAACCCCTACTGCAACTCCTATACCAAGAGGGCTGCTTTCATAGGAGAGTGACACATTTACAAAATTCAGGGAACAGCTGTAGCTCAGAGCACTCCCATTAAACCTAGGCAGCCTGGGACATGTATAATTCAGCACATTACATCGAGTACCTGTTCTGCAGTTGTCAGCATTGTGTCTGTGTTTACATAAATCTCAAATTAAGATATGTTACAGCAAAATAACATATTTTGCCTGCTTTATAATGCTGAGATACAAAATGAAAAAATTATAAAAGTATATTTTCTGTTTTGAATGTGTTGTAATGAGTGATTACTGTGGTTTGATACTTTAATGGCAGAATTGTTTTAAATGCTGCTATAGCTCATATTACTTTGTAAAAAATAATAACAAATAAACGCTTTCAGAATTCAGTGGGTCCATTCCAATTAACGAGTGAGTAATTAAGTAAGATGTCCCTACCTATATTCTTGTCTCAAACCAGTAAAATAAAATTTTGGCTTTCAGAGATTAAGTGATATTGTGTTTGCAAGACCACATGACACTAAACAAATTGTTAAAAAATTCCTTTTGTCGAGTGAAGACCTAAACTCCCAAGCGACTGCCAGCACCTCCGGCGCTGGTTTTACTGGCCTGCGGCGAGACCCCATACTCAAGTCCTGCTTGGCTCCCCACCTTTCTGGCCCGTAGTACATGCCTGCCCCCAGGGCCGGTGCTTTCACTAGGCAAGCTAGGCAACCGCCTAGGGTGCACTGCCACCTAGGGGTGCAGCCGGCCCCAACTCGGGTTCCATTATTGTACCCCTTCCTCATTGCTTGTTTTGCCGGCAGTGGGGACTCGCAAAGTGGAACCCTTCTAGCGGCGCAGAAAATGGGCGTCTTATGGTGATGCACAGGTGCCACCAGATGACGTGCAGGCGCCACAAGAGGCAGATGAAATAACAAAAGAGACAGAGGAAAGAAAGGCACAGAAAAAGTAGAGAAAGGAAAAAAGAGGCAGATGAAAGAAAAAAAGGAACGAAAGAAAGAGTCAGATGAAAGAAAAGGCGAAGAAAGAGACCAGAGGAAAGAAAGAGGTACAGACTTATCCTGGGCCTGACCAGCGTAGGGTAAGATGGGCACCAAACTACCATGAGTGGCCCTCGTGAACAGTGTGTTGTCGCCCACCGCAGCCTTTGTGTATGTGTACCACCCCCACGCGCACAGTGTGTGTTCCCCCCCGCATTTCAACAGTTGACAATTTTTTTCGGGGGGGGATGCAATTAGCTGGTCTTGCCTAGAGCGCAAAACAGTTACCTGTCGCCCCTTCACATGCAAACTGTTCCCCTTGATTGATTGATATAGCACTACTTGGACTAAGGTACTACCATATACTTCATGCTCTCTCTCCCACTCCCTTCCCCCTTTCATTTTACTGTATAATGTATATGCTTATTGTTTATTTATTTATAAAGGATTTTACCAGGAAGGATACATTGAGATTTCTCTCATTTTCAAGTATGTCCAGGGTTCAAGAACATTGAAATTGTTGATCCTCGACTTGCCTTAATTCATGTCATGTTTGCCTGTCTTAAGTTCAAAATGAGTTTCCGGTGAGCTGCGACTCACCGCCTTCATATGTTATATGTATTTGCTTTGAAATACCCAATAAAATACTATTACAATAAAAAAAAAATGCCTTTTGTATACTGATCCTCCAGAGGGATAACTGTTGACATATATGCTGTCCTATAAGTATAGTTAAAAGAACACGTGACAATCTATATTTATACGGTGGAATTGTATCCTCTTCTTTTAGTTTTAATGCCTTATCTTGTGACCTCAGAGCTCCTGCAAGCCCTATGAATCCCTGCAGACAATACCAACAGCAGCATGCAGCGCTACCACTGTCAGATTGTGGATGCCAATTTTCATGAGTCGAGCTGCTCGCATACCGGCTCACATATAATAGGGAGTCGCTACAAATTAACGGTTTGCAACGTATTTTCCCATTAGCAGCTTTCTATTACTGGCAGGGCCAGATTAACATAGAGGCTGATGGAGCAGGAGCACCAGGCCCATGCCCCAGAAAAGGCCCAGAGAAAGGATAACTATGTCTGCATTGATGGGCATTTGGGTCCCTGTATCTCCAACACCGTGGCAGCTACAAGGTGAGGTATCACTGGAAAGGCCAATGATATCAAACGTGACCAGGTTATATGTAACAATAATATAATAAATATTTCCTTTTTTTTCTTTCTAACACAGCAATATTTTTCACTTTTCAGCTATAAAGTGAACAATGATGCTGCACTAACTCGTCATCTCATTTCTTATAACACCAACAAGTGTGGAGGTGATGGCACAGTCCTCCAAAACACAAGGGAAATATTTTATTTTTTTCATTTTTTGGTTAAAATTTTATATTCTCTCAAAAAAATGCAGTAACAGGTTCCTATTTCAATATTTTAAACAAGAATTTCCTGTAGAATATATAACCACAAAGGTTTGAATGATAAAATGTGAAAAAATAATTCTACACGCTGTAAATTATGGAAATTTATTCACACAGTATCTGCCAGGTTAGATATACCCGTATCTGCACTATTAAATAACCTAAAATATATGTTAATTTCACAAAATTCCAAGAAAAGCCACCAAAATCTTCAACTACAGGCCCATAGAGATCTTAATCCAGCCCTGATTACTGGAATAGGGCCCTTTGTGTGTACAGAATTTATGTAAAGTCCAATCGCTCTCCCTTTTGTTTCTCCAAGTAGAGAAAATCGTTTCTCTGCCACACACTATTTTGTGCCTTTTTATAATTTTGCCTATGGACTATAAATGCATTTCTCTGCTCGTACCTCCTCCCACAGTGAACATAAGCCCCTTTATGTCAAACATCTTTCAATGCTTCAGTGTAGTAACTGGGGAGGAGGTTCTGAGTGTAAAATGCCGAAATCTTAATTGCAGACAGTAACCGTAAAATAGTCTGTATAGTACAGATGATTGGTGAAGCTGTACTTACAGTATTTGTGCATGATGTATATATATATATATATATATATATATATATATTTGTATCAACTTTCATTTGTTGTGCCATATGGAAACCGTAACATCTTTTGTAAGCAGGAACTTAAGTTGACAAAACAATCTGTACAGTGACGAGGTCGGATATAGCTCTTTGCAGAGATAAGCACTTAGCGCATACTTAGCTGTGCATGGAGATAAGAAGAGTTTAGATCATTACAGATTTTATACCATTGCTCAATGCTGTCATGGAAGAAATCTTTATACAAGTGGCAAAACTTTCTGCTTACAGACTTGACACAATAAGGTACAAAGTGACCCATGGCAAGATTCTGGAACCAGAACAGCATCTCCAGAAAGTTAAGGGGTAATTCCCTAACTACTGATGTTTTGTATTGTTGCCACTACGGTGAACATCGGCACTCCAGAGAAGGAAAATTCAAAAACGGCAGGTGAGGTTCCTGCAAACAATGGCAAATAATGCTGAAAAAAAGATACTCTTATACTTCCGTACAGCTACTTTCTATTCACCATTAGTTGCAATACTGCTGAATATATGTCATCGATTTGATAGTGACAGTCGCACTTCAGCTTCAAGTGACAGTGCAATGTAGAAACTGCATGACGTCTAGGCTAGATAACGAAATAACTGTAAGCAATATGAAAATTAGGTACGGGAATCATAGTACAGCAATACTTGCTATAACATGTAGCTTCTACTTCTTACATAAATTAATTCAAAACCATTTGATTTAAGAAAAAAAAACAGTCAGATTCTGAGAGTTCAAAACTTTGCTGCAAAACATGTATACACTGTTATACACTTTCACCACTAAAACGAGTTAACCTCGATTTTTTTTCATTGTAATACATTGAAAACAGGGACGTGCCGTCAGGGGCGGCAGGTGAGGCAGGGTCTGACCTGCCATTCTATTAAGTGGTTAATCTTAAAATAAGTGTAAAATAAAATCTGCGGATATTTAAAAAAAAGTTAACAAACTCACCTGCTCAGCGCTCCCCCGCCATCCATCTCTGCTCCTCCATTTTATTTTTTGTTGAGTTTAAATCATCACACAGCAGCGGCAGCCTGCTCTGAGCCTATGCAATTTGAGAGCTGAATGCTACGGTAGACACGTAAGGCAGCTCAGAGAGGGACAGAGCAATTGAATTGCTTGGACCAATGGGAAAGCACCATTGATCTCAAGTTATTCAAAAAAATGCCTCCATGAGAGGCAGGCCTCCCATGGATTGATTTGACACATGACAGTCATGTGACTTTCCTCATCAGTCATGGAGGTGTCCCGCTGGGCTGTGTGCCTGGAGGCACATCCTGGAGGGCCCTGAGAGCAGCAAGAGATCCTGGGGAGCCCTGAGAGCAGCAAGAGATCCTGGGGAGCCCTGAGAGCAGCCAGATCCTTGGGAGCTCTGAGAGCAGCCAGGTCCTTGGAAGCACTGAACAGCCAGTTCCTCGGGAGCACTGAGAGCAGCCAGATCCTGGGGAGCACTGAACCTGAACCTACGTAACCTGTGTATATCTGGCTCTGATACTAGTCAGTGCCTCACCAGCCATTGACCTCATCTCACGTCACTGATTGAAAATCAATCATTAGCATAGTAAAACCCCATTTGCATACATTTTTATAAAGAAAGATTAGTGTGCCCCTTGTGAAGAAACAAAATTCTTTGTTTTATCTCTCTCCAATCACTCTGTATTACTAACAATCAGCAAATTGCAGCACCTAACCTCAGTCTATAACAAAAAGCTCAACATACTTTACCGGTGCATTACAACAGCCAGGGAGAGGGCAGACTACAGGGAGAGCTCTAGGGTCATTCACTGCTGTACAGGAATAAGATAGAGGCTATAATGTTATAATGACTGAAATCCCTGTACAGTGCATGTACAAGGTGTTAATGTAATTTCCATACATGGGTATTATGCCACATACAGATATTCGTTTTATATTCTATTTGTATTTTTTAGAATCTGAATTGCTAATAATCTCATTATGATCACAACAAATCCCCATAAGCAGGAAATCTGAACATTTTATTATCTGTCTGCATCACATTTACTAGGTTTGATACAAAAGCCATTTCTGCCTGCATGTGAATAATTCGGACTTGTGTGAGATAAGGGATGCCATCCACAGTTTAGAGCCTTTCATCCCAGCAGTATTTCAGTAACAGATAAGTGAATACACGGAAAATTAAAACTAAGCAAGTTTACATTATTTTAATTTCTTAACTCAGAATAACAATTTATGTACAAAATTACTATTTCACCCTACATTTAATTGTTCCTTTCCCGTCTCGTGTTGCAAGTAAATGTTTGGCCTGTAAAGAAAATTATCAGTTAACAATTGTTTGAGTAAATTTAAATAACTACCTATGAAGTAATAAAACTGTTTAATAAAACAATAGAAGTTCTATAGCTTTGTAACTTTGTACATAGCTCTTTCATACTGCATATCTATTTCCAATAATGTGTTCTTTCCAGGGGACAAATCCTAAGAAACAATGAATGGGATACTCTATTGAAAAATAGAGTTCCCCATAATGCCCTTAAATAATTGGTCAGATAACATAAGCCTCTGCCCAATTATTTTGTTTTGTTTTCTTTGTTTTAGGTGATTTTACTCACCTTTTCTCCATTGCTGTGTGTAGCTTCTCCTCTTCAGCTCCGGGACTTCCGTACCTGTAGGTCCCTGCAGCTATCTAACGCAATTTCTGCTCCATCGCAACTTGCTTATTGTAGGAGATGCAAATTGCTCGCTGCTATGGCACTTGCGTATGTAAAGTGCACTCCAATACACATAATTTCCCACTCGACTTTACCTTTTACCCAGTCTTGTATTGTCTTGCTAAAAGCCCATATTTTTCACAGTCCTTTGTTTTAGTATTTTTCCGTTTCAGTCTCATACTTTGCCCCATTTGAAATATTTCATTTTAAGTATGTACTTTTTCATGCATATACTTCATTGTATATTTGTCGCCCTTACTCTTTATATCCTACACCAATGTTTCCCAAACGAGTCATCATGGAAGGCAGATTTTTAAGGATTACCTTGGGCAAATGCAGACTGAATCCAGCAATCACTGAGCAGCAAATCATATCACCTGTGTTGTGCTTCAGATATCTGGAAAACCTGGTCTGTGAGTGTTCCCCGAGGACAGGGTTGGGAAACGCTGTCCTATACCATTTCATAGCTCATTCTGTGATTCCATATGCTAATTGTCATGTCACTTCATCTTATGTTCAAGTAGTTCCATATGCTATGCCAAACCATATATTATATGTAAAGTTAAACGTTTAAAAGGTGAGAACACCTCTGTGATGTCACTGTCATGTTGTTGTGTCGCGGTTGCTATAATTTTACATTGTTAGATTTAGAAAAAGATAAATAAACATCTGAGGGTGGTTAGAATATGGATTCGATTGAGGTTGTTGTAGAAGATGCTTCATATCGAGGAGGTTACAGTAAAAGGGACATTTAGGGTGAGTATTGTTCAGAGGCCATGTAGCAATAGAGTGACTTTCAGGTTACAACTAAGGCTGTGTTCACACGAGCGTAGTGGGAACAACCATGAGAATGGGAGTTCTCTCCGGTCGGACACCGCTGTGGCCACCTCACTGAGTGCACGTTCGGACGCTCAGCCATACAAAGGGCTAGCCTCCTATAAAGGATCGCGCTCAACCGTACAAATCGCTAGCCTCCTATAGAGGATCACGCTTTGTTGGCCCATTGAATGTCCTTCGTAGAGTTTGGATGAGGAGGGTTTTAGCATGTATGGTGTAATGTGCGATACTATTACACACGTTACACCGTGTGTCCCTCCCCGTCGAGTCGTCATAATGCTGCAATGGACGCTGGGAGGAATGGTCACTACGGACGCAATGAATGCGCTCGTGTAACTCCGGCCTAAGAGGGGCTGGCTTGTGGTTACTAGAAAGGTTATGAAATGGTTTTTCACCTCCACCCTACCAATATTTTTTTTATCTTTGTACTAAGGATGTTATTTTTATCAATACAGTAAAGTCTGGGATATTTTTTCAAGACCGCATTAGCTGCAGACCAAACATTTCTACAGTATATAACGTTTCTGAAAAACGCTTATTGCCTCAGGAAGATCACTCTTCCAAGTATTTGTACTTTTCCAGGTACAATCCGTCATTTGTAATTGGGACTCAAGTCTGCTGTACCTTTGGTAATTAAACATTTCTTGTTGCAGCAGCACTGCAGTGTTACCAGATTCTAGCTTAATTGAATGTCAATGCCGTTACCAGGGCTTTATTGTTGTGGGTTTGGCATTTTGTCACTACCATTTAATTTAAGTGATGATTTCAAGCTGAACAATTCCACCATGTGAACTGATATGCCAGGTCACTCAATATTAACCTTATAACTACCTGACCTTTTTTTTAAAAAAAAAAAATCATATTTAACACTACCATAACTTAAATAAAGACATTAAGGTGACAGTTCATAAATTGTTTTTGCCATTGAAGTGGTGTTTTTTCCTGCTATAGCCATGCAAAAATCTAGCTCCATGATTGTGCAAAACTGAGCTCCTATATATCACTGAGAATGCACACCCAATGCTCAAACCTCCTATTAAACCCAAAGCATACATAAACTACACAACATCAACATACAATCCAATCAGACCAAAGAAAATCCACATTAATGCTTTACAGTAGCCACAAACCCCAGAGCCCTCTGCCTCAACTACGCAGCCTGTGTCAATCACATATACAACATATATCAGTGTCTTAAAGAGTCACTATTCCTATACCTACTCTATGAGAGTATACTAAATCTGGGTGGATTCCATGAATATTGGATAGGTTTACATAATCTTCTTGAATCCACTTCTGTTGGAAGTGAGCAATTTGTGAGCAGATAACACACTCCTGAACATAGCAATTAACCCACCTATCTTTGGCCCTTTATTACATAAAGAAGGGTTTCTAATTAGCAATAACCCCTAATTATCCCATTACGTAGATAGGGTTACTGTTTATGTTGCTACGCGCCATCCTTCATGTCCAAGGCTTTTCATCATAAAACAGCACAACATCTTTTTCTTCTTAAGAGCGAAAAAGGAGGAAGTGTACATTGCTTATGTAGATGAAGAACAACAGTCACAGAATGTTTCATAATAATAAAAAAAAGAAAACTGTTAGAGACACAAAGAAAAAAATGTTTACCTTAACCCTTTCGCTGCTGAGGCTTTTCCCGCCTCTGTGCTGAGGTCATTTTTACCGGTTTTGCTCATCATGTTTAAACGTGTTTTGAAGGCTTATTTTAGTATATGACCCAGACATATTATATATCGTTCTTTCCGTCAGACTCGGCAGATTCATAATATGTCATTATTATATGTATACGTCATGACCTGTCTGTATATTATAACAAAAAATGCAATAAAATATAAATTTTCAATAATTTACAACGTGTAAAGTGTTTTTTTTTTACATTTTAACATGCGAGCAATTGCAGTTATATTTTGTATGGGGTGCGCTTGTTAAAAAAATTAGAGATGGGGTCTTGTTACATTTTTTTTTGGGGAAAATTACACGATTTTTAACAAACGCACCGCATACAAAAATCGTTAGTGCAGCATCATTGTTCACATTATAATTGAAATGGGAACAATATTGCTGCATTAACAAACCAAAAAAAAGAAAAAAAACTTGTTTATTTTTTTTATAATTTTGTTTTTAAATATTTTTTTATTTTTATTTTTTATTTTTTTTTACAAACTTTTTTACACTCATGTTTGGTATCGTTGGAACGGCCATGCTCTGGCCGATCCAACAATACCAAACATTAACCCCTAACTGCCACGGATCGGGAGATAGAGGGTTCATTGGAACCCCCTATCTCCACCATTGGTGGTAGTTAGGGGTTAACTCCAGGACTGGCGTCATCATGCTATGCACGATGACGCCAGTCCTCAGGGGGCATTCCTGGAGGCTTGGCCGACATCCAAGATGCCGGCCAGCTCCGGGAAAGGATCACGAACCGGCGCTTTTCGGCGCCGATTCGTGATCCTGCCCCCATGGGGTTAATGCCAGGTACCATTTGGAAGAGCAGGCTGTGCCCTTCCAAACGGTGCCTGGGTTAACCCCCGCAACGCCGCCGATCGGGAGGGAGAGAGGTCCGAAGGACCTCCCCCCCCTCCCTTTCAGGCGCCTCCTCCGCACATGCGGGGGGGGGCCTGAATTAGGTGTCATCGCGCCCCCGCGATGACACCTAATTACTCCGGCGGCGGTTACGGATGCTGGGCTGACATCGAGGATGTCAGCCCGCACCGGGGGGGCCAGTGATCGGCCGGAACCCGGCCGAACGCTGACCCCAAAGAGAGGACATGCTCAGCGCGTCCACCGCATGGAACGATACATGCGGTTGGACGCGCTGAGCGCGTCCTTAGCAGCGAAGGGGTTAAAGTAAGTGAAGGTCTCCAAATTAACAGACAGAATCTCCAAACACTTTCTAACATTCCCATATACCGGCTGGATGGAGTAGAGGTTACATCACTGCTCTATAACTGTGGACACGGGTTTAAATCCCGGCCAAAGCACCTCTCCAGTAAGTTTCCTTGGGCAAGACACCTAATGGTACATACTCGCCACCCAGGACATACTTAAAAATGAGACAAATCTCAATGTATCCTTCCTGATAAAAATACTTTCTCAAAAAAAATTCTTTGATAGATTTATATGATACAATCTCAACATTGTAACTTCAAGTTCAGCTTCCAACAGATGAGAAAGTAATCTAAAACGTACATATCATAAATGCTCAGTTCCTGTGTCACATTTCTCAAAACTAGGCTAAGGAGGTAGCAATTACACATATGGACAAACATTTCCAGGCATTTAAAGAGCCACTACCACCAAAAAAATGAAATGTTCTTATTTTATGTCGCCAATATCTTACATGTATATTCTTATGTATGTTTAGTTAAAAAAAGTACTCTACATGTGACATTATATGCATACATTTTGCCATAATTTGTGTTGTAAACTGCTCCCCCCCCCCAGTATCTTTACAGCAATTGCTCCTCATTGCGTGGCATTGGGCATCGAATGGATTCTATAGGTCAGATCTCCAAAAAAACACATTTTAAGGATTGCATCGCCAGAAGGGGGTAGAACTTGAAAGTCCACTATCAGATCTACTTCAGCTGCCCTCTCTTATCAGGGGTGGCATAGACAACACACTAGAGCCCCTGCAGCTTTGTGTATACATTTACTCCTCCATCCCATTGCCTCTTCACTACTGTTTTATCCTGCAATAGAGCTGTAAAGTGAGACTCAAAAAGAAAACAGTAGCATGTTGTGACAGAACACAATGTCGTTGTGCGACTTGGAGGGGGCTATGGGCTTGCCTCCTGCCTACAGACTATGGACCAGCAGTTACACGGGAGATTTTGGGTCTGTTTGCCATCTCCTGCAACCATCAAACGCACGACACACAGTGCAAAGTATTTCTGCAGTCGCCGGTTCCTCGGAACCAAGCGAACGCAGCTTTTGTAGCCGCACGTCTGGAACTATTATGGGCTACTTTTTCATATTAGCCCGGCTGAGACAAATGTATAATTTCTTTCGAGACAGTGACTGTTTCCCTCTGGAAAAATATGTGTTTTTAAATGGCTGGAGACAGAATGGAGTTTCTACAATGTTATCTGTGTATTTGAATAGACTGTAATCTGCTGTCACCCATTGTCTTAGGTTAAGAAAGGTTATGTAATGTTTACTGTACTGTCTATCTAATGTAACTAGATTTCTTATTTCAAGAAGTCAATGTTTGTGCAATTATCTGTATCAGTGTGATTAGATCCTCCTAGCAGAGGCTGTGATTGTTTATATGTAAATGACCTGTGTCTGTCCCCATAAAAATATGTGCTTGTCAATTTGATTAAACCAGTTCTATTCTGACCAAGCTTGAAGTCACGACTCATGATTTGGGGTACCAGGAATCTTCTGCCCGCTGTGCCAATGAAAGGCTCCAGGTCTACAGCTTCGGCTTATTTCTGGGGGTGCTAGTCAGGCTCTCTACAGGCACCGGGCCTTAAGCTGTGCGCAAGGTACTAGAGAAAGGTGTGAGAAGTCATGAGGAGAACCTGGGTGTCCAGTGAGGAAGCGGCATTTAACAGATGTGACCCTGTCCGGGCACAGAAATCTGTTACACATGTGTTTTATAATGTTTTTTTTTTTAATGTACAAGTAATCAGTTCCAGGTTATGTTAATGCTAGTGTTCTTTTAAGAAATAGATAATGCAGCTAATACCTCCAGAATATAAAAAGGTGATGTTCCAAGAAGCTGAACTAATTTCTCAGGATATTAACAGTCCTACCTTCTGTCAAGCTGGCAATAAGTTAAAGAAACCCAGCAAATTTTCCCACAATCATGGACTTTCATGCAGAAAAACAAATGGCTATTTTGTCGTTTTATAAATGGGCAAGGCAAAATTTATATAAGTGAGATCATGCAGTTTTCTCAGATCGAGCCAAGAATATACTCCAGCCAAATATTGGAATTAACAATGTGCACCACGGCCAAGACATATGAGTCTGTCATATCAAAATCGGCAGCAGACACAGTAAACGGCTACCTCCTTAGATTAGATTGGCTGATTACAGTTTTTCTTTACCCTGTGGATTGTTCGACACAGGGGCCTTGATAGAAGGATTTTTTTTCTTAGCCAAACTGCAGTAACCCCTCAAATTGTGAATTTCCTGAACAATCTTTTCTCCTTTGTGTCCCTGTTTTAGTGTGATATTACAATGCAGGCGCTAAAAAAGCAGCCTGCATCGTAACCCGGCGCTAAGCCTTGGGATGCGCTAAGCACCGCCGCGAGCATCCCCTCCATGGAGTCCATAGGACTCCATTGAGGCTAATGCTGTCGGTCACATGACCTCCAGCAGGTCAGCGTAGTGATCCGCAGAGAGAGACTGGGGGACTTTTTCCCCCAGTCTCTCCCTGCTCCCTGCAGCCAGAAGAGGCGGTTGGAGAAGCCGTTCTCTCCACGGGATTAGAGGTGAGTATGTGATATTTGGGAGGATTTTCGGCAGGTTTAGACGGATTCCGCAGAATCGGAATCCGTTCACACCAGGTCCTGACTGTGGTTAACTTTCAGGTTAACCGCAGCCGGATGGTAATTAGCTTTAGGACTTTGTAATCCTAACGTTAATTAACTCTTTGCGCTCCCCATGTTAAGCATAGGAAGCGCAAAGTACAGTAAGCTCGCGAAAGGGAGTGCAAGCTCCGAATCGCTAACGGGTTTTTTAACCTATTAGTGTTCGGATGGTAATATGGTGCACCTGCGCTAGGGCCACCAATGCTAACGTTAACGCTCACGCAGGTGAGCACTAACGTTAGCGCTTTGAATGTAATAGTGCCCTTTGTATTTAAATGACATCTGATTCTATATAAATCTTTTTGTTTTATTAGAAAAAGTCCATGAAACTTAAAAAGCAAGTTCAGGATAGTGTATATTTTATATAAATTGGCATATATGGATAAAGATTGTGTCTACTTAGCTTATTACATTTTTTTGTCGAGCCTAAAATATCCATCTGTCAAGCTGAAAAGATAATGAAAAAACAATAAGGTGGAAAAAATGGCGCAGATAATGTGTAGATGGTCGGTCTTGGGTTGCAGCAAGGGCACAAACGCACACTCCCAAGTGCGAATAGTCAATGGATAAAATAATGGGTAGAGTCCTCGCGCTTACGCCAAGTGTCCAGTGAGTAATACTTCAAGATAATCTAGAAAACATAATAGGAGACATACATTGCGCAGTACATCCTTATGACACCTGGTTTCCAGAGAGAAAGTATTCAACTCACTTTTTTCTGAGCCCCATAAAGTCGGCTCTGGACTATATAGGCATATATCTGTGGATATGATCTCACCAGCCTGTCCTACCAGCAACCATCCGTGGTGATAACCTGGTCCATAGATGAAATATTGGATCCCCGGGATATGTCACAGATGAAAAGTCGGCAGGATAAAATAAAGTAAATTTTATTGCAGCACTAACGCGTTTCGACCTAATTGGTCTTTATCAAAGTGCAGAAAAATATACATAATCTATATAATAATATATGTATATTTTTCTGCACTTTGATAAAGACCAATTAGGTCGAAACGCGTTAGTGCTGCAATAAAATTTACTTTATTTTATCCTGCCGACTTTTCGTCTGTGACATATCCCGGGGATCCAATATTTCCTCTATGGACCAGGTTATCACCACGGATGGTTGCTGGTAGGACGGGCTGGTGAGATCATATCCACAGATATATGCCTATATAGTCCAGAGCCGACTTTATGGGGCTCAGAAAAAAGTGCGTTGAATACTTTCTCTCTGGAAACCAGGTGTCATAAGGATGTACTGCGCAATGTATGTCTCCTATTATGTTTTCTAGATTATCTTGAAGTATTACTCACTGGACACTTGGCGTAAGCGCGAGGACTCTACCCATTATTTTATTCAAGCTGAAAAGAAGTTGACTTTTTCAAAAAAGATGTCCTGGCCTGCACCACCAGCAAAACCAATAAAGAACGTAACTAAAGTGCACCTGTCCTGCCAACATAAGTTGAGCTCAATAGATTGAAATCACTCCCTTAACCCTTTCGCTGCTGAGGCTTTTCCCGCCCCTGTGCTGAGGTCATTTTTACCGGTTTTGCTCATCATGTTTAAACGTGTTTTGAAGGCTTATTTTAGTATATGACCCAGACATATTATATATCGTTCTTTCCGTCAGACTCGGTAGATTCATAATATGTCATTATTATTTGTATACGTTATGTCATGTCTGTATATTATAACAAAAAATGCAATAAAATATGTATTTTCAATAATTTACAATGTGTACAGTGTTTTTTTTCACATTTTAACATGCGAGCAATTGCGGTTATATTTTGTATGGGGTGCGCTTGTTAAAAAAATTAGAGATGGGGTCTCGTTACATTTTTTTTTGGGGAAAATTACACTATTTTTAACAAACGCACCGCATACAAAAATCGTTAGTGCAGCATCATTGTTCACATTATAATTGAAATGGGAACAATATTGCTGCATTAACAAACCACAAAAAAGAAAAAAAAAGTGTTTATTTTTTTTTTATAATTTTTTTTTAATTTTTTTTTTTTTTTATTATTTTTCTTTTTCTTTTTTTTTTTTGACAAACTTTTTCACTTTCATGTTTGGTATCGTTGGAACGGCCATACTCTGGCCGATCCAACCATACCAAACATTAACCCCTAACTGCCACGGATCGGGAGATAGGGAGTTCATTGGAACTCCCTATCTCCACAGTTGGTGGCAGTTAGGGGTTAAGTCCAGGACTGGCGTCATCGTGCTACGCACGATGACGCCAGTCCTCAGGGGGAGTTCCCGGAGGCTTGGCCGACATCCAAGATGTCGGCCAGCTCCGGGAAAGGATCGCGAACCGGCGCTTTTCAGCGCCGATTCGCGATCCAGCTCCCCAGGGGTTAATGCCAGGCACCATTTGGAAGGGCAGGCTGTGCCCTTCCAAATGATGCCTGGGTTAACCTCCGCAGAGCCGCTGATCGGGAGGGAGAGAGGTCCGAAGGACCTCCCCCCCTCCCTTTCAGGCGCCTCCTCCGCACATGCGGGGGGGGCGCCTGAATTAGGTGTCATCGCGCTGCCGCGATGACACCTAATTCCGGCAGCTGCGGTCCCGGATGCCGGGCTGACATCGAGGATGTCAGCCCGCACCGGGGGGGCCAGCGATCGTCCGGAACCCGGCCGAACGCTGACCCCAATGGGAGGACGCGCTCAGCGCGTCCTCCGCATACCAGCGGTAATGCTGAGGACGCGCTGAGCGCGTCCTCAGCATTGAAGTGGTTAATATGTGTCAGTGGGTTTTTTTTAGGGTCTGCATATATTGATAATACCCTGTCACTTTACTTTGTTGTCACTCTCTTCAGGTGTCATGACACCAGGGTGAGTGACCTCTGTAAATTTAAGAGATGTCCTACAGCAGTGTTTCCTAAACCTGTCCTCAGGACCTGTTGACACACCAGGTTTGCCAGATATCTGAAGCACAGCACAGGTGATATGATTTGCTGCTCAGTGATTGCAGGATTCAGTCTGCATTTCCCCCAAGGTGATCTGCAAAATCTGGCCTAGTTGAAGGTCCCAAGGAAAGGGTTTAGTAAACAATGTCCTACAGGATGGCCTTCCTCTCATTCCTCTGTTCCTTATACCTTGTACCTTTTGTATCTCATATTTGTGTTTCCTAATTGAAAAGCCCTGAAGGTGCTATATATATGATTGCAGGCCAGCAAGATGACTGATAACTTTCAGGGTTATTCAGAGATCTGAATTGGGGCCGAAAGGTAACCGATCACTGAAATTCAGCGTACGGTTACCTTTCCTGGCCATTCGGCTATCCAGAGAGCAGGCAGTTCGTCAAACGTTGGCGAATTGCCTGCACATACGGTGCCTGTTCGGTGCCTGTTCGAGGGCAGTGAAATCCCCATAGAGAAGCAATGCTTCGTCTATTCAGAGAACACAAAACAGCTGAGAAAGGTTCCCGAAATGCCCTGCCATTCGGTGGTTTCATTCGACAGGTTTATTCAGGAGAATCCCATAGGCTTCAATGTTAAAAATATTCCCGTTTTAATTCAATATCTAATAAACCGTTCATTATAATATTCTGCAGTAAAAGTCTCTTTATTTATAGATCTTTTAGGCAATTTTAGGGATTTTTTGGCAAAAATATTTTTCCTTTTTTTTTTTTAAATAGTTTCTTCTTTTTTCTGGAAGAGACCTTTTTATTAGCATTCATTGGATCCTATATGTAAATTTCAGACATTTTCGTTCAGTAGTTTCTTTGCAAACAGCGTTTCACTTTTCAAACATTCAAGCGTACTGTTTTTTTTTTCACTCTATTGATCTGCGCTGTTGGGTTTTTCCAGCGGCTGCTCTGTGCTGTGATCGGCGGCTGCTCGGGTTTCTCCAGAGTGTTCAGTGGGGTTAATCCAGATGTTTTTGCGGGTTTCGGTGTGCGTTCGCTGGGTTTTGTGGAGAGTTTGTCAGGTTTGCGGCGGTGTTCCCTGCACTACGACGGCCTTGTGGTGCTTGCTGAATAGACCGCAGGGTCGCCGAAATGGGATCACCAAATCGTGCAGTGACTTTTCGATTCTCTTTGAATAACCCTGTATATGTATTTAGTTTTAGTTTTACATGTTGTTGTGCCACATTCTTCGGCAGGAACAGCGCAAATCTAAAAAGTATAATATCTATTTTTTGATCATTTTTGGTGGAACACTTGGTTTAGGTTGGAAATTTTTGACATTCTATATGACAGAAGTTTATTACAAATTTTTAAAATTTTTAATAAGTTTTGTAACACTGTTTTTGGTAACTTCTGTTTAGTATTGTCCATAGCAACTTATAGAATGTAACGGTTTCACAGTTCCCGCCTAGGGCTGGGGTCAGACGAACACAGTGCGAACGTGCGTGCAGCCGCACTTTATCACGGCCGCAGTAGCAGCAAATGACATCCAATGACGGGCAATATACGAAGTACGGCCGCATGAAAGTTCGGCCGCGCAACGCAAGCGTCAAACAAACACATTTTTTCGAGAACGTGAAACCGCTAGTACTGACTTACATAGTGCGCCGCGTCCGCTAGCGGTGTGTGTGTGCGTGATTAGGAGACGTCAGACGCTGCTAATGTCCGGCCAACATAACGTCCAGACGCAAAAAGGGTTTTATTGATGATCCGTACAAAATCACGGATGAAAATGCGCATCGTATGACCACTATCGCGTATTCCGTGAAAAAATACATCCATTCGTTCGAACGCACTTTTTCACGGACAATGCGAAAAATGCATTCATCTGACCCTAGCATAATGGGTGCCCACCAAAGAATTTGCTCAAAGTACACGTGTCAGCACTGAAACCTAGCGAATCAAGACTGATCGTTTGCACTTTATCAATGGTTTCACCTAAAGAAACACTCATGTTATCTCTGACTGATAAGTCAGCATAGCATGGCAAAGCCCTCAGAGCAATGCCCATTGGAAGACAAACATGGCAGCACCCAGCACTGGAATCAGGTATGTAAAGTCTGTGATATCAAAGGGAGAATGCTGGCAATTGCTCAAGTGGGTAATTTATATAGTATATTGCGTACACTTGGTATTATGGTCTTTGTCTGTTTTGTTATAAGACTAATGGAGGTTTGTGTAAAACAGTAGTCTCAGTTTAAAATAAAGATGGTTCAAGTAGTTACATTTTGATCTGTGAGTCCTACGATTCTGTCTTGGGAGCTGCTACGGGGACATATGAATGAAAGAGCAAGCATGTCTTTGTAAATAGAGTGTCTGAAGGAGGTGCAAGTAGAGGGATCAACACCTGCCTGGAATGTAGGAGTGGAAAGAGAGGTCGGTACCAGCACTGAAGATAGTGGTGGGCCCAGAGACAACTGAAGAAGGGAAATATGAAGTAGCGGGGAAGCTACACTTGTGTTTGAATGGAAGAAGGGAGCTCCGTAGAAGATAGACAGCAATTTTCCTCATGTATTGGAAACTCTGTATCAGAGCTCCACAACCCCAAGGTATGAGATACATTTTTTTAATTATAAAAAAGGATTTTACCAGGAAGGATACATTGAGATTTCTCTCATTTTCAAGTATGTCCTGGGTGGTGAGTATGTCCCGTTAGGTGTCTTGTCCAAAGACACTCACTGGAGAGGTGCTCTTGCCGGGATCGAGCCTGTGTCTCCACAGTCTCTCTCCATGGTTATAAAACAGTGATGTTACCTCTACTCCACCCAGCCGGTGTTCTTTAAGACAAAAGTGATATTCATCCTCTGAAGGGATATGGCCCCAAGATTGATCCTGGCCAGTGTAGGTTAACGTTAAACCACAAATATGCACATTAATTTTGTAAATGGCATAAAAACGTTGTTTTAGATTTTTTTATATGAATCCCTTGGGTATGCACCCCTCCCTGCCACAGGTACTCCTCCTCCAGGTTCTATTTAACCTTGATCTGCGGGAGCTCCATGAAGGGACCTTTTCCTCAGTAAGTGAGTTTATCCCATGATGGGCAGTCATTAGGTTTGCAGAGTAGGACCTGCCAGAGGATGGATTACATTGACGCTGTTGGCAGGCTTAAGCAATTCATGGCCGTTAATTGCGAACCAAATTTCCACCATTTTATTCAACAAAGCTTATATTTAAGAAATTTTCAACATGTGGTAAAATCTGGCATTATGCACCCATGCATGAAGCAGTAGTTGCAGGTTTTTTGAATGTGTTTGACTGGAGTGCTCTCTCCCTGGTTTTGTTTTATATATATATATAAGTTCCCAAAGATTCAGACTGGCTTAGATGAGAATAAAAAAAAGTATTGATTTAGAAAAAAATCATCGTTTCAGTTCTCAATGGAACTTTCTTCAGGATGACAAATACACCATGTACCAAGCACATTGAGATATATATTTTGACAGAACACGCGGTCACTGTGTGACTTGGAGGGGGCTGTGTGCTAGCCTCCTGCCCAGAGACTATGGCCCGTGAAAGAGACTATTGAGGAACCGGTGGACCTTTTAAATATATTTGGTTTTCACTGTTTTATATATCTGCCAGTTAACTAAAGATTTCTGATGTCTGTGTGTTATTCCCTGTATAGTGTAGATCTCTGTATTAGTACCTGCTATTGTGTAAGTTATCTCAGTAAGAAATTCCTTTTGTTTACCCTACCTTCTCCCTCCCCCATTCTCCATTGTTTGAAGGTCCTGTGTAGCTATCTGATCTGTGATGTTGTCTGTTTGATTGTATGTAAATGTGATGGTCCTTGACTCTATCTGTTCTCTCTGTGAATAAACAGTCAGTTCTATTCTGACCAAGCTTGAAGTCAGGACTCATGATTTGGGGTACCAGGAATCTTCTGCCCGCTGTGCCAAGGAAAGGCTCCAGGTCTACAGCTTCGGCTTATTCCTGGGGGTGCTAGCCAGGCTCTCTACACATGCACCGAGCCTTAAGCTGCGACTAAGGTACTAGAGAAAGGTGTGAGAGTCACGAGGAGAAGCTGGGTGTCCAGCGAGGAAGCAGCATTTGGCAGATGTGACCCTGTCCGGGCACAGAGATCTGTTACATTGATTGATTGATATATATATATATATCAATCAATCAAGACACCACAGGTGCATCTCAGCAACATCCAAACTCAAAGGAGGGGCGTACTGCACTATATATATAGTTAGTTTTTTTTGCACTTGTCACACTTTAATGTTTCAGATCATCAAACAAATTTAAATATGAGTCAAAGATAACACAAGTAAACACAACATGCAGTTTTTAAATGAAGGTTTTTATTATTAAGGGCAGCAATAAACATGATCGTGGGGTCTACACAAAATGAGCAAACATACACTTTATTACATCAAAGTAATATTTTACGTGGGGTCAGGTACACTACAAAATGTCACTACTTCATCCTGATCATGAGCCCAGAATAAATCCTGGGGATTATTTCATGTTCCATACATCCTCACTGATTAAATAGTTTTTAAAAAAAACAATTCATTTACACCTGGCCCTTTTTGTAATGTATGTCTGTATATTGCATTAACAAGGGACAATCAAAAACCTGGCGTATACCTTTTTAAAATATATTCTTCGTGAATTTATTTTCTCCATCTACCTCAATAGTTTTCAGGTTTGCTTTAGAGAGATGTGACTACAAAGCTGCAACGTGTGTAAATGAAGACATGATCCAGGTTTTGGCAAGTGTATACAAGTATAAAGGGTGTGAAAATATTTATACAATATCTGCAATTTTAAAATAATTCCAGTTTTCTGCATGAAACATATCCAACTGGGGATATAGCCCCTTTGGCTTTCTGTACTTCAATTTGATGGAAAACAGAGCATTTCTGGTATATTAACAACCGCCAGGCCACAGACCCACTGAGACAAAGAGGATTTTTGCCTGTACGAACTTATACTTTAAAATAAGGTGTGTCTGTTACTCATTTGTTCTGGATGTACATCAGGAAAGACCTATTTGTATTTTAACTTCCCAACAAGATTCTTAAGTTAATGGCAAGATGGGTAGAAAGCGAAGCAGGAAAATCCATTTTTTTTTTGTGTCATGTTATGATGAAGCCCTCTGATTGCAGGTCTAGAAATGCTAGGGGCTTGACGTTGATCATTCATTTGTTTTTAACCCAAGGCAGCGCAAACTTCTCAGCAGATTCACACTCTTTCCTGGCAAATAGAAGGTTAAACACGAATCAATGGAATTTTTTAAAAAAAGAGAATTCAAAAGAAACACGTATTAATTGTTACATTTAGGAGCTTCTTATTTAGTTATTTCTTTTTTTTCTTATTTAAAATTAACATCAAGCACAAAAAGATTTCAAAAAATTAAGTATTGAGGAATACATGAGGGGTTATTCAAAGAGCACTGAAATTTCACAGACATTTTGGTGCTCTTTCATGCGGCGCACTTAGGCAAGCTGAATTCACTGACCCTACGGAGTATCCCTCATTCACCGCAGGGTCCCCGAAGTGTGTCAAATCGAGCCGCTGAAAAACCACTGAATGCATACGATAAACTGCCGAAAAAACCCTCTAACACAGCCGACGATCCACCGAATAGACTGCCGATGCCATTGATCAGTCGCTGAACGCAGCCGAAAAAAATGACCAGCCGTCTAACAGGGGTAAAAAAAAAAAAACAGTTTTTCAAAGGCCTTTTTAAACTAAAATAATGCATGAAAATAATATATAAGGTCCTATCAATAACAATAAAAAGGTCTGTTACAGAATTTTTAAAAAATGCCATTTATACAAAAACGGAATCAAAAATTTTGCCGAAAAAATCCCTAAAAATGCCTGTAAAATTCTATAAAGTAATAAAAAGACTTTTTGCTGCAAATGAAAAGGAAAAAGGGCTGAATAATTTTTTTTATAAAACGTGGGAATTATTTTTACATTGAAACCTATGGGATTCACCTGTTTAAACCTGTCAAACGAAACACCAAAAATCTGGGCCTTTCAACAACTTTTCCCTGTTGTTCGGTGTTCTCTGAATAGATTAACTATAACTGAATAGATGAACTATGACAGAGGAAATCACTGCTGCCGAACTGCACCGTATTTCGCTGGCAATTCACCAATATTTGGCGAATCGCCAACTTTATGAATAGCCGAATTGCCATGAAATTGCAAAGTACGGGGAAATTCACCGCAATTCGGTGGCCAATTTGTGTCTCTTTGAATAACCCCTTTGAGTTTTTTCCAAGTATTTCCACTAAACGTTGGGGAAAACAGTTATCTGAGAGATATTCAGTCCCCAATATATCAAGAAGGCAACTCACGAAGCCTCTCCTCATTTTCAAATTGCCCAAGATGGTCAAAACTACATTTAATTTAAGAACAAAGCAGTGTGCACAAAATTCTCTTTGAAATTTATTATGAGTTTATAAAAGGCATGGCTGCTTTCCTTATGAGTTTGCATGAGCCAATCAAAACTTCTATATTGGAAAAACACATAAGAGTTGGATCTCATATTTACGTCCCAGGGGATGGAGACAGGCAATGGCTTGTTAGAGATTTTTAAATGCTTACATTAAGTGTATTAATTTAAATTTGGGTTATTTTTACACACTGCATATAACCAGTAGGATAGTAAATCCCTATATTTTATGGAAGTAGCCATGTCAGATTAAATTCACTAGAAAAAGAACTTAATATTGCACAGGCATGTACTGACCATAGGGACTACAGGGAGATTCCCAGTGGGCCGATGGCTCAGAGGGCCAGTGTGAATGCTGTTTCACCGTGCAGCTTTCACAGCCCTTAATGGGAGAGAGCCTCCTCACCATCTGTAAAACAGACGCAGTCTGTCGTTTTCTCATATTGGGGCCTCCGTGCCAGTGAGACCTGCTGCGAATCTGCCTCACCTTAAGACATGCTGCGCACTCTGCGCCGCTGTGTTGTTTTATTCAATCGCTCTGCAGCAACTCCGGTATCTGTAGAGTGATTGGTTGAATGATCTGATTGGTTTATATACTATTTTTGATCGTTTGCATAATTAAAGTGGGCTGGTCTGAATGAAGTCATGGGCTGATTTTTTTGCCCCAGTCCAGCCCTGATATTGCATGTAAGCTAGAAACTGCCACAAATATTAATTCTACAAATCTAGCATTGGCATGTTCTAATGGAATGATGACCTATATATTTTAAACTAATAATGGTTCAGCCCAATGATAAAAGAATAAAAAATATTTAATTGCTAGATGAAAAGCCTGTGTTTTGTAAAGATATCTTTTTTTTAATCCTAAAGCAAGCAGAAAACTTAATTGTTTCTTCCAAGAGTTAAAGAAAACCCTTTAAATGTGAATTAAACCGATTATGTAATCTGTCAAGGGGATGCTTGTATGGGTATAGATTTCGCTCTGCTGCACTTAGCTCAACATCTGTGCATTCAATTTATTTACTAACTTACTGAACATATTTAAAACCATATGTTGCCGTACAACAAACTCTGAAAAGAACATGCATATAAGTTGTCTCAAAAAAAGACTGGATTCTGTGACTTTCTGAATGTATATCTCATTTTATGCATTTACATCCTTTCAAAGAATATATATATACAACACTCCACTCAGCCATTTTCATGTTTGGAAACAGATGATGATACAACCGAAGGAGGAAAATAAACTGAAATTTATGATGCTTCATAAATAATGAAACCCCAAACAAAAAACAACCACCCAGAATTCGATCTGTAAATAAATCAGGGAAACAATGGTTTACTGTGAAACTGCCTCAAGCCTAGTGAATTATGGGTATGCAGTAAACAAACAATTCTCCATTGTGTCAAAGATGCAGTTACCACCAGATCTATTTTTCCTGTAAGTTACATTTGATGACTTTGTGGTGAATTTTTAGTGGTACCATATGGCAATTATCAATTGAATTTACTGGAAACTGCCACTTAAAAATTAGTTACTTCAAAGTATTATTCCCACATGGTCCTCAACAGTAAAAGTGTTTACATTCCCTACTTACACTATGAGAACCTTGTTTTTCGTGGACCTCGGCTTTGATTTCTAAGAATTCTAAAAAGTTGCAATTGAAAACTTTTGCTCCCTTCTCAGTTTCCAATTCATGCTGTATCAGGGACGTGCTTTGTTATATTCATCCACTGGTATTATGCGTAATATGGTTTTTCTAGTGCTAATTTAGTCAACTAAAATTTAAATACAGGTAAATGGCATTTTAGTTAAAGGAAAACGACTAAAATTATATGAAAATTAGTCCCGCCCCTACATTTTCATCTAGTTTTTATTGGTTGATGGAAATATCAATGGATTTTTGTTATAGTTTTAGTCCAATGTCAATAGATTTTCGTCAACGTTTTAGGGGGCTCACTCATTCCCTGCAATTCTCTGCACTTCGGGGAATTAAATTTCCCCATGCTAAATTCACCGAAGTGCAGGGAATTGGCTGCCGAATACCGCCGCCAACCCGCCACATATAGGCCCCAACCTGCCGCAAACCCGTCGCCGCTGACCTACCAAACATAAACCGCTATCTCGCCGTACATCCGCCGCAAACCCGTCGAACATCGGCCACAAACCTGCCGGAGGGCCAAAAAATGCAGCCGACAAAAAAACAAAACAATACGATTGAAAGTGTCAAAATTGAAATGCTGTTTGCAAAAAAACTACTGAATGAAAATGCCTGGAATTTGCATATAAGGTCCTATGAATGATAATTAATAGGTCTGTTAAAGAAAAAAGAAACTGCTTTAAAAAAAACAGAATTTTTTTTGCCGAAAAATGTCTAAAAGATCCTAAAGAAAATAAAAAAAATAAAGAGGCTTTTTTCTGCAGTTAAAAATAAACGGTTTATTTAGATATTAGATAAAAACAGGAACATTTTTAACATTGGATCCTATGGGGTTCGCCTGAATAAGCCTGCCGAATGAACCCACCGAACTACAGGCACTTCAGCAACTTTTCAGTGTTCTCTGAATAGATTAACCATTGGTTCTCTATGGGGAATTTCACTGTCTTTAAACAGGCACCGTACTTGCTGGCAGTTCACCAAAATTTGGTGAACTGCTTGCTCTCTGAATAGCCGAATGGCCCCGAAATGTCACCGTACAGGGAAATTCCCTGTTCGGTGACATTTCGGGGCCAGAACGTCTCTCTCTGAATAACCGCTTCAGTCTTTGACTAAAATGCCATTAGTTTTAGTCATAGAGGACTATGACTAAAACTAAATTAAAATTGGTACCTTCCTTTTCCTCTCCTTCCTTTTGTCATCATTAACTTAGTTACAATTTAGTTTTCATCAACTGTCTGAGGAAAATTATAAGTCTACTGAATTAACTCTAGTTATTTATGCTCTGCTTTTTAAAATATTAATATATATGTAGCGCTCACCCCCGGAGGAGCCGCTGAATAAACCTCGGGATAGTCTCGCCGCAATAGGAATTATTACACACCAGCACTGTTGTGAATTTTCTAGTTTTGTATACTTTACTAAAGGATAAAGTGTCATAAAATATAAATGTGCGTTGAATGAATTTACAGGATGCGTCACGCGGGAAAAACACACGGCGGAAAAGAACAGTTAACCCCCTCAGTTCTGGAGTGTAAGTCCCGAACAATAGCTAAAAAAAAATTAAAAAAAATAAATATATATATATATATATATATACAAAGTTTAGGGTACCCGTTTACTGTGTTCGACTGGCCAGTGAACGAAAAGAGCAATCTTCGACTAGTCACCGTTGGGGCCCTGTGAATTTAAACAATATTGCAAGCTTGCATTTCTGTTTTGGAACTGTGGGCCTGGAGGCCTCTCACCCATCTGTCGAACAAAACTGTCCAGCACTCGATGCCTCGACCAAAGAATCTTTCTCCCGCCGTGTACTGGGACTCTGTGTCAACGAATCTGCTCCCCGTTTGCCGAATCTCCGCAACTGGAACAATCGATCCACAGCCTGCACTCCCAATAGATCGCCGCTGCCTCCTAACTTGAGGTCCTGCCGGAACCAGCTTGTCCTCCCCAACGCTCAGGGCTAGGTATGTAGGTAACAGCATGATCTCCGTCCCAATCTCCAACACGAATGCAGCAACGTCCACACTCCGGCCTGGTTGCGCGTCTTAACAGCCCCAGCGTGCGTCCTACACCTCTCGTGGCTCTGCTCACACTGCCCATGCCTTGCACAAGGCTGCTGATGTCTTTCCTGGCCAGCACACCCCCTTCCTGTTCCCCTTGCAAAAGTTTCTGGGAGATGGAGTTTGTTTTTGTCCAGCATAGTCCACAATGTCTCCACTCTGTCTCCCTCTGTGGCAGCAATAATTCAATGCACCAGAATACAGTCTTTAAAGCAGTGCTACATATATATATCTGTGGGTATGTTACTAAATGTTTAATTTACATGATCCCAAATTCATTGACTATTGCTTGTATTTTACCATGATGATATATATATGTGTGTGTATTCACCAATGGCTCTCAATCCTTACTTTTGTTATCAAACATTCATTTAAATGGCCCCAGTGAATGCTCCAGAAAATATGCAGCCACAGCAAGTAGAGCGTCACTCTTGGGTCTTCCAGTTAAAAATCAATATCCTTTATTGTAAACTAATTTAAAATATGACATGTAAGCTCTGATGGAGCCTGTTTCAAGACAAGCAAATAACATGTGTGCTTTCCTCACCACTCCACCAAGTTTAGCTGATTCAAGTAGAGACAGTGCTAGTCCATAATTTCTGTTGATGAAATAATTTGAGTATTGCAGGATCCAATAACACATACAAATTATATTGACAATGCATAATAACAGACAAGTTTTCTGGAGTGTCTTCTTCAGGTTGGTGTTGCTACTGGTGCCTCACATCATAGGTATGTGCAGAAGGATGTGCCGCTCAGGTAATTGCTCTGGCTTTCAACCCTTTAGCTTCCTATCAACACTCTTTAGGTTTTTCTTATTTGCTTTAGGATATTTTATTTAATGTTTGTAAGTAATAATAAATATATCATTTGTGCGCACCAAAAAGTATGACCTGTGCCTTTGCCACATATGATGAATTGCAGAACCATAAAAATAGTGATTGGTTGAGACTCACAAGATATCTAAACTCGCGGTGACTTGTCACGAATGGAAAGACAATTCACAAACTCAGGAGTGTTTTATCGAATCTCTATCAAGTTTGAGACATTCTTTTCTTGAAACAAATAGAAAATGCTTCTGTCCATCTTCTCACAACTGTAATTAAGATTTGCAATTTCAATACCCAGAATCAGTTAAGACGAGAAAAATCAAAACATATATATTTGTCACTGAAGAAATGAGTAATCAGGTGCAAAATGTTAAACCCAAGAGGGTTATCTAGAACAGTAGGCAAATAGGTCCACAATTGGGGTAGGTAGCAAACATCTGAAATGCGAGAGGAGTCTGGAAGCCGGAAGAAAATTTCATATATGAAAATGAGCACAATGTCTGAACTTTGATGTACTGGGTAGTGGCTTTAACATAGGAGTGAGCGGTTAGTAGACATGCCATGGTTTTTATTCATGCACAATGGTTGCTGAAAGAACGTGTGATCAGAGGGGGGATGGTTTGGAAAATGGCTGTTACTATCAATTGGGATAAAACTAGAGGTGGCTTCCCCTGGCATGCCTGGCATGAATCCAAAAACATTGTGGCAAAGCCCCATTAACAACTAACACTTTGTTTATTGACAACATTTGCAATATGATGGTTTGCAATTTAAAACGTTAGTCGACATGTGGGCATACCCCTTTGTGTTCTCTCTATCCCATAAAATCCCAAACACTAACACTAGAATATCATTCAGCTAAATCAATTATTTCATGCTCAAAAATCTGCGAAGCGTCGTCTTTTTGATTTATGTATAGAAACATGAGGTTTTTGTCAGACACTGACATTCTACAGTTTCCGTAAAATGATTCTTCCTTTAGGGCATGCCGAGTTAAATAGCCATATCTTTTTTTTTTTTACTACTAAATGAACATCCATTCTAAGTGGGTAGATCTTGTTGTAATTTCATCCGTAGAGATTCGACATATGAAATAGGAAAAAAACTATATTTGTGCAGTATGTTATAACTAAAATGTAACAAGATGTACATAGAGAGAATTTTCCCACTCACAAATCTGGAGCCCCAACACTGGCTCTGAGTGGGGAAGTGCCTCTGGGTTATTTTTCTGAAGGTATTCTCAGGAAACCCACTCCTTTTGTTCACTGTTATTCGTGGTTTTCTCGATAAGGTAGATATAGAATAAAGACACAAAAGAGATCTCTGTGTGTATCTGGATTATGAAAATGAGGAATGAAAACTCCTATTGGAGTGTTAACTCACATTTGATGGAGCTTGTTCAAGCTCAAGATATGCGCCTATGGGTTTTGTGTGGTCAAACCCAAAAAAAGACCGAACAGATGCTGGATAACGTTCTTAAAAATTTAATAAAAAGGTTTAACAAAAGTTAAAATAAAACAAATAAGAGTCCAGGACGCGTTTCACCGCTATCACGGCTTCTTCAGCTGGTATCATCTGAGTGCGAACTTCCAAACATCATGTTATAGTCTCATAAATCAGAGAGATGAGTAGTTTCACGTGTTGTTGGTTAACGAGTGGCGTGCGTTCCACGCCTCTCAATGCAGTCTGTCCAAGTTCCGACAGTGAAGCGCCATTTTGCGCAGGCGCAATGCAAGGTTTCCGCGTTTCAAGATGCGTTTCAGTGACGTAATCCGTCTTTATTTCGTTCTTAAGCATTTGACCATAAACATCAAATATAGATAAAAAACAATGAGGTAAAATTAGTATATACGGCAACACATCGTGTCATATCCCAAATGAAAAAGGCAAAGCTTCTCAAATCGTTATACATCTTAAAACGTAGGAAAAAGGGAGAAAAATCAATAGATGAAAAATCGGTCTAGGGATTGCTAAAAAAAGTTAGCTTTGTGATAAACCAAGATATGTTACTTTGTTATGGACGATATTGTATCTATATTGACCTCTCAAATCCGACACCATTGTGTATGTATGTACTGAAAATTATGTATTTTGTGAGAGTATACTATATCGTTAGAATAAATCTGTGCTCGATTGGTGTGTTGACTATACCTCAGATGTATTATGAGGGGCTAGAAAATATAGCCGACATTTATATAAATGCACTGAGAAGTATATTGGGGAGTAATTATTCTAACTCCTACCAATGCCCTTTTGTCAGGTCTATAAAAATAGATATCTTTGGGGATAAGAGAAGCAGTCTAAACACATCCGATTAGGAAAAATCCCATCATTATGGTCAAATAGAATGGATGCTCGATATGTGTGTATGTTATGAAAATTAAGATCAACGTAATTAAAAAAGTGAAGATTGGGAAATAAGAAATTGGAACGATGTAATAAGATCGATCTATGTAGCCTATACAAAAGGATAAATTATTATCATGGGAATAAATCCTATTATGATATATTGTTGTCTTTAATTAGATCAAGTGAGATGGAGTATAGCTGATCTAATGTAATAGTATCTTATTATGTGTCCAAGGAAGTTGGTCTATTAAGTTTTGGAGTGATAATGTCTTGTATTTTGTTGAAACCATAGGGTAGAGTGTATATGAAGTGAATGATAAATGTACGTAAATGTTTTAAATTATAATATATTGATGATATATGTACCAAATGGAACAGAATCTATGAAAAGAATAATAAATACTACAAGGGATGTATCGATATATGGAATATAGTTCTGTTATTGTAGTTAAGTATTATACATTATTTTACCATGTGTTTAAACTATAAAGTGAAAAAGAAGTATTTTATTGGTGTATATTAATGTTAGTGTACATATTGCTGTATTGATCTGGGTGTCAATCGTAAGTCGTAAAGAATCTATTAAAGTGAAATATGTATTATGTGTATGAATTAAAAATTAAATCTACATAATTCATATAGAAATAAGAAAAATGAAAAATTAATAAATTTTCTAAAAAAATATTAACATTTAAGTGGTTGACTCAATCATTTGGGATTATAAAAAGTGAGTGACTTCAAAATCATCATTAAGTCCACCAGGTGATAAAGTGCCCATTTCAAAAATAGTGCGCATTTCTTCTTGACCCAACCTTTTAATGAAATCTTCACCTGCATCAATTTGTTTAATTTGTTTAAGTGCTGTAAATTTTAAACCTATTGGGATTTGATTGTGTGTCTTTTTATAGTGAAGGGAGACCGAATGTTGTTCGAAACCCTTTTTAATGTTTCGAACATGTTCTGAGATCCGTACATTAAGTGCTCTTTTAGTGCGGCCTATGTATTGTAGGCCGCATGTACATTCTAGCATATAAATGATGTTTTTCGAAAAGCAATTGAGAACGCCCCTGATGGGGATTTCCCGATCGCTTTTATGGTTTTTATATGTTCCATTAAACCCTTTCTTGCTGTGTGTAGACCTACATGCTAGGCATTGCCCGCAATTGTAGAAACCTTCTTTTAATTGGAAGAACTCTTTTTTACAACTTATTTTTTTAGCTTTGCTGTGAACTAAGTTGGTTTTTAAACTCTTTGCCCCCCTAAAGATGATTTTTGGGGTTTTTCCTACAAAGTCTTTGAGATCTTTATCATTATGTAGTATATGCCAATGTTTTTTGAAGATTTTCTTAACATATGGGGCTTTACTGCTATAATTGCAGATGAAGTTCACTTCTTCATTTTCCAGTTTTTTCTTGGATTTATACTTTAGTAGATCTTCACGTTTCTTTTGGGCTAAATTGTTTATAATATAGTCTAATTTATCCTCTTTATAACCTTTTTCTAAAAAATCTTTTTTCAATGTGTTAGCTTGTGTTTTAAACATTTCCACATCCGTGCAATTTCTCCTTAATCGGACGAATTGTCCCTTAGGGACACTTTCTAACCAGATAGGATTGTGGCAACTAGTTATGTCTATAAAGGTGTTAGTATCGACCTCCTTGAAGTGGGTTCTGGATTTGATAGAATTGCCCTCTCTGTATATATCTAGATCCAAAAAAGTGACGTTGTTCGCACTCCATTTTCTATCCAACTTAATGCCCCAATCAGAGTTATCGAGGCCATCAAGGAAGGATATCAGATCTTCTTCTGCCCCTCTCCAAATAAAGAACACGTCATCAATATATCGCCTATAGGACAAAATTTTGTCTTGCGCCCAGCTATGCGAACCGTAGACAAACTGGGATTCCCAGCCTGCCATATATAGGTTCGCATAGCTGGGCGCGAACTTTGTTCCCATAGCGGTTCCTCTACGCTGAATAAAAAAATCGTTATCAAACTTAAAGTAATTATTATTTAATATAAATTCCATACTTTTTAGAATGTATGATATCTGATCTGTTGACATTTTATGGGTCTTTGATAGCTCCTCCCTTACTACACTGAGACCTTTAAGGTGGGGTATGCTACTGTACAGTGCGTTGACATCACAGGTGACCATTATGTCACCTGTTTGGTACTGTAGTCCTTGTAATAGATTCAGCATACTCATTGTGTCTTTAAGATAGGATGGTATTTCCTGAACGATGGGCTGTAGCAGGATATCTACGTACTCGGATAGACGACTAGTGACGGAGTCAATGCCCGCCACTATAGGTCTTCCAGGTGGATGGGTGAGATTTTTATGTATTTTAGGTAGAATATATATGTGGGGTGTTTTGGTATATTCCATTTTTAGATAATCATATTCCTTTTCATTTAGTATCTCATTTTCTTTCCCTTCCAAAAGTAGGATATTCAATTCTGATCTTATCTTATTAATAGGATCTCCCTTCATAGGTTCATACGTGTTGGTATCACTTAGAATCCGTAATACCTCGATGTTGTAAGATTCTTTAGAGAGGATAACAATCCCGCCGCCTTTATCGGCGGGTTTTATAACAATGTTGGGATCTTTTTGAAGATTTTTTAAAGCTTTATTTTCTTCCTTGGTGAGATTATAATGGCGTTCCCTTGTGGGCATCTTTTCTAAGTCCCTCATCACAAGCTTTTCAAATGTTTTTATCTCATCCGAGATAACATGTCGGGGATAAAACTTGGATTTATTTTTAAGAGTAGTGTGTAAGATGGGATTTGGGTGTTCAGTGATATTTTTTTCTATGGGGTTTTTGAGGAAGAATTTTTTTAAACTCAATTTACGCTTGAATCTTTGTAAGTCTATATACATATGGAATTTATCTGGTTTATTGGTGGGAACAAATTTTAGACCCTTATTCAAAACTTTAGTTTCCACATCAGAGAGGGTTCTATTGCTTAGATTAAAAATGCCACTAGTTGGAATTATCTCCTTTCTCTTTTCTCTCTTGCGTATGTGTTGTCCAGCTCTCTTTCCTCTTCTGGTTTTTCCCAAGATCTTTTTTGGCCTCCCCTTTTTTCTAATCTCACATCCAGATCTCTGTAATCTTCCTGTTCCTCCCCTCTCTGTAGTGGGTCCTTCCAAAAAACCTCCTCGCCAACATGTTCTTTAAGAACAGAGAATCTATTTGAAAGGGGGACGGCATCCCTAATTGTGTCTTCCCTTTCTTTATTCTGTGGTCTCCCATTCTGGGATGTATTTATTGAATTGCCGTACCCGGAATTACCGTTGGCGGATTGTCTCCGAACGGTAGACCACTCATTGAGGGATGGCCTTTCTTTTTGTTGCCAACCCCCCCCAAAGTCTGCCCTAATTGGCGGTCTGTCAGGATTATAACCATTGTAATTTCTATCACGACTGGGAAAATAATGATTTGTGTTACTGTATCGATAAGAATTATTATATCTCCTAGTGTTTTCTGTTCTCCAATTATTCTGGTACCTGTTGTTATAATACCCATTGTTGGTTTCATTATTGATATTCTTTCGATAATGGTCGTGCCATGGTCGACCATTATTGAAATCTCTAAATCTGGGTTCTCTTTTGTCAATATTGGTATCAGGTTGTCTTTCGATCATGTGGTTGTTATAATTGTGGTTATAATTTCCATGTATGTTGCCTCTTCTGTAATCTTCAATGTCCCTTTCATATTTCTTCTTTTTAATAACCAAAATGTCCTTTTCTATTTTGTCTAATTTTACCTCTAAAGTTTTGTTAATCTCAACGATGTTTTCTACCGTTTGTTATAAAAAGGTTATAAAGAGGATAAATTAGACTATATTATAAACAATTTAGCCCAAAAGAAACGTGAAGATCTACTAAAGTATAAATCCAAGAAAAAACTGGAAAATGAAGAAGTGAACTTCATCTGCAATTATAGCAGTAAAGCCCCATATGTTAAGAAAATCTTCAAAAAACATTGGCATATACTACATAATGATAAAGATCTCAAAGACTTTGTAGGAAAAACCCCAAATCATCTTTAGGGGGGCAAAGAGTTTAAAAACCAACTTAGTTCACAGCAAAGCTAAAAAAATAAGTTGTAAAAAAGAGTTCTTCCAATTAAAAGAAGGTTTCTACAATTGCGGGCAATGCCTAGCATGTAGGTCTACACACAGCAAGAAAGGGTTTAATGGAACATATAAAAACCATAAAAGCGATCGGGAAATCCCCATCAGGGGCGTTCTCAATTGCTTTTCGAAAAACATCATTTATATGCTAGAATGTACATGCGGCCTACAATACATAGGCCGCACTAAAAGAGCACTTAATGTACGGATCTCAGAACATGTTCGAAACATTAAAAAGGGTTTCGAACAACATTCGGTCTCCCTTCACTATAAAAAGACACACAATCAAATCCCAATAGGTTTAAAATTTACAGCACTTAAACAAATTAAACAAATTGATGCAGGTGAAGATTTCATTAAAAGGTTGGGTCAAGAAGAAATGCGCACTATTTTTGAAATGGGCACTTTATCACCTGGTGGACTTAATGATGATTTTGAAGTCACTCACTTTTTATAATCCCAAATGATTGAGTCAACCACTTAAATGTTAATATTTTTTTAGAAAATTTATTAATTTTTCATTTTTCTTATTTCTATATGAATTATGTAGATTTAATTTTTAATTCATACACATAATACATATTTCACTTTAATAGATTCTTTACGACTTACGATTGACACCCAGATCAATACAGCAATATGTACACTAACATTAATATACACCAATAAAATACTTCTTTTTCACTTTATAGTTTAAACACATGGTAAAATAATGTATAATACTTAACTACAATAACAGAACTATATTCCATATATCGATACATCCCTTGTAGTATTTATTATTCTTTTCATAGATTCTGTTCCATTAGGTACATATATCATCAATATATTATAATTTAAAACATTTACGTACATTTATCATTCACTTCATATACACTCTACCCTATGGTTTCAACAAAATACAAGACATTATCACTCCAAAACTTAATAGACCAACTTCCTTGGACACATAATAAGATACTATTACATTAGATCAGCTATACTCCATCTCACTTGATCTAATTAAAGACAACAATATATCATAATAGGATTTACTCCCATGACAATAATTTATCCTTTTGTATAGGCTACATAGATCGATCTTATTACATCGTTCCAATTTCTTATTTCCCAATCTTCACTTTTTTAATTACGTTGATCTTAATTTTCATAACATACACACATATCGAGCATCCATTCTATTTGACCATAATGATGGGATTTTTCCTAATCGGATGTGTTTAGACTGCTTCTCTTATCCCCAAAGATATCTATTTTTATAGACCTGACAAAAGGGCATTGGTAGGAGTTAGAATAATTACTCCCCAATATACTTCTCAGTGCATTTATATAAATGTCGGCTATATTTTCTAGCCCCTCATAATACATCTGAGGTATAGTCAACACACCAATCGAGCACAGATTTATTCTAACGATATAGTATACTCTCACATAATACATAATTTTCAGTACATACATACACAATGGTGTCGGATTTGAGAGGTCAATATAGATACAATATCGTCCATAACAAAGTAACATATCTTGGTTTATCACAAAGCTAACTTTTTTTAGCAATCCCTAGACCGATTTTTCATCTATTGATTTTTCTCCCTTTTTCCTACGTTTTAAGATGTATAACGATTTGAGAAGCTTTGCCTTTTTCATTTGGGATATGACACGATGTGTTGCCGTATATACTAATTTTACCTCACTGTTTTTTATCTATATTTGATGTTTATGGTCAAATGCTTAAGAACGAAATAAAGACGGATTACGTCACTGAAACGCATCTTGAAACGCGGAAACCTTGCATTGCGCCTGCGCAAAATGGCGCTTCACTGTCGGAACTTGGACAGACTGCATTGAGAGGCGTGGAACGCACGCCACTCGTTAACCAACAACACGTGAAACTACTCATCTCTCTGATTTATGAGACTATAACATGATGTTTGGAAGTTCGCACTCAGATGATACCAGCTGAAGAAGCCGTGATAGCGGTGAAACGCGTCCTGGACTCTTATTTGTTTTATTTTAACTTTTGTTAAACCTTTTTATTAAATTTTTAAGAACGTTATCCAGCATCTGTTTGGTCTTTTTTTGGGTTTGACCACACAAAACCCATAGGCGCATATCTTGAGCTTGAACAAGCTCCATCAAATGTGAGTTAACACTCCAATAGGAGTTTTCATTCCTCATTTTCATAATCCAGATACACACAGAGATCTCTTTTGTGTCTTTATTCTATATCTACCTTATCGAGAAAACCACGAATAACAGTGAACAAAAGGAGTGGGTTTCCTGAGAATACCTTCAGAAAAATAACCCAGAGGCACTTCCCCACTCAGAGCCAGTGTTGGGGCTCCAGATTTGTGAGTGGGAAAATTCTCTCTATGTACATCTTGTTACATTTTAGTTATAACATACTGCACAAATATAGTTTTTTTCCTATTTCATATGTCGAATCTCTACGGATGAAATTACAACAAGATCTACCCACATATCCCTTGCGTTCTACCATTTCGCGCTGACCAGATACGTATTTCATTATAGTATTTGTTCTTGGTTTGGGGGAAACCACTACTTTCTGGTCGAGCTGGGTATTGGGTATATCACCCTGTTCTGGGCGCTTACCATTTCTTTTCTCATCCATTCTAAGTGCTTATGTTACTAGATCACACTGATTCATGCATTTAAGAATTTGTCCTAGATATAAGTGAGTTAGGTGTGTCGTGGTGTCTCTGACTAGGCTAGGTATAGAGAGACATACTGATAGTTAGGCAGTGATTTTTTTTTCACAGATTAGATTAACAAAGGTATTTTCCCTGCAGAATTTTCCAGGGCAGGGAATAAGTATTTCAGGTATTATGATGTAAAACCTGTTCACTGCAGCACAATACAATAGCAGCGAGACAACAGGTATGTGACACACAGACATAAAAGAGGACTATAAATTTTATGAAGGGAGTGAATTAAAATCTAATTTTGCCAAGTTGAATGTTTGACGTGAATGTTGTCTTTGAAAAACTATTATTTTGCGGTAAAACAAGTTAACCACTATTCAGTAAACATTGTTTTGTAATGACGAGCATAAGAACATTCTTGAATCCCTTTGAAGAAGGCCTCAGAGCCAAAATGTTGGGGTCTTCCTTTTCCCCAAGTCCTCTATCCTTATTTACAATATAAAAGGCTGTACTGACTGAATCACTGGATGACTTCCTGCAAAAACAGAATATAAGGGTTATAATATTATGTGATAATGGCTGCTTGATCCAAGGAGAAATCTGATGCCATTCTGGGGTCAAGAAGGATTTTTTTCCCAGTATGTTGCATATTGACAAGCTCTTTTTTGCCTTCTTTTCGATCAACCACAGTAGGTGATGTGTGAAAGGCTGAACTCGATGGACGCACGTCTTTTTTTTTTGTCCTATGTAACTAACGCTTATTTTCTGATTACTATGATATCTCATTTAGGGGAGAGTCTGAGCTGAATATATTCAGAGAGGGTGGCCCATCCTATTTAAAAAGAGGGCAGTGGCGGAACTACTGCCATAGCGACCCACGCGGACGTTATGAGGCCCACAGTCGTCTGGGGCCCGGTGAGGATGAGCAGGCCCGGACCAAGGGTGGACTGACCCGTCGGACTCTCGGGCACTGCCCAATGGCCCGTGGATTGAAGGGGGCCTGGATTCCATGTAGGGGTGCCAGTCCAGAATAGCGTGAGAGTCCGTGTTCAAGAAAGGGCAGGTGGCTGCGTGCATGCAGGTCACGCGAACCGGCCAGTCAGGTGGTACTGAGTCTCAGCACCACCTGACTGGCCGGACCGCCTGACCTGCACATGCACGTACGCAGCCGCCCACTCTTTCTTCAACACAGACTCTCACGCTAATCCGGACTGGGCACCTCCTGGCAGGGAATCAAAGCCACGGGGCACCCTCTGGCACTCCACTGCTACCCAGATGGTGCCGCGGCCTGGACGGACCCCCTGCTATCTCCGGGCCCCTTACACCCATCAGAGAAAGGACACAGCCAGTAACTATATAATAAAGAATTGCTGTGTGTTCATATTCACTGCCTATGAGCGTTTTATTGCTGTGGATTTGGATACGCTGACACACACACACTGCACATTGCTGGGAGTTTTATTGCTATGGATTCTGATACATTAATACACACCGCACATTGCTGGGAGTTTCATTGCTGTGGATTCTGATACGCTCACACGCAGCGCACATTGCATTGCTGGGAGTTTTATTGCTGTGGAGCTCTGGGATACGCTCATACACACCACACATTGCTGGGAGTTTTATTGCTACATAACCCAGGGTGTAGGGGATATATGGTTATGTATGTGAACGTGTAGCTGTGTAAATGCATGTATTTGTCTTTAAACAGGCTGCGGGGCGTACAATTCTGTCCCTGTGCCTGTTGCCCCCTTATGCTGCACCCAAAAGGCTGGTATTGCTCCTAGAATCACCACATTATCTGCTTCCTGCACAAAGTAAGAATGACACACTCCAACCATGACTGTGAGTTATATTGCTGTGGATTCTGTGGCCATACGCCCCTACCATTACTGTGAGGTATATTGTTGTGGATTCTGTGCCTGCTCATACACCCCAGCCATTACTGTGAGATATATTGCTGTGGCTCCTGTGTATACTCATATGCACTGCCTATTACTGTGAAAGTTTCTGGCTGTGGATTCTGTGTATGCTTATATGCACACACTGCCTATATCATGAGAGTTTTATTGCTGTGCAGCTCTGTGATACGCTCATACACACTGCACATTACTGTGAGTTTTATTGTTGTGCGGCTCTGTGATACGCTCTGTGATACTGTGTGTGTTCAATGGCATTAGTTAATTTTTTTGTGGGGGTAGGCTGCGGGGGGTGGTGTTAAGTTGCAGGCGAGGGGGCCATACAACATTTTGCTATGGGGCGCTGTGATTTATAGTTGCATCCCTGAAAGAGGGCATTGTGCATCGATACAGACTTTAAGTTTAAGTTTGGGAGCATGGAGCAGAGAGCTTGTGTTTCTTTTACAAATTATGAAGAAATAAGAACAGTATAAATTTATTGTGCAATGAATTGTGATCTTTTATTTTAAAGGGTACAATTAATGGAATATCAGAATATTACAATGTCAAGGACTATTGTTTAAAGAACTATTGCTTAGAGCAGGGGTGGGCATACTGCGGCCCGCGGGCCACATGCGGCCCGCCACAGAGTTTTTCGTGGCCCGCCAAGACAGTCAGAAAAATCTGCCTTGAACCGAGATTTCCTTCCCGTGCGTGACCGAAGACTTGTCTCATATTTTCCACTAGGACGGTGCATGCACAGATGTCCTTAGTGAGCCCCATCAGCTGGCTGGAGACAGGGGTGTTCTTCTACTCCCGAGGCGAGCAGCCGCTGGCATGCAGCTTAGCCGCTCACCTGGGATGGGAACCACCTGACCAGCGCGCGATCTCGCGAGAATGCGGCTGGTCAGGTGGTTCCCATCCCCGGCGAGCGGCAAAGCTGCATGCCAGCAGCCACTCGCCTCAGGAGTAGAAGAACGCCGGCGGACGCGGAGCCTGGGGCCACAACAGAGGAGGTGAGAGCTGGGGGCAAATATACCCATGTGAGCTGCCTGGGGGCAATAATATCCATGTGAGCTTGGGGCAAATATATCCATGTGAGCTGTGGCCCTGGTCAATATATACTCATATGAGCTGGGGGCAATATATACCCATATGAGCTGGGGGCAATATACACCCATATGAGCTAGGTGCAATATCTACCCATATGAGCTGGGGGCAATATATACCCATATGAGCTGGGGGAAATATATATTCATGTGAGCTGGGGGCAATATATATTCATGTGAGCTGGGGCAATATATACTCATATGAGCTGGGGCAATATATACCCATATGAGCTGGGGCAATATATATCCATGTGAGCTGGGGCAATATATATCCATGTGAGCTGGGGGCAATATATATCCATGTGAGCTGGGGGCAATATATACCCATATGAGCTGGGGCAATATATACCCATATGAGCTGGGGCAATATATACCCATATGAGCTGGGGCAATATATATCCATGTGAGCTGGGGGCAATATATACCCATATAAAATTTATCCCAAACTAGGTGCCCTGTACAGAAAAAAATCATGCCTGAGCCCCGCGGTAAGAAAGCAGATTGTACAACAAATGCTTATGCCAGCTATTGAATACGGAGATGTAGTGTATGCAGCCGACCCGCAAACGCACCTCCAGAAATTTACTACATTGTATAACTCATTCTGCCGCTTTGTGCTACAATGTAACTACATGACCCACCATTGTGACATGTGAAAAGAACTAAACTGGCCGTCGCTGGAATCTAGACGCACCCTTCACCTTTCCAACCTGGTGTTTAAGAGCATTTCTGGGAAGCTACCACCCTACCTGAACAGGCTGCTTCCCTCAGCAGTTCCCTCATCCTATAACCTCCGATCCAGGACCAGCACCTTACTTGCAATACCACAATACAAAAAGAAAGTGTCTCGATCCTCATTTTCCTACAGAGCACCACAATTATGGAATAACCTCCCAGACGCCATCAAATCTTCCCCCAGTCTAAAGTCCCTTAAGAGCTCCCTATTAACATACCTCAATAAGGAATGCACCTGTAAACATCTAACATAGTGACTATATTTCCTACATATTTATTTTCTGTTAATCTGTATATTTGTTTTGTGTTAATTTCTTGCATTTTAGAGTCTCAACAAGCAATCTCACTCCTGATTTAAAAAAATATTGTAGAAAAGTGTCATAGTTTAATGAGACAAACATTTCCTGTTTAAAATGAAATGTGCTTGCAGCTATAGATGATATGAAATTAGCACAATAAACAAATTGAATAAAACTACCACTATTTCATCATTTTAAAAGGTGCGGCCCTCCGCTAACCTCCACTCCCACAAAGTGGCCCCTGAGCCAAAACAAATGCCCACCCTTGGCTTAGAGGATAAGTATTCTTGATTTTATTTTTGTCATTACATTTACGTGGTGTGTTCCGCTGCACCAAACAGATTATTTCACAGATTTATTAGATACCATTTGCACTCCACTGTTTGTTATACTTGGGTTAAATATCAGGCGTGATGTACCACTTGTTTGTGCGAGCTGCACATTGAAGAAAATCTGTAGACGATCTCCAGGTATTGTGTAGCGCTGGGACACATCTGTAATATTTGAAATCTATAGGATGGCTATGTCTAAAGTATTAAAAAAGGCAACACTTATATTTTGGATATTTTATATGTAATTTATGTTGTGTATCACTTATTATGCTTTGTAATCACCTAGTTTCAGATTGGTTTTACACTATAATGTACTGCATTTGTTTACAAATATGCTGAATATGTGTGACATGATGGCTTGTGACATAGTATCTCTTACTTAAGTGCTCTTTTATTGCATATGACGTATATCTTTAAATATTTTTAATTAATCGTTAATAAAGTGGTTGCTATTTTTTTTCAATCATTCTGTCATGGGACATTTATTCTATTGCGTCTTGTGAGCTTAACATGCTTGTGATGCCACACATGCTGCTGTGGTTGATCTGTACTTGTTTTCTTTCTAATTGTGTCACCAAAGATTTGTCCAATTCTATAATTTTTTCAGCACAATTAAAGTACGGAAATAGCAATGTCACATGAACACCCTGCATGATGAAGCCATTCCAAAAGGCATTATTATAGCAGGCAATAAACATGGGTGTTGCTAGACAGAGTTGGTTGGTTGGCTGAAACTTTGGATCTCAAACTCTTTGACCACGGATTAGCAAAGCCCCTGGAGGGACAGAACTTTAGTACGTATTATTCATGAGTAACTACCTGATATAAATGGAAGACACATTAGCCTGAGCAGGTGAGTACGTCAGGTGCAATTTAGACATTGGGTGCTACAGTGTCATAGGCTTTTAGTGTATTTTTTTCATCAAGTGACATGTGTAGAGAAGCAGCTGTGCATGGTGAATTGAAATCACCTGCATTCCTTTATACAAGGTGTGCTGAGGTGCAGAATGGCAGAGATGTCGCTGCAAGCAGACATCATCGTTTGTTTATGGGCCAGATCCAGGCAAGAGCTGCAGAGACTTGCTTGCTAACCCCTGGTAAGAAGTCTAACGAGGGAGGACCTGACCTTTGCTCCAAACTAGACATCACAGATATATCATTGTTTGAGCAGGCTTCTCTACCGTCACAAATTCAGAAAGACAGGCTTAAGGGGGTTGCTTCAGCACTAAAGTGTCCCTTGTTTCCCTTCCTGAGTTAGGCGCTCCATATAGTGAAATAATGTGACCAAGTGGGGGGGGGGATAATTATTTGTGTGTGTGACTGACTGACATGACTAGTGAGTGTCTGTGTGCATGTAAGTGATTGACTGTAAGCAGGGCTCAAAATTTCAGGTCCTGAACTACTAGCCAGGTCTTCTATGTTACTCGCCATCAGTTAACCACCCTAACCTAGTCCCATACTGCACATTTTCCTTGCAGGAATAGTCACTGCTCTATGTAAAACATATATGGCACTGAAGGGGTGTTTGTTTCAGTAAATCCCGTTATCCACTTAATCCATTCAGTGGATGACGGGTATTATACAGAGGGGGTCTGTATTAGAGACCCTCTCTGATTCTGATTAACCTGTCACTATCCAGAACGGATGGTGATCATTTAAACATTACAGATAGCCCTGCAGGGCTTTCATATGGTCCAGGGCTCTCTGCATCACTCAGCCCTGGATGTAAGGCAGTGCGAGGGCTCCTGCGCCTGCCTGTGTGTGTGTGTGGTGAGGTGCAGGGGGTGTGGAATGAGACCATTCTATGCCCTGTAAACCCTTGCGCTGGACGTGTGATGCAGGCTAGCGATGCCGGTGTTACATTATTTTCTATGGCAGAACTAATACATGGAGGGTGCAGGGCAGCATGCAGCCAATGTATACAGCCAGGGCCAGACCATGACATTGTGTTGCCTGGGTCCAAAGATGATATGCTGCTGCCCCCCCCCCCAAAACTATTCCCACAATACACACCCATGCTTATCACAGAGCTCCACAACAATAAAACTCAGTAATACTGTGTAATAATGTGTGACATGAGAGCTGCATTTATATATGGGGACTGTGGTTACATATGGAGGCTGTATGAATTTGTGGGTGCTGTGAGGGTATGGTTTATTTGGGGACCAAGAAGGGCTGTATAGAAGAAGATGTGTTAAGGAGGCTGTGTCCCCACTGTAGAGTCACATGGTTATTCAGAGAGTGGTGAAAAGCAGGAGAATTACTGGAGAACTGAAAATTCTAGGTCAAAATAGCCAATTCTGAAAGTGAGAAAAATGGGAAAAATTTTCTGGTTTGGCTATTTTAACCTAGAATTTTCACTTCTCCAGTCATTCTCCTGCTTTTCACCGCTCTCTGAATAACCCTGTCAGTGTGTGGATGCATTTGTGATTTGTGCACTGTTTAAAATGGCAAGGAGAGCCAGGAAGGAGTTAACTGCAAAATTTAGAGGAGCTGATTACTTCCCATGCATTCCTCCCTGAGCCCCCCCTGCAGTGTCCTCTCACCTCAGCTGTGATCAGGGAATGTGATGAGTTTGTGGATCTACAGATAGTGGCAGAAAGTCCTCTCCTCTTGGAGCAGTGACAGAGGGGCCAGTGGACCAGACAGCTCTGTGATTTCCTGCCTAGTTTCTGTTTAAAGGGAATCACCTGATCACAGCTGAGGTGAGGGAGCACTACATTGCAAACAATGGGCTGCACACATTTTTACATTTCACTCCTTCCTGGCTCCCACTGCCAATTTAAACAGCACACATCACACAAAATAAAGGGCAATAATAAAGTATTTTTTTTCTGGGGTTTATATTAAGAAAATATGTGTCTTGTTTGGCAAATAAAGTAATTTTCCGTTCTTCCGGGGGGGGGGGGTGTCAGGTGATCATGCCTCAGGTGGAGATTGTTTCTTGCACAGGCACTTTCCAACATGCTGCCTTGAGGAGGCACCATTGCCTGTTGTTCTTGCCTTCCATCCAAATTGCACTCTGTGATGTGTGACCTGCCCCTGCCTGACACGCTGTACAACTGCCAGGGAGTACAGGAAGAGATGAGATGTCAGATGGTCTCTGTTGTGACAGCATCATGGAGGACCCGCACGAGGCAGAGGCAGACACAGTATTTATTTTCAAAGCCTGAAAGGAAGGGATATGAATCCCTCCTCCAGCAGACAATGACTAGCCGGCAGGTAAAAAGCCCTGATTAGTGCTGGAGGTCAGCATGGAGCTGACACTAGCACCTGAAAGGGATTACAGACCAATTTTCACTCGACCCCTGCAAAATTCTACTCGCAAATTGCGAGAGGGCGAGTGGAAATTTTAACCCCTGCTGTAAGAGTGTAAAGGTATGTTAATGTGTTTATCCAACAACAAGAAACCCATCTAACCCACAGCAGCGTGAATGTGGATTAAGTAGTGAGAGATGCCAGTTGTATTTTTTTAATGGTTAGTTGTGTTTGTGGGTGACAATGTCCCCAGTCTCACTCTGCTCCCGGTGACCAGAAGTGGCAGATCGGGCCACCGTTCTCGCCGCAGGATGAGAGGTTTCAGTTACAGTTACAAGTATTTATAAGGCTACTGGCACACGAGAGCACTGAATGCTTGCGTGTGCCCACACTTCCCTCCGTCTGTGCCGTTTTGACGGGGAGGGCCAACAACCGAACATGAAAAAGCCCTCCCCGTCAAAAAGCTAGATGGACGCTGATGAGGCTACAAAGAGCGATCCTCCATAGGAGGATCACGCTTTGTAGCGCTGAGCACACAGAGTGGAAGGAACGTCCACTCTCACGGACGTTCCTTCCTCTCTGACAAACTCTTGTGTGCCGGCAGCCTTAAGCGCCAACAAGTTCCATAGCACTATCTATCTTATCGATTTATGGGGGGAAGGGTTAGCTGGTGCTAACTGATTCTGCAGAAGCAGCACCAGTTTATAGCTGTGCTTAACTTTTTCGTTACCACACCGGTGCAGTAATTAGCGATAGGACTTTGTAATACCTTACTTAGCCTAACACTAATTACTGATTGCGCTCCCCATTATACGTATAGGATGTGCAGAGTACAGTAAGCTCACGCAAGCTAGCACAATCACCGATGCACTAACACATTTTTAGGAGGTTCAGTATTAGGGATGTCATCTGGGTGACATGCGTTAAAGTCACTTATCCTGACACTAACGCTTACTCACCCGAATGCTACAGTTAGCGTTCACTAGAGAATAGAGCCCAAACAATTTAAACCATAATCATTTTCCCAGGTCTTATACAAAGCTCTGGACTCACTATCACTTGTCACCTAGAGATAAATATTTTCTTTTGACATATGAGATCATGCATGTTCACTATATAATGAAAATGTTAAAGACCACGAATGTTGAAAAAAGGGAATTTGTGGTTTAAACACATTGGGTGGAGTTATGATCAAAGCTCATAAATGCTCATAATCCTTAAGTGTGCAGGCTAAACTGGTTTTGCAACCATTGAAGTGACTGGCTTATGCAGCATTTAACCTCAACTCTTCTAATAATAAATTACACTGTGCTTCAATGTAATGGCTAAAAATCACTTTGAGATAAATCAAAGTGAATGCATGTAAGTAGGAACAGTACTTCATGAGTTTGAAGGGCCTTCCTATACACACAATATTGATAGAAGTTAGATAAAATTCAATGTTCATTTTCACAACCTTGCTATAGGATGTTGCTAACAGGAACATTCACACTTGTCAAGGTAAAGAGGTTCAATTAGATTCATTAAAAGTCTTTAAGAAGGATGGGTCCTCTCCATAGATGTGTTTGAGGATATGAGATCCGTTAAACATCAACTCCATACGTTAGTGAAGATTTCCTTTGGTATTATGCAAGGAGCCCCACTACAATTCTATTAAAGAAAGGAAAAGCAGACAGCAAGTGATATCTTATAAACATTCTTAACCCCTTCCCTGGTGATGATGTGTGGGGGACATCCTCGGCTCCACACATTGCATGCGGAGAACGTCCCCCACATGTCATGGGTCTCTGCAGGGACAGAGAAGACCCATGACCGCTGGGGACTGAGTCCCGGGGCGGTCTGATTTCCTTGATGTCAGACCGCCCCAAATGACTGGTCACCGTGTTCTGACATCTTGGCGCTGGTGCACAATGACATCAGTTTCAGGTGCCCCCCCAGCAGAGCTGGGAGAGTGTCTGAAAGGGAGGAATCCTTTGGACCTCTCTTCCTCCCAAATCGGGAGTGTGACATAAGGAAAGGGAAGGTCACTGAGGGGCGATACATTTTCCCTCATTTTCTGTCCTATATGCAGAACTAGCTGAATCCAGACCGGGTTTTCAAGCTGAATGTGGGGTCTGAATAACCCGGGTTTTGTGTCGCTCCCCTGGATAGTTAATTGCTTAATTGTTTCTTATCCAGGGGAGATAAAAAGGGAAGCCTGAAACAGGAAGTTGCTCTGGCCTGGGACTCAGACTGTATTCTGAGAGAGCTGCAAGGTGGATGTACGTGAGTAGAAAAGGTTGCTTAAAGTACTTTTGTTTTAAGGTGGCTGAGACAAGCTCACCACTTGCTAGAGAGGGAACCAGCCTGTTTAGTAAGAGCCTGGATGGCAAGGATTTATTTTCTGTCTTAATTTTGTTTTATTGCAACCTTTTAAGTAAACACTGACTGCTGCACAGATTTAAAAGAACTTTTACTGCCTGGACTACCTTTTTTTTTTCCCAGGGAAGGTAACCTCCATTTGAGCTACACTCCCACATACGGTGGAGGATGTGGGCACTTTCCCTGAGCAAGTTGCATGATGGAGGATGTGGTAAAAGCTTTGCTTCAATCCACTGCTGTCCAGCAGGAGACAAATCGCCAGTTTGCAGAGGTTCAGCGGCAGATGCAGGAGGCCCAGCGAGCTGACCGAGATGCCCAGCAAGCGGATCAAGAGGTACTCAAGGAGGTGGCTCAAAGCCTCCTGGAATTTAAGAGTAACTCTGTGGCTTCAATACCCGTGGAACAAAAGGTGAAGCGTGCCAGCCATTACCTGCAAAAGATGACAGCTGCCGATGATGTGGAAGCCTACCTCACTACTTTCGAGAGGATTGCTACACAAGAAGGTTGGTAGAGATGTGAGTGGATGGGGCTGTTTGCACCATTCCTAACATGTGAACACCAAAACGCCTACTATGACTTGGAACCTGAGGCTGCTCAGGATTATGATGAAATTAAGGCTGAAATCCTGGCAAGACTAGCAGGGTTATTCATAGAGATCTGAATGGCTGCCGAAAGGGAACCTTTCTTGGCCATTCGGCTATCCAGAGAGCAGGCAATTCGCCAAATCTTGGCAAATTGCCTGCACATACGGTGCCTGTTCGAGGGCAGTGAAATCCCCATAGAGAAGCAATGCTTCGGCTATTCAGAGAACAAAAACCAGCAGTGAAAGGTTCCTGAATTGCCCTGCCATTCGGTGGTTTAATTCGACAGGTTTATTCAGGCGAATACCATAGGCTTCAATGTTAAAAACATTCCCGGTTTAATTCAATATCTAATAAACCATTCATTATAATATTCTGCAGTAAAGAGTCTCTTTATTTATAGATTTTTTAATGATATTTTAAGCATTTTTGGGTTTTTAAACTTATTTTTTCTGTAAAGCCCTTTTTATTATCATTCATTGGACCTCATATGTAAATTTCAGACATTTTCGCTCAGTAGTTTCTTTGCAAACAGCGTTTCACTTTTCAAACATTCAAGCAAACTGTTTCACTAATTTATTCACTCCATTCGTCTGCGGTGTCGGCTTTATCTGACGGCTGCGCTGCGTGTGATCAGCACCTGCTTGGTTTTTTTTGGGCGTTTTCGGCGGGTTAATCCAGATGTTTTTGCGGATTTCGGTGTGCCTTCGCCCTCATTTTGCGATGAGTTTTTGTCGTGTTTGCGGCGGCTTTTCCCTGCAATTTGGGGACCTTGTGGTGCTTGCTGAATACACCGCAGGGTTGCCGAAATGGGATCGCCAAATCGAACCGAATCGAAGAGAACGAAAAGTCACCGAACGTGCGGTGGCTTTTCGATTCTCTTCGAATAACCCTGTAGGTGTTACACCCACTGGGCATGTACAGCAAGTGTATCGGTGGAACTATAAGGCTGAAAAGCCCCCAAGGTCCCAAATGTTTGATCTTATACACCTTACCAGGAAATGGCTCCAACCTGAGACATTGTCGCCACCGGAGATAGTGGAGCATGTGGTGATGGATCATTACTTGCGGGCTCTTCCTACCTCCCTAAGGAAAAGGGTCAGCCATGGAGACACCAAAACGGCTACCCAGCTAGTGGACATGATCAAGCGATACACCAAAGCAACAGACTTGCTAAGTAGCCCCGTGCTTGAGCATCCCATCTCACCCAGAGGACACCTGCCCAGAGGACCTGGTAAGCCTGTTCCAGGGGTTAAGGGCATGGGAGAGACTTATAAGACATTTGCTAAAGATGAAGAGACTACAGGCTCTGGACCTAAAGACTGGCCGGGTAGGTCAGGAAGGACCATGAGGCCATATATTGTAAGGAGCGTCGCCGACGGCGTAAGAAAAAGCGTAGCGCTGCCTCATAGTGATGAGACTCTCAGTAGTATTGCCAGTATTTACCTCCTACCATGCAGCGCTCAGGTGTTGTTTAAGTCAGCTAATCACCCTGTATAAAACCAGGCCACACCTGAAGCCCAATGCTTCCACATTGCCTTGGAATCTCCAAGCTGTAAGGAGCTAAACCTGTCATCTCCAGATCACCTGAATTCCAACTCCCTTACCCGCTGGACCTCTTCTTAAAAACCTACTTGATACTCTGCTGGATCCCCTATACTATCAAGATCACTCTTGCTACAAACTTTATGGATTTATTACCCTACCTGGATTACAAGGATTTACCTGTGATTACACCGAAGCTCTGAGGACTCAGATATATATTTATATATTACTTTATCCGCTAGTATTTCTACTTCTCCTAATCTCCAGTTTCCAAGCTATTTCTATATGTTTCTGCACTAGCCGCTTATCCCTTCCTAAAGCTTGGTTCATGTTATAGCCTATTATATTCTGTCTATACCTGCAGTCTGCATATATAATATATCCTCTCTGGTTCCTTGCTACTCCATTGCTCCCCCTTTCTGTATGTGAATATATATATATTTTCTCCCTGTTCATTATCTGTGTCTGCTTTATTATTATATTGTTATATTATCTTTTGTTCTAGTCTAGCATTTCTGCCTATTCCTTATCTAGAACTTCAGCTTACCTATTGATATCATTTATTCATCATTCTCCCTCTGTTGTATAACCCTTCATATATTGTTATTGCCTTTAGTAATTTCTTTTGTGCCTTTCAATAAATCTGTTTATATACATATATCTGCCTTGTAAGACTCCATTCATTGCACATTGGCTTGACCTTGCTGCCCCGGAACCTGTATCCTGACATATATACCGGACTGGGTACAGATCCCATAAAATGCTTTCGTTGTCATGGGTTAGGACATATTGCTGCTAGTTGTCTGTTTACTGATGAACCTATGCAATGTGATATTGCTAGGATGTGGAAACGCATGTCTTTCTTTGCACAAGTGGTGTGTACTGCATCATGTCAGGAACGTATTGAGAGCCAAATGTGTGTTATTTCCATTGATGGAAAGCCAGTTACAGCTCTGCTAGATTCTGGTAGTGTGGTAACTCTAGTCAGAGCTGACTTTATCAGCCTCAACAGGTACCACCCTAGCAGCACTATAGGGGTTATTTGTGTACATGGTGACACACGTGATTACCAGACAGCTGTAGTGGAAATTGGTACTCCATGGGGCTCTGTGACACAGTCGGTGGGTGTAGTACCCTCCCTGCTTCATGAAGCTATAGTGGGAGGGATTTTCCACATTTTTGGAGACTTTGGGAAACTAAAAAGGTTCAGGTGGACTGTGCTCCCCCTATGGGTGAACCAAGGGAACTTAGTCTGGAACCTTTTGACCGTAAAATGGAAGAGGATATAGTGGGCCTGTCTAATGAAGGTGCTATGCCTTTCCCTCTTTCTGTGATGGCTGGGGAACAGGAGGAAGTAGAACCTGACCCAGAGATTGTGAACAATGAACAGGATGTTGTACCTGGCTCTAGTACCGAAGGTGGATCAAATGATATGCCTGACTTAGACGTCAGGAAGGATGATTTCCGTACACAACAAATGAAGGACTCCACACTGGCTAGAGCCAGGGAAAACATAAAAATGATTGATGGGAAACCCATTGATCCTGATGTAAGAATGCCTTTCCCCTACATGGCGCAAAAAAATGATTTACTGTATCAGGTGGTAAAGCTAGGGGAGGATGTGGTGGAACAATTAGTAGTCCCAACACCATACCGCAGGATGGTATTGGATCTTAGTCATATAATGGGTGGACACTTGGGTATAGAAAAAACTAAGGAGCGAGTAAGCCAGAGGTTCTTTTGGCCAGGTTTACATGCAGACGTAAAGGAATATTGTGAGTCATGCTCAGAGTGTCAGTATTCGGCACCCTCACCCATTTTTGTAGTCCGCGGGTACCTTTGCCAATTATTGAGGTACCCTTTGAGAGAATTGGCATGTATCTGGTGGGTCTAGTGGCAAAGTCTGCCCGGGGGCACCAGTATATACTAGTAATACTGGACTGTGCCATGCGGTATCCTGAAGCATTTCCCTTACGTAATACCCCTGCTAAAACTATTGCCAAGGAGCTTGTTCAGGTATTTAGTTGTGTGGGTATTGCAAAGGAAATCTTAACAGTTCAGGGCATGCCATTTATGTCTAGAGTAACTCGGGAGTTGTGTAGGCTGTTCAAAATCTAACTCTTGCACACTTCTGTCTACCACCCCCAAACTGATGGATTGGTGGAGAGATTTAATAAGACGCTTAAGAGCATGTTAAAAAAGGTAGTGGACAAAGATGGGAAGAATTGGGATTTTATATTGCCATATCTCATGTTTGCAATCCGGGAGGTACCCCAGCATCCACAGGATACTCCCCTTTTGAACTCTTGTATGGCAGGCATCCCAGGGGCCTTTTAGATATTGGCAATGAAACATGGGAGGATCAGACCACCCCGTATAGGAGTGTCATCGAGCATATCTCGATGATGCAGGACAGAATTGCGGCTGTCATGCCCCTGGTGCTGGAACATATGGAGCAAGCACAGAGAAGGGTTTATAATAGGGGCACCAAAATACGTAGCTTTAACCCCGGGGATAGATTCCTAGTGCTAATCCCAACAGTTGAGAGTAAATTCCTGGCAAAGTGGCAAGGCCCCTATGAAATAATTGAAAAAATAGGCGAAGTAAACTATAAAGTTCACCAGCCAAGGACAAGAAAACCTGAGCAAATTTATCATATTAACCTCTTAAAGCCATGGAGGGACAGAGAAGCCGGTGTTCATGTAAATATAAAGCTGTATAGAATACCCAAAGCTAGACGAGAAGCTGTCTCGGCAGAAATAAAAAAAATTTTAGAATTGGGGGCGATCGAAGAGTCCCATAGTAATTGGTCAAGTCCGATTGTGCTGGTTCCAAAACCAGATGGAAGCATAAGATTTTGCAATTATTTTAGAAAGTTGAATAGTGTGTCTAAATTTAATGCTTACCTGATGCCTTGGGTGGATGAGCTCATTGACAGACTGGGAATGGCCCGATACATAACCACTTTAGATCTGACAAAGGGATACTGGCAGATACCCCTGACTTCCAGAGCAAAATAAAAGACGGCATTCTCTACCCCCGAGGGGTCTTTCCAGTATAAGAGGATGCCGTTTGGTCTGCATGATGCCCCTGCCTCATTCCAAAGAATGATGGATAGAATACTGAGATCTGATCGACAATACGCAGTGACTTATTTAGACAATGTAGTGATACACAGCTCAGACTGGCAGACTCATTTGTTAAGGGTGCAAGCGGTAGTCGTTCCCTGCACTTCGGGGCGAGTCGGTGATTCCTAGTTTGCCGACCCTGCAGTGTATTCTGCAAGCACTGCAGGGCCCCAATAGTGCAGGGAATACTCGCAGCAAACCCACAGAACACTCGCCAAACACTCACCGAATACTCACCGAACACTCACCGAAAACCTGCAGAAACCGCTGCAAAAACCGCCACAAAAAAAAGCCGAACATGCCGGAAGAATCCAAGCATCCGCTGATCACAGCGAAGAGCAGCCGCCGGAGAAAGCCGATACGCAGACGAATGGGGTAAAAAAAAAAGAAAACAGTTTGATTGAAAGTTTGAAATTTAAAACGCTGTTTGCAGAAAAATGACTGAATGAAGATGTCTGAAAGTTACATATAAGATCCAATGAATGATTATAAAAAGGTCTGTTACAGAAAAATGAAAAAACGATTTAAGAAAAAAAACGAATTTTTTTGCCAAAAAAGTCCCAAAAAAAGCATAAAAGATCCTAAAAAAAAATTAAAGTAAGGAGACTTTTTACTGCAGAATAAAATGATAAACAGTTTATTAGATATTGAATTAAATGGGAATATTTTTTAACATTGAAGCCTATGGGATTCGCCTGAATAAACCTGACAAATGCAACCACTGAACAGCAAGGCACTTCACTGACATTCCTCAGCTGTTCGGTGTTCTCTTAATAGTCGAACCATTGCTTCTCTATGGGGGATTTCACTGCCCTCAAACAGGGACCGTAAATGCAGGCAATTCGCCAGAATTTAGCGAGCTGCCTGCTCTCTGAATAGCTGAATGGCCCCGAAATGTCCCCGTTCGCTGAATTTCAGTGACCAGTTACATTTCGGACTCTCTCTGAATAAACCCTTATGCCTTCTATGAGTGTGAATTATCCATTTAGCTTCTGAAATTAAAAAAAAATTATGGCTAAAAAAAATCTTTTCTTTGTACTTTCTCTACTCGAACAATATTTTTATCTGAATTTTTGTACGTATGTGATTTTTTTGCAGGTGTGTGCATTGTTTAAATCTGAGTGTTTGCATGCATGTTAAACTGTGAGTGTGTGCGTGCATGCATGTTAAACTGTGAGGGCTATATTACAATCTTTGCGCAAAAATGCTCGCGCAAAGGGTGAATTTTTGCGCCACCGTTAAACATTTGCGCGCGCAAATCCCAGCTGAAATTACAATCCTTGCGCGTCTTTTCATCCGGCGATCAATAACGCTCGCAAACAGGACGCGCCTAACTGCTCACGCAGTACCGTGGCACGCAAAAATCAGTGTGTGCACTGTTTTTTTCACGCGATTCAGCCAATCAGTATTAAGAACCACAATTATCTCATGTTACGTTTTTGCACCTGCCGAAGTCAATCTGAGCATATACGCTGCATCAATAATACATGCACACACAACTTCTCCATTTTAAAGGTTTGGTATGAGTAGAATGTGTAACTATACTTTGCTGCATTTTTTTTTTGGGCTGGTGTATTTGGGTTCGGCCAGGTTGTTCAGATTTGCCATTAACACCAGCTTTTAGGAGTTGCAAAAATTATACGTGCAAATGCTATGCAGTAGTTACCGCCAATAGATTGTAATACCATCCTCGTACCAGCGCACATACGCATTTGCGCTCACAGGATGCGCGATGTACAGTAAGCTCGCACAGCGTTCGCGCAGGTTCACCCGTGGTAGATGATTATGCGCGTTTGTTGCGCTGACAATGTAATACGGCATTCGGTGCAAATGGTTTTACCCCTCGCGTTAATGTTTTTTTGCGCCTGCACAAACGTTTGCGCAAAGATTGTAATTTAGCCTGAGTGTTTGCATGCATGTTAAACTGTCAGTGTGTGCATGCATGTTAAACTGTCAGTGTGTGCATGTGACGTGGAAATTTGGAGTCTATCAGGGTTATTCGGAGTGAATCGAAAAGTCACCGCAAGTTCGGTGACCTTTCGCTCCCCGCACTTTGGGGCGAGTTCGCGACCCTACGATGTATTCCGCAAGCACCGCAGGGCCCCCTGAAGTGCGTGGAAAACCCGCCAAACACTCGCCGAACACTCACCAAAAGCCCGCAGAAACCACCAGAAAAACCCCGCCGACCATGCCAGAAAAAACCCGACGAGCCGCCAATCACAGCGCAGAGCAGCCGCCGGAAAAAGCCGACAAGCAGGCGAACGTAGTAAAAGAAAAAAAAAAAACAGTAGGCTTGAAAGTTTGAAATTTGAAACGCAGTTTGCAAAAAAACTACTTATCGAAAAAGTCTGGAATTTACATATAAGATCCAATGAATGATAATGAAAAGGTCTGTTACAGAAAAAAGAAAATACGATATAAAAAACGGGAAAAAAATGTTGCAGACAAAATCCTGAAAAATGCCTAAAAGATCCTAAAAAAATTCGAGAAATAAAGAGACTCTTTACAGCAGAATAAAATAATAAACGGTTTATTAGATATTGAATTAAAACGGGAGTATTTTTAACATTGCAGTTTATGGGATTTGCCTGAATAAATCTGCCGAATTAAACCACCGAACAGCAGGGCATTTCGGCAACTTTTCCCTGTTGTTTGGTGTCTCTGAATAGATGAACCATTGCTTCTCTATGGGGGTTTCACTGCCCTCGAACAGGCACCGTATGTGCAGGCAATTCACCTGAATTTGGTGAACTACCTGCTCTTTGAATAGCCGAATGGCCAGGAAAGGTAGCCGCACGCTGAATTTCAGTGTCCGGTTACATTTCGGCCACATTTCGGTTCTCTCTGAATAACCCCTATGCGTTGTATGAACTGTATAAAGGGGACTTTAAAGGGAAGGAAGAGTAATGTAGAAAATCTTGTCTGTTATTGGGGCATGACTTCAGCAGGAATAAAAAGACTGTTTGGCCATTTAATTTTGGGAGGTATGGCCTTATGGTTAGATATTGTGCGATGTTAAACATAAGGAAGATTTTGGGACAGTAGGTGTAAACTCTGAAGACATTTGTCATATATGTGTATATGGCAGTGTAATACAGGTCAAAGATAAACAATCAGTATAATTTCCCTATGCCTGGGGGGGAATAAAACTGTCTAGGCAAAGTACGAAAAGAGTCTCCTAGATTCAAATCTCTCTCAAATCTGCATGGAGTCAGCACAATCCTGTAATTACTATTTAATCACATGGGCACAGACTTCATTGCATCATGGAGACTGGTGACAGATACGGACTAGCGCCAGTTGAAAACCTAAATATTTATCCAATGACCTTTAAGGAAGTCATAAAGATCCCTGACAACTACAAATAAATAGCTGCTATTTAAGGTGCAGACATCAACTTAATTAAGGAATGGGACGTAGTAATTATGTTTTTTTTCTATATCTCTTCTTTGGAAAAAAACAATAAAACTCCTATAATCTAATGTGTGTTATTGATCCTACCATGGTGATATCTCACGTGCTGCACTTAGTAATAACTGTAAAACAATGGATAAACTGTAAAACCTTGTAAATGTTTGCTACAAAAGAGATTCAGTTAAAAACACAAAAAGATCACGGTCCTTATAATTCTTTCATTAAATAAGTCTTAGACACTTTGATGGACATTGAATCAGATACTCTGCATCTCCACAGAAATTGCATTGTTATTATTCAGAAAATGTCACCCGATCTCCACACCTGTCATCTCACCACATTCAGCTAAACAATATTCCCAAAAGCCTACAACTACTATGCTGCACATGGATGGTGGAATCCCAAAAATGTAGGGGCTAAACAATGTGGGCCGTATTACACTGATCACGCTAAAACGGGGATGCTAAGGGGAAATCTGCAGGCCCAGGTTTTTTCTTTACATCCGCAGGTTTCTCCTTAGCGTTTCTGTTTTAGCATAATATTACGGTGCAGCGCTAATCCAGCAGCCTGCACTGTAACGCGGCGCTAGGCTTCGGGATGCTCGTGGCAACGGTAAGTGCCGCCACAAGCATCCCCTCCATGGAGTCCATAGGACTCCATTGAGGCTGTGCTGCCAGTCACATGATCTGCACGATCTCGCCTAGTGAGATCCGGCAGGTTGGCGGAGTGATTCCCAGAGGGAGACTGGGGGACATTTTTCCACCAGTCTCTCTCTGCTCCCAGTGGCAAGAAGAGGCAAATCGAGTCGCCGTTCGACGCGGGATGAGAGGTTATTATCTGATTTTTTTGCTGTCTTTTTTTAGCTGCTGCTAACAGAGTCTGCAGAAGTGGAATCCGTTAGCACCAGGTCCTAGCTGTGGTCAACTTTTCAGTAAACGCAGTGGGATGGTAATTAGAGTTAGGACTTTGTAATCCTAACGCTAACTAACACATTGCGTTCCCCATGTTAAGCATAGGGAGCGCAAAAGTACAGTAACCTCGCGCTGAAAAGCGCAAACTCCAAATCGCTAAAGGCTTTTTTAACCAGTTAGCGTTTGGATTGTAATATAGTCTGCACGCGCTAGGGCAACCAAGGCTAACGTTAACGCTAACACAGGTGAGCGCTAATGTTAGCATTATGAATGTAATATGGCCCTGTATGTATACGCGGTGGCTTTTTTTTCTTATTAATGAGTGCCAGCTTTGAAGGTACACTCTAATCAATATGACCATGTATACTTTGTTAATTGTTCATGGTGAGTTGAGTGTTCCCCAGAAGACTGTGACAGCCTTCAAATAAGAGGGCTTCCCTCTGCCCTGGAAGCTGTCATCCTGCTGTTGCTTAGACAGCCTTACATGGTCCTGATACCCTTCATTATTTAATTGTATCATGTGACATCTGTGACTACTATGGGTCCATGAACACCCTCCCTTCTATAGTGTTAGCTTTCTTTTCATAAACTCACTGAGTTTGAGGTCTTAGATGTGACACAGAAACAGCAGCTACAGTTAAAAAGCAAAAAAAAACAACAATATTTTACACCAAAAATATGCATGTTTTTGCAATAAAAACTCACAACCTTTAAAAATGTGTTTAGAACTAACACATAGGCAAACAATAGATAAACACATGAAATGAAAAACACTGTTATCTCTCAAGGTCTGAGTCTTAACTGAATCTTACTCAAGTCAAATTTTTATTTTCTAATACAAACGAAAAATCCTGTCACTGTCCACTATAAACATAAGTTAAATTTAATGTCAGGATGTTTGCCTATGTATTTATAATATACCTTTTATTCAATTTCATCCCAGAGTTGCCAACAGAATTTGTACACTATTGCTTGGCAGTGTAAAGGGTTGGTTCATAGCCTAGATATAAAAACAATGCAGAGAGTACCAGTGAAAATCTAGCTACCTTGCGTCAACAATTCTCTGATAAGGCCCTTCTCATTCATGGAAAGTTTTAAAGAGTCTAGGCCAGTAAATCATGAGACTCTTAGTTTACCTTGTGATGTCATGTAATATTGTAAATAGTGTAGTTAGAACCAAGTGTTAAAATATATTTTTTTGGATATTAGCATCTGTTTACACATAATGCACAACTGTTTGAATGCCTCAGTCAAACCCAAAACATACGCCCAAAAAGAAATTTGTGTCATGATTTCTCAAAAACTGAAATGTAAAAAAAAGAAAAGAGGTTGCAAAGCTACAAAAGTCCAGAGCAGATGAAACTTGGATGTAGTGAACTATTAAAACAATTGGATTTTCTTCTCTGGGAAGAACGCTGGGAAGCTAAACCTTGTTAACATACTCTAAACAGATTTTTTTTTTTCATACTACAAAATAATTAAACCCCTCTATCACAGAGAAGGAATTAGTATTTTATGGAGCTCCAACAGACAATGGAACATTTGTTACGTAGAGACAAAAGAAACATTCAACAGCAATAAATACATAATAAATCCAATGCAAGCCACAGAACACGAAAGTATTGAATGTGATTCAGTTACTTACTATAAATGCAAATACATGAGATTGGTAAATAAAATTTTACTCCTATGTCGGATTTAGTCCCTACGATTAACCTAAAATTCTGTTTTTGCTGTAAAGGTTGCCTTGAACACTTGAGTCTCATTTGGCAGAAATAAGTTCAGATACGATGCACACTGGGTTGCAGACTTGAGTTGAAAATGTTAAAATTAAATTGATTTTACATTTTTAGTTAAGACGTTCGATTACCTTGATTTACTCTGATTTTTTTTTTTTTATATTCCATGAAAAGTAGAGAATTTAGCTAAAAGTCATGTGAGTAATTTGTAGGATAAAGGAAAAAGAAATGTCGAGTTCAGCTGGGAACGAACTACAAATTTACCAGATAAACAGAGTATGCGAAAAAAGTATCAACTGCCAATACAATTTAGACATGACAATTCTACATTAATGTAAAATCTGATCTAGTAACAAAGCAAACTCTTATGTATATTTAATGCTTAGCATAAGCTTAAATTTCATTAAATATTTATTATATTTCCTAATTCGTACAAGTATTGTGCAGGCTTCAGACATGTTTAACTATTAAGAAATAATTTTCTAACAAATCCTGTGTTGAAATATGTCTTTAACCCCTTCACTGCTGAGGCATTTCACCGCTGTGTGCTGAGCTCATTTTTGCCGCTTTTGCTCATCATGTTTAAACGTGATTTGAAGCCACATTTTATTATATGACCCAGACATATTATATATCGTTCTTTCCGGCAGACTCGGCAGATTCATAATATATCATTTTTATACGTATATGTCATGTCCTGCCTGTATATTATAACAAAAATTCAATAAAATTAGATTTTTTAATCATCTACAGCACGGGTGTCAAAGACAAGGCCCGCGGGCCAAATCCGGCCCGCCAGACCTCGTCATGTGGCCCGCCAGCCTTAAACTGGCCCGGGGGTTGAGGGGACCCAGATGCCGGCAGCGGGAGTGCCTGCCCGGTCCTGAACAGTACGTCCTGTTAAAGGGGAGGCGGCTGTGTGCAGGCGCAGCCAGTCACGTGGTCCGGCTAATCAGGTGGTACTAGTCTCTGTACCACCTGACTGGTCGGACCGCGTGACCTGCGCGCGCACACACGCAGCTGCATCCCCTTCAACAGGACGGACTGTTCAGGACCGGGCAGGCACTCCCGCTGCCCGGCATCTGGGCCCCCTCAACCCCTGCCGGAGCTGGGCCAAGTATCCAGGTGAGAGCTGGCTGCCTCTGGGGCATATCCAGATGAGAGCTGGGGCAAATCCATGTGTAAGCTGGGGCAAATCCATGAGCTGGGGGCAAATCCATGAGCTGGGGGCAAATCCATGAGCTGGGGCAAATCCATGTGTGAGCTGGGGCAAATCCATGAGCTGGGGGCAAATCCATGAGCTGGGGCAAATCCATGTGAGAGCTGGGGCAAATCCATGAGCTGGGGGCAAATCCATGAGGTGGGGCAAATCCATGTGAGAGCTGGGGCAAATCCATGAGCTGGGGCAAATCCATGTGTGAGCTGGGGCAAATCCATGAGCTGGGGCAAATCCATGAGCTGGGGCAAATCCATGAGCTGGGGCAAATCCATGTGAGAGCTGGGGCAAATCCATGAGCTGGGGCAAATCCATGTGTGAGCTGGGGGAAAATCCATGAGCTGGGGGCAAATCCATGAGCTGGGGGCAAATCCATGAGCTGGGGGCAAATCCATGAGCTGGGGCAAATCCATGAGGTGGGGCAAATCCATGTGTGAGCTGGGGAAAATCAATGAGCTGGGGCAAACCCATGTGTGAGCTGGGGCAATATCGAAAACTCATTTTTCAATAAATTGTACAATAATTGTACATTTGAATATCTACTTGCCACTATTCTGACTATGTTTCTGCTTTCAGAGCTAGTTATTACTTACATTATTACAAAAAACAGTAATAATTGAATGCAGTGACAATAATTTATGATAATAAAGAGTGGACACATAGTCCTACAGATACAACCGGCCCTTTGAGGGTGACCAAACTGCTGATGCGGCCCCGATGACATTTGAGTTTGACACCCCTGATCTACAGCGTGTAAAGTAGTTTTTTTCACATTTTATCACATGAGCGTTTGCGGTTATATTTTATGAGGTGCGCTTGTACAAAAATTAGAAATGGGGACTTGTTAAATTTTTTGGGGGGAATTACGTGATTTTTAGCAAACGCACCCCATAGAAAAAAATCAATAGTGCAGCATCATTGTTCACATTATAATTGAAATGCGAACAATATTGCTGCAATAATAAAAACAACACACAAAAAAAAACATGTTTTAATTTTTTTTTCTTTCTTTGAAAATGGTCATGTTTGGTATCATTCGAAAGGCCATGCTCAGTCCTTTCGAATGATACCCCTAGCTGCCACGGTTCTGGAGATATCGGGGTTCAAAGGAACCCCTTATCTCCTCAGAGGATTTCCCTGGGCAGCTAGGGGTTCCCCGGCTATCTGACGTCATCGCGCTATGCACGATACGTCAGTAGGCGAGGGGGAACCTGGAGGTGGAGCTGCCATCTAAGATGTCGGCACCCACTGGAGCTAGATCGCTATCTGGCGCCGAACGGTGCTGGATCGCAATCTGGCATGTAAGGGGTTAAAAAAGGCACCGCTTTAAAGGGCAGACACTGTCCTTCAAAGCGGTGCTTTTTTTTTTTTACTGTAAACCCTCCCGATCGGGAGGGAGAAGGATCTAAAGGATCCCCCTCCCTTTCAGGCGATCTCCCGGTCGCCTGGAAATGACATCATCGCGCATGATGCAATGACGTCAGACGTCGGGGCCGGCCTATCTTCAGCGCCTGGCTTCCCTGAAGCCAGAACACCGCGGGACCCGGGCAGAGAGGTGAGTATCTCCGCCGGGGCTCCTGCTTGCTGGTGATGTGTGGGGAACATCCTCCGCATATAGCGGGAGTCAATGAGGACGTTCCCCACACATCCTCTGCAGGGAAGGGGTTAAATACTTGTTCCCCACCTTTTGTTTAACCCCTTAAGGACCACTGACGTACTATGTACGTCCTGCCCACGGGTCTCCCTTATACCCGCAGACGTACATAGTATGTCAGCGGCTCCTAACCTCCCTCCCGCCCAAATACCCTGGCAGGGAGGAAGCCTGCCCCTCTGCTTTAGAGGGGCTGGCGAGCACGATGATGTCACCACACTGCGTGATGCCGTCATCGGCAGGCTCCCCCCCCCGGCGCCTGCATTAAAACCAGGAAGTGGAGGGGGGACTCCTTTGGAGCCCTCTATCTCTCCAACCATGGCAGTTAGAAACTTACTTTTTACACCGCTGGAAAGAGGAGAGTCTCCCCCTTTCAGTGGTGTATAAAGTTAATCGCAACTCGGTGCAAATCGGCGCAGAGTCGTGATTTAAACATGGAGGTGGCTGACATCTTGGATGTCAGCCAGGCCTCCTGGTCCCCACCACCCACTGACATCCCCACCATATGTGTGATGATATCAGTGGGCAGTTAACCCCCTAGCTGCCAAGGGGAGATAGGGGGATCATTTGGATCTCTTTATCTCCAGATCTGTGGCAGCTAGAGGCAGGGCCGGAATAACATAGGGGCGGATGGAGCGACCGCTCCAGGCCCCTTCCTGTAAATAGGCCCACAGCCAGAGAATTTTTTCTTCCGTTATGCTCCCAGCACCTGGCTTCGCTCTCAAGCCGGCCCCACTTAAGCCTGCCTCTCTGCTCTGGCTCTGCCCACCATGAAGTCCCTTCTCCATTGGCGTGCACATGGGGGGTGTTCTGCATGCATCCAGGCACTCCCTAATGCTGCCCATTATGTAAAATAACCCCTCCCCTAGTGAGCTTCGAGTGGCTGCCTCCCCTTCCTTCCTGGTGAGTCACGTGCTGCAGGACACCGGAAGAGGAAACAGCTCATCTGAGCTCAGAATCATGTGCTGCCTCATGCCGCTACTCCCCTGCCTGCTGTGAGTGAGGAGGATGTGCAACCAGCCCAAGCTCAGCAGGATGGAGACCCCCATCCCACCTGGCCAGGAGGAGGTGAGAGAGATACTGTCTGCCCTCTGTCTGCTCCTCTCCCCTGCACTTCATGCCCCCCTCTCCATCCAGCTGAACTAGTGACCCCTCCTCCTCCTGTGTACACCCTAGGGTCTGTCCAGCATAAGAAGCTGTGCTATGCGAGGGGGTCTCCCTGTCCAGGAATAAACTCTGCTGTGAAGGAGAAGCTAGTTTTTAACCCCTGCAGCTGGGACCTGTATGCTTTTCACCAGGCTGACAGATCATAAGACCTTTGGAGCAGCAGGACCCATGGCATAAAAGCACATCTGAGATACACTGTAATGTGTTGCTCAGATGCCTGGTCCTGCAGGGGTTAAAAATTAGCTTCTTCCCAGCAAGGTCTACTCCTTGACAGGGAGACCCTTCACCCCCTCACAAAGTACAGCTTTTTGTGCTGGACAGACCCTGAGTATATAGATTAGATATAAATATAGATTTGTTTTTATATATATTAAAATACATTTAAATATATTATGTAATCAATTTAATAATATTTAAATAGTATATTTTTAAAATTAAAATGATTTTATATAGAACTTAATAGTAATAAAATTAAATATTTTTGTGGGGGGGGGTTTCAGTAGAGTCTGTGCTACGCTCATACACACCGTTCATTTCTGTGCGTTTTATTGCTGTGGGCTATGCTCATACACACCGCACATTGCAGTGAGTTTTAGTGCAGTAGATTCTGTGATACACTCATTGTCACGGTGGCAGTACCACCAGGCACGCACCACCCTATACTTGCCCTCCGATCCTTGGAAGTGGTCGGTCTGTATATATATCCCTATGAATATAACTCACAGGAAGGTGAGGCCTTGGTTCCTGAGAGAAGCCCCTATATGCAGGGTAAACTGCAAGACAGGTGAAAGCAAAGGGTTAACAAAAGACCTCTGTACGGCAATACCAAAGATACCCTGCACTGAAAGACCGGTCTTTAGGATAGCCGGATCTAATCTAAAGGAAAGTATTACCTTGAAGCCGTACAGAGTCTTTTGTTGTATACAGATGACAGGGTTTCCTGGAAACGGTACAGACAAGGAATAATCAATAGAGTAGTCATAAAGAGGAAAGCCAAAGGTCATAACCAGAGAGAGTACGTCATACAGAATATAGGAATAGGAACCAGAAGGGAAGTCAGCCAAGCCAAAATCAGTAACCGGGGAATCTGAATGGAACATAAACAGCAAAACAAAATACAGCAATAGACAGAACTGAATACACAGAAGGAACTGACATAAACTGGAACAGAAATAATAGAGACAAAAACTGAACAAGGATGAACAAACGGAGGATATCAGGAACACAGCAAGGAGCTCTCAGGACACAAGTGGCAAGGAGACCAGGCAAAGAAAAATGACCCAGCAATGTCTTATGGGTACATAGCTCTAATATAGGCAGGGGAATCAGGGCAAGGATCAACAGGTGAGCAGCACACAGAACACCAATTAACCCCTGGGAGGCCACCCAGGAATTGGCAGCAACAGAAACACAAGGGAAAAAACATATATACAAATACAGAGGGCAGGAAGACAGATTTTCCAGCACAGAACGTGACAGTATCCCTCCTCCATGGGTGACCCCAGGGCACCCAAAACATAAAACATGACAGACCGTGATCTGGTTTCCTGCTTCTAACACCAGTCACCAAAATCCATTAAGGACCCACTCAGTGTCGTCTTCCTCCTCCTCAAAACACATGAGCGCATTAGGGTCTTTCCTGATCATGGCCCAGTGTGCCTCACGGAACAACATCCCGCATGGGGATCGTATATAACCCTCGGGTACAGGGCTAGAATTAGGGATGTGGGTACCAGTCAGGCCACTACCCTGCTGGATCTCCTCACGATAGGCACAGAATACGGCATCAGACCCATCCTGGAGCGTGGTATTCTTGGAACCAGATTGACTAGTGTTGGTCAGCTTCCCCCGTCTCCTCCTGGATCGAGACTTGGAAGGGGTGACCACCATACCTGACATGGCAACAGTGGAAGTAGGCTCGCCTACCTGTGCCTTACCATGAGGTTTGGAAACCCGGACTCTCTGTGGGGCATGGGCACAATGGTGTTGCAATGTAGCTCTGGCACTGCTGACACAGTTTGCCATGGATCTGACTGGCAGCTTACCAGAATCAGACATCACTGTTACCACTGGCTTCGTACCAGGATCAGGCAACATTGGTAGCGCATTGCCAGACGGAGACAGGACTGGCTGCGCATTGCCAGACGGAGACAGGACTGGCTGCGCATTGCCAGACGGAGACAGGACTGGCTGCGCATTGCCAGACGGAGACAGGACTGGCTGCGCATTGCCAGACGGAGACAGGACTGGCTGCGCATTGCCAGACGGAGACAGGACTGGCTGCGCATTGCCAGACGGAGACAGGACTGGCTGCGCATTGCCAGACGGAGACAGGACTGGCTGCGCATTGCCAGACGGAGACAGGACTGGCTGCGCATTGCCAGACGGAGACAGGACTGGCTGCGCATTGCCAGACGGAGACAGGACTGGCTGCTGCATTGCCAGACGGAGACAGGACTGGCTGCGCATTGCCAGACGGAGACAGGACTGGCTGCGCATTGCCAGACGGAGACAGGACTGGCTGCGCATTGCCAGACGGAGACAGGACTGGCTGCGCATTGCCAGACGGAGACAGGACTGGCTGCGCATTGCCAGACGGAGACAGGACTGGCTGCGCATTGCCAGACGGAGACAGGACTGGCTGCGCATTGCCAGACGGAGACAGGACTGGCTGCGCATTGCCAGACGGAGACAGGACTGGCTTCGCATTGCCAGACGGAGACAGGACTGGCTGCGCATTGCCAGACGGAGACAGGACTGGCTGCGCATTGCCAGACGGAGACAGGACTGGCTGCGCATTGCCAGACGGAGACAGGACTGGCTGCGCATTGCCAGACGGAGACAGGACTGGCTGCGCATTGCCAGACGGAGACAGGACTGGCTGCGCATTGCCAGACGGAGACAGGACTGGCTGCGCATTGCCAGACGGAGACAGGACTGGCTGCGCATTGCCAGACGGAGACAGGACTGGCTGCGCATTGCCAGACGGAGACAGGACTGGCTGCGCATTGCCAGACGGAGACAGGACTGGCTGCTCATTGCCAGACGGAGACAGGACTGGCTTCTCATTGCCAGACGGAGACAGGACTGGCTTCTCATTGCCAGACGGAGACAGGACTGGCTTCTCATTGCCAGACGGAGACAGGACTGGCTTCTCATTGCCAGACGGAGACAGGACTGGCTTCTCATTGCCAGACGGAGACAGGACTGGCTTCTCATTGCCAGACGGAGACAGGACTGGCTTCTCATTGCCAGACGGAGACAGGACTGGCTTCTCATTGCCAGACGGAGACAGGACTGGCTTCTCATTGCCAGACGGAGACAGGACTGGCTTCTCATTGCCAGACGGAGACAGGACTGGCTTCTCATTGCCAGACGGAGACAGGACTGGCTTCTCATTGCCAGACGGAGACAGGACTGGCTTCTCATTGCCAGACGGAGACAGGACTGGCTTCTCATTGCCAGACGGAGACAGGACTGGCTTCTCATTGCCAGACGGAGACAGGACTGGCTTCTCATTGCCAGACGGAGACAGGACTGGCTTCTCATTGCCAGACGGAGACAGGACTGGCTTCTCATTGCCAGACGGAGACAGGACTGGCTTCTCATTGCCAGACGGAGACAGGACTGGCTTCTCATTGCCAGACGGAGACAGGACTGGCTTCTCATTGCCAGACGGAGACAGGACTGGCTTCTCATTGCCAGACGGAGACAGGACTGGCTTCTCATTGCCAGACGGAGACAGGACTGGCTTCTCATTGCCAGACGGAGACAGGACTGGCTTCTCATTGCCAGACGGAAACAGGACTGGCTTCTCATTGCCAGACGGAAACAGGACTGGCTTCTCATTGCCAGACGGAAACAGGACTGGCTTCTCATTGCCAGACGGAAACAGGACTGGCTTCTCATTGCCAGACGGAAACAGGACTGGCTTCTCATTGCCAGACGGAAACAGGACTGGCTTCTCATTGCCAGACGGAAACAATATGTAGGGACTGTCTTTTAGCTGCCAGTCGCTGCTCAGAACCAGCCAGTTGTGTCTTTAAACCCCTACAGCCATCAGAGGTATTCACATAAGTCTGAGGTTTATTATCGGATGCCCAGAGCGACATAACCTCCATGGGTACTTCATCCTCTGGCCTTGTGGCCAAAAAGGATTCATCCTTCATAGACTCATGTGCCTCTTTCTCAGACCTGGATTTCTCAGGAGGTCTGAACTCAAAGTGGGGTCTGGTGGCCATCTGACTCCCGCAGGGTCTGGCACCGTCAGACCCCCTACGTGGTCTGGCACCCTCTGATTCCCAGCTGTAACTGGCACCAGTGGATCTCATGAGTGGTCTAGCTTTAGCGGCCTTACTGTGGGACATGGGCACAGTTGGCACTCGGCCAGTATCAGGGCGCACAGACTCACCACAAGTCTTGAGACGCACCGGCACTCCAGCCCCAGGACGCACCGGCACTCCAGCCCACCCCAGCCCAGGACGCACCGGCACTCCAGCCCCAGGACGCACTGGCTTGAGGGGACATCCAGACAAAAAGTGCAACGAACTGGCACAATAGAAACAGAGATTGTACTCACGTCTTCTGTTCTTTTCATCAGGAGAAAGCGGACCACGAACCCTGCTTTCAAATGAGACCTGATTGCCAGAGTCTAGACACAGGCTCAGTAACCCTTTGAGGTGAACCACAAATTCCTCAAACATGTGCAATATGGTTTCCAACACGGTACACATCTCTGCGGGCTTATGTAATGGCTGGGTCATTATGTCACGGTGGCAGTACCACCAGGCACACACCACCCTATACTTGCCCTCCGATCCTTGGAAGTGGTCGGTCTGTATATATATCCCTATGAATATAACTCACAGGAAGGTGAGGCCTTGGTTCCTGAGAGAAGCCCCTATATGCAGGGTAAACTGCAAGGACAGGTGAAAGCAAAGGGTTAACAAAAGACCTCTGTACGGCAATACCAAAGATACCCTGCACTGAAAGACCGGTCTTTAGGATAGCCGGATCTAATCTAAAGGAAAGTATTACCTTGAAGCCGTACAGAGTCTTTTGTTGTATACAGATGACAGGGTTTCCTGGAAACGGTACAGACAAGGAATAATCAATAGAGTAGTCATAAAGAGGAAAGCCAAAGGTCATAACCAGAGAGAGTACGTCATACAGAATATAGGAATAGGAACCAGAAGGGAAGTCAGCCAAGCCAAAATCAGTAACCGGGGAATCTGAATGGAACATAAACAGCAAAACAAAATACAGCAATAGACAGAACTGAATACACAGAAGGAACTGACATAAACTGGAACAGAAATAATAGAGACAAAAACTGAACAAGGATGAACAAACGGAGGATATCAGGAACACAGCAAGGAGCTCTCAGGACACAAGTGGCAAGGAGACCAGGCAAAGAAAAATGACCCAGCAATGTCTTATGGGTACATAGCTCTAATATAGGCAGGGGAATCAGGGCAAGGATCAACAGGTGAGCAGCACACAGAACACCAATTAACCCTGGGAGGCCACCCAGGAATTGGCAGCAACAGAAACACAAGGGAAAAAACATATATACAAATACAGAGGGCAGGAAGACAGATTTTCCAGCACAGAACGTGACACTCATACACACAACACATTACTGTGAGTTTTATTGCTGTGGAGCTCTATGATACAGTAATGTGCAGTCTGTATGAGTGTATCACAGAGCTCCACAGCAATAAAACTCACAGTAATGTGCAGTGTGTATGAGCATATCCCACAGCTCCACCGCAATAAAACTCACGGTAATGTGCAATGTGTATGAGTGTGAGTTTTATTGCTGTAGAGCTCTGATATGCTCATACACACCGCACTTTACTGACTTTATTGCTGTGGAGCTGTAGGATATGCTCATACACACCAATCATTACTGTGAGTTTTATTGCTGCGGTATATGCTCATACACATTGCACATTACCGTGAGTTTTATTGTAGTAGATTCTGTGATACGCTCATACACACCGTACATTACTGTGAGTTTTATTGCTGTGGAGCTGTGGGATACACTTATACACACTGCACATTACTGTGAGTTTTATTGCTTTGGAGCTGTGGGATACACTCATACACACCGCACATTACTGTGAGTTTTATTGCTGTGGAGCTGTGGGATACACTCATACACACCTCTCATTACAGCAATTCATTTTGTTTATATAAAAAGGCTCACCAAAATACTCGGCACCAGGCCTATGATACTCTTAATCTGGCCCTGGCTAGAGGGTCATGTTGGACATCATTGGAAAAGCCTGATCATGACTAGGTTTGGTGTAAAAAAAAAAGCTAAAACAAAAAAAAATAAAAAAAATATTTGTTGTTTTTTTATAAAAAATAAAATTGTCTGGGGGGGTTTAGTTAAATAGGACCTAGGCTGTCATCTAAAAATAATGGGCATAAAACGGTCAGAATGAGCTCAGCACACATAGGTGAACTGGCTCAGCAGTGAAGGGGTTAAGGCTGGGGTCAGACGAGCGTGATTTCTACGGACTGTACGTCCGTGCAGTACGGACATCGTCAGTACGGATGACGCAGTAGTGGTCACACAGTCCGTTTTTTCACTGAAGTTATTTTTTGACGGATGTAGGAGGGGAAAATAAATTACAATGAAAAAACATTCTGTCCGTCAAAAATGCTGGACGTATAAATGCAGTCCGTCTGACCTCGCTCCATCACTCACACACAAAGCTATGCAGACGTTGTGGACGTGGCGCACTCCGCACGTCCGTTCTAGCAGTATTACGTTCTTGCCTAACCTGCGTCCGTTTGCCGCGGCCGTTGTGCGTCCGCAGTTCAGTGCGGACGTACTTCATGTGTCAGGCTCCAATGGACTTACTTTCATGCTATCACGGACGTACTTTTAGGCGCAATCACGGACGTGAACACTACGCTCGTCTGACCCCAGCCTTAAAAGCAAAAACATGTAAAAATTGGGTATTTCTATTCTCGGGACAAAATTGTGAAACTATCTAGCTGGGGTCTTTTTTGGCGGTTGTAGATTTTGGGGATTAAACTATGAAAAAGTGTGTTTTTACCATTTTGTTCATCATATTTCATATTTTTTTTATAGTAAATTATAGGATATGATGGAAATAATGGTATTTTTAGAAAGTCCATTTAATGGCGGGAAAAAATATGTATAATATGTATAATATGTGTGGGTTGCATAAACGAGTAAGAGGAAAATTTGACCGAAACACGAACAGCGCAGAAACGGAAAAACAGCAGCGGTCACTAAAGGACGGACTTGTGTAAAAGCGCCCGGTCACTAAGGGGTTAAAAATGTTAGAAACAGTAAGGTATTTCTCTCAGTTGTGGAGCTCACTGTATGTTATAGCAGATATAACAAGTATATACTAGAAATAATTTCTTCCACACATAGCCACTAAGAAACCAAAAATGTTTTATCAGCTAACTGCAGTTGTGTAGCACTGTCGCTAACAACAGTGAAAATCCCCATTCTTGCTAATCTTTGAAGTTCTCCATCTGGATCGTCAAATGTTATTGTGTATATCGATGATTCTCTTCCATTGTCTGCATCAGTGCTAAACAACGGCTGTTAGTGAATAATCACTTAAACTCTGTTTTCTCCAGCAAAAACTCAATTTTCTATTGACAGTTTTTGCAAAGCTACAAAATGGGCATTTTATTGTTTCACATACATGGTATACATCTAGCTAGAGTTAGGTTTAGGGCTGGGGACTAGAGTTAGACCTAGGGTCAGGACTAGGGTTAAGGTTACAGTTTCTGAGTGTCATTTGATTAGGGTCAGGACTAAGGTTAGGGCTAGAGTTAGGTTAGGGCTAGGGTTAGGCGTAGGGTTAAAGTTAGGATTAGGTTAGGGCTAGATTTACATTTTCTGAGTGTCATAAAATAAGGTTTAGGGCTGGGTTAGATCTAGGGTTATGGATAGAATAAGGTTAAGGGCTAAGGTTAGGGTTATAGTTTCTGTGTGTCATTTGTTTAGGATAAGGGTTATGGATAAGGTTAGGACTATGATTAGGTTAAGGGTTAGGTTAGGACTATGGTGAGGGTTACAGTTTCTGTGTGTCACATTAGGGTCAAAGCTAAGGCAACATAAATTAGTTTAGAACTAGGGTTAGGTATAGGGCTAGGGTTATGGTTAGGGCTAGGATTAGGACTAAGGCAAGAGTTAGGGCTAGGGTTAAGTTAGAATTAGGGCTAGTATTAGGGCTAAGGCTGTGGTTAAGTTAGGGTTAGCGTTTCTGTGTGGCATATGATCAGAGCCAAAGCTAAAATAGGATTAAGGCTAGGGCTACATGTTCTGAATGTCATATGATTAGGGTTAAGGCTGGTGTTAGATCTAGGGTTAGGGCTAGAATTAGGCTAGGGTTAGGGTGAGGTTACATAGTGTGTGTGTCACATTATTAGGGTCAGAGCTAGGGTAACATAAGTTAGTTTAGGGATAGGGCTAGGTTTAGTACTAAGGCTAGGGTTACAGTTAGGGCTAGGGTTAGGGCTAAGGCTAGGGTTAAGTTAGGGTTAGAGCTAGTATTAGGGAAAGAGCTATGGTTAAGTTAGGGTTAGCCTTTCTGTGTGTCATATGACTAGAGCCAGGGCTGAGATAAGGTTAGAGCTAGGGTTAGGTTTAAGGTTAGGTTAGGACAGGGGTTAGGATTGCAGTTTCTGTGTGTCGCATGATTAGAGCCAGGGCTAGGTTATGTTTTGGCTAGAGTTAATTTAGGACTAGGGTTAAGGATAGGGATAGGTTAGGGCTATGGTTAGGTTAAGGCTAGGGTTAGTTTCTGTGTTTCATATGATGAAGGTCACTGCTAGGTTAGGGGTTAGGGCTAGGTTTAGAACTAGGGTTATGGTCAGGGCTAGCACTAAAGCTAGGGTTAGGTTTAGGGTTAGGCTTAGGGCTAGGTTTAAAAATACAGTTAATTTAGGGCTAGGGTCAGAGTTGCTGTGTCATATGATTAGGGTCTGGGCTTGGATAGTGTTAGGGTTAGGACTAGATTTAGGATTAGAGTAAAGTTTAGAGTTAGGTATTGATTAGGTTTAGGGTTACAGTTGCTGAGTGTCATATGATTATTATTAGGGGTAGAGTTAGGTTATGGCTAGAGTTTTGGGGATATGGTTAGGGAATAGGGTTAGGACTAGTGTTATGGTTATGGTTTTTGCGACTAATATGTTAATTTCAGGGCTAAGGTTTGGACTAGGTTTAGGGCTTTGGCTAGGATTAGAGTTATGGCTAGGGTTAGTGTCAGGGCTTTGATTAGCTTAGGGTTAGAGTTTTTGTATGTCATATTATTAGGGACACAGCTAGGGATAGGGTAAGGGCTATGGTTAGGGATAGAGTTAGAGTTTCCTGTGTCATATAATTAGTGCCAGAACTGGGATAGGGTTAGCGATAGGGATAGAATTAGAGTTAGGTTAGGGTTGCAGTACATATTTAGGTCAAGGGTTAGGGTTAGGACTAGAGTTAGGCTTAGGGCTAAGGCTAGATAAGGGAAAGGGTTTGGGTTAGCGCTTATGTGTGTCATATGATTAGGGTCAGAGCTAGGGTTAGTGTTAAATCTATAATTAGGTTAGGGTTAGGATTAGAGTTTCTGTGTGTCATATGATTTGGGTGTTGACTAGGGTTAGGTTAGGGCTATGGTTAGGGTTACAATTTCTGTGTGTCATGATTTAGGTCAGGGATAGAGTTTGGTTAGAGCTATAGTTAGGGATAGGGCTACGGTTAGGGATAGGTTTGGGTCATGTTAGTTTAGGGCTATGGCTATGGTTCAGTTAGAGCTAAAGTTAATGTTAGAATTTCTGTGTGTCATATGATCTGGGTAGGCTAGGGTTAGGCTAGGGTTAGGGCTAGGACTGGGGTTAAAGGTTCTGTGTGTCATATGATTAGGGTCAAGACTAGAGTTCAGTTAGGGTTAGGCTAGGGTTAGGGATAGGTTAAGTGTTAGGTTTGAGGTTAGGGCTAGGATTGGGGTTACAGTTTCTGGGTATCATATGATTAGCACTAGGCTTAAGTGTAGAGTTAGGTTAGGGCTACAGTTCAGGTTACCACTTATTTCTTTTTACTATTCCAATTAAATCTGGATATTTCTGATTATATTTGTACTTGGCCAATTATAATTGGAAATATTTGAACTGATATGAATTTTTTTATTCCGAAAATTATCTGGTTTGGACATTGGCAATTCCAAATTCCTTGTTAGCAGACCCTAATAAATGATTAATTAAAACATTGGATGATTAGAATCAGCATGAGTAAGTATTATGATCTGCTAACTGATTATTCCAGTTTTAACTGCATTTTAACCTCACTCTGATTTATTTTGGGCTTTCAAATTATACCTAAATCGGCACAACATAACAACACAAAGCTACAATACAAATAATTTGCAATGCATATTAATCATGGAACCTTCAAGTGAACTTACATACAGTATAGTACAGCAAATACAAACACTTGGTTTTGTGAAGACTATAATGCTTTACAATGAAGATGTGATATCAATACATACTTCAGCCTTGTCCCTGGGGATATGAAAACACCACAAACAAAACATTCAATAATACTGAAGCTTTTGTTAGCTGACTGGCATTCCATGTGTCATAAATCTCGATACAAAACCAAAGACTGTTGTTAAATTAAAATTAACACTTTCCAGGAGCTGTCTAAAATTATGTAACCAGGAACAACTTGTTTTGTTTGGGGCATACAGTGTTTCTTTTGGCAAAATTATTCTCATTCAGGGAGGTGTCAAAACAATAGCTTAATTTGATCTCAAAAGCTGTAATTGTTAACATCATAGGCCCTATGTCAGTAAAGTGACTCTTCCTCTGTCTTTGTTTTGAAAACAGTCTGAGTACAGTGTTATTATTATTAGCTTTGAAGATTCTCCCCAGGGAGAAATTACAACTAGCAAGTTCGGGGATTTAGTGTTTTTTATATATATATATATAATATATATAAATCTAATTAGGAAATAAATACAGGAATATTAGGTGTTATACACCAGTGCTTTTTTTCTGGAAAAATAGGTGGGGGTACTCTCATGTCCGGGGAAAAACGGATTATTATGACTATTTTCATGTCCAAATAAACAATAGTTGTACCTCACTTAAAGGAAGACACTATAAAAGGGAACCATATTTTTTAATACTGTGTTCCTTTAAATGAACTACAACTATTGTTGTAACCCTATGGCGGTTAATTTATCCACTAAGTGCCTCTGTTGCAAGAAAAGTCTGTATTGCAGTGCAGTTAGCTGTGGGTTTTTTTGCAACGCTGGTACTGAGTGGATAATCCCCTAGCATTTGTGAGCACCACAGCAATGAAACTCGCAGTTTTGCTGAGTATGTATGAGCTACACAGCAATGAAACTCACAGGAATGTGCAGTGTGTATGAGCTCCACAGCAATGAAACTCACAGTAATGCGCAGTGTGTATGAGCTCCACAGCAATGAAACTCACAGTAATGCGCAGTGTGTATGAGCTCCACACCAATGAAACTCACAGTAATGCGCAGTGTGTATGAGCTCCACAGCAATGAAACTCACAGTAATGCACAGTGTGTACGAGCTCCACAGCAATGAAACTCACAGTAATGCACAGTGTGTATGACCTCCACAGCAATAAAACTACACTATCCACCAAGTACTGTTTGAATAATATTGGGGGACTCCAATGAGATGGTGTTTGACCTTGAACACCCCCGCATGGTGGTACCAGCAGGACCAGGTGAACATACACGTGTTGCCAGAGCTGATATTTTTAAACGTTGTTTTGAAGTGTGTTTGGAAGCAGCAGCAGTTTTGTTTTCTTTGTTCTGAGGCCCGTCTGTCACTGAGTCCCTGCAGAGCAATGCAGCCAGGACTTAAATTTCCACCTCTCCCCATCCAGGGTGCACCACACACTCTCTGGAACTGCTGGGGAGGCTGGGGGTAAGGCAGCAGTGTAGACTTCTTTTGGCATGCCTTCCTCTTGACATCATCAGAGGGGGTCAGGCATCAGCAAGGAGGAAGGGACCAGGAGGAGAGAGAGAGCGCAGGCTTCCATATCCAGCACCATGGGGGAGTCTGCTCTCTGACCTGGCAGATACAATGCAGCTCACTGGGCACCGGCTGCATCTTAGAAGAGGGCAGCAGGCACACAGCGCCAGGCAGATAGTTATAAAATTTGGATCCCTGTCAAGGCAAGTGACCAGGGATTCAAATTGTTTTAGCATCCCCCTCCTGGTCTTGTGGTCTTAGGCAGCCACCTGTACTGCCTTACAGTGCCAGCTCCTCTGGTCACACCGCTTACCTGACAGTCCACAGCTCTGACAGATGTGTGTAAATATGCTGCACCCCCCTCCCCATGCTGTTTAAAGTTTCAGCGTCTGCAGAGAGAGAGGGGTGCAGCATGTTTACACACATCTGCCAGAGCTGGGGCACTGAAGAAACAGAGGAGAGATTTTATTTAACCAGCCTTCCCTTGTCACTTACTGGGAGAAGACGGGGGTTATTGGTCCCTACATACACTCCTGACAATCGGAAGCGTTCTGGAGCAACATGAGCTGCTGAGCGCTTCAGATTCTCTGCCTGCCACTGCAGGAAGAGGGAGGAGCATCATGCTCTCTCCTGTTAGTTCGAGCTGGCGGTGAGGTGCCGGTACTGAGTGTTGAGGTGCCGGTACTGAGTACTGGTGAGTACTCCCTGAAAAAAAGCCCTGGTTATACCTAATATGGAGTTATGTATATATTTTTTTTTTTTTTGGGTGAAGGAGAACAGTAAGGGTTGAATGTTAATGGATGCTTATTTGTATCATTGCTGGCTTTTTTTCAAGTGAGTCATAGTGGAACTCGCACAGGATCAAGGTGCATCTGTGGAAATATAGACGGCAGTCATATTGATGCGCCCAGGATGCACTCGCATTTTATCTAATGGGTGCCATCTTGGAATTTACAATGCACGCATGGACGCCATTCCGGAAGACGGAAGGAACTTACAGAAATTGACCACCAGCCGCACCTGGCATTCAAGGGTAATTAAGAACATATATATCAGCTGGATCACTGTACAATGCCATATACACTGCCTGTGGAAGCTGTTGTGAACAGTGAGATGCTTTTTGGACGTTTTAAGCACTACTGGACACTTAGGTACTCATATTTATGATGTATAATTTTATAATAGATAATAAGTAACATTAAAGTGAAATAAGTCTCCATAACTACTGGCGGCCCAAAAAAGTCTCAGAGTGGGGAAAGGTGCCCCCTCAAGAGCACCCAGAACCTTGGAGCAGAGGGATGAAAAAAATCAATCTGAGGATTCCAGCCTAGAGGGTAAAGAGGGGAAAGTGCCCCTGTTTCAGGCAATATTATCTGCTCACATTCAGCCAAATGCGGCAGAATTCATTGGACGGCGCTTCACAGTACAGATGGACAATGACCCAAAGCATACTGCAAAAGCAACCAAAGAGTTTTTGAAGGGACAGAAGTGGAATGTTATGCAATGGCCAAGTCAATCACCTGACCTGAATCCCATTGAGCATGCATTTCACTTGCTGAAGGGAAAATGCCCCAAGAACAAGCAGGAACTGAAGACAGTTGCAGTAGAGGCCTGGCAGAGCATCACCAGGGATGAAACCCAGCGTCTGGTGATGAATATGCAGGGCCGGCGCTGCCGCTAGGCGAGCTAGGCGGCCGCCTAGAGCGCAGGCCCGCCTAGGGCGCAGCGCCGGGCCCAAAAAAAAAAAAAAAAAATCAAAAAAAAAAAAATCGGAAAAAAAAATAATTGTGCGTTAGTGTCCGCCAGGCGCGCCGGGGGCGCGGCCCCCGCCGGGCGTGGTCGGGCCGGGCCCGGGGCGCCGCCCGCAATCTACATGTCCAGAGACTCTGAGGCAGAGCAGTGCACAGACACACACACTGCGCTGCGCCTGCACCATCCAGGCTCCGCCCGGTCCACAGTGCACGTGACGCAACCTTACGTCAGCGGCGCCTGCACGTGGTGGGGCTGGTGGCAGCACGCGCGCCCCGCCCCACGTCAGACGCCGCTGGAAGGAAGCCTGGGAAGGAGGAGGCGGAGACTAGGCACCGCCGTCGTGTGTGGTGACCGTGTGGAGACAGGAGTGTCAGTGTGTGCCTTGCAGACTCGAGTTGCTGTGTCCAGTCTGAGCGTGCTGCCTGCCTGGCCTGCTGTCAGGTATGGGGGGGGTTGTTTTGGGTTGATAATCAGGTCGCTGAGAATAACTGCTGGCGACCACCTGCTTTGCTTAGCGTGTATTAAAAAGCCCTGTGTGGTAGCTCATGTCATATTGAATTCATGCGATCGGGAAGAATTTCACCAGTGCTGCGCAGACCATATCAGGTTAGCAAGGATCAATGCTACAGCCGGAATGTGCACAATCCCTGAATGAGGGACCCCGATTCGAGTTTCCCATCTGTTATGCAAAGAGGGGACAAGGAAAAAAAAGACGTATGATTATAATAAATATATATTTATTATTTTTTGGATATTTATTCTTTAATTATTTTTTTAGGGTATTTTAGGTGTATCCATTTTGCCATTTTTTTTTTCCTTTTTCCAAATAAAATGTCACCATTGAGTAAAGGCTGCTGTGCACGATGCGTTGTGAGACAGAGTCGCACACTCTGTGTGTCTCGCTGGTTTCCTCTGCTGTGCTCAGTCGGTAGCAGGACACGTAGCTGAGCGTCGGGAGATGAAAATGTCGAACTTTGACCAATCAGAATGAGCTTATGAATTGGCGTGTCACTGCATGACAGATGCACCGATCATACGAGTGGACTGATTGGTTGAATTTCAGTCAACTCCACTTCCCTGTGCTCTGCGTCACCTCACACGCAAGCCGACGCTTCACCCGCAGCGTACCACACGCACAAGGTGGTTCACGTTCTTATTTGTCTAAATGGTTATGGAGGCCCTGGCCCACCAACAACATGAAACCTGATAATTTTGCTTGATTTCATGGGAGTATGACAATAAGGTTGAAATATACTGGTGGATCAGGGCCAACAATTAGCCGTATGATAAGGTTGATTGGAACCCATCGTTAAGGAGGTATGATAAGAAGGTTGATGGGGGGGGTTGGCTTGGCTCGGGGGGGGGGGGCGCAATTTCATAGGAAGGCTGCAGGAAGCCTCTTTCTGTTCACTGTCTCCTTGCAGAGGGTCTGTATTATGTGACCCTGACCCCCTCCCCTGCTGGGGCTCACACACGCACCCTCTCATGCAGATGCAGGCGGCGCTGCCGTGCTGGGAACACCCAGAAGTTCCAGAACCCGTCAGAATTACCTCCTCTGGCTCTGGGAGTGCACACTCAGTCAGCCTGCCCCTGAGCAATCATTGTGCAAGTCTGCAGCACGGCACCACACTCACAGACACCCGGGATAACCTGCTGAGTTGCAGACTGGGAGTCAAAGGGTTAACATGGTGGCTCCAATACCACAACAATTGTCAGCTTTTGTAAATTATTATCATCTCTCTCTCTCACCGAGTATTAAAGGAATAGAAGTTCAATCACCTCCCTGTCCATGTCCCATCAGGCCATGTATATTACATTGAACAGAAAGATCAGTGGCTATGGTGTGAGGAGGGGGCCACACAGGGGTATATGATGGTGTGAGGGCCTCACACCATCATACCCCCTGTGTGGCCCCCTCCTCACACCATCATCATACCCCCTGTGTGGCCCCCTCCTCACACCATCATCATACCCCCTGTGTGGCCCCCTCCTCACACCATCATCATACCCCCTGTAGTCCCTCCCTATGTGACTGCTTCTCTTTATTATATTTTGTCCGAGTGATCTGAAAAACAATCTGAATTTTTCATTAAGAAATCGTCGGCCATTTTGGATTAAAAATTCGCATCCAAAGGGTTCAACGACACTGCTGCAGCAAACTGAGAATTTTTCTGGTTTGGCTATTTTGACCTAGAATTTTTCATTCTCCAGTTATTCTCCTGCTTTTTACGCTCTCTTAATAACCCTGTTATTTTTTTTTTTGGTTTTCGTTAAGAAAAATAGTTAATTAATATTTGTTCAATACAGTTAATTTATATTTATTTAATAGAGTTAATTTAAGATGGTTTAATACAGTTTATTTATATTTATTTTACTATTGGTGCTTTTCAAACTTTATTCTTGAAAATAAAAAGAAATTTAGCAGTTTCATGTTGTGTTGCTTTTTTTTTTTTGGGGGGGGGTGCAAGTAGCTGGTCTTGCCTAGGGCGCAAAATAGTCTAGCACCGGCCCTGTGAATATGCATTTCAGACTTCAGGCTGTGATTGATTGCAAAGGATTTGCAACCAAGTATTGAGAAGGGGAAGTTTGATTTATGATTATTATTTTGTCCCATTACCTTTGGTCCCTTAACAAGTGGGAGGCACATCTGCAAACTGCTGTAAGTCCTACACCGTTCACCTGAGTTGGATGTACATACCCTCAAATTAAAGCTGCCAGTCTGCAGTTAAAGCACATTGTGTTTGTTTCATTCCAACTCCATTGTGGTGGTGTATAGAGCCAAAGATGTTAGAATTGTGTCGATGTCCCAATATTTCTGGACCTGACTGTATATCCATGTGTGAGCTGCTTGGGGCAATATATATATCCATGTGTGAGCTGCTGGGGGCAATATATATATATCCATGTGTGAGCTGCTGGGGGCAATATATATATCCATGTGTGAGCTGCTGGGGCAATATATATATCCATGTGTGAGCTGCTGGGGCAATATATATATCCATGTGTGAGCTGCTGGGGGCAATATATATATCCATGTGTGAGCTGCTTGCTGGCAATATATATATCCATGTGTGAGCTGCTGGGGCAATATATATATCCATGTGTGAGCTGCTTGGGGGCAATATATATATCCATGTGTGAGCTGCTGGGGCAATATATATATCCATGTGTGAGCTGCTGGGTGTAATATATTTATGCATGTGTGAGCTGCTGGGGCAATATATTTATCCATGTGTGAGCTGCTGGGGGCAATATATATATCCATGTGTGAGCTGCTGGGGCAATATATATCCATGTGTGAGCTGCTGGGGCAATATATATCCATGTGTGAGCACAATAATGTACATGTGGGTGTTGCGTTGTAGGGGTGGAGTTTTTATGGGTGTGGCCTCCTGTGGGTGCGACACAAGGGGCCCCATGATCTCCTATTGCCCGGGGCCCCATTAGTCGTCAGTCCGCCCCTGAGGGAAACATTATTTATATTCTCTGGGGAGATGGAGCAATGGTTGCAGGCAGCAGAGATATCCATATATTTTATACTATACTAAGGTCTTTTTTGCACCATTGTTGGCTGTGACATTCTTTGTGATATTTTTTATTTTATATGAGTCCTTAACCTTTAAGGATCAAGAGAAGTGGTTATTCACATTCCATGACTGACTATCACAAAATACACTTTTAAGTTGTCTCAATTAAAAACTCATTTTGTCAAAAACCCATTAGTCAATAGGGATAACAAGCAATAACTAAAGCATAATAGCAGAACAGATTCAGGATTATTCAAAGAGAATGGAAAAGTCACCGCACGTTCGGTGACTTTTCGTTCTCTTCAATTCGGTGCAATTTGGCGATCCCATTTCGGCGACCCTGCGGTGTATTCAGAAAGCACCACAGGGACGTCGTAGTGTAGGGAAAAGTTGCAAACCCACCGAAAACTCACCGCAAAACCCGACGAAGGCACACTGAAACCCGCAAAAACATCTGGATTAACCCCGCAGAAACATGCCGGAGAAACCCGAGCAGGAGCCGATCACAGCGCACAGCAGCCACCGGAAAAACCCAACACCGCAAACAAATGGAGTAAAAAAAAAAAACAGTACGCTTGAATGTTTGAAAAGTGAAACGCTGTTTGCAAAGAAACTACTGAACGAAAATGTCTGAAATTTACATATAAGATCCAATGAACGATAATAAAAAGGGTTGTTACAGAAAAAAGAATAAACGTTTTAAAAAAAACTGATTTTTTTTCCGCAAAACAATCCCGAAACATGCCTAAAAGATCCTAAAAAATCTAAAAATAAAGAAACTTTTTACTGCAGAATATTATAATGAACGGTTTATTAGATATTGTATTAAAACGGGAATCATTTTTAACATTGAAGCCTATGGGATTTGCCTGAATAAACCTGTCGAATGGAACCACCGAATGGCAGGGCATTTCGGCAACCTTTCTCTGCTGCTTTTTGTTCTCTGAATAGCCGACGCATTGCTTCTCTATGGGGATTCACTGCCCTCGAACAGGCAAAGAACAGGCACCGTATGTGCAGGCAATGCGCCAACATTTGGCGAACTGCCTGCTCTCTGGATAGCCGAATGGCCAGGAAAGGTAACCAAATGCTGAATTTCAGCGTTCGGTTACCTTTCACCTGCAATTAGGATCTCTTTGAATAACCCTAATTGTTTGCGACGACATGGTTAAAAATATATAAAATGAGGAAGACCCTGTAGAAAAATGAGAAGTGAAGAAGACATGCATTTGACATATGCTAAAATACAGTATACTTTGCAAATCACACTTCCTCCTTCCTTTTTTCAAAATATGACACACGAATGTCAAATTGTATAAAATATACTTGATTTTACAGTGTATTATTTCACTTTTTAGTATTTAACTTTTGTAGACGAATATCGACTGAAAAGATTAGACTTTTAGAAAAGAATGTCTTTGAGATGCAATGTAATTGGTTTAAAGGGCTATGCCAAGATGCTATAGTAACATGCTGTGAATGACACAGGTTGGGGGATTAAGATAATGTGTATAATGAAATGATTATGCCTGCCGGTAGAGTATTAATATGGAATTTGATGACCGGGAGCGGGATATGGGGAACGCAATCAAAGGCAAAGAGGCATTATGACACAGTGAAGGGAATTATAGCTGGAAGATCACAGAGGTAGAGGATGGGAAGGTGATGTAGAATCATACAGGCAGCCTTCCTAGGGTGGGAGAATATATATAAGAAGCGAAATATAGAGGCACAGGGTTATAGTATTTGGGAATTCAGACAACATTGACTTTTTTGTTTAAATGTTTCATATTACATTTCGGGATCAGGGCAAGATTAACGCAGGGTTTCTGGAGCTACAGTTTTTGACCCTTTCCCTCAAAATGAGGCCGGAGAATAATGAATCATAACAGCACCACACATTAGAAGGACTCAACAGCTTAGTTAATATGTAGTTATTCACAAACAGATTTTGTTGATTGTTATTAAAGGGACACTCTACTCATCTTGACCACTTTACAATTGTAAAGTGGTCAGGATGTGAGGATTGCCCCACCTCCCAGCTCACCCAATCTGGCAGAAAAGCTGGTTGACGTGGAGGAGTTTCCTCCACCCATCCAATTTCACCAGCAATCGGGATTTTGAATTTCCCGGCTACCGGTTATCAGATCGGTCACCAGTGTCGTCAGCAGGCAGAGAGTGTGCCCATGTCACACTCTCTGAGACTAATCACTGTGGCATGTAGTCTCAGAGAGGCAGCCGATGGATCAGATCTGCACATGTGTGCAGCTACAATCCATCGATAAGTGCAGGCAGTACAAAACTTGTGTGCATAAAGAGTGCAAGTCACATTGCGCTGCGCAATTTGAGGATCTTAAGCTCCGCAAGTTGCTTTGGAGCACAAATTGTACAGAAAATCTTCAGGGACTTCTGGAGTCTCTGAGCTGAAGATAAGAAGCTGCCTGCGGGAAGGGACAAAAGGTGCGTAAAAAAAAATAAAATAAAACAACTAGAAAATAATTAGACAGAGACTGTCAGCAGCCTCTGCCCAATTATTTAAGGGAAAAATAGGAAACTCTATTTTTTAATAGAATATCACTTTAAGCTATAGTGTGATTTATTGTATGGCACTGATGCCAGGAGTGTAGGTCTGTGTATCTTCAATGCTCTTGTCTTGACTTAAGTAAAGGTAAGACAGCTCTCTCATATATATTTTGATAAATATTATGGTACCAACTGCCACGAGAGAGGGACAGCACAAGGCCACGATATGGGTTGTACAAGTGAGATAAAGGCACAAAATAGATGAAAAAGATGAGCATCAAATTCTTCAACTCTAGGTCCATCCAGCAATCATTAGGATTTGGAATGAGTTCAGTTGGCATTTTTCCACTTGATTTCATATTATAGGACTATAAGGTCTATTCGAAGTTAGGTGAAACTCGTGAGAATTGGCAGGGGAAGTGAAAATTCTAGGTCAAAATAGCCAAACCAGAAAAATTCTGCCATTTATCGAACTTTCCAAATCAGCTATTTGGTCTAGATTGTTCTCTTCTGCCAATTCTCCTGATTTTCACTTTTCTCTGAATAACCCTGATTGTCTATGCAAATGATTGTGGTTCTTATTCAGCTGACTTATTTAGAATATAATTGATTTTGCTTGTTTTTTACTGTTATATGGTCGTATCATTTGTTATGGCTAGCATCTGTTGGTAATCTATTTACTAAAGTAAGATTACAAATATGATTTATAGCAGTTTGTGAAACAAACGGTACACCTCTGGGTGGCCACATCAACGAACGTACACAATCTGTAAAAAATCATCTCACGTAGACGATCAATCTTTCATGTGCTGCAGGAAATCACCTGTCTTAATTGGAATTCAAGGGCTTTAAGTTACATAATATTGTATTATAGAGCATATTATGTGTAGTCAAAGTACTGCACATAGTTGAGGAGGCAACACCATTTTTTTATTTTGGTGTCATTTATATTAACATTTCATTTATTGAATGAATTCCTTATAAAAGTATAAAAAAGAACTGTGTACCTTTAAACTCTAGGGGCCCTATTACATAGTTAACGATACCGCTCAGCTGTGTGAGCGTTAACGTTAGGTTAAGTGACCCTAGCGCGGGCCAATCATATTACATTCTGAGTACTAACAGGTTAAAAAACCCATTAGCGATTTGGAGCTTGTGCTTTTCAGCGTGAGTTTACTGTACTTTGTGCTCCCTATGCTTAACATGGGGAGCGCAAAGAGTTAATTAGTATTAGGATTACAAAGTCCTAGTGCTAATTACGTCCCGCGCGGCTCACTCAAAACTTAGCACCAGCTCCATCTTGTGGTTAATTGATTGGGCTTCTGCGGAATCCGTGAACACCAGCTGAAGAACACCCCAAAAATCACATACTCACCTCTCATTCCGCAGCAAGAACGGCGGCTCAATCCGCCTTTTCTGGCCACCAGTAGGGATGTGCGTTTCGGGTTTCGGAATTTCGGAATTTTCACGAAATTTCTCGATTCGTGTTTTCGGATGCGGCCGAATTTCCGAAAAATTTTAGATCCGAAAATTTCAGATCCGAAATGTTTTCCGAGCCGAAACGAAATATTTTCGGATTTTTCGAATGGGCTTGAAATGTGTCAAACGAGGAGAACAGATGTTCCGAAAAACGAAAATTTTCCGAAAAACGAAAATTTTCTGAAAAACGAAAATTTTGTAAAAACGAAAATTTTCTGAAAAACGAAAAGTTTTCGAAAAGACGAAAAGTCGATACAAAAAACGGGCAAAATGACACGAAAAATACGAAAAACGGTCGATATCCCGAAAAATGTGCAATTCCGAAAAACGAAAATTTCCGAAATTACGAAAAGTCGATACAAAAACCGAGCACAGTGACACGAAAATACGAAAAATGGTCGAAATTCCGAAAAAAAATGTACCCGAAAAACGGGCCGAACCGAATCGAATCGAAACCGAAATCGGTCGAAACGAGCCGAATCGAAAAGTTTAAAAATCCGAAAAATCGAACCGAATCGAACCGAAAAAAAAATCGGTGCACAAGCCTAGCCACCAGGAGTAGAGTGAGACTGAGGGAAAAAAGTCCCAAAATAACGAACAGGTTAGGTGCCACCAGATTTCTGTGCCTACAGGCTCCTGAGATTTAAATCAGATCACATCAGATAGCTAATCAAGAAAATATATTAATAAAGCTGAAGTGAACCAAAAAATGAGACAATGGAGTCTCCCTAGGCAAAACACTTGGTTTACGACCATGCTGAATGTTCTAAAAGGATTCTTACCATGCTGAATGTTCTATAAGGATTCTTACCGTGCTGAATGTTCTATAAGGGTTCTTACCATGCTGAATGTTCTATAGGCATTCTTTTCAAATTAATATGTATTACAGGTTTTAAAACTTTTTTCTGTTTCTGTTCACAAAAAGAAATATTCACAACAAAAGCAGTCAACTAATTAGGGATACAGAAAGAAAAAAAAGGGAAAGTGAGGGAGGGAGGGGGGAAGAATTCCATCCATCTCATAAAATGTTTACAATATAATATTCAAGCAGTACAACAATGAGTACAAATAAGTATACAGTGACATTAAACATTCTATAGACATTCTTACTAGGGATGAGCCGAACACCCTCGTGTTCGGTTCGCATTCGAACTCGAACAATTTCGAAAGTTCGAGTTCGAACTCGAACACGAACCGAACTCAATGTAAGTCAATGGGACTCAAAAGTTCGGTTTTTAGAGTGCCCTCCAAGAGGGCATACATGCAAGATATTTGCCATAAAAGGTGTATGGGGGTCCGGGTAGTGCCCTGTGGGACAGGAAACAAGGACAAAAAGTAAAAAAAAACAATGTTTTTAAAGGGACAGTGAGTTTTCCATGACATAAGGGTTAAAAATAAAAACGAAAAATTCCTTCAAATATCGTGCCTAGGAGGTCCCCATAACCTGCCCGTGAAGTGGCGGATTTGTAGGATGTGTAGAAACATTTAAAAACAAAAAAATTACGTTTCAAATGATGATAAACGGTTTTCCTTTAATCTATTCATAAACAACTGTTTCGGGCGGCAGTCTGTATTAAAAGAGGAGACCTTTTAGCACACGCAGAACAAGTTTAGTGATTTTTTGGCTAAATTATGGTGAAACTTATGCAGGCTTTGGATGAAAGTAACAATAGCTGCTTTAAAATTGGGCCTTTAGTGTCGGCAACAGTGCCGTCACACCGTAACCCCTCTGTGGTATTGTGGAAGAGTGCAGGGTTGGACCCTGTGGTTCAAAAAATTTAAATGATATAAATCTAGTACAGGCGTCAGTGCACCCAAATAATGTGCCTTTCATGGCAGCAAGTGCCTTCCCACCGTAACCCTTTTGTGGTATTGTGGAAGACTGCAGGGTTGGACCCTGCAGTTCAAAAAATTAAAATGATATAAATCTGGTACAGGCGTCAGTGCACCCAAATAATGTGCCTTTCATGGCAGCAAGTGCCTTCACACCGTAACCCTTTTGTGGTATTGTGGAAGAGTTCAGTGGTGGAGGTTTTGTGAATGCAGAAGAGCTCCCGATCTATTCCGTTACATCAGCATCAGGGGATTGATAGCTGCTGATCCAGGACTGATTCATTTTTATAAATGTCAGCCGGTCTACAGAGTCGGTGGACAGACGCACTCTTTTGTCTGTGACAAAACCTCCAGCAGCACTGAACGTCCTTTCAGAAAGCACGCTGGATGAAGGGCAACCTAGTAGCTGCATAGAATATTGGCTAAGTTCTGGCCAGTGATCCAATCTCAACACCCAGTAAGCCAGTGGATCATCTGCTGGAAAGGTATCCAGGTCTGCCCTTGCCCCTAGGTAGTCCTGCACCATACGGTGAAGACACTGGCAATGGGTGCCTACATTTGACATCCCTGGGCGTCGTGGACTAAAAAATTTGGTGGATGAACAAACTGTAATCCGACTTACCCAGTGTGCCGTGAAGGAAATGTAACGGCCCTGTCCATGCTTGCTGGACCACATGTCTAAAGTCACATGCACCTTGCTGCTGACTGCCTTCGCAATGACTCGATAACATTGTCTTCCACGAGCTGGTATAGTGCTGGAATGTCCTTCCGTGAAAAGTAATGGCGTTTTGGAACATGCCACTGTGGTACAGCACATTCGGCAAATTCACGGAAGGGAGCAGAGTTCACCAGCTGGAAAGGCAGCAGCTGCAATGCGAGTAATTTTGCTAAGCTGGCATTTAGACGCTGTGCTTGGGGCTGGTTGGGACTATATTTTTTTTACGCTGCAGCAGCTGGGGCAACGTAATCTGACTGCATAAATCTTCAGCTGATGGGATGCTGTCACATTGTGAGGAAGGACCTGGTACATCCATTATTGTAGCATCATCCCTGTCAGTGGAGGTTGGAGTCAATGACATGGCAGGACATATAGTGGGGGTAGAGACAGGTGAGGAGGACCTACGCAAAGTTTTGCACCAACGGGATGCGTGGCAGGTGGTCATATGTCGCCTCAAGCAAGTGGTACCCAAGCGTACGGTGTCTTTCCCACGCTTGAGCCTCATCTGATATAGATTACAAATAGCAACGGTGCGGTCTGCTGTACATTTCTTAAAGAACTCCCAGACAGCAGATTTCCTGGATGTGTGCTTTGAGACAACAGCGCTCTGCACCTGAGCAGCTCTGACATCTGATGCCTTGGACTGGCTAGTGCTACGGTTGGTCATAGAGGATGTTGTGCCTCGTGTTTGTTGTGCCTCCTCCTCACTTGACTCCTCTGTTCGATCAGGCACCCAAGTGGAGTGACCTCATCATCATTGTCATCACCCCCTATCTCCTCGTCACTGGAGCCAACTTGGCAGTATGCTGCAGCTGCTGGGCCAACATGAGTGCCAGTTATTTGTGTGTCATCACTGGCACCTCCTTTCTCTATGTTGATTATACTCCCTTCCTCAACCTCAGAGATTGAATCAGAGCACAGTAGTTGCTGCGCATCCTCAAGCAGCATGTCACTGTCATTGTAGTCAAACAATTCAGCTGACTCCTCCGTGTGTGATAGTGAGGCTACGGCAGGAGTAGCTGTGGACATGGAGGCTGCATTAGATGCTTTGGCAGCTGAGGAGGACTGTAAAGCACTACAAGCCTGGCTGGCAGAGGACTCGGAGGATGAGGATGCCCTGGTTAGCCAATCCACCAAATCCTCTGTATGTTGCTGCTCCTTAAGACGGCCAGCACCACTTAGAAAGGACAAGCGTGCCCCTGCAGAGGATGCACCACGTCCACGACGACCAGAGGCACAGCCTCCCGACACAGAGGCTGTTTGCCCTCTTATCTGTGCCTTTGAGCGTCTGCCTGTCCTCTTTGGTCTTTCTGACATGGTGAGTGATATATAGATTAAAGATATACAGAACTCTGATTCAACTGTTATAAAAATTGGAGATATGCTGCAGAACTCTGATTCAACTCTGGTATAAAGATTAAAGATTTCCAGAACTCTGGTATAACTCAGTGAGACACCCTGATAGCTGGCAGCCAGTGACAAGACACAGATTACAATTCCCAGAAACCTCCTATAAATCAGTGAGACCCCCTGATGGGTGGCAGTGACAAGACACAAATTACAATTCCCAGAAACCACCTACAAGTCAGTGAGACCCCCTGATAGGACCCCCTGATAGCTGGCAACAGTGACAAAACACAGATTACAATTCGCAGAAATCTGCTAGAAGTATGTGGGACCCCCTGATAGCTGGCAGTGAGAAGACACAGATTACAATTCCCAGAAACCTCCTATAAATCAGTGAGACCCCCTGATGGGTGGCAGTGAGAACACACAGATTACCACAATTCCCAGATATTTTGTAGAAATGAGACCCCACAATTGCTGCTGGCAGTGAGAACACAAAGATTACAACAATTCTCAGATATTTTGTTGAAATGAATGACCCCAAAATACTTGGTGACAGTGAGAACACACAGATTAGAACAATTCCCAAATATTTTGTAGAAATTACTGACCCCCCAAAATACTTAGTGGCAGTGAGAACACACGGATTAGAACAATTCCCAAATATTTTGTAGAAATTACTGACCCCCCAAAATACTTGGTGGCAGTGAGAACACACAGATTAGAACAATTCCCAAATATTTTGTAGAAATTACTGACCCCCCAAAATACTTGGTGGCAGTGAGAACACACGGATTAGAACAATTCCAAATATTTTGTAGAAATTACTGACCCCCAAAATACTTGGTGGCAGTGAGAACACACGGATTAGAACAATTCCAAATATTTTGTAGAAATTACTGACCCCCCAAAATACTTGGTGGCAGTGAGAACACACGGATTAGAACAATTCCCAAATATTTTGTAGAAATTACTGACCCCCCAAAATACTTGGTGGCACTGAGAACACACGGATTAGAACAATTCCCAAATATTTTGTAGAAATTACTGACCCCCCAAAATAGTTGCTGGGAGAACACACAGATTACCACAATTCCTAGATATTTTGTAGAAATTACTGACCCCCCAAAATACTTGGTGGCAGTGAGAACACAAAGATTAGAACAATTCCCAGATATTTTGTAGAAATGAGACCCCCCCGAGTAGCTGGTGGCAGACTGGCAGTGAGAACACACACTAACACAAGAACAATCTCCTCTCAAACACGTGCTAAAGCGCTGTGTGAAGCCTTATATAGTGTTCTGCGGGACTTAGCTCTGTGAGCCCATGATTGGGCAAAATTTGCCCAATCAGGACTCTGATTTGTGATTGGCATAGTCTTGAACCTGTCTTGCACCTGACCTGTGGTCAGGTGCAAGGCTCTAGCCAATTACAAGCTTCAGGCCAGTGGAAAAGTGCATTGTGGTCCATTGTGGGCAAACATGCAGCGTACACGCCGAAATGTTCGTAGTTCGCAAACATGCGATGTTCGAATCGAACTCCGAACCGATCGAACCGAACAGCTCATCCCTAATTCTTACCGTGCTGAATGTTCTATTGAGATTCTTACCATGCTGATTGTTCTATATGGATTCCTACCGTGCTGATTGTTCTATAAGAATTCTTACTGTGCTGAATGTTCTATTGAGATTCTTACCGTGCTGAATGTTCTATAAGGATTCTTTCCGTGCTGATTGTTCTATAAGGATTCTTACCGTGCTGAATGTTCTATTGATTCTTACCATGCTGAATGTTCTATAGGGATTCTTACTGTGCTGAATGTTCTATAGGGATTCTTACCGTGCTGAATGTTCTATTGAGATTCTTACCGTGCTGAATGTTCTATAAGGATTCTTACCGTGCTGAATGTTCTATTGAGATTCTTACCGTGCTGAATGTTCTATAAGGATTCTTACCGTGCTGAATGTTCTATTGAGATTCTTACCGTGCTGAATGTTCTATAAGGATTCTTACCGTGCGGAATGTTCTATTGAGATTCTTACCGTGCTGAATGTTCTATTGAGATTCTTACCATGCTGAATGTTCTATAAGGATTCTTACCGTGCTGAATGTTCTATTGAGATTCTTACCGTGCTGAATGTTCTATTGAGATTCTTACCGTGCTGAATGTTCTATAAGGATTCTTACCATGCTGAATGTTCTATCGGGATTCTTTACATGTCTAAATAATAGTTCCTAAAGTTTTCAAGTTGGCTATTTCTAACAAATACCCAGTAGTAAAGTATGCCACCTCTTACATTTCTAAATGTTTAATATAACTACAGAATGTGCCAGAAACAGAATTTCTAAGCTCCTGATCTTTAGAATACTTTGTTCAGACAAATAAGTCTCTTAAAGATGCACATACGGAGAAAGAATCACCTTCTACACGATGTTTGAATAATGCAGTGCTATATTTAGTATTGAACTATTTAATTGTAAATAATAAACCATGACCTTTTTTCTTTTACCCTGGGGCGCTAAGTTAATGGACATGAAGTTCATACAATGAACGCAAACATGTACCAAGTTCTCACTGAGAGGTTTATAGAGCAAAAATTAGTTCCCACTGTGATTTATTAGAGTGAGCAGCAGGATACTAGCTCCCGAATTTAAACAAGAAAAAACATTGCTCCAGTTCTAAAACACAATGTGCCCTATGCCAGCTGAGCCTTTAGCATTATGGAGTGAGCCATTAGGTAAAGCGGCCCCACTCATTAATCATAACATCTCCTGAGTTATTCCAGTCGAGCCTCAAACTTCCTTTGCAGATCAGCTGTTACAGGTCGCTGTAAAATATCAATCTTTATACTGTAAATGAGCAATTCCTTTTACTGGATTTAAGAATCTGGTGTTATGTGACTTTATTTCAACAAAAGTCATTATCACCTCCCTATATTACGAGTAGAGCTGCTTCTCTAATAAGTCACTCATAACAGATGGTAATAACAAGTTGCGAATTGTTAACAGCTCGCACCGTGTTATCACAATAGAATTTACCTGTTATTGGAGTTTCTTTCTAATGTAAATGCATCTGAAATGAGTGAGTGCATTGGCCAAACATAGTCATACACTCTCCCACTTTCTACCTCTATATACTTGAATTAGAATATATAGACCTGACGCGTGTCAATGCTCTTTAGATTTCTGACTTTAAAGGGACACTGCTCATCCTGACTTTATTGCTTTAAAGTGGTCATGATTTGATGAGTGCCCTCCCCGCTGCCCCGATCAGGTGTAATCACCAGGAGTAAGAGAGGAGATTCGTCCACCCACCCATCATCACCAGTAGCCTGGATCTTGAATTTCCTTCATTCATATTTATTTTATTAAATGTTGCATTAATACTATTATAGTGCACATTCAATTATTTTTTGGTCCACCATTTTCTACTGGGAAACTAACCCATTGGCTACAAGATCCGTGATAAGCCTTTATACTGAGCCACTTTCATAAGAGGCTCAAGAGATTGTGAGTACCCATTCTCTTATTTTCTCATATAAAGTTATTGATATTTGCGCAATGGAAGTGTTCCTTTGTTTCTAAAGAGTTAAAGAATCCACTAACGGATGACCCTACGACTGTTTTAAAGTGTGAAGAATTCCATACAAGGGGTGTGACCCCCCAGAGTGGTCGAGAGGCGATATTATTTGAGCCTTATTTGGCTCTACACTTGTGAGTACCTCATACATACAATCTGTTATCTCACAAAACTGTGTTATTCGTTTACACAAACGTTATTTGCACCATGGAGTTTTTTATCTGTTATCATTAGGTCATTATGATCAAGAATACTATTGAAGTTTTCCATTCAAGCCTATCCATTACAGTTAAGTGCGCTCACACCGGGGCTTACGCCCATCTTTTCTAATTGGTTTATTGTATAGGGTGTACATAGGTGTTTATTTGAGCAGCCATTTTACTATACACTATTTAATATCTAGCGCCAAGTGTTCTCTCTGCTTTTTTCCTTGAATTTCCTGACTGCTGCTCATCAGATCAGTCAATAGTGACGATAGCAAGTGGTTTCAGAGAGACAGCGATGGATCGGATCTAAGCATGCATGCACAGCTCTGAATTGTCACTCTGAGCAGGCACTATGGGAACTTGCATTCATAAAGTGTGCAAGTCTGCAGCGGTGTGTAATTTGAGTGGTCCTATGCTACACAAGTTGTGTAGGAGCACAAATTGCATTAGCTGCGGAGACATACGGGTTTTGGAGTCACCAAGCTGAAGAGGAGGGACAAAAGGGGAGTAAAATCACCTAAAATAAAAATAATATTAACCCTTTCGCTGCTGAGGCGTTTCACGCCTCTGTGCTGAGGTCATATTTACCGGTTTTGCTCATCATGTTTAAATGCGTTTTGAAGGCTTATTTTAGTATATGACCCAGACATATTATATATTGTTCTTTCCGTCAGACTCGGCAGATTAATAATATGTCATTATTATATGTATACGTCATGACCTGTCTGTATATTATAACAAAAAATGCAATAAAATATGAATTTTCAATAATTTACAACGTGTAAAGTGTATTTTTTTCACATTTTAACATGCGAGCAATTGCGGTTATATTTTGTATGGGGTGCGCTTGTTAAAAAAATTAGAGATGGGGTCTCGTTACATTTTTTTTTGGGGGAAATTACGCGATTTTTAACAAACGCACCGCATACAAAAATCGTTAGTGCAGAATCATTGTTCACATTATAATTGAAATGGGAACAATATTGCTGCATTAACAAACCAAAAAAAAAAAAAACTTGTTTATTTTCTTTTTAGAATTTTTTTTTAAAATATTTTTTTATTTTTATTTTTTTTATTATTTTTTTTCACAGTGGTGTTTGGTATCGTTGGAACGGCCATGCTCTGGCCGATCCAACAGTACCAAACATTAACCCCTAGCTGCCACGGATCGGGAGATAGGGGATTCATTGGAATCCCCTATCTCCACCATTGGTGGCCGCTAGGGGTTAACTCCAGGACTGGCGTCATCGTGCTATGCACGATGACGCCAGTCTTCAGGGGGAGTTCCCGGAGGCTTGGCCGACATCCAAGATGTGGGCCAGCTCCGGGAAAGGATCACGAACCGGCGCTTTTCAGCGCCGATTCGTGATCCGGCTCCCCAGGGGTTAATGAGAGCCACCGTTTGGAAGGGCAGGCTGTGCCCTTCCAAGCGGTGCCTGTCTTAACCCCCTGCTCCCCGGCGATCGGGAGGGAGAGAGGTCCGAAGGACCTCCCCCCCTCCCTTTCAGGCGCCTCCTCCGCACATGCGGGGGGGCGCCTGAATTAGATGTCATCGCGTAGCCGCGATGACATCTAATGTCCCCGCCGGGCTCCCGAGTGCTGGGCTGACATCCAAGATGTCAGCCCGCACTGGGGCGGCGCAGCAATCCGCCGGAATCCGGCTGATTGCTGCCTCCTGTGCTCGACGCGCTGAGCGCGTCCGTAGCACAGGAGAACCACTTGGCTGGACGCGCTGAGCGCGTCCATAGCAGCCAAGTGGTTAAGAAAATGAATAGGGTAGAGGCTGTTAGCAGCATCTGCCCTGTTACTTTTTTTTTTTTAAAACATATTTTATTAGATGCGTAAAATTTTCAGAATACATCTACATGGAAATATTATAGCTCCATATTTGAAAATCAACTTAATATCCATCCAGGCCAGCCATCAGAAATTTAGGGGCCCCTTACTGACCCTCAGAATGGGCCCCCCACGATCCCCTCTTCCCATAGGAAATCAATATTTACTGTGAATCGTGGTCACATTACAGAGTGTTAGTCCCAATATCTTAAAATCACACATATTGCTTGCAGAACAGCACATTTAACATAAAAAAAATCTAACTGGTTCAAATAATTTAAGACAGATTTGCACAATCCGACACTCGTGGCAGTTTTTCGCATACGTTACAGAGTCTAGCCGGTAGCAGCACCGGCACATGTGCAGAGCGTCGCTTGCATTATTCGACGGAACACTGATACAGTGGCCCCACAGGTTCTCGGGCGTAACAGCAGGGCAGGCCTTGGACAAACACAGCCCCTGATGTTTAAATCCGGCATGCCATTTATTTATTTAAAAAAACAAACCTAGACCTACATTTACACTTAAAAATGCAGGGATATTCATGCACACACACACATACACACACACACACATACACACACACACACACATACACACACACACCCATTTCCCCACAATTACAATTAGATGTATTTATAAAGCGCCAACATGTTCTGTAGCGTTGTCAGACCACAGACACAGACCAACAGCTCCCTACATATCCACGTACACACAGTACAGTAAATACACATATGCATAGATAAAAAAATAAGTGGGTCACACAGCGAAAGTGCTTGTCAACCGGTTTCATAGCAATGCAAAAACTATAAAACTATAAAAAATAAACTCCTGTAAATTGACATAGCTTTTATTTCTGTGACGGCTCCCATTAGAGAAATCTGTGTGTAGATCTACAATATGCTGTGAATTAAAAAAAAAATCACATACAGACACACAACTTATAAATAGCATATAAAGGCATGAGCAGCATCTGAATAAAGGACAAATTATCAGTTTTATCAATTTGTATAGGGGATGTGACAGTTTATTAAAACAAACCTACTATGAATCTGTGTGTGTAAAGGGGCGATTGGTGCACTGGGCACACTGTCTCCTGCAGTGTTAAGGGAATTGCTTCTGAATTTGTTTTGGGCCACATACAGGTATCTGGAATTTAGCATGACCGGTATCTGCATATGCCAGTCTGTGTGCTTAGTGCTGTGTCTGCCCATGCTATCCCTGATTGTACACACTGAGGGTAATGGCTGGGGATTCCACCTTAATTTAAGAAGATTAGGAAGCAGTAATTGGGGACTGCCTGAGAGATCATGGGGGGATAGTGTGAGTACATTTTTTTGATTTGGAGGGAATTTGAATCTCCTTCCATTTTGTGGATTTTTTCCATGATGCAATATTTACCAAAATTTTTTACCTGTGCAAACATTTTACTTTACTGCTGTAGTTTATCTTCTACAGCAGTGTTTCCCAAACAAGTCCTCGGGACCCTGAACCAGGCCAGATTTTGCAGATCACCTTGGGGAAATACAAACTAAATCCTGCTATCACTGAGCAGCAAATCATATCACCTGTGCTGTGCTTCAGATAACTGGAAAACCTGGCATCTCAGCGGGTCCTGAGAACAGGTTTAGGAAACACTGTTCTACAGTATTTAGCAGTCAATGAGATGGAGGAGGGAATGTTTAGATAAGGTTGCAGGCGGTCTATTGTTCCTCAGGCAACCTGAGATAAGAAATGGCAGCTGATTGAGATAAGACAGGGATGTTAAAAGGCTTTTAATCTACTACCTGGTTATGTCCTTTGAATACACTTCCCACAATACAATTATATAAGTCACTGCCTGACCCATAGACTCCATTATATAGCCAAAACCACTCAATGAGAAACAAATGATGTAAAGATACTGGGCAGTATTACATTTAAAACGCTAACTTTAGCGCTCACCTGCGTGAGCGTGAGCATTGGTGGCCCTAGCGCGGGTGCACCATATTACAATCCGAACTCTAACGGGTTAAAAAACCCGATAGCATTTCGGAGCTTGCGCTCCCGTGCGCGAGTTTACTGTACTTTGCGCTCCCCACGTTAAGCATAGGAGCGCAAAGAGTTAATTAGCGTTAGGATTACAAAATCCCAGGGTTCAGCGCCGGATTACGATGCAGGCAGCTTTTCTAGCGCCTGCATTGTAATATCACTCTAAAACGGGGACGCAAAGGAGAAACCTGCAGGCGCCTACTGTGGTGGGGGGGCAGTTTACAACACAAAGGATCACAGAATGGATGCCCCCAGTGACATATATATATAGTAAAATATTTTCAAAATAGAGGGGAAAAAAGCACATGTAAGGTATCAGCAACATTAAGGCTAAGGTCAGACGAAAGCAGTTTTAAAGTGCGTTTAGCCGCACGAAATCACGGCCGTGCTAGCAGCAAATGACGTCCAATGCCGGGGAACATACGACGAACGGCCGCACGAACGTTCGTCCGCACAACGCAAGTGGCAAACGAACGCATTTTTTCGAGAACGTCAAACCGCTACTACTGACGTACAGAGTGCGCTGAGGCCGCATAGCGGCGTGTTTGCGTGATTGGGAGACGTCAGACGCTGCACACGTCCGGCCAACATAACGTCCAGACGCAAAAAGTGTTTTATTGATGATTCGTACAAAATCACGGACGAAAATGCGCATCGTATGACCGCTATCGCGTATTCCGTGAAAAAATACGTCCATTCGTTCGAACGCACTTTTTCACGGACAACGTGAAAAATGCGTTCGTCTGACCCTAGCCTAAATAAACACAATAAGGAAAATTACATTTTTTGGTGGTGGTAGTGTCTCTTTAAGCAACATAAAAGGAGCGAGCCTTTTTGCTCTGTATGGCTGCCTTCTACATTTTCCCATTATTTTATAATCATTGTGGTGCATTTGTCACCACGTTATCATAGAGGTGAAACATAAAGACAGATGTAATATTTTTGCAGGAGGTAAAGCATACCGCGCAGACTGTATGTCATGTTTAGTGGTGAGTTTATTAGCAGCTGCCATCATAAGCAAAAACATCTGTTAGGGATGCTGTTCCACTTAGCTGGTTCTGAAGTATTTTTCCATAACCTCTTGTACTTGTACTCTTGTTTTACTGTGTGTTTGTCACCTTTTTATTTCGGAAATACTGCACTTTCCAGATACACATACAAATATTGATAAAGAAAAAAAAACACATCAGGAAAAAACGTTCAAATTGTGTTCCAAGTTCTAAAATGATTCAATGTCTATACACCCAGTTTTGGAACATACTGGTGACTAACACAGCTATTTACTACATAATTACTATGATAAGAACATGATATATTACCCCATTTAATACAGTCCCATCCCACAAGGTATTATTAAATATTTTTACATTTTTTTCAACGAAATTTGTAAAGGAATGGCAGCATTATTGGTTGGGGAGGGGTCCATTACTGTGATGTGTGTAAATGTGTCTATATTCTGTGTTTATTAGCTCTGTCTTGTACAAAACAGTCCCTAATCTCTGTATAACCAAGTTCTTCATTAATTATTATGGATTGGATAGAACAGTTTTATCACATTGCTGCCTTATTACACAGTGCTTCTTTAGCCGCTACTTTAGCTCTCCAGAACCTTCCACTGACCATCAACAGGAAGTGAGTAAACCCAACAATGAGGAACAGGAAGTATGGAGCCAAAAGAAAAGAAGGGTATCATCCGCAGCCAACGACAGTCCAAACATCGCACTACGCAGACTCATACGCTCACACACCACATATATTCATACGCAGTCCATACATTTACTATTTGCTTTCTACAGAAGATTCCAACAAATACAATAATTAGAATACTCATGAAAATAAGTATTTTTAGTAGAGTACTGAATGGAAAGAACATGGTTGAGTCAAAACATTTCATTTCACATTTTGATTTAACCCATTTTCCTCCATTAAAATATTTATTACTATGTCCAATAAGGAACAGCATTGGAATAAGGAAATTAAGAGCTCCTTGTGAAGAAAGGAGTGTATATTTAAAACTAGAGCACAATAGATTAGGGACATCATTACACTCTTCACGCTAAAACGGGGACACAAAGGAGAAAAACCTACGCCTGCAGGTTTCTCCTTTGCGTTCCCATTTTAGCATGATATTACGATGCATGCGCTAAAAAAGCAGCCTGCATCATTATTGGGCGCTAAGTACCGCCGCGAGCATCCGCTCGATGGAGTCCAAAGGACTCCATTGAAGCAGACACCACCTGTCACGTGACCTGCCAGGTCGGCGTAGTGATCCACAGAGGGAGACTGGGGACTTTTTCCCCCAGTCTCTCTCTGCTCCTGGCAGCTAGAGAAGGCGTTTGGAGCCACAGACCTCACCGCGGGATAGGAGGTGAGTATCTGATTTATTGGTGGGGGTTCCTGCTGGTGCTGACGGATTCTGCGGCAGCGGAATCCGTTAACACCAAGTCCTGGCTGTGGTTAACTTTTCAGTAAACGCAGCCGGACGGTAATTAGCATTATTATTTTGTAATACTAACGCTAACTAACTCTTTGCGCTCCCCATGTTAAGTTTAGGGAGCGCAAAGTACAGTGACCTCGTACAGAAAATCACAAGATACCAATCGCTAATGTTTTTTTTTATCCCGTTAGTGTTTGGATTGTAATATGGTGGGGCCACCAATGCTAACGTTAACGCTCACTCAGGTGAGCACTAACGTTAGCACCAAGAATGTAATGGAGCCCTAAATTTGGAAAGCAAAGAGACCTCACCAAAGAAATGAGAAACATAGAAATATTCAAACCTTGTCTCCAGTTTTGTACAGAAGACTTCACAATTGGCCGTTAGCTCAAAATTCAAGCTGACTATATGACCTGTTAGTCTAAACAAGTGTGAACTGAAAGTCTGATTACCCTAAGACCTGCTTAAGTTTAAACTTTGTGTATTACAACTTCAGCTTCAGAAGTCTTTGGAATAAGATAATGCAGGCCTCAAAATTTCCACTCGCCTGCTCGCATTTGGCGAGTTGAAATTACATGAGGGCGAGTGGGAATGCAGAGGCAATGCTGGAAAAGGGTTAGGTGGGGCATCTAGTGGCGAGTAACTCTTAAGACCTGGCTAGTAGCTCAGGACGTGAAATTTTGAGGCCTGGATAATGTATTACATAGTTTAGAAAACCATGGATAAATACCTTGAAAGTAAAAACACTTTAAAAAGTCTGTTTCTATTTTTATTTTATTGAGATTAATTTTGCAGGTCTTAATTGGACTTACAAAGGACAGACAAGGGCATTCTGGATTTGCATCATGCTTCTCTTCGCAAGATTCTCACACAATCAGAACCTGCCTAGAAGTGCATAGTGTTTTTACATTTCTGTTTTTCATTACTTTTTTAATGAATCTTTATTGAAGATTGCAGTAGACTATGGTACAACAGAAAATACAATACAATGTTAAGAAATCAATGTAGCTCTTTATTTTAATTACTGTGTTTCCATCCTGAATTAACAAGTAATTTAATATGTGGCTTTTCTTGTATACAAATATCTTATGGCTCACTTGCAAATTGCCTTTTATACCTTCACCATTTCAGTGGCAGTTGTTTCAGAGCTCCCAACATAAGTCGTTGCGAGTTCTGATGCCGGTCATAGGGAGAACCTTATGTCTTTCGCTCAATGTGATGATCATTTGCAATGTACAATTTTTACTGCTTGTTTTCAATGGGGGGTCTTGTTGTTGATTCTATATTTGGCCAAGGGTTTTAGAGAATTTAGTCCAATGTATTAGTAAAAAAATATATAACCATCCCTTTGTAACCCCTGACATATACCATCCCTGTGAAGCCTATCCCTACACAAGCCTATACAATCCCTGTGAATTTTAAAAGTAATTAGGAAAGTGTCTAGAGGGGTGTCAATTATACCCTCCTGACAAAGACTAAAAAGCCGAAACGGTCTTAGGGGGTTGCAGTACCTTTCATACAGAGACCAGAGTGCACTTCCCTGGCATTTCAGTTCAGTTTTTCTGAGTGTTAGCAGTGTGATTTGCATATGGTTTAGCCTCCTCTCTAATGGCACTATTAAGGTCAAACCTTAAGAGACCTGAGTGGGAATACACCATAGGGCAGCGCGCTATGCTTTGCCTGTTTTCAGTAGTCTCATAAAGATAGATTTTACTTACTCATTGCCATTGAAGACCCCACGTTCAGTTTGAAAGGAATAAGAAAACTGAAGAATTTACTTGAGGTTTTTTGTCTACTACTGCTTTTTGGAGATGTTGGGGGTCAGAGTTTTCATTTTAGAACTGATTGTATATGAAAGGGCTCTTTCCCAATGACAACAATACAGAAAACAACCAAACATATATGTTGAACAATAGGGGTTCAAATCTTCATGCACAAAAAGCACAAAGAGAAGATTTGAACACTACGGGCTATATTACATTCTCAGTGCAATTGCGCTCACACAGCGCAATTTTTTTGTGCACGAAAAAAACGTGATTGCGCGAAAATTTATGTGGTATTTCGATCCGAGCGCATTTTTTCGTCCGTCAAAAATTTTCGTGCGTAAAAACGACACGCAAAACTGTACGCAAAGTACGTTGCGCGCAGAACTCTGTGTTCAGACAGTTTTTTTCACGGGATTCAACCAATCAGAATTAAGAACCACCATTTTCTAATGTTAGGTTGTTGCGCCTGTCAAAGTCAATCTGAGTATATATGCTGCAGGAAAAAAAAATAAAGCAATTTATTAATTTTATTGTTTGGGTATGTGTAGAATGTGTAACTGTACTGTGCTTTATTTTTTATTTTGTGCTGGTGTATTTCGTTTCGGCCAGGACGATCAAATTTACAGTTACCACCTACTTTTCAAAGACGTTACGAAAATTCACGCAAACCTTCGTTGCGCGCAGATTGTAAAACCATCCGCGTACCAGTGCACGCACGCATTTGCGCTGACAATGTTAAGTATAGGATGTGCGCACAAATTTTCATTTGCGCAGGTTCACCCGCGGTAGACGTTAACGCGCGTTCGTTGCGCATAGATAGGAATACGACGTTGGCGCAGATGGTTTTTCCCCTCGCGCAAATGCGCATTTGCTCATGCAAAACCACTTGTGCGAAGAATGTAATAGGGCCCTACATGAATACTTGTTTGTACATGAACAAAATGTCGTTCCCAGTCAAAGGCAACAAATATTATGAATCAAAGTAGTTGAAAAATCTAAGCAATAAAACCCTTCTAAGTGCAGAAGGGAAGAGACTCACTTTTATTAGGGCACTCTACCATAATAGTAAGAAATATGAAATAGCATTGTAAGCTTGGTATTGCATCCAGCAACCTCTGTATGGACTAAAAGCAATAAGAATACCCCCCTCTGATAAGAGTAAATTATGCTGGATGCCTTGATATACCCACAACATTGCACATCGAAAGGTCAAGTAAATCGTGTATAGCCCGTAAAGAAGGAGTCCCTGTTTCCCCATCCTCCTCATGGTTCTCCTAGCATGATGTGTTTCTCATTGTGGGAGATTCCACCTTTCATCCAGTCATAAGGACATTCTCCTATCCACACAATGCTTATGTCAATCGAGACATCATCATGGCATGCATACCACTATTTATTACAGATTAATTGGAGATTCTAAGTAATCCACAGTAGAACAAATCTTTAATCCACTAAACTCTCTTAAAGTTTATTAAAAGTAATTAATCAAAGGTCTACATTACCATAATGGATAAAATTACACTTAGAGATGATTATGTACAGTACATATACATATATGTGAAACGTTTGAGTATTCCTTTATTCCTAATTGAATTATTTATTAGAAAAGTATTACTCTTCATAAAAATATGTTCTTCTAGTTAAGCAAATGTTCCAGAACAAAACAAAGGAGCATTTTTATATAAGCAAAAAAAAAGAAAAAAAGTTAATAATAATGTATTCAAGGGGTCACTGTTATTGTGCTACTTTTTGTTTTTACATAATTTTTCCTAAACATTGACAAACTCCAGATTTTCATGGATCACTCTGCGTGAACTTATGCTTAATAAAAACAAGTACATTTAATAATACAAAATGATGTAATGCTCTTTGCTTGTATTGAGTCAGAAAAAAAGAAATGTAAAATAATTTTAATTTTGCGGAAAAAAAAAAAGACCGAAAGAAAATCAGATGCATTACATATGGAGTAGAAGCAAGGCAAACATCCCCAGGATGTAACAAAGGACAGTCATTTATTAAAATTACATCAGTCCCTTTAACAGAACAGGAAGTTGGTTTTGACTGCAGGGCTGATGCCAGAGCAATTTATTATTCCCAAGATATCTTTGGGTTTGATTGAGTAATTGTCATAGGGACAGTTATCCAACAGAGAATGTCAGTGAATGGATAGATGGGAAGCAGCTACAGGATAAAGGTCAATGATGTCAGATATGGATGGTATACAAAGTAGCTTTATGGTCTGCTACATATGTCCATGCAAGGATATCAAAAGAAAATGAGCTTTAACCCATTTTGTTCACTTAACGTTTTTCTTATGCTTTCAGAAATCAGTCTAAATGATATTTGAACAATGCCTACATTGTGATCGTATACACAACCCCTCTTAATCACTATAGTATTTACATTAAAACTCAATAGAAAATGTACCTTAACCCATAAAACTTCCATTACGCACCTTTAAACTCCCGAAATGTTTTGATAGCTTTTAAATCATTTCTATATCTAATCTATCCCTCCATGTTGCTGTAGAAGAAATGAAGAATTAATCAGTCAAAAAAAGGAAGAGTAAAATGTTTTACTTTATCAGTTCTGTACTATGACACAATGTGAATTGGCTTAAAAGCAGAAAGTCTCCTTATAAAGCAAAAATATGATGTAAACTTTTCCAGCTTAATGAGGGTAATTATACATTATTTTATATTCTGATGAATTGTTTTAACAATGGCACCATGTATTTGTTAATAAAAAATATATATTTTATGTCATTAAAAATGTCAATTCTACCTTTGTGCTTTTATTTTAGATGTTTAAAATACTGCAAAATAAGATGTAACAGATCATAAACCTATCATCCTAAAAGTGTGTTTAGGCACATGTATTGGCTGTGTACCCATATATTATTTGCTAATTGCAAACTGTAAGTAATCACAAACTGTTCATTATTATACTCTTTATCATGAACCAGAAAGGAAACATCCCAATGTTCAATGCTATGTTTAAATATAACATTATTTGTCAATAATTAAATTAATATTTTAAAATTCTTTACTTGATCGCATTTTTATAGAATCTCTAAACAGCAATCGATAAACAAAATTCATTTCTGATATTATGTTGAATTATAAAGCTCACATCCCATGAATCAAATAATAAATGGTGTGCAAGTTGTTTCTATTTAATCCTTTTAAAACCAATCACTGTTTGCTGAAATGAAATCTTAAAATAATTTTATTTGAAACATGGGGTGTTTATTGTAGGGTAAAAATAGCAATTTAGCAGATATGTTGTTTTGTAATATCATAAAGATTAAAACCTTATATATTTGCTTATTCTTAATTCTTCTTGCATTAGTTTCTCTGTTACAGATATATTGCTCAGATGAAAGGTTCTAAACTCCAGGTGGTGTCCCTTATCTTATAGAAATGATATCTGCTTGTGGCATAATGCCTGTATTTGTAAAATACTTTAACACCTTGTGTCTGCACTGTGCAGAGATTTACATCAATTAAAACCACCTTTATTCTGCTCTGTCCTGGCTGTTGTAATGCAGCAGTAAAGCTGGTTGAGCTTTGTGTTAATTTGAGTGTGGGGGCTGCTCCTTGAGCTTCCATGTAGTAATGCAGAGTGATAGGACGGAGTGAGATCACCCAGAGAATGTTTTTTCTCTACAGGTATATTACGTTAAAAACATGCCATTTCCAGGCATTTTCTTTGAGTAGTTTTTTTGCAAACAGTGTTTAAATTTTGACTCTTTTCAAGCGTATTGTTTTTTTTATTTACCCCGTTCTTCAGCTTGTTGGCTTTTTCCGGCAGCTAGACTGCGTTGTGACCAGCGGCTCATCGTCTTTTTTTCCGGCATGTTCGGCGTGCTTTTGTGGGTTTTCAGCAGGATTGTGGCGAGCTTTCCCTGCACTCTGGGGACCCGGCGGTGAATGCTGAATTCACCGCAGGGTGGGGAACTTTGATTCTCCGAAGTGCGGGGAACGGGAGAGCCCTGAAATGTCAGCGACATTTCGGAGCTCTCTGAATAATCCCCAGTGATTTGATAATGAAAAACTTTTGGTCCTAATCAACCCATATATTAGGGAGTGCACAGATGGAGCATTTTATTATTTACAAACTGTAAATACCTAAAGTGAATTTTCATGCTCATGATTTAATGAATTATGATATAAAAAGGCAACTAAAATTTATTTTAAAATACAACTAAATAATGTAGATGGGGACATACAAGACAAAGGACAAATTCACCCTGCAGTCTTCCTTCTGCGCATAAGGTCCAGATGGTATATTTTTACAAATGCAGTAAATAAATAGCTGTATGTTTAAACTGGTCAGTTATATACATTTTATCCAGATGAAAAGACTTTAAAACAATAAACAAATTAATCACAGCAAAACTGGAATAAAGAGATTAGAAAGAAATTGCTAACAAACTTTTCGGTAGGTGAACATTAGAAATCTTATGGAAACATCTTGGGCCATATTACAAAGTTGGTGCTAACTTAACCAGAGCTGTTGTAAACTTAAAACCTCTATAGGCTATAATGGCTCTGGGAAGTTTACAACAGCTCTGGTTAAGGCTAGGGTCAGACTGAGGCAGTGCGAACGCGCGTGCAGCCGCACTTAATCACGGCCGCACTAGCAGCAGATGCCGGGCAATGACGGCCAATATACGAAGTACGGTCGCACAAAAGTCCGTCTGCGCAACGCAAGTGGAAAATGAACGCATTTTTTCGAGAACGTGAAACCGCAGGTACTGACGTACAGAGTGCGCTGCGTCCGCTAGCGGCGTGTGTGCGTGATTAGGAGACGTCAGACGCTGCTAATGTCCGGCCAACATAACGTCCAGACACAAAAAGTGTTTTATTGATGATCCGTACAAAATCACGGACGAAAATGCGCATAGTATGACCACTATCACGTATTCTGTGAAAAAATGCGTCCATTCGTTCGAACGCACTTTTTCACAGACAACATAAAAATGCGTTCGTCTGACCCTAGCCTTAGTTAGCACCAACATTGTAATATGGCCCCTTGTTGGGAACAGGGAATTGCAGCAGAAAAATGGGGAAAAAATCCCTATAATTCTGAAATAACCTTTAAGACTGTATTCATAATTTAATAATAAACTAATTATTTTCCTTTGTTATTAAAGACCATAGATTAGGATGTGTGTCCCCTTTCAAATTAATCATCTCCAGACAACCACGCTTTTGAACTGTATATCAAGTTACCAAATATGCTATTTCAAATATCTTGTTACAGCAGATCAAAGTTATTTCTTTAGAAATCTATAGAGGATAATGAACTATATATCTTCCATTCCCCCGTGGAAAGAAAAATATACATTGATATTTATGAGAATATTACTTTACGTTTGTGAGATATCTATGAAACATTTTCTCTAAAGACCTGATTGATGCTTTCAAATGGGTAAAACGTCACCAAGTCTGATTATTCAAAAATTTACAAGATGATGGAGTTTGTCATCATTGTCTCTTCAAAAAAAAAAAGGGATAAAAGAAAACCCAATACATTTGTTTGAATTTAAAGACATACATCGTCATGCGTAGAAAGTAAAGTTATGTTTGGAAAATGGCCAAAAATAGGAAACCATTTTTAAAGACTTTTCTGTATTTTTCTAGCCATGGGCCTCCTTTCTTTTATACTGCTCCAAACTGGAAATTGTTTGTATTTCTTACACTTCCTTTTTCTTGTGTTAAGAGGGGAGTGGTTATATCATTAACGAGCACTGTTGATTTTTTAGGAAAGGGGTCATCTGCTATTCCCACACATATTCACACAACATTCTTAGGGATAGATTCCTTTATTAAAAAGAAGTCTGCATGCGTGTTCTGTAACCCACAAGAAAAAAAAATAATTCAAATTAAGTATTCATCAAAACTAAACAACACACCTTAATCTAACTCCAAAATAGATTGTAGTGATAGTCATTTTATGCTCGCTTGTCTGCATCCCTCCTGTATATTTTACTGGCTTTTCTAAGAATTTCATGTGCCAGAAACTTGCTTTAACAATAAGTCAGATAATAATCAGTGACCAGCACATATCAGAAGTTATATGGAATGCTATTGTACTTCAACCACCCATGCCTCACTTTAAATATACAGTTTTGATGTTGTGATCTGAAACATTTACAACAAATGTATGTACCTTTCAGCATTAATTGTTTTTTATTTGTGCATCATATACTTTAAAATATATATATACATAAAGGACCAAATTAAATTAAAAATGGTAATTTAACGGACACTTGTCTTGGATCCCTTCTTCCAACATATAGATCATCTTGAAAACAACTTGGAATATACTGTATATATATAGAAAAATGGGATCCTCTCAGAATATTTGTGGTCTGCAGCATTTATGTACCTCTTCAAAGCTGCATTTACGTATGTGACGCATTTCGCTCCTAACCAATGAAAGCTTCTTCAGGCATAATAGATCCAACTTTTGAAATGCGTTTTACTTGTGGTTATAAGGAGATTATAATTTAGGTGATGCAATTATATGCTAATCTATGAATAATTTAGAAATTAGATAAATGCATGCAACATATTAATAATATTTACATACTAATGTAATGTGAGTTTTATATCAAAATTTAACAAAATAACACACATAGACCTTACTTTAATAAGAGATATTTTTATAATGTACCTCAAGTTGCTTGTGTTATTATTGCAGGGGTTGGTAAACCATCACTATCACTTGAGAATACTTATCAACTGAGAACCGCCATTGCTTCTGTTCTATTTATTTTATTTATTTATTTATAAAGGATTTTACCAGGAAGGATACATTGAGATTTCTCTCGTTTTCAAGTATGTCCTGGGTTCAAGAGCATTGAAATTTTACAGTCGTTACAGAAATACAAAGTAATAAATGCAAGATATTAAGAACAAAACACAAATATACATATTAACACGGAAAATAAATATGTAAGTAATATAGTTACTATGTTACATGTTTACAGGTGCATTCTGTACCGAGGTATGCTAGTAAGGAGCTCTTGAGTGACTTAAGACTGGGGGAAGATTTGATGGTGTCTGGAAGGTTATTCCATAACTGCGGTGCTTTGTAGGAAAATGAGGATCGAGCCACTTTCTTTTTGTATTGTGGTATTGCAAGTAAGGTGCTGGTCCTGGATCGGAGGTTATAGGATGAGTAAACTGATAGGGGAAGCAGTCTATTCAGGTAGGGTGGTAGCTTCCCAGAGAAGCTCTTAAACGCCAGGTTGGAAAGGTGAAGGATGTGTCTAGATTCCAGCGACGGCCAGTTTAGCTCTCTTAACATGTCACGATGGTGGGTCATGTAGTTACATTGTAGCACAAAGTGGCAGAATGAGTTATACAATGTAGTAAGTTTCTGAAGGTGTGTTTGTGGGGCCGCTGCATACACTACATCTCTGTATTCAATAGCCTGGCTATAAACTGGCTCTACTGATCTCATGGAACAGGTTAACATTGGCAGCTCTTATTACACCTCATTGCTGTGCCAAGGCTATAACCAAGATGGATGATATAGGTGTCACGTCCAGAGCTCATGGGGGGCTGCAGGCCGCTCGACGGGGGGGGGGTCCCGGCACCCGGCAGTGCCATCCACACTGTTAGTTGGCCAGGTGCTAGGCGATGCAGCGGCTTCTACAGGTTGCATGGTTGCTCAGGAGGCGGGGCGCGGTGTTATGATGTGGAGCCGCCGGGTGTAAAGGGAGAAGGCGCGTATCGGCTCTTTGCCCTGTCGTGGAGTTACTTCCCTCAGTGCTAGTGATTCGACTCTTGCGATTCACTGATTAATTGTATGATAACCACTCTTGTTACTGACTTGGCATGTATGTGAACCCGTCCTGTTACTGTCTTAGCCTGTATGAGAACCAGCCCTGTTACTGACTTGGTATGTATGAGATCTATTCTTGTTACTAACTCTGCTTGTATGCAAACCAGTCCTGTTACTGACTCAGTCTGTATGAGACCCAGTCATGTTACTGACTCGGGTGTGTATGAGAACTATTCTCGTTACTGACTCGGCTTGTATGCAAACCAGTCCTGTTGCTGATTCATCCTGTATAAGAACCAGTCCTGTTACTAATCCGGTGTGTTTGGAGACCACGCCATACGCTTTACTGATCTTTGTTGTCTGAGTTTATATCGAAGTCCCTGAAGTTAGCAATCTCATATAGGGCAAGAATAACCGGTCATTCAAGGATCGGAAGAGTAGATAGGGCTCTGTATAAAGGGACCGATATCTGGCTGTTGGGGGGGATCCCGTGACAGATGCAATACCAATGCCACAGTCTACTTGAGTATTTCTATTAGCCATCTGAAGGCCAAATAACACTTATGATCCAACTGTGTGATGCCACCAGAGAATCATGGACCAGCTCATTTTTACGGAAGTTTCCCTCAACTTGTTAAACCCTTGCCAGAAGATATTTAGGCTTTTCTGTGTTCTACTCTAGTATTAGAAAATAATAGCTATTATGAGTTATCAATCTGTATTGCAGGAAACACGTTTTACAAACAATATATCAAAATATCTGGCCAAATGTGTCTTATACATAACATAACAAAGTTAGAAACAGAAATGTAGAGTGGGAAAGTAAAAAGATAAAATAAATATAGATTGAGTGCAAGTAAGTAATGAAAGCTAGAAAGACAATGTACACACAAAAGGGTGAAGTTTATTTTCTAATTTTAAAGTTTATAGGGCAATATTACAAAGCTAGTGCTAACTTAACCAGAGCTGTTGTAAACTTAATAACCCCATAGACTATAATGGCTCTGGTAAGTTTATAACAGCTCTGGTTAAGTTAGCACCAGCTTTGTAATATGGCCCATATTCTTTTATTTCCCAGTGAAGGTTAAAAACAAAATAGAAGTGTTCGTTAGAGAGAAGCTATCCAGTTCCTCCCAAGTTTCATTGATTTAATAAAGTAGTCAAGTTGGCCATAATCTATAAGTAATTATCCTGACAACTTAGTTTGCTTTCACTAAAATGCTAAAAGTCAAAAATTTGTATCACGTAGTACTTACAAAACTAAAACTAATGTTGCAGTGATATTAATAGTCACGATTGTCAAAATGCTGGCCAAAGTGCAAAACGAAGGACTTTCAATATAGGAACCAAGACTTGCAGGGTTATTCAGAGAGCGTGAAAAGCAGAAGAATGACTGGAGAATGAAAAATTCTAGGTCAAAATGGCCGAACCAGAAAAATTCTCCCTTTCATCTCACTTTCCAAATCGGCTATTTTGACCTAGAATTTTTCATTCTCCAGTCATTCTACTGCTTTTCACGCTCTCTGAATAACCCTGTTGTTCCACCAGAACCAGTTTACCAGGAAAAGGTCTGGCTTTATCTTGATAATCATGGCTCCAAGTGAAATGCTGAAAAATACATTCAAAGGGGTACTAAGTGCTATCATTAATGGCATTTCCACTAGTGATAAAAGGTATCTGTGGCCAGGGGGCAGAAATATAGCAAGAGGAAATCCATCCCTTAGCCATGGAAAGGATTTCAAGTTATTTGCAATTGCATAGAAATACAAGACCCTATCAAATTCAAAATCCTTACGGGATATAAGGTTGCTGAACAAAGAGAAGGAAGCATGAAACTTTTAGGTTCAGGGAGTTTCAAGAATGTTCAGTCTTTGCCTCGTCATATTAGAAAGCATCTGGATGTAGGCAGAATGCACATAAGGCAGTTTGTTTGTCTTGCTATATCCTACATAACTGGGAATTCATACAGGGGAGAGAAAAACACTTTCCAGATCTACCTACTCAATCAATCAAAAAACCATCTTGAGAGTGAAAAAGTAATGTAAGAACAGTAAAGCAGTCTCATGATATAATGCCAGACACTAAGAACACCTAAACGTCTTTCACATTTTGATTGGTGAAGTATTTTATTGGGAATAACGCTTGTTTTGTTATGCATCAAAATTAATTACATTCCAGGAATGAGCAATGAAAAAAGACACCTTATACCGTAACTGTGCAACAAACCCGACAGTTCTTGCACTGTATCCTATACAAAACTAAGTGAATCTCGGTGTAAATGATTTTCCAGTTTAAATTAACCTGTTCACTGCTGAGCCATTTCAGCCCTTATGTGCTGAGCTCATGTTGACTGTTACGTGCTCATCATGTATAAACACGATTTGAAGTCATGTTTTATTATAGGACCCAGACAAATTATATATCCTTATTTTCAGCAGACTCGGCAGAATCAAAATCAATCATTATTGTATGTATACGTCATGTCCCATCAGAATGTTCTAACAATTTAAAAAAAAAAAAAAAAAGTAAACATTCATACAGATTTCAATCATTTAGGCTAGGGTCAGACTAACGCATTTTTAGCGTTGTCCGTGAAAAAGTGCGTTGAACGAATGGACGTATTTTTTCACGGAATACGCGATAGCGGTCATACGATGCGCATTTTCGTCCATGATTTTGTGCGGATCATCAATAAAACCCTTTTTGCGTCTGGACGTGATGTTGGCTGGACATTAGCAGCGTCTGACGTCTCCTAATCACGCACACACGCCGCTAGCGGACGCAGCGCACTCTGTACGTCAGTACTAGCAGTTTGACGTTCTCGAAAAAAATGTGTTCGAGTGCCACCTGCGTTGCGCAGCCGGACTTTCGTGCGGCTGTTCTTCGTATGCTGCCCAGCATTGGATGTCATTTGCTGCTAGCACGGCCGTGATTTAGTGCGGATAAATGCACGGCCGCACGCTAATACTGCGTTAGTCTGACCTTAGCCTTACAGCAGAAAAATTATTATTTTCATAAGTTATCATCCAATACTTTGTGTTTATATATTTTATGGGGCGCTCTTGTTAAAAAAAAATAGAAAAGGGTACCTGTGACTTCATTTTTCTGAGAAAATATGCAATTTTAACTAAAACTGAAAAAATTTACATTTTCTCTTGTATTTTGGGGATTGTGTTTTATGAATAATATGACTATTTATAAAACACTGACCTTGCTTGCGGCATGGAAATGAGGAGATGAGTAACGGCGGTGGTAATGCTCATTTTATACGTGACAAATGGACAATGGCACTGCTTCGGAACAATTTTTCTTTCACATTCTACATGGTCATGTTTGGTATCATTAGAAAAGCCAGACTGTGGTCTGTCCAATGACACCAAACTTGAATTTGTGGGGTGTAAAACATGAAAATAAAGGGGTCCAATGTCCCTCGCCTTTCTCGCAGTGGTACAGCGGTTTCTGTATTAGGCTGGGGTCAGATGAATGCAGTGCGAACGTGCGTTTAGCCGCACTTTATTACGGCCGTGTAGCAGCAAATGACGTCCAACGCAGGCCCACACACGAAGTAAGGCCGCACGAAAGTTCAGCCGCGCAACACAAGTGGCAAACAAACGCATTTTCGCAAGAACATCGAACCGCTAGTACTGACGTACAGAGTGCGCTGCGTCGGTATAGTGTCGTGTGTGCGTGATTAGGAGACGTCAGACGCTGCTCATGTCCGGCCATCATAACGTCCAGACACCCAAAGTTTCCTGGTTTGGATCCGTAAAAAATCACGGCCAAAATTGCGCATCGTATTACCGCTATCACGTCTTTCGTGAAAAAATGCGTTCGGACGCATCAACGCACTTTTTGATGGTAGACGTGAAAAATGCGTTCGTCTGACCCTAGCCTTAGATGAACCAATGCATAATAATGCATTGCTCCATCACCTCCAAAGTTTGGTGCTGCCATGGGAAATGAGAAAGTGAGGTAGTGCAGTGGCTTTGATTGCTTTATAAATACCATCTGTGCCACGAACTAAGCATCAAGCACACACACAGACTGAACTGCATCTTACCCTGTGTGCCCCGAACCAAGCATCAAGCACACACACAGACTGGTCTGCATCTTACCCTGAGAGCCCCAAACCAAGCATCAAGCACACACACAGAAGGTGAGTGTCAGGAACCATGCCTGCTGATGCATCAGATCCATGCCCCCTGGTCAGCACCACTACCAGCACTGATAGGGGTTAATAAGTCAAGCAACAAAACACACACACAACCACACCCCCTGTTTGTCCATAAAGGACCTCTTCCTCCTATGTTCAGTACCTCAGTATTGGTTTATCCCCTGATCTGTTCAGACGTTCATTCTGTATGTTCATTGATTCACCGTGTACCAGACCCCTCTGCTTTTCCCACCGACCACCGCTTTGTGCCAATCCTCTGACCTTGGACCTTCTATTGACTATTCTCTGTCTAATCCATTGTACTGCGCTCTGGCATCACCCAGTATCCATTCCATCAAGGTACTGAGGTGTGGGTTCCCCTGCATACTGGGCTCAGACCCCCCTGAACTTTGGTTCCCACCATGGCCCGCGCCAGGTGCGATCCTGACAGTGAGTTAGTGCAGTATAATTTTTCACTTTATAATTGGAAAGTGAACAATAGTGCTGCATTATGGGAAAAAAATATTCATTCATTATTTTATTTTTTGCATATAACTTGGACATGTTTGGTAGGCCAAAGGACCCCTGTACCTCTTCCATAGAGAATCCCTGGCCAGGGGGAAATCTGGTTTCAGACATCATCATGCCCATGGAAGTTACACCAACAGGGGATTCCCCCAGGGCTGGCAGAGATCTCACCCGGAGCTGCAGGTAAGTAATGATTTGTAGGGGACGTCCTCCGAATGTTGCGGTGCAACGCTAGGATGTCTCCCACACGTCTTTAGCAGCCAGGGGGGTTAAAGAAGTTGCTTTAGCATGTAAACCAGAAAGATTATTTAAAAATTGTAGTTATTTAATATCTTTACCTAAATCAATTACAATGAAATTAGAATTATTCATTAAGGACCAACACATTCTACAAAGCTGTACAATAGGTGTAACAAGCTAACATAGAAGTAACAAATAGGGAAAGAGGAGCCTGCTCAACAGTTTATAGGCGCCTGCTCAACAGTTTAAGAGGAGCTGAGTGTCACACAGAGGTGGGGGTAAATAACTGAGTAGGAGGAGTAATGGGATGCATGGGGGCTGTATCGGAGATAGATCAGGGAAGATGCAATGGGGGGATTATGGAGCTGACATGAGCTGACAGGCCTCTCTCTTTTATCTCCAGGCTGGCTCCTAGCTGTGCTACTGCATGAGCTCAGGGAGCTCATGGCGCAACTGATAGCAGCTAAGTGCCACAGAGTTCGGAAGGAGCCTGGGTGGGCAATAATCCCCTGCACCCTCCAATAACAGCCGTGCAGCCCCAAGTCACACTGCGCCTTGTGGTCTCACCTCCTCTTTGCGGTCACCTGTCACCACGGAGGGGCGGCTGCCAATGAGGCCCCATTAAAAGCGAGGTCTTAGACTGCCACCTAAATGGCTTAATAGATGGCCACCTCTGCTCAGAATAGTGAATACAAAATAATCATTTCCCGCCTGTTATGAAATGTCTGTCAGTCTTAGAAACATAAAATATCCAGAATTGGTTTGTTTATTATTTTTCCTATCTAAAAATATAAAAAACATACAATTGTATTTTATTTATTTTTGGATTCTGACATTTCTTTTGCTTGATTACATTAAGTTATGCAAAAAATGAATAATTCATACCCAAGCAATACGCCATGCATTGTCATTTGTTTTATTTGTCTTTAAGGAGTAAATAAGCAATTTAAATCCAGTGTTATGGAGTTTGTTGAATATGAATTTACACATCAAAGGACAAATAAAATGTCTTTGGGGCTTTGAAATGCATCTGAAAGCTATTCAGTTACAGCACATTCACAACAAAGATCTGCGAACACATCATAATGTAGACATTATATTTACTGTTACTAAGAGAAAGTGCAATGGATGTTTCTTTTTTAAGATTAATTCCATTGAGATATATACAGTGGCGTAGCGTGGGTTGTCAGCGCCCGGGGCCAGCCAAGAATTGTGCGCCCCCCCCCAACCTGTGGACACGTTATCGATATTGCCCCAGCTCTCACATGAATATTGCCCCAGCCAGCTTTCACATGGATATTGCCCCAGCCAGCTCTCACATGGATATTGCCCCAGCCAGCTCTCACATGGATATTGCCCCAGCTCACACATGGATATTGCCCCAGCTCACACATGGATACTGCCCCAGCTCACACATGGATACTGCCCCAGCTCACACATGGATATTGCCCCAGCTCACAAATGGATATTGTCCCAGCTCACACATGGATACTGCCCCAGCTCACACATGGATATTGCCCCAGCCAGCTCTCCCATGGATATGCCGCAGCTCTCACATGGATATTGCCCCAGCTCACACATGGATATTGCCCCAGCTCACGCATGGATATTGCCCCAGCTTACACATGGATACTGCCCCAGCTCACACATGGATACTGCCCCAGCTCACACATGGATACTGCCCCAGCTCACACATGGATATTGCCCCAGCTCACACATGGATATGCCGCAGCTCTCACATGGATATTGCCCCAGCTCTCACATGGATATTGCCCCAGCTCACACATGGATATGCCCCAGCTCTCACATGGATATTGCCACAGCTCACACATGGATATGCCCCAGCTCACACATGGATATGCCCCAGCTCACACATGGATATGCCCCAGCTCACACATGGATATTGCCCCAGCTCACACATGGATATTGCCCCAGCTCACACATGGATATGCCCCAGCTCACACATGGATATGCCCCAGCTCACACATGGATATGCCCCAGCTCATGGATATGCCCCAGCTCACACATGGATATGCCCCAGCTCACACATGGATTTGCCCCAGCTCACACATAGATTTGCCACAGCTCACACATGGATTTGCCCCAGCTCATGGATATGCCCCAGCTCACACATGGATTTGCCCCAGCTCATGGATATGCCCCAGCTCACACATGGATATGCCCCAGCTCATGGATTTGCCCCAGCTCACACATGGATTTGCCCCAGCTCATGGATTTGCCCCAGCTCATGGATATGCCCCAGAACATGGATATACTGCCCCAGAACATGGATATACTGCCCCAGCTCATGGATATACTGCCCCAGCTCATGGATATGCCCCAGCACATGGATATGCCCCAGCTCATGGATTTGCCCCAGCTCATGGATTTGCCCCAGCTCATGGATTTGCCCCAGGTCACACATGGATTTGCCCCAGCCCAGCTAACACATGGATATCATATTGCCCCAGCTCTCACCTGGATATTGCCCCAGCTCCGGATCCAGCGGGGGTTGAGGGGGCCCAGATGCCGGGCAGCGGGAGTGCCTGCCCGGTCCTGAACAGCATGTGAGTCCGTCCGTGTTGAAGGGGAGGTGGCTGCGTGCATGCGCAGGTCACGCGGTCCGGCCAGTCAGGTGGTACAGAGATCAGCTAATCAGTACCACCTGATTAGCCGGACCACGTGACCGGCTGCGCCTGCACGCAGCCGCCTCCCCTTCAACACGGACGGACTCACTGTTCAGGACTGGGCAGGCACTCCCACTGCCCGGCATCTGGGTCCCCTCAACCCGCGGGCCCTTGGGCGGCGCCCGAGGGCCCGGCGGGTCAGTCTGTGCCTCAAGTTTTAGGGGCGCAAATTTCTTTTGAAATTATGCGCCCCTAAGAAAACTGCACCCGGGGCCACGGCACCCCCCAGCCCCCCCATGCTACACCACTGGATATAAATATATATATATTTGGATTTGTATGTAAATACTCCAGCAGCATGACGTGGTGATGTAGTACATTTAAATAATGTTTCTTTTAAATGTTTATATCAGCATAACCTTGGAACAGACAATGAAATAGCATTAAAAGTTTGCATTTTTTTTAAGTCTCGTCTTCAAAGACTCCAAAACGTACACATTTCCAGTAAACTATGTAAGATGTTTGTGGAGATATTTAAGGTTGAAAAATGCAATTTCTTGGAAAACAATTCTGCTGGCTATTATTACATTATTATTATTACATTATTTTTGAATACATCTCTACAGTCCAGAAACTCCAGATCACACAATGGATTTTCTTGAAATTTAGCAAGATGATAGCTGTCTTAAAGGGATGGGGCCATTTTGCATATAAAAATTATTTTGAACCTTTTCTCACTTTTTAATGACACGACCTCTGGGGGTGCCCCAGGGCCAGTTTACCTGGATAACGTCAGTGGAAGGCTGAGACCAACTGTGGAGTGTGAACCAGGGCTCCCAGTTCCCAAGAACGCTCCTCGGCTCCATAAAACCTCCAGTGAATCAGATACTCAACTCGTCTGCAGTGCCGACAAGCATCAAGGATGTCCTCTACCTTGAATTCTTCCATCTTATCCACCAGGACTGGGGGAGGGGGAGACTTGCATATGTGGATGTATCGATCGGATACAAACTGTTTCCGTAGAGAGACGTGGAACACTTAGAGGCGGGGAAGGGGCCCGGCGCCACCAAGAACCTGACAACAACATACACATATTGTTAAAAAAACCACTCAAGAGAAATGTAGTAAAAATTTGCAAAATGAGCAATGTAGGATAGTCGTGGGGGAGGACTCAACTAGCATCCAGTTATGGAGGCAGCACCTTCTTATACAGCAGGTGCCGCCACCAGGCATCCAGCCAACAACCTTGCACCCAGCTCTTCATAAAGGATACTGGTACAACAGGGCTCCAGATCCCCCTTTCAACCCTGGATTTCTCCTTTAACCCCTTGCTGTTTCCATTTACATGTGTTTCCCTATAACGTAATTCACCCTTTAACCCCTTGTTACTCATTAATCCCCTGTTCCCCTTTACACAAGTTACAATTACAAGTATTTCCGTACAACAAATTCCGTACAATGAAAGGGGGACAGAAAAGTACATCAAACATAGAAAAACTCAAATTCAGTACAATAGCTGAGGCAAAATAACCAATATACATACAATTTAGACACACTGAGAACAATAGAAGAGGGCCCTGCTCAAAAGCTTACAAGCTATGCTGCCCCTTTAACCACTTTTCCTCCTTTAACCATCTATTCCTTTTAAACCCCCAGTCAGGGACGATGCTTACACTAGGCAAGCTAGGCACCCACCTAGGGCGCACTGCCACCTAGGGGCGCAGCCGGCCCTGACCCGGGATCCATTATTGTACCCATTTCTCATTGCGCGGCTCACAGAGCACAAAGCCAAAAGTGGAGGCTCACGGACCCCTGACGCAGTAGGTTGGCATCTTATGGTGACACGCGGGCGCCACCTGAAAGAAAAAAAAGATCCACAAGAAAGAAAGGCACAGAAGAAAGAAAAAGGGAGGCAGATGAAAGAAAGAGGCAGATGAAAGAAAGAAAGAGGCAGATGAAACAAAGAAAGAGGCACAGATTGACCTGGGGCCCGACCAGTGGAGGGAGTAAGTCAGGCACTGACTGACCGTGTGTGGCCCCCATGTATAGTGTGTGTCGTCCCCCTGCATTTCAACAGTTATCAAATTTTTGGGGGGCGCAAGTTGCTGGTCTTGCTTAGGAAGCAAAATAGTCTAGCACCGGCCCTTCCCCCATTTGACCCCCTGATGGGTGACATATTCGAGAAAGGCTCTGACAACAGATACTTTGCTTTTTCTTTGTGTGTCAAATAAAAGTTTACTTGTGGAATTTGAGTTTCTGGTCCTGCCTTTAGATTTTTTTTATTGCTCTCAGTTGCCCTACATCATGCTTTATTGTCTTCCTGATGGTATTTCATATGTCTTTAATTTAAAAATCTAACACCATGCTGCTTTATGTCAATGTTCATGTTCTCTGACCCTGTCGTTTCCATGCTTTTGCAGAACATGTATCATGTAGAATTATATCTCAAATTGCTATTGCTATCTGTCCGTTTACCAGTGAGTTTTAAGAATTGTGTGAACTAATTATGTCTAGAGCAGTGTTTTTCAAACCTCTCCTCAGGACCCCCAACTAGGCCAGGTTTGCCAGATATCTGAAGCACAGCACAGCTGATATGATTTGCTGCTCAGTGATTGCAGGATTCAGTCTGCATTTCCACAAGGTGATCTGCAAAATCTGGCCTGGTTGGGAGTCCTCAGGAGAGGTTTGAGAAACACTGATCTAGAGGACCCAACACACCATTGTCTTACCTTTTGATTTGCATTTATTTCCTCATTTAAAGCATGTTTGCAAAATTTGTGTACTTTTGTGTAATTTTCGGTACTCAAATGTGAATTCCTGAATATGCTCCACATGTCTTCTCACAAGGAGCATAATCTGCTACTGCCTACTAGTTCTTAGAGGACCCCAATATTAAACCAATGGTTCGAACACAATACAAATCGAGGATGAACATGACAGGGCTGGAAGCGCATAAGGTGCAGAATGTGCTAAAAGCTCTTCCATGTATTTGCTTATTTCAAAACCATATTCTAATGCCGGCCGCTAATGTACCTTAAAAGAAAAAACATTATAAATGCTTAATATGGGGGGCGTGGCCAGCTACTCAAGAGAGAGGACGTGTCTCGCTGGAGCTCCGCATGTCCTCTATTATACTGGGGATCCTAGCTGATTTTTTAAGAGGAGATTGCTCAATGTACGATCCCCGAGAGGCTGGCCATCAGTAACACGCAGTCCGGAGCCTGCTTGGTTCCCCCCTCCGGACCAGAGAGACCCCGTTGATGGTTGCTGCCTCGTGGCTGCGGCGGACATCTTGCGGCCTGCTACCTGACTCTGTTGGCATCTGACCTCCCTGGTCCTAACTCCTTGTCCCGGACTCTGAATATCCTACTGGTTGTGGAGATGGAGGGCCCACGTCTCCTGGCCGAATTTGCTGACTGCCCTGTGGGGGGCATGGATGGACCTGGGGAGCGCTGGAGTGGCAGATCGGCATCCCTAGTAGGAGGTAGGGATGCCATGACCTGCGGCCTGGATGCATGCCTGCAACTGCTGGAAGGGGAGGACGACGAGGCCCCGCTTACCAGGAGGTTTTGGCACCGGATGCTGGCGACGCTGAGAGGCTGCTGTGAGATGGAAACCCTGGATGAGAGGGAGCTGAGGGCTACCTCAGAACCGGCTACTGCTGGAGGCATCGATGGTGGCGACTTGGGAGGGATGCCGACCCGAGTGCTCCGACCACCTAAGCTCTCACTGGCTCCGAATGATGGCGTTGTGGATGGAGACCTGCGTGCATCAGCGGGTAGCTGTGCTGGCGGTTCCCACCGTAAGGCCTGTGATGGATGATTTCTCCCGGCAGGTCATGAGGATGAATCGGATGCGGTCGAAGAGATTACACATGGCCCTGCCGCACGTTAGTGACGTAGGAGTTAGCAGAGCGGCGCGTGCCTTGCGAGAACCTGACAACCTTTTTTGGGGCTCTACACTGGTAGTAACTAGATGCCTTGGCCTAGTGATACCGATGAGGGCTGTGAGATCTGGCCTGCCTTGCAGCGCCCTGCCTGCTGTAACAGAAATCCCATTCCGGGACAACGGCTGAGGAGATCCTTTCACTGTGTTTTTTGCTTTTTACTTTAGCTGCCTTTTCCACTGATTATTCTGCCTTCTCCCGGTGCCCCCTCCCCCCCCTCTGCAGAGTGCTTTTTCGTTTCCTTTATGTGAAGTGATTTGTGAAGACACACTCCCCCCTTCAGCTGAGACCCCTCTTTGCGGTGACACTTGACTTTTCATATTTTTTATTTTTTATTTTTTTTTCTCTTCTTAGCAGTCTAAAGACGATCTCTGTCGTTCCTCATTTTACCCTACCATCCTAAGATGACTTTCATTTTTCCTATTTTATGCTGTCTTGCCGCTGATATGTTCTTGCTCAGTGATCGAGGAAATTTTTGACTTTTCGATTTGCTGTCCTGCCTCTTGGCCTTCTTATTTTTCTTAGTTATATTTTTTACGCTGAGTTCTTATAGATGTCTGTGTGTGGCCCTGCGAGGCCCTCATTTTCTTTCTTTTATGCTTATTTGTATGATGACATCTTCAAAAATAAAAATTTTAAATACAAAAAAAAATAAATGCTTAATATTACTAGAAGCTTTTTTCAGAGGTTCATTCAGAGGTTTTTCGAAGTATAGCAACATGCATTTTTTCCTGTTAGTATGGTAAAACAAGTGTGAAGAGGAAAATGTAGATATTCTTTCAAAACAAAAATGCAGTATGGGCAACATTCTTTAAATGACTTTACTCTAGGTTAATGAAAATAATGAGCCTCAGATATTACCATTCAAGCTAGAATACACTTTTTTCTCTTCCTGATTGCTTCATTTAAATTTCATTTCTGATCTAAAATTTTCAAACGTGAGGTGATGAAAAACGTAGCAGGATGTCTGCAACAGGTACAGGTTGAGTATCAATAACCAGAATTAATAAAACTGATGTTCTTACAGAGCCTTTCGATCATTTTCCTGTAGTGTCCCTCGCTCACTCCCTGCCGTGACCATATAGAATAAGAGGGAGTGGGGTGGTATAATGATATTAGACACTTTGGACTGCAAGTTTATGGACCTGGAGGTACTTTTGAGAGATTTGGGACTGTGGGTTTTGGTGGGTCTGACATCGCAACTCTTCTTTCTTATGTCGAAGTCACCCTGTACCCCTGATAGATGCCTGTGTTTGTGTATCGTGGTTCTCATCGTTACCCATGTCTCTATTGTTGATATTGCTGATTTAGGTATCACTGGTGATCCCTGTAGTGCCTTAGACCCCTTCTTCAGCCTTCCTCCCAGAAGCTTGCTTTTCGACCACAGTGATCCCAAGGCCCACTGTGCATTGTTCGCTTATCCTGTGCCTGACCAGGGCAGCCTGGAACTCTTGAGCAGATCAGAAATCAGTCATAAGTCGGTCAAATCTTTAAATGGCTGCCAATTGAAGGCTATACATATGATTATAGTGCTGTTTGGTCGAACTGGGTTTGGGGGTAACCTCCATGAGGGGTATGTGGACCGCCCATTTGCTATGCAACTGCAGGATCACTGCGAGAGAAAATGGGAAGGAGATCATCCATCAGAAAGAGTGGCACCGGGGCATCGACTACCATTGTTCTTCCAGTTCACCCTTGTGGAGTGAATACTTTGCTTCTTTAAATTAATACCTGTATTCTGTTCATTAAATTTATTCTGTTTTCACCCTATTGTCTGGGTGATCACAGCTATAATCCCTTTATTTTTGGAAAGAATTACTGAGAGAGGGCACCTGATGAATGGAGATTCCTGACCAAGGTACTGAGCTCTGTTACAGGTATTAAGTGGTTTAGCTAAAGCAAAAATAATTTATCAGGAGTTTATTGCAGCCAGAAAGTTTTAATTCTGTTTAATACTAATGGCGCTCTTGTTAAAACTAACTGATAAGCTGGAATAGGGCCAGGTACTGTAGCTGCTACTGTAATGCTACAACGAACACGATTCTCAAAACTGAATGTAATATCATGAAGAAGCTATCCATATAAACCCTACAGAATGAATTGTTTGGATTTTTATATTCTTCTTCAAACAGAGCTTCTCTCCATGCATTTAATCAACAAAGCCATCTGTTATGGTGATGGAAAGATGATTTCCTACTTAGTCATTATCTCTCCTTTTGTTGCTCACAGGATAATCAGGACAATGATAGAGAATAGAGATGTCTGTTTGTGAGTATTATAATAAACCAGCAACAACAAACTGAACCCATGCAGCATAATATTGCATATTTCATTATCTACAATTTATTACAGTGCTGTAACTGTTAAGAGGTCCTTGTTCCTGTTTGTTATACAAAAGCAGGGGTTTGGATATTTCCATGCTTCGTGACATTTGAATGCAGTCATGCTTATTTGTTTTTGTTCCATGTTATGCCCATGTGATCCTCAAAACAACTTCCCTTGAACAAAAAATAGAGTCTAGTTTCCTACTGTACAAAGTAGACTTGAACTGAAAGTGCCAAAAACAATGTTGCAACTGTATAAAAAAGGTAAGTGAAACTAAATGTTACAGAACACATAGTTAAGTCAGCTTTAAGTATTTTTATCCTCTTAAAATATACAGAAAGCACAAATCGAGTATTATTTTAATACGCATTTTTATTTCGTATTTTCAAAACAAAACAGAAATTTAGAGTAATGTATATCGCAGCACATTGAGCAAAAGTGACAAGTACACATGTTAACATGGAAGTTCACAGTATAAGAATAATTACACATGTACTGCAGATATAACAAGTTATACTTAACATTGTAGCAATACTTCACCCACACATTGAACACATAGGGAAGAGCAAACTACAGAAAGAAAATGAAACAATAAGAAATGTCTGTAAGTGGTAATAACCTGGAATTACAGAGGATCTGAAACTGTCCAAGAGAGAAGTGATAGCAGGGCATTTTGCTGTACTGTCCAACAGAGGCGGCTCTAGACTTTGTGAGGCCTTAGGTGAAACTTAAACATGAGGCTCCACTAACGGCCACAATGAAAAAATGCAATCATGGACCTTAAAGCTGAACCGTTGATTTTTCACGTATTTCATAACTTGGCGATAGAATGCTTCCCAGCACAGTCTACTGTCTGCTGTCTGAACAATAAGAAATACATATAATATACAAACAAAAATATATAGTATGGTCCCCTCTTCCCTGCTGCTAGTCCAAAGAGATCACCAACACTCTCTTAACATACAAATCAAATTAAAAAAATAGGACAGCGCAATTGAGGTATTGTATCCATAAATGATGTAAGCAAACTATGCTTCTTTTAGTAATAACTCCAATCTGGAATCCCCATCACTTTCATATCCACTCGTAATATTTTCCACAGCACATAAATAAATGTGCATATACGCATTGCTCTTATAGACCCAGACCTCCCGATAATGATCCCCAAAAAGTCCACAAACCGTCCACCAGTCAATGTCGGCCTCTGATGGTCCACTGGTCTGGGTCTATTAACCCTTTGTGTAGTCGCTCAATGCGTTTCGTGAACCTCTCACTTGATGCTCCTGATGAACAGATTTGGGAAACATTGCTCTAGACTGTAAGCTCCTATGAGCAGGGTCCTCTAGACCTCTCGTTTCCATCCTATGGCCATTTTGTCTGTATCTCGTTCCTTTTGGTTATTGTAAAGCGCTGCAGAAACTGTTGGCACTATTATAATAATAATAATAGAATAAACAAATGTCAAATGAATCAAGTGGAGGATGAAATGAGAACACAAGGAGAGAGCCACTTCCGGCAGATTAGTGGCAGGTGAACTTGTATTCTTGGGAAATCCACCCCTCTTTAGCACAATTATCCTTTTTAAGAGTGGAATACAATTCTTCTAACTCACAAAAGAGTTTGACACCGTTAATCCAATAAGAGATGGTAGGAATTGTATGTTGTTTCCAAAACAGCGGTATTTAGCTTTTAGCTACATTCAGTAAATTAATAGCAAGAGAGCTTTTATAGGGGTTGACAGGAGATGAAAACTAGTTTAATAAAACCAGAGACGTAGAAGATTTAGGGTGATGATGTTTAAGGAACATTCTGTTAAAAATTTTCTTTTTAGCTAAAAATATTTACCTTTTGTCCCTCAACAAGCACAAGCTCATGGCTTCGAAATCCAGAAGTCTCTGCACCTTTGGTACGGGATTTGTGTAGATATGCAATTTTCATAGTATTGGATCCGCAAGATGTACATTGCTCGTGACTTGGGCACTATGCGTATGCAAGTTCCGTAGCACCTGCGCAGAACAATGGTTCGGAGCTGCAAGCGCATGCACAGAACTGATACATTGGCTGTCACTCTCAGAATATCCATTAGTGTTGGTGGTCTGAGAGAGGGTACTCAATCTGGTGATTAGCAGCTGGGAAAGTCAAAATCACAGCTGCTTTTGATGCTGGTGTAGGTGAAGGTAACTCCTCCACTTCACCTAGTGATCTCACCCAATAGGGCTGGAGGGGGGGCAGACACTACAAACATTCTGACAACTGGAAAATGCTAAGGTGGTCAGGAGGAATAGAGCAGTGGCGTCACTAGGGTTGGTGTCACCCGGTGCGGTAACTTATGGTGTCACCCCCCCCCGAGTTTTACAGATTTTTTTTAACTACTCTTACTCCTAAATCAGTACTCCCATATAACACTGAATGCTCATACACACAGAGCACATTACTGTGAGGTTTATTGCTGTGGAGCTCTCTCATATGCTCACACAACTTTTTGCCAACTGCCAGCAAGTACGTTGCCTGTTCGAAGGCAGTGAAAGCACACATGGATATATATTGCCCCCAGCAGCTCTGGATATATTGCCCCCAGCAGCTCTGGATATATATTGCCCTCAGCAGCTCACCCATGGATATATATTGCCCCCAGCAGCTCACCCATGGATATATATTGCCCCCAGCTCACATATGGATATATTGCCCCAGTTCACAGTTATATATTGCCCCCAGCAGCTCACCCATGGATATATATTGCCCCAGCTCACATATGGATATATTGCGCGTCAGCTCACACATGGATATATTGCCCCAGACCAGCTCACACATGGATATGCCCCAGCTCCTCTCATGGATATTGCCCCAGCTCCTCTCATGGATATTGCCCCAGCTCCTCTCATGGATATACTGCCCCAGCTCCTCTCATGGATACTGCCCCAGCTCCTCTCATGGATATACTGCCAGCTCCTCTCATGGATATTGCCCCAGCTCCTCTCATGGATATACTGCCCCAGCTCCTCTCATGGATATACTGCCCCAGCTCCTCTCATGGATATTGCCCCAGCTCCTCTCATGGATATACTGCCCCAGCTCCTCTCATGGATATACTGCCCCAGCTCCTCTCATGGATATTGCCCCAGCTCCTCTCATGGATATTGCCCCAGCTCCTCTCATGGATATTGCCCCAGCTCCTCTCATGGATATACTGCCCCAGTTCCTCTCATGGATACTGCCCCAGCTCCTCTCATGGATATACTTCCCCAGCTCCTCTCATGGATATACTGCCCCAGCTCCTCTCATGGATATACTGCCCCAGCTGCTCTCATGCATATACTGCCCCAGCTTCCTCTCATTGATAATGCCCCAGCTGCTCTCATGGATTTTGCCCCAGCTCCTCTCATGGATTTTGCCCCAGCTCATGGATATGCCCCAGCTAATGGATACTGCCCCCAGCTCTCATGGATACTGCCCCAGCTCATGGATACTGCCCCAGCTCATGATATACTCCTGCCCCCAGCTCATGGATATACTGCCCCAGCTCATGGATATACTGCCCCAGCACTCAGGGATACTGCCCCAGCTCATGGATATTGCCCCAGCTCCAGCCAGCTCATGGATACTGCCCCAGCTCATGGATATACTGCCCCAGCAGCTCATGGATATACTGCCCCAGCTCATGGATTACTGCCCAGCGCATGGAATGCCCCAGCAGCTCATGGATATGCCCCAGCACCTCATGGATATGCCCCAGCACCTCATGGATATGCCCCAGCACCTCTCATGGATTTTGCCCCAGCTCCTCTCATGGATTTTGCCCCAGCTCTTGGATACTGCCCCAGCTCATGGATACTGCCCCAGCAGCTCATGGATATACTGCCCCAGCACATGGATATACTGCCCCAGCTCATGGATATACTGCCCCAGCTCATGGATACTGCCCCAGCTCATGGATAATGCCCCAGCTCATGGATATACTGCCCCAGCTCATGGATATACTGCCCCAGCACATGGAATGCCCCAGCAGCTCATGGATATGCCCCAGCAGCTCATGGATATGCCCCAGCACCTCATGGATATGCCCCAGCAGCTCATGCATATGCCCCAGCACCTCATGGATATGCCCCAGCTCCTCGTGGATATGCCCCAGCAGCTCATGGATATGCCCCAGCTCATGGATATGCCCCAGCACATGGATATGCCCCAGCTCACACATGGATATGCCCCAGATCCTCATGGATATGCCCCAGCACCTCATGGATATGCCCCAGCACCTCATGGATATGCCCCAGCTCCTCATGAATATGCCCCACCACCTCGTGGATATGCCCCAGCTCCTCATGGATATGCCCCAGCACTTGGATATGCCCCAGCTCCTCATGGATATGCCCCAGCTCCTCATGGATATGCCCCAGCACATGGATATGCCCCAGCTCACACATGGATATGCCCCAGCTCCTCATGTATAATGCCCCAGCTCACACATGGATATGCCCCAGCAGCTCATGGATTTGCCCCAGCTCCTCATGGATATGCCCCAGCACCTCATGGATATGCCCCAGCACCTCATGGATATGCCCCAGCTCCTCATGGATATGCCCCAGCTCCTCATGGATATGCCCCAGCACATGGATATGCCCCAGTTCATGGATATGCCCCAGCTCACACATGGATATGCCCCAGCAGCTCATGGATATGCCCCAGCTCCTCATGGATATGCCCCAGCTCACACATGGATATGCCCCAGCAGCTCATGGATTTGCCCCAGCTCCTCATGGATATGCCCCAGCACCTCATGGATATGCCCCAGCACCTCATGGATATGCCCCAGCACATGGAATGCCCCAGCACCTCATGGAAAATGGCCCCAGCTCACCTCCGCCGTGTGTTCGCTCCCTCTGAGCGTCCGGCGGCGCGCAGCTTGGGCGCTCGCCTGGGGGAGCCACGTGACCAGCCGCGATTGGCTGGTGACGAGTTTCCTCCAGGCGAGCGCCGAAGCTGCATGCTTCGGACGCTCGCAGGGAGCGAATATGCGGCGGAGGGTGAGACACCCGCCCTTAGGGTGAAGGTGTCACCCTAAAGGCGGGTGTCACCTGGTGCGGGCTGCACCCCCCGCCCCCACGTTATGACGCCACTGGAATAGAGTGTCCCTTTAATACCTTGTAAACAGAGCATCAGTATGAAGTGAGAGAGGGAAAGCCCCAGCGAATATGTAAATATGTAGCAGTGGCTTATGTCCAACTTCAACACATGGGACAAAGAGTCAGGAACATCCTCAAAAGGGTCTAAGGCAGTGTTTCCCAAACCTGTCCTCAGGACCCTCTGACACGCCACTTTTTCCAGATATCTGAAGCACAGCACAGGTGATATGATTTGCTGCTCAGTGATTGCTGGATTCAGTCTGCATTTCCCCAAGGTGATCTGCAAAATCCGGCCTGGTTGAGGATCCCGAGGACAGATTTGGGAAACACTGGTCTAAGGGGTTCAGTGGCGTCGTAACGTGGGGGCGGGGGGTGCAGCCCGCACCAGGTGACACCCGCCTTTAGGGTGACACGTCACCCTAAGGGCGGGTGTCTCACCCTCCGCCGCATATTCTCTCCCTGCGAGCGTCCGAAGCATGCAGCTTCGGCGCTCGCCTGGAGGAAATGCGGCTGGTCACGTGGCTCTCCCAGGCGAGCGCCCAAGCTGCGCACCGCGCGGATGCTCAGAGGGAGCGCGAACACGCGGCGGAGGGTGAGACACCCGCCCTTAGGGTGAAGGTGTCACCCTAAAGGCGGGTGTCACCTAGTGCGGGCTTGCACCCCCCGCCCCCCACGTTATGACGCCACTGGAATAGAGTGTCCTTTAATACCTTGTAAACAGAGCATCAGTATGAAGTGAGAGAGGGAAAGCCCCAGCGAATATGTAATATGTAGCAGTGGCTTATCTCCAACTTCAACACATGGGACAAAGAGTCAGGAACATCCTCATAAGGGTCTAAGGCAGTGTTTCCCAAACCTGTCCTCAGGATCCTCTGACACGCCACTTTTTCCAGATATCTGAAGCACAGCACAGGTGATATGATTTGCTGCTCAGTGATTGCTGGATTCAGTCTGCATTTCCCCAAGGTGATCTGCAAAATCCGGCCTGGTTGAGGATCCCGAGGACAGATTTGGGAAACACTGGTCTAAGGGGTTCAGTGGCGTCGTAACGTGGGGGCGGGGGGTGCGGCCCACACCGGGTGACACCCGCCTTTAGGGTGACACGTCACCCTAAGGGCGGGTGTCTCACCCTCCGCCGCATATTCTCTCCCTGTGAGCGTCCGAAGCATGCAGCTTCGGCGCTCGCCTGGAGGAAATGCGGCTGGTCACGTGGCTCTCCCAGGCGAGCGCCCAAGCTGCGCACCGCCGGATGCTCAGAGGGAGCGAACACGCGGCGGAGGTGAGCTGGGGCCATTATCCATGAGGTGCTGGGGCATTCCATGTGCTGGGGCATATTCCATGAAGGTGGCTGGGCGCATATCCATGAGGTGCTGGGGCATATCCATGAGGAGCTGGGGCAAATCCATGAGCTGCTGGGGCATATCCATGTGTGAGCTGGGGCATATCACTGAGGAGCTGGGGCATATCCATGAGGAGCTGGGGCATATCCATGAGCTGCTGGGGCATATCAATTTGTGAGCTGGGGCATATCCATGAGCTGGGGCATATCCATGTGCTGGGGCATATCCATGAGGAGCTGGGGCATATCCATGAGGTGTGCTGGCATATCCATGAGGAGCTGGGGCAAATCCATGAGCTGCTGGGGCATATCCATGTGTGAGCTGGGGCATTATCCATGAGGAGCTGGGGCATATCCATGTGTGAGCTGGGGCATATCCATGTGCTGGGGCATATCCATGAGGAGCTGGGGCATATCCATGAGGAGCTGGGGCATATCCATGTGCTGGGGCATATCCATGAGGAGCTGGGGCATATCCACGAGGTGCTGGGGCATATCCATGAGGTGCTGGGGCATATCCATGAGGTGCTGGGGCATATCCATGAGGTGCTGGGGCATATCCATGAGGAGCTGGGGCATATCCATGTGTGAGCTGGGGCATATCCATGTGCTGGGGCATATCCATGAGCTGGGGCATATCCATGAGGAGCTGGGGCATATTCATGAGCTGCTGGGGCATATCCATGAGGAGCTGGGGCATATCCATGAGGTGCTGGGGCATATGCATGAGCTGATGGGGCATATCCATGAGCTGCTGGGGCATATCCATGAGCTGCTGGGGCATTCCATGTGCTGGGGCAGTATATCCATGAGCTGGGGCAGTATATCCATGAGCTGGGGAAGTATATCCATGAGCTGGGGCATTATCCATGAGCTGGGGCAGTATCCATGAGCTGGGGCAGTATATCCATGAGCTGGGGCAGTATATCCATGTGCTGGGGAAGTATATCCATGTGCTGGGGCAGTATATCCATGAGCTGCTGGGGCAGTATATACATGAGCTGCTGGGGCAGTATATCCATGAGCTGGAGCAGTATCCATGAGCTGGGGCAAAATCCATGAGAGGAGCTGGGGCAAAATCCATGAGAGGTGCTGGGGCATATCCAGTGGTGTATTTAGGTTTTGTGCTGCCCTAGGCCTGACTAAACTCGTGCACCCCCTAATTTAAATTTGAGGCACCCCCTCCTGTCAAGGGCACACCTCTTCCTGGTTAATCCCCACCCTTCCTCTTTAAGCTCCACCTTTTCCTCTTAGAGCTCCGCCTTTTCCTCTCTTTATATAAAAGTGGATACCAAGTGCCGACTTGTATATTTTGTATACCATTTCAAATGTATCTATTGAGAAATAAAATTATGAAATGTTTAAATTCAAGCATTTTTACAAAGAACAGCCGCGCATGTCAAGTATACTGGAACACAGCCTCTCTAATTGGTTGAACAATAAAATCCACAGAAACGTGCACTGCATATGAACGTATCACAGAGCTGTACAGCAATAAAACTCACAGTAATGTGCAGTGTGTATGAGTGTATCCCAGAGCTCCAGGGCAATAAAACTCACAGTACTATGCAGTGTGTATCACAGAACCCACAGCAATAAAACTCCCAGCAATGCAATGTTTGGTGTGTGTCAGCGTATCAGAATCCACAGCAATAAAAATTCCAGCAATGCAATGTGCAGTGTGTATGAGTGTATCAGAATCCACAGCAATAAAACTCCCAGTAATGCAATGGGTGGGTCAGCGTATCAGAATCCACAGCAATAAAACTCCCAGCAATGCAATGTGCGGTGTGTATGAGTGCATCAGAATCCACTGCAATAAAACTCCCAGCAATGCAAGGTGTGGTGTGTGTCAGCGTATCAGAATCCACAGCAATTAAACTCCCAGCAATGCAATGTGTGGTGTGTATGAGTGCATCAGAATCCACTGCAATAAAACTCCCAGCAAACCGAGTGTATATGAGCACACAGCAATTATTTATTCTACATTTACCAGCCTCTGTCCGCGGTAGGGCTGTGTGCAGAGTCAGCAGGGACTGTGTACAGACTCAGCAGGAGGTCCCTCCAGGCCACGTTAGGATCACAGCTGTGCCTGTGTGTGGAGCCATCTTGTCAGCAGTGGGGTGCCACTGCCAGAGGGTGCACCGTGGCTTTGATTCCCTTCCCGGTGGGTGTTCAGTCCAGAATAGAGTGACAGTCCATGTTAACGAAAGGGCGGCAGCTGCGTGCATGCGTGTCACGTGGTTCAGCCAGTCAGGTGGTACTGAGACTCAGTACCACCTGACTGGCCTGACCGAGTGTGACCTGCACGCAAGCAGCCTCACTAGGAGCCAGGCAGCTCAATGACAAATTTCTATCACTGCAGTGCTGGTTAAGGAAAGGTCCACTTTAAACAGCAGTAAGCAGACAGGGCTTCATATTCTGCTGATAAACCCCCCCCCCTTTACCTGCCGTTTACTGTCATCTTCTCTCTCTGGACACAAATCACATCCCCCTCCCCTCTCCTAGAGCTGCTGCGGGGCAGGGGAGGAGCTATGGAGGGAGGAGAGGGGGATTTTTATTCTTTTCGATTTTATTCCGTATACAAACGCCATGCTCCGCTACTCGTTGTTTGAGAACACAGCTCAAAGCTGACACACAGTGACAGTGGCACCTCCTAGTACCCCCTAATGACACCCCAATAATCGCTGGTACCTGGGGCGGCCCGCCCTCCGCCACTCCTCTAAGTACACCACTGCTCTGGTGATATGCTCACATACAAGTTTGGCGAACTGCCAGCAAGTACGGTGCTGCTTGAAGGCAGTGCAAATCCCCATAGAGAAGTAATGGTTAATCTATTCAGAGAACACCAAACAGCAGAGAAATGTCAGTGAAATGCCCTGATGTTCGGTGGTTTCAATCAGCAGGTTTATTCAGGTGAACCCCATAGGTTTCAATGTTAAAAATATTCCCGTTTTTTATGCAATATCTAATAAACCATTTATTATTTTAATCTGCAGTAAAAAGTCTTTATTTATTTATTGATTTTTTTTTGTACCTTTTAGTGATTTTTCAGAATTTTTTGGGCTAAATTCCCCCCCTTTTTTTTATTAGCAGTTCTTTTTCTGTAACAGAACTTTTTATTATCAATCATAGGATCTTATATGTAAATTACAGACATTTTCGTTCAGTAGTTCTTTTGAAAACAGCAGGCCATGGGTTTGCGGTGGCAGCATACAGCGGCCGACTTCATGCACTTTAGGGACCCTGCAGTGAATGGTGAATTCACTGCAGGGTGGGGGAATTTTATTCCCCAAAGTGCAGGGAACTACAGAACACCAAAATGTTCGGTGCTCTGTGAGTAACCCAATTAGTGGTGAGGTTTTTTGTTGCCCCCTGGAAAGTGAAAGCCTAGGCCTTGCCTACCCAGGACATACTTGAAAATTAGTGACATCTCAATGTTTCCTTCCTGGTAAAATAGTTTTCAAAAGTAAAAAAAAAAAAAAATTTTTTTTTTTTTTTTTGGGGTGGGGCCACCCAGCGGGCCGCCGCCCCCTGGAAAGTGCCGCCCTAGGCCTGGGCCTTGTTGGCCTAGGCCAAGATACACTAGTGGGCATATCCATGAGGAGCTGGGGCATATCCATGAGGTGCTGGGGCATATCCATGAGCTGCTGGGGCATTCCATGCGCTGGGCAGTATCCATGAGCTGGGGCAGTATCCATGAGCTGGGGCAATATCCATGAACTGCTGGGGCAGTATCCATGAGCTGCTGGGGCAGTATATTCATGAGCTGGGGCAGTATATCCATGAGCTGGGGCAGTATATCCATGAGCTGGGGCAGTATCCATGAGCTGGGGCAGTATATCCATGTGCTGGGGCAGTATATCCATGAGCTGGGGCAGTATATCCATGAGCTGGGGCAGTATCCATGTGCTGGGGCAGTATCCATGAGCTGGGGCATATCCATGTGCTGGGGGCAATATCCATGAGCTGGGGCATATCCATGAGCTGGGGCAAAATCCATGAGAGGAGCTGGGGCAAAATCCATGAGAGCAGCTGGGGCATTATCAATGAGAGCAGCTGGGGCAGTATATGCATGAGAGCAGCTGGGGCAGTATATCCATGAGAGGAGCTGGGGCAGTATCCATGAGAGGAGCTGGGGCAGTATATCCATGAGAGGAGCTGGGGCAGTATATCCATGAGAGGAGCTGGGGCAGTATCCATGAGAGGAGCTGGGGCAGTATATCCATGAGAGGAGCTGGGGCAATATCCATGAGAGGAGCTTGGGCAGTATATCCATGAGAGGAGCTGGGGCAGTATATCCATGAGAGGAGCTGGGGCAGTATATCCATGAGAGGAGCTGGGGCAGTATCCATGAGAGGAGCTGGAGCAGTATATCCATGAGAGAAGCTGGGGCAATATCCATGAGAGGAGCTGGGGCAATATCCATGAGAGGAGCTGGGGCAGTATATCCATGAGAGGAGCTGGGGCAGTATATCCATGAGAGGAGCTGGGGCAGTATCCATGAGAGGAGCTGGGGCAGTATATCCATGAGAGGAGCTGGGGCAATATCCATGAGAGGAGCTGGGGCAATATCCATGAGAGGAGCTGGGGCATATCCATGAGCTGCTGGGGCATTCCATGCGCTGGGCAGTATCCATGAGCTGGGGCAGTATCCATGAGCTGGGGCAATATCCATGAACTGCTGGGGCAGTATCCATGAGCTGCTGGGGCAGTATATTCATGAGCTGGGGCAGTATATCCATGAGCTGGGGCAGTATATCCATGAGCTGGGGCAGTATCCATGAGCTGGGGCAGTATATCCATGTGCTGGGGCAGTATATCCATGAGCTGGGGCAGTATATCCATGAGCTGGGGCAGTATCCATGTGCTGGGGCAGTATCCATGAGCTGGGGCATATCCATGTGCTGGGGCAATATCCATGAGCTGGGGCATATCCATGAGCTGGGGCAAAATCCATGAGAGGAGCTGGGGCAAAATCCATGAGAGCAGCTGGGGCATTATCAATGAGAGCAGCTGGGGCAGTATATGCATGAGAGCAGCTGGGGCAGTATATCCATGAGAGGAGCTGGGGCAGTATCCATGAGAGGAGCTGGGGCAGTATATCCATGAGAGGAGCTGGGGCAGTATATCCATGAGAGGAGCTGGGGCAGTATCCATGAGAGGAGCTGGGGCAGTATATCCATGAGAGGAGCTGGGGCAATATCCATGAGAGGAGCTTGGGCAGTATATCCATGAGAGGAGCTGGGGCAGTATATCCATGAGAGGAGCTGGGGCAGTATATCCATGAGAGGAGCTGGGGCAGTATCCATGAGAGGAGCTGGAGCAGTATATCCATGAGAGAAGCTGGGGCAATATCCATGAGAGGAGCTGGGGCAATATCCATGAGAGGAGCTGGGGCAGTATATCCATGAGAGGAGCTGGGGCAGTATATCCATGAGAGGAGCTGGGGCAGTATCCATGAGAGGAGCTGGGGCAGTATATCCATGAGAGGAGCTGGGGCAATATCCATGAGAGGAGCTGGGGCAATATCCATGAGAGGAGCTGGGGCATATCCATGTGTGCTGGGGGCAATATCCATGTGTGAGCTGGTCTGGGGCAATATATCCATGTGTGAGCTGGTCTGGGGCAATATATCCATGTGAGCTGAGGCGCAATATATCCATATGTGGGCTGGGGCAATATATATCCATGGGTGAGCTGCTGGGGGCAATATATAACTGTGAACTGGGGCAATATATCCATATGTGAGCTGGGGGCAATATATATCCATGGGTGAGCTGCTGGGGGCAATATATATCCAGAGCTGCTGGGGGCAATATATCCAGAGCTTCTGGGGGCAATATATATCCATGTGTGCTTTCACTGCCTTCGAACAGGCAACGTACTTGCTGGCAGCTGACAAAACGTTGTGTGAGCATATGAGAGAGCTCCACAGCAATAAACCTCACAGTAATGTACGCTGTGTGTATGAGCATTCAGTGTTATATGGGAGTACTGATTTAGGAGTAAGAGTAGTTAAAAAAAATCTGTAAAACTCGGGGGGGTGACACCATAAGTTACCGCACCGGGTGACACCAACCCTAGTGATGCCACTGAAGGGGTTAAATACTATTGTAAAACAATTTGTAGATATTCTCCTGAGTATGAAGACCTCTAGAGAAGTTAAACATGATTTCAGAACTTTCACCAAAGTCATCTGTTGTAACACATTCAGGGTTATCCAAAGAGATCCGAATTGCTTGAGAAAGGTAACCGAATGCTGAAAATCAGCGTTCGGTTACGTTTCCTGGCCATTCGGCTATCCAGAGAGCAGGCAATTCGCCAAATCCTGACGAATTGCCTGCACATACGGTGCCTGTTCGGTCCCTGTTCGAGGGCAGTGAAATCCCCATAGAGAAGCACTGCTTCGGCTATTCAGAGAACACAAACCAGCAGTGAAAGGTTCCCGAAATGCCCTGCCATTCGGTGGTTTAATTCGGTAAATTTATTCAGGAGAATCCCATAGACTTCAATGTTAAAAATATTCCCGTTTTAATTCAATATCTAATAAACTGTTCATTATAAAATTCTGCAGCAAAAAGTCTCTTTATTTATAGATTTTTTAGGATACTTTAAGCATTTTTCTGAATTTTTTAAAAAAAAATTAAAAGTCCGATTTTTTTTTATTTTTTTTTTCAGTTTACTTATTTTTTTTGTAACAGCCCTCTTTATTATCATTCCCTGGACCTCCTGTGAAAATTTCAGACATTTTCGCTCAGTAGTTTCTTTGCAAACAGCGTTTCTTTTTCCCAGATTCATACAAATGGTTTTTCTAATTTATTCACTGCCTCCTCTACGTCACAGCTGCTTCGGCTCTGTGTGATTCGGCTCCTTTTCGGCTCCTGTTCGGCTCCTGTTCGGGTTTCGAAGGTTAATCCAGATGTTTTTGCTTGTTTTCAGCGTGCATTCGGTTAGTTTTCGTCAGGTTTTCGGCAGCTTTTCCCTGCAATTCGGGGGCCCTGTGGTGTTTGCTGAATACACCGCAGGGTCACCGAAATGCAATCGGCAAAAGGAACCGAATTGAAGAGAACGAAAAGTCACCGAACGTGCGGTGACTTTTCGAATCTCTTTGGATAACCCTGATTGTCTTCATTTAATTTTGTAGTCCATCAATCAGTGCATAACATTAGCAGGGTTATCCAAAGAGATTCGAAAAGTCACCGCACGTTCGGTGACTTTTCGTTCTCTTCAATTCGGTTCCTTTTGCCGATTGCATTTCGGTGACCCTGCGGTGTATTCAGCAAGCAGCACAGGGTCCCCGAATTGCAGGGAAAAGATGCCGCAAACCCACCGAAAACTAACCGAATGCACTATGAAAACAAGCAAAAACATCTGGATTAACCTTTGAAAAAGACGAACAGGAGCCGAACAGGAGCCGAACATGAGGAGCCGAAGCAGCTGTGACGTAGAGGAGGCAGTGAATAAATTAGAAAAAACATTTGTATGAATCTGGGAAAATGAAACACTGTTTGCAAAGAAACTACTGAGCGAAAATGTCTGAAATTTTCACAGGAGGTCCAGGGAATGATAATAAAGAGGGCTGTTACAAAAAAAATAAGTAAACTGAAAAAAAAAAAAAAAAAAAAAAAAATCAGAAAAATGCTTACAGGGTTATCCAAAGAGATTCGAAAAGTCACCGCACGTTCGGTGACTTTTCGTTCTCTTCAATTCGGTTCCTTTTGCCGATTGCATTTCGGTGACCCTGCGGTGTATTCAGCAAGCACCACAGGGTCCCCGAATTGCAGGGAAAAGCTGCCGAAAACCTGACGAAAACTAACCGAATGCATGCTGAAAACAAGCAAAAACATCTGGATTAACCTTCGAAGAAGCCGAACAGGAGCCGAACAGGAGCCGAACAGGAGCCGAATCACACAGAGCCGAAGCAGCTGTGACGTAGAGGAGGCAGTGAATAAATTAGAAAAACCATTTGTATGAATCTGGGAAAAAGAAACGCTGTTTGCAAAGAAACTACTGAGCGAAAATGTCTGAAATTTTCACAGGAGGTCCAGGGAATGATAATAAAGAGGGCTGTTACAAAAAAAATAAGCAAACTGAAAAAAAAAAAAAAAAAAAAAAAAAAATCGGACTTTTAATTTTTTTTAAAAAATTCAGAAAAATGCTTAAAGTATCCTAAAAAATCTATAAATAAAGAGACTTTTTGCTGCAGAATTTTATAATGAACGGTTTATTAGATATTGAATTAAAACAGGAATATTTTTAACATTGAAGTCTATGGGATTCTCCTGAATAAATTTGCCGAATTAAACCACCGAATGGCAGGGCATTAGGGGAACCTTTCACTGCTGGTTTGTGTTCTCTGAATAGCCGAAGCAGTGCTTTTTCATGGGGATTTCACTGCCCTCGAAGAGGCACCGAACAGTCACCGTATGTGCAGGCAATTCGACAGGATTTGGCGAATTGCCTGCTCTCTGGATAGCCGAATGGCCAGGAAAGGTAACCGAACGCTGAAAATCAGCGTTCGGTTACCTTTCTCAAGCAATTCGAATCTCTTTGGATAACCCTGTTAAAGTATCCGAAAAAATCTATAAATAAAGAGACACTTTGCTGCAGAATTTTATAATGAACGGTTTATTAGATATTGAATTAAAACGGGAATATTTTTAACATTGAAGTCTATGGGATTCTCCTGAATAAATTTGCCGAATTAAACCACCGAATGGCAGGGCATTAGGGGAACCTTTCACTGCTGGTTTGTGTTCTCTGAATAGCCGAAGCAGTGCTTTTTCATGGGGATTTCACTGCCCTCGAAGAGGCACCGAACAGTCACCGTATGTGCAGGCAATTCGACAGGATTTGGCGAATTGCCTGCTCTCTGGATAGCCGAATGGCCAGGAAAGGTAACCGAACGCTGAAAATCAGCGTTCGGTTACCTTTCTCAAGCAATTCGAATCTCTTTGGATAACCCTGTTAAAGTATCCGAAAAAATCTATAAATAAAGAGACACTTTGCTGCAGAATTTTATAATGAACGGTTTATTAGATATTGAATTAAAACGGGAATATTTTTAACATTGAAGCCTATGGGATTCTCCTGAATAAATTTGCCGAATGAAACCACCGAATGGCAGGGCATTTCGGGAACCTTTCACTGCTGGTTTGTGTTCTCTGAATAGCCGAAGCAGTGCTTCTCTATGGGGATTTCACTGCCCTCGAACAGGGACCGAACAGGCACCGTATGTGCAGGCAATTCGCCAGGATTTGGCGAATTGCCTGCTCTCTGGATAGCCGAATGGCCAGGAAAGGTAACCGAACGCTGATTTTCAGCGTTCGGTTACCTTTCTCAAGCAATTCGGATCTCTTTGGATAACCCTGTAGATCTTGAGTATAAATATAGTCACAAACAGGGTTATCCAAAGAGATTCGAAAAGTCACCGCACGTTCGGTGACTTTTCGTTCTCTTCAATTCGGTTCCTTTTGCCGATTGCATTTCGGTGACCCTGCGGTGTATTCAGCAAACAGCACAGGGTCCCCGAATTGCAGGGAAAAGCTGCCGCAAACCTGACGAAAAGTAACCGAATGCACGCTGAAAACAAGCAAAAACATCTGGATTAACCTTCCAAGAAGCCGAACAGGAGCCGAACAGGGGCCGAATCACACAGAGCCGAAGCAGCTGTGACGTAGAGGAGGCAGTGAATAAATTAGAAAAACCATTTGTATGAATCTGGAAAAATGAAACGCTGTTTGCAAAGAAACTACTGAGCGAAAATGTCTGAAATTTTCACAGGAGGTCCAGGGAATGATAATAAAGAGGGCTGTTACAAAAAAATAAGCAAACTGAAAAAAAAAAAAAAAAAAAAATCGGACTTTTAATTTTTTTTTAAAAAATTCAGAAAAATGCTTAAAGTATCCTAAAAAATCTATAAATAAAGAGACTTTTTGCTGCAGAATTTTATAATGAACGGTTTATTAGATATTGAATTAAAACGGGAATATTTTTAACATTGAAGCCTATGGGATTCTCCTGAATAAATTTGCCGAATTAAACCACCGAATGACAGGGCATTTCGGGAACCTTTCACTGCTGGTTTGTGTTCTCTGAATAGCCGAAGCAGTGCTTTTTCATGGGGATTTCACTGCCCTCGAACAGGCACCGAACAGGCACCGTATGTTCAGGCAATTCGCCAGGATTTGGCGAATTGCCTGCTCTCTGGATAGCCGAATGGCCAGGAAAGGTAACCGAACGCTGATTTTCAGCGTTCGGTTACCTTTCTCAAGCAATTCGAATCTCTTTGGATAACCCTGTTAGTGAGTGAAGGATTGGAGAAATATATAGCCAGGTATTGCACTGTGGATTTAACCTAGTTAAATTGCCGAAGGACAGCCTCTCAGGTCCATATTGGCAATCCAACTCTTAATACTTTGCATTTGGATATATTCATTTTAAAGCTGGAGACGGCAAATGTTCCAAAGAAGAGAACGGGTTAAAGAGCGAAAGAAAAAGATTTTTAGTGAAGGATAAATTGAGTATTTTTATGTATTGAAAATGTATGAACTGAGATCATGCACGGTGTGTTATAGTATGTTTTTTTCTCATGATTTTCTTGTTCAATTAACCTAAACCATTCCTAGTATCTCGAGTACATTCACAATGCATTTTCCAATTATCTCAGAATAGACTGATGAGCAACCTATGTAATTTATTCTGCATTAAATTTGTAACAAATGTCTCTATCTTTAAATGTAGGACTTCCTCGTCCTGTTATAACAAAACCTCAAAACACAAGAAATGAAATATTAACGCAAGATAAAAAATATCTACATGTATGTTTTATAGCTTGATCGCTCTGTTTAACCTGAGTGCTGTGTGACCTTACAATTGGTTGTAAGTTGGTTAGCTCTAGAAAATAACTTTGACAACAGAACATGTACCGGCTGGGTGGAGTAGAGGTAATGTCACCGCTCTGCATGGAGAGAGCCTGTGGAGTCATGGGTTCGATCCCAGCGAGCAAACTCTCCAGTAAGTGTCCTTGGCAAGACACCCAACAGTACATACCTGCCACCCAGGACATACTTGAAAACGAGAGAAATCTCAATGTATCCTTCCTGGTAAAATCCTTTCACAAAAAAAAGGTACATCCAACTTTCAATTAATAAATAGTATCTTTCATTTCTGAGAAATAACTGAAAGCTTCTTTCGGCATAAAAGCATACAATTGAGTAACTGTACGAAATCTTTATGAGCTCTGTACACATGCTTGGAAATGTTGTCACCCTTCCTATGTGAAATTCTGCATCAGTATTCCCTGTTGATGGCTTCTTTTAACCCCCTCCCCACTTCATTATTTATTATCCTTTATTTATATAGCACCACAAATTCCGCAGCGCTTTACAAGATCATTGTACAAGGGGTTGATAGATTGGAATACCACACATGGATGAGATGACCTGATTCAGGGGGACCCTGTTCTCAAGGGAGCTTACAATCTATGAGAAGTACTAGTATTTTTTGTGAGGTAGGCGCATCCATATAGTTAGGTGTCTTGTCCAAGGACACTCACTGGTGGCGTCTTCCGAGTAGGAGCAAGTCAGCTTTCCATGATTGTAGAGCAGCGACCTGGTGGTTAGGTTGAACCCGCTTCTCGTAAAGTCAAGGCTTGCTCCTCCACAGCTGTATTGCAGGAATGTGCTGAACGGGATTTTGACTTGTTTCACCACGGTCAAAGGGTAGAGACGTTACCACTGGACTCCACAGCCAATATTATGTGGTAGGCAAGTATGTACCATTAGGTGTCTTGCCCAAGGACACTTACTGGAGAGGTGCTCTGGCCAGGATTCAAATCTGGGTACAGTTGTTGGTTTACCACAAGTCTGAGCATAGTGTATATTCCTCATTTATATGCTCTTTATATTTAACAAATACACAAGACAATTTCACTACTCGTTGAAATTTCACTGCTTTTCAGAGCAATTTCATTTCGTCAACAGTACGATGAATTCACTACTGTCATACTCCTACTCCTGATATGCCGAGCTCCTCCGGAATCCGCCGCTCGAACCGCCTACACCAGGCTATTAACGCGCAGCCCATTGCCAGCATAGCTCTGCGTGCAGAGTCTTCTGCGCATGCGCGCCCAGACCCTGCATGGACCCCAGCCGCAAGAACTACTGCGCATGCGCACTTGCCTCCGGGAACCCCTCCTTGGCGTATGACGTCACAATTGTGCGCCCAAGAGCGTCAAACCATAAAAATCTAAGCCTCATATGTAACAGTACTCTGATATCGTTAGGACTATACAGCTATATTCTCGGTGACCATCACCTGTACTAAGGACCTGGAATACCCCTTGACTTCTGAATACTTGCCTGCTCCCTAATCTGCACTGCGAACCCTGAGATTACTAACGCTGACCCGGCTTGTCTCCTGACATCTGCATCTTTGCCTGCTCCCTAAACTGTACTGCGAATCCTGGACTACTAACGCTGACCCGGCTTGTCTCCTGACTTCTGCATCCTTGCCTTCTCCTCGAATTGTACCAAGCATATACCAGTCTCTTCCGAATCATCTGCTTCCTGTTTGCCGTATACCAAGGCCGTGCTCCATCTGCTATCGGGCTCTACGAACTGTAAGTTCAATCTTTTTATTATCTAACAACTATTCACTGGATGGTCACCGTAGTGTGCCGAAGATGGATTCGCCGAAGCCTCATGAAAAAGTTGGAGAACGTCACTAAAGAGCAGCGAAAAGCGTCGAAGAGCCCGAAGAGGCCTTGGCGAATTCCACCGAACTGCAAAAAAATAATACTAATAAAAAATTGCATGAAAATGTGTGGAAATAATAAAAAAGGTTCTTTAAACTGTGAAGGCAAGCAGCCGCGTTTTGAAAGAGCTCCGTGAATGATAAGGACTTTATTGCTATTTTTACACCTCTTGCCCTGCACAGTGATTGATCTGGCTGGCTTTGAGGGGGTTGGAGTGTCCTTTGATCCTTGCCTGTCCCCAACCTGCGCGTCCTGTGGAGGATTTCACTGGCGATGAGACTCGGGCCTAGTGATCGTGGCCATCTTGGAAGCCTGCGTGTGCCCTGCTGTAGTTTTGGTGGAGCCCTGCCTTGTTCTATCTGCAAATCCTGCATTATGTCTACCAGCCGTGTGCCAAAGGGGGGTCCCAAACAGCGAGACATTTGTGACTCTTTGAAAGGTGGGTCTGTTTGCGTGGGAGTGCTGGCCCCCACCTCTCTCCCCCCGGGATATGGATCTTCTGGCAAAGAGGACAGCTCTTGGTCTCTCAGAGGTACCTCCGGGAGGTCGTGGCTTACTCCACAATCCCAGGCATCGGACTCCCGGCCCCTCTCTGCTGCTGCAAAGAAGCGGGTGCAAAAAAACCAGAAAGCCACACAAATGGCTGCTATGAATACCTCGGCAGACGCTGGGGCATTATCTGATGGGGATTCGGCCGAAGATCGCCAACTTTTGTGTGACGTTGGACAGGCGGGGTGTGAGGTTGGAAGGCACTGGGCCTAGGCCGACTGGACCACGAGAGGCTCCTGCTCCATCCCAGCCTAGTGAGGCAGACGATCACCTCCCCTCTACGAAAGGTGACCTTTTCAGAATTCTGGATGAACTCCGGGAACTTTGAGAGGTATGGAAGCCGGAGGTGGAGGCGACACGAGCGGAGGTGGAAATGGTGCATGTACAGGTAGCAGAGGTGCAGGCGATGACCTCTGAGTTGAAGTTGGACCATACCCGTCTATCTGACCAGGTTGTGGGTCTTCGGTCTCAAGTGGAGCTCCTGACCTGTTCAGTGGAGATGTTGGAAACCAGGCACCGTCGTCGAAACATCAGGGTCCGAGGTATTCCGGATTCTGTCTCTTTGGAGGAGCTGTCGTCGTATGTTACCCACCTCGCTCTCCAGGTCTTGGGTCTTCCCCCAGATACGCCTGATGTGATTGGAGCCGTGTTCTGGGTTCGGAGACCTGCGACGGCCGCTAAGGGGCACCCCGGGATGTGGTGGTGGCTTTTCGGGATATAGCTCTCAAAGTGAAGATAATGTCTACCCTCGGAGCGAGGGATCCCATGCAGTTTGAAGGCTCTACTCTGGCCCTATACCATGATCTCCCGTTCCAGACTCTGCTTGCTCGCCGGCGATTTAGAGAGGTGACATCTGTCCTTCGTCGCAGAGGGATCTGCTATTGCTGGGGCCTTGCAGGCACGCAAGTGGTGACACACGCCAATGTGCCCTACACGATCACCGACCCGGCGACTGCTTGGTCGGACTTGGCTGCCGCAGGCCTCTCGCCGGACCCACCGGAGTTTAAGCCAGACTGAGCACTGTTATTTTTTCTTCCCCCCCCATGCATTTGTCTTTTCGTTTACGAGTTTTCTGGTCTTTCCCTGGTTCTTGTAGGTAAAATAACAACACAGCGCTTAAAGAGACCGAAGTCCAAAAAAGACAGTGGGGTAGATACTCAATATGTCCATAAACTGAAGTCGTTATCTTTAAGAGGAGATCTTCTCAAAGCAGTACCGATGAGGTATGTACTGTAGGGAGGAAACACAAAAACAGAGGACCAAAATTGCGCAGTAGGACAGTACCCACAGTGAGAGTATTGTACATCAATTATCAACTCACATTCTGTGGAGCCCACAACCGGCTCCCAGGAATAAGGCGAGCAGGGACTTTATATAGGATGCCCATAAAACCTTCCAGCGACTTCTTCAGGGTTCACCAGAGTAAGGACACTGTGAGATATTTGACAGAAACCAAAAGGCACCTCCTAGTGCAATAAATCACACACAATTTTGTATTTTAAAGGAGATAGCCAAATTCAAACTCACACACTATTGAGCCTCTATTGGCTCCGTCACAATACGCTTAGGGAATCGTAAGGTGTTCCCCAGACCTTCTTTGCAGGAGTTATGGAGGCAGACAGCAATTCGATTAAAAAATTAAAACATTTATTCGCTTTAAAATAGATAGACCATATCTACCAGACTCAAGACCAGGACGCGTTTCGCCAACAAAGGCTTCCTCAGCTGGTTATCCTTGGTTCTTGCACACCCTTTCGGGTCCTTTTTTGACCATGTGGATAGGTTCCGATATGTGTTTTGGTTTATTACCTTGACTTTTTTTATTTTTTTACTCTGCATTCGGACTTGACACTTTTTGCCTGGCTCGTTGGTGGTTGCAATGCAAATTTTGATATGACTACTCGTATGCTGCTTGGCAGGCCTTGCGCGGCCATATTTCTTCTATGTTTGATTTCATGATTATCTTTGTATTTGTAATTCTCTAAATAAAGAATAAAAAAAAAGGTTCTTTAAAGAATACTTAAAATGTCTGTTACAGAATAAAAAAAAAACGCCTTCTAAGAATTTGGGAAACAAAAATATTGTCTAAAAATACAAAAATGTGTTCTAAAAAATAAAAAGGCTTTTTTGCTGAAAATTAAAATTATGAATGTTTTTGTTAAATTAAAAATTATATTACTTTTTTTACATTGAATCCTATGGGTTTCGCCTGTTTAAATCTGTTGAACTGAAACAATGAAAATTAGGGCATTTCACTGACACTTCGGTGCACTTTGGCGTTCTGTGATTAGACAAACCATTTCTTCTCTATGGGACTATTTTAGTGCTGCCAAGGATCGCCAAACTGCACCATATTTCGACATCAATAACGCCTGTATTTTGGCAAACTGGCAGTTTACTGAATAGACGAACTGCCACGAAATTGGATTGAATAATGAAATTAACTGTTCAGGGCAATTCGGTGGCAAGTTTGGTGCTTAGTGAATAACTTCTATGTTATTAATCTGTTTATAAAAAACTATTGACACAAATATGTATATTATCACAAGGTCAGATTTCAAAATCTATCACAGCACTGTTACCCTTATCTGACACATTCTGTTTGTATTTCCCCACTCTAAATCAATGTTGCACAGAGTATTATCTCTGCAAATATACTTTATACTGTATCGGTACCCATAATACAAATTAAAGTTTCTGCTTGGCACTCTAGAAAGATGCGTTCTAATATATTTCTATCATTAAATAAACCAGATTTTCAACTTTGTTTCAATAGATTGTGGCCTATTGAATTAGAGAATTACCTACCTGTGTGAGGACTTAGACTGTCATTACAAACTGGTATTTAGCAAAACATTTGTTCTGTTGGCCTGCGTCATTCGACTGAGAAGAAGTAATCTCGGTGATGATTAAAGCATTTAAAGGATCTATTCTTGTCACCTAAACTAGGTGTAACTTTCGGTTTAACTTCTACTTCACCCCAACAGCAACCCCAACTCAACCCTCTAATGCTCCTGTACCTTTTCCACATTGTATAAATTGAATAGAATAATGTTATGTAAGTTATAGACTTTAAATAACAATGTGATTGTTGAACATACTGTGGGTGCGATGAGGAAGACTCAACACTTATTAATTCAAGGTACTGTATGTGCCTAGCTATGCTATATTAAAGGGTCACTCGGCCACTATGGCCACTTAAATTAATTTAAAAGTTAATTGTGAAAGAGGAATTGCTGATCCCATTCTTTCCCCAACTGTTCCTGGTCTTTGGAACAAAGTGGAGTTGAAGGTTATCAGTCAATGACAGCTAAGCATCCTTAGTGTGGTTGGGGTTGAGCACAATCCTGATAATTCTAAGAACAAATTGGGCACATCCTCTGCATTTGTTGCATTCCTCTCCTCCGTGTGTAAGGGAGGTAATCGGTTGTTTACACTGTCCTTACAAAGATACATAGTAGACATTCCCTATTTGTTGTTTGTAAAATGATCTACGGGTATGTTAATCCCTAAACAACAGACGTCTTAAAAAAAATAAAAATTAGCTGACTTGAGGAGGCGTGGGAAGATATCAATATTTTCTCCAATAGATCTTGGGAGGTAAATGGTTTGCTGGGTTGTGGAGTTTAAATATGAATCATGGCAGTTAGACCACAGTTAAAGATATAAGGGGTTATTCACAGAGCACCAAAATGTTGCCGACATTTCGGTGCTATGTCATTCTCCGCATTTCAGGAAATCAAATTTCCCCACCCTTTGATGAATTCACCATTCACCATAGGGTTCCTGAAGTGCAACAAATCGGCCGCCGAATACCACCGACAATCCGCCAGCCGCTGCCCCACAAACCCGGCGGTTGCTGCTGCCAACCTGTCGCACGCCTGCCGCCGCCAACCCACCAGACAGCCACCGCAAACATGTCAAACGCAGTCGACGAGCCGCCAAGCACATTGCTGAACAGTCGCAGGAAAAAGCCAACAAGCTGCAGGACGGGTAAAAAAAACAATATGATTCAAAGTGTCAAAATTGAAACGTGTTTTCAAAAAAACTACTGAACAAAAATGTCTGGATTTACATATAAAGCCCAATGATTGACCCTAAAAAAATGGAAAGAAACTTTTTACTGCAGATTAAGGTGCCAGTGAATCTCTTTGAAAATATGGATTTGCAAGAATCAGCTGAAATACAGAATTGTCCTATTAAATTTTAAATTGTATCATTTTTTCGCCAGGTTAGGGGCCTGATTCCAGCTGAGCTGATAAAATTTGCTTGTGGCTCGGCAATAACAGCTCCTGACTGTGTACAGTAATTTTTATTCGAGTTGTTAATAATAGCTCAGAGTGAGGTGTTCCATGGTAGCCCACTGTTCGTGGCTTGAGCTGGTACCAGAAATGAACACCATCACTCAGAGCGTGGTTTTAGGAGATTTTGCTGCTCTACCCTGCATGGAAACTAATGTATAGGGTTTTCAAAAATTTGCAATATGCTTATCCGCTTGACTGTGAGTGATGTGGTGAGCGCATCCTCTGCTTTCCCTCTCGAATGCGGAAGATGCATTCAGTGTGTTGTTGAAGTCCTGCGGCTCGGCGCCAATCATGGGCTTCTCCAACAGGATGTCCAACATGGGCTTCTTCATCTTGGATGTCAGCCCTTGCCTGCTGGACCTCCCTCCGCCCACTTTTGTCATTGTGGGACCTCTCCCAGAAACAGGACCTCCCCCCAGGATATACAATTTGACTGGGTTATATAATAAAACATGACTTCCAATTATGTTTGAAAATGATAAGCAGAAAACAGTCAAAATGTGCTCAGCACACAGGGTAAAACTGCTCAGCAGGGAAGGGGTTAAAATGTACAAAATTGCTTGACATATAAGCAGTACCATAATTATAGTGGCTGCAGATCTATCCAGTCAGATGGCATCACTGTGTATCACACAGTTTAGCCTCAGTCCTCTCGATTGCCCAATAACCCTGGACTATCATTCGATATTTGAATAGAGTGGGGAAAAATGCATCCTGCCTGTTTATTCGTACTTGCGTTGCTTAAATAATTAAGATTGTGGCTTTTTAAACCCATAAATGAGCACTAAAGCAGGGCTCATGTAAGGGAAGCCTCAATGTCATTCAATCTGGTGTGCATACACCCTGGGATGGCACGTACCATTTGGGTAGTGGCCATCATCAATTACACATATCATGTCATCATGGCCACCATCAGAGCATTAAAGCCCATGATGTGTTCAGGGGTCCGCTGCAGGGAAGAGGCCCTGCCTGATTGCTCCACCTGATCCCGCTCCAATGTCCCGCCTGGCCCTGACCTTCATGTCCAGGCAGGCCCTGCATCACAGGGGAGATTAATATGGAGCTGGAAAACTCCTTCCCAAAGGGAGCTCACCTTCTCCAAGGACCAGGACAGAAAGCAGACCAGACTGAGATCCCAACACAATATGCAGGAAGGAGGGGGTGCCGTGAGTAAATTTTCATGTGTGTGTGTGCTGTGCATGTCAGTGGTTCTGTGTGAATGCATGTGAATGGCTCTGTGAGTGGATCAGGCTCTGTGTCAGTGCATGTGTAATAGTTCAGGTTCTGTTGGAGTAGATCAGGGTCTCTACTGACATGTTAACAGAACACCTGTACTATCACTGACTGCGAGAGTACTGGGTGGGAGATGCTTTGAGCTCTGGACTGGATTCACCAGTGATGTGTGTAAGGGGGCATCAGCCCAGCTGAAGGGGCACGGCGGCAGTACCACCGGAATGCCAGGGATTCAGCCCCCCCCCTGCCTTGTACTTGGCACTTTGCAATTTTGTATTTTTGAGGGGTGAAGGGAGCCCCTAAAAGGTTGGGGGAGGGCATGGGGGGCCCCATCTCAAGGTTTTGTTAGGGGCTACAAGATTTCTGATAGCAGCCCTGCATGTCATGACCACACATCCATCCTCCTGGTCTCAGTCCTGTCAAAGTTGGCAGGTCTGTAACTAAAAGAGGTGCATCTGCAAATTACATGTTATATACAATCATCTACTCCAAGTTGTCAACCAGTAGCAGTTTGAGAGTTTAACTTACAACATGCCAATCTAGTTTCTCTGTATAGTCCTTGAATACATTTATTTTAAAACCACAAAGGGCGCAGGAATGATAATGCAACCACAGAGCTCTTGCAACCAGATCATTAGGGACCAACTTGGAATGATCATGTTGTCAGGTGGTGACAGGATTGAGATATATAAGTACTTTGTTACAATGTAGCAAAATAAACTTTATGACCTCCTTGAATACTTATCTAAATAGAACAGTGTGTTCTCAGATCAATTTATGGACTGTGAGAAGAAAACTTCCAATCCTGGGTCCCCAAAGTAATAAATCACACAAGTTCCTCAATCTATTTCAAAGACTCCAATGACCTTTATTCATCCTTTCAACCAACATGGAAATATTTCAACCTGATTTTTCTAAAAGACCATGTTACATGTGGAAAAATGCTGGATCATTTCATATGGCTGAATGAAAGGCACTTACAAGCATCCAAATGATCAAAAGAAGTAATTGGATTTACATCTTAAACATTTTGATGTAAAAAATTGGTTCTTCTCAGTCTAGTTTATGGGGACTTTTTTGGAAATATGTTCTTTTATATATATATATATATATAGATAGATTTTTTTTCCATTTCTTTGTTTTGATGCGTGCAATAAAAAGTTATATTACATGAAATACCACACAAAAAAATAAAAGAATAACCTGTGAATGAAACCGCTAACATTCTTTTGACAGCCTGTTTTGGTTTTATGTTTAATTCTGTTTATTATTTTAATATAGCACAAGTATTGAAGTATCCGAAAATACTCAAACTTTGTCAGGATTGAAAAAGGCTGAATAGTCAGCCAAAAATGGAAGACACAATACTCTTCTATGGGGCAATTTTTGTTGTCAATTCTCCAGTATTTGCCGAATTGACTGCTTAGGTAAAAGACGAATTGGCCCGAAATTGCACCAAACAGTAAATACTGTAACTTGTAACTTTCTCGCAGAAGGATGAGAGGTATTTGATTTTGGGGGGATTTACAGCTACAGCTAATGGATTCTGCAGCAGCGAAATCAGTTAGCACCAGCTCAGAGCTGTAGCAAACTTTTTTAGTTAGCGACAGCTGTTTGTAATTAGCATTAGGACTATGTGGTCCTAATGCTAATTACTCTCTACTTGCAATTTCGCTCCCCATGTTAAGTATAGGAAGCGCAAAGCACATTAAGCGTGCACTAAAAAGCGCTAATACCGATTCGCTAATGTTTTTTTTAATCAGTTAGGGATTCTGAGGTTATTCAGGCGGAATGGTATCGAGCCAGGTTCGCTACCTCGGAGTTATACTTGATTTGGCTCTTTCCTTCATCTCCCACATTCAATCTCTTTCCATCTCCTGCCGCTACCAACTACACAATATCTCCAGAATTCGGCCATTTCTTACCGCTGCCACCACAAAGCAACTCATCCACGCTCTTGTTATCTCCCGACTATTGTAATAATCTTCTAGTTGGCCTCCCTCTCTCCCGCCTCTCCCCCCTACAATCCATTCTGAACGCCTCCTCCAGACTCATCCACCTCACCCGCCGCTCTGTCTTTGCCGCTCCCCTCTGTGAGTCCCTTCACTGGCTCCCCATCCACTGCAGAATTAAATTCAAAATCCTTATCCTGACCTACAAAACCCTCACTAACTCAGCTCCCCACTACCTGTCCTCACTAATCACCAAATACACCCCAGCCCGCTCCCTAAGGTCAAACAGCGACCTGCGCCTAGCGTCTCCCCCCCCCCCCATCACCTCTTCCCATGATAGACTGCAGGATTTCTCACGCGCAGCCCCCATTCTCTGGAACACTCTCCCTTGTACGGGCAGACTTTCCCCTAGTTTCCCTTCCTTTAATCGCTCCCTTAAGACATTCCTATTTAGGCAAGCCTACCACACGACTCACTGATACACCTCACTGCCCCAACCAGTCCATCACTCTCACCTTGCAGTCCTATCCTCCTGTTTCCACCCCCAACCCTTCTAGATTGTGAGTTCCCACGGGAATAGGGCCCTCGTTTCCTCCTGTACTGGTTTACCAAAATGTTGTTCAGTCTCAATGTATTGTAACCCTGTCTATATAGTGCCCATTGTACACCGCTGCGGAATATGCTGGCGCTATATAAATAAAGTATAATAATAAAAAATAATAATAACGCTCATTTACCCAGGACATACTTGAAAACGAGAGAAATCTCAATGTATCCTTCCTGGTAAAATCCTTTATAAATAAATAAATAAATAAATAAATTTATGTGAGCGTTAGAGTCCACTGTGTGGGGGGGGGGCAGTTTACAAAACAAAAGATGTCACAATGGATGCACCCAGTGACACATACAGAGTAAAATATTTTCTTAACTAAACATACAAGAGAAAAACAAAGCACATGTAAGATATCTGCAACATAAAATAGACACCATAATAACGTTCCATTTTTTGGTGGTAGTGGCCTTTTAATTAAACTGTTACGCACTTTGAAATGTACATAATATTTTATATAACTGCTTTATTATTTGTTTTTTGACTGAATTACTTCTAGAAAATCTTGGCCTCTGTGTCAAGAATGTTCATGCAAACACTGTCCACCTGTTATCATTTGAAATTTTGGTTTTCCATTTAAAATATGTAACCTTGTTTTTCTATTAATTTTATATATATATATATACACTGTATGTTACGGTTAAAGCCCGAAGTGCGGTTAATCTTAACATTACCCGGGTAATCCTGACATTACCCAAAACCGCTGGGTAAAGCTGCAAAATTTTTTAAAATTCTGACTTTACCCGGGTAATTTTAGGACTAACCAACTGCCCTTAGGTAACAGTCTGGAAGAGCTGAAAAAGTCGCACTTTACCTGAATGATCTGCAAACTATCCAACCCCGCTTGGGTAAAAGTGAATTTTGCCATTATCTAAGGATATTATCAATGAAAATGGCAAAAGACAAACATTAAAATGTATTAAGGATATAATGAATATACAGAGTAACAGGATATGTTTCTTATATGAATGTTAGAGTTACATGATCTTTATTATGTATCATATGTACTTACAGTATATATCATTTATAAAACATAATAACCATTAGGTTACTCTTTATATAATATCTTTATCTTCGTATATTAATTTTCAGACAATTTACGCACATCGTTACATGACAGTTATTTAGTGTGGTTTGTGACTGTGGATACAATTTGGTTAAAAATAACAAAAAACACAATTTTGTTGTCGGTCAGATAACAGTTTGCAGTTTAATCCGGGTAATCCTCAGAATTCAGTCAACTGTAACCTGCTAAAATCCCAAGAAAAGCGGAGTACCCAGAGGTGTTTGGATACTTTGCAGTTTACCCGGATAAAATCCGATGTTTCATTTCACAACGCACTTTATCCAGCAACACTAGGGTAATGTGCGTCTTACCTAAGTAAAATACAGCAGAAAACCGGAGTACCCAGAGGACTCTGGATACTTTGCAGATTACCAGGATAAAGTCTGAAATTACATTTCACTTCGGACTTTTGCTAATGATGCCTGGGTAATGTCAGGATTACCTGGGCGAGCCTAAGATTAACTGTGCTTCAGACTTTAACTGTAACATATACATATTATACAGATTTACACTATAGGGTCTATTCACAAAGCACCCAAACTGCGTGCAATTTTGGTGCTTTGATTTTTGCCTCATTTTGGTGATTCCATTTCACTGAAATACAGTGAATTCGCTATTTAGCAAGTGGTCACGGTATCTTGCCGAAATTGGAGTTGCAAAGCTGTTGTTCAACGTTGGCGGAAAACGCCGATATAGCAACGGAGAATTCCAAACTGTAAAAAAAAAAGAAAAGAAGACTCTTATTCATTACTCTATCAAGAGTTTCAATCAATAAAAATGTGTCTAAATAATAAAAAGGTCCTTTAAGAAATAATAAAAAGGACTGTTACAAAAAAATAAAGTCTTTTAAAAAATAATTTTAGTCTAAAATATACAATAACTACAAAAAGGTCTTTTAAAAAATAAAAAGATAAAAAGGGTTTTTAAAAAAAATAATAATAAACATTCATTAAATTATTTAAATTTATTATTACCGTATTTCTCTGTCAATTCGTCTGTATTTGGTGAATTGACAGCTTACTGAATAGAAGAATTGCCCTGAAATTGTAAGGTTCAGTGCAATTCGGGGCCAATTCGGAGTTTGGTGAATAACTCCTTATATATATTTTGTGTTTTGTTTATGCTCAAGTTGTAAAGATATCAGAAAAAGAACCCTGTTTGGTTTTGAAATTGTTGGTATAAGAAACCTGTTGCGGTAAAATGTTTTTTATATTGGTGTTATCCCACAGTAGCGCTGCACTAAATTGTATATCTTCTAATATACAATAAATTTGCTTTGGATTAAAGCACAAAATTAATAAATTGAATGCCAGAAAGAAGAGTTACTCGAAAATGTATGTATAATCCACGAAGAAAAGAAAAATAGCAACCTCCATAATCAAACCTAACATGTTCGGTGAGCCAATTATCTACTTTTTACTGACTTGAGAGGAGTTTATAGAGACTCTTACAAGCATTTCAACATACCATATTATTACTGACGAGGCTATATTTTACAACTAAATAGCAGTTAGACTATTTAAATCCCTAATTATTCCATTAATTTAGCTTCAATCTTATACTGGGCTGCCAAACATATTACGCTTAACAGATATTATTGTTTTGGCCTTTTTCAGATCACTTGTGGAAAGAGACATAGAAAAGGGGGAAATAAAGAAGCTTTACAAAGTATATAGCCTATTTTATATTGTGGGGAAAATATGTAAGACGTATAGGTGTTCCCTATTTAAATAAGATAGGAGTGGTCAAAACAGATTTATTTGTTATTCTGGATTATGTAATTCACACTTTGACGTGATACACTAAAACCACCTTGAGAGATGAGTTCTGTTTTATCTTGTTTTAATTATAATGTTAATAACATTTTTTTAAAACAAACAGAAATTAAACTGCTGCACCCTATGACCAATTAAATTAAGGCTATAATTAAATATGAGATATTATCTTTTCCAAAGAACTGTGAAAATAATAAACAGCACCGTTGACTGGCCGTTATCTTGTATAATTGTCTTGAGTTAGTGTCCATTGCACATGTATTGTCCGGTTTATTACTGCTAGTCACAATGTTTAATTTCATTTCATGGAATCATAAAACCCAGTGCGATTTATTTGTTTTGTTTTACAGAGTTGTTTTTTTCTGATTAAGGGCTTGATTTAATTCCATACAATGGCTTGAATCGAGACCTCTTTTGGCCATTTTTAGGCAATTTTTCGGTTTGGAAGATCCAATTTCAGGTTTATTTCAGGCTTATTACTATTCCCAATACGAATTTGGATCGAATATCGGCTCTCGCGACTATATTCAATGGAGATATCGGCTATGTCGATTCAGTTTGAATTTGGTATTGAATTGGTATCGAATATCGGCTGGTTGATTTCCTTTAAAATGTCAAACACTAAAAATGGATTTTTCAGGCAGGGAAATAGATGAAACTAGAAAGAGGTAGGTCTGTGGAAGCGCTAATTGATTTTGTAGTATTGTTAATGAGTTATGCTGCCAACAAGGGAAAACACAAAACCTTGACAGAAATGTGCTGTGAATACAGATAGAAAATGGATGGAACCCTAGTGGCGCAACAATTTCAATATAGGTGTATTAGATATACCTTATTGGTTATAATCCGTGAAAGTGACGAACTTCAAACACTCATTGGTTAATTAGTACCGGCTTGATGGAGTAGAGGTAACATCACTGCTCTGCGTGGAGAGAGCCTGTGGAGACATGGGTTTGATCCCAGCGAGCAACCTCTCCAGTAAGTGTCCTTGGGCAAGACATCTCGCCATCCAGGACATACTCGCCATCCAGGACATACTCGCAACTCAGGACATACTTGAAAACAAGAGAAATCTTAATGTATCCTTCCTGGTAAAATCCTTTCTCAAAAAAAATAAATTAGACCTAAATATCGCTAATGTCAATAGAACAGTACAATCGATAGTATCTTAACAGACTTCAACACCTTCTAATTAAGTTACAACTTAGCAGCAGTAAATTAAGTGCTGTGTTAAACAGTCTATGGTGATGTCTATTAACCCTTCACTGCTGAGCTATTTCACCGCTGTGTGCTGAGCTCAGTTTACCGGTTTTGCTCATCGTGTTTAAACGCAATTTGAAGCCAGGTTTTATTATATGACCCAGACAAATTATATATCGTTCTTTCCGGCAGACTCGGCAGATTCATAATATATCATCATTATATGTATAGGTCATGTCCTGCCTGTATATTATAACAAAAAATGCAATAAAATTTGAATTTTTAATCATCTACATCGTGTAAAGTGTTTTCTTTTCACATTTTATCATACAACCCTTTGCGGTTATATTTTCTATGGGGTGCGCTTGTTAAAAAAAATTAGAAATGGGGACTTGTTACATTTTTTGGGGGGGAATTAAGTGATTTTTAGCAAATGCACGCCATAGAAAAAATAAATTGGTGCAGCATCATTGTTCACATCATTATTGAAATGGGAACGATATTGCTGCATTAATAAAAATAACACACAAAAAACACGGTTTTATTTTTTTCATTATTATTTTTTTACATTTTTCTATTTTTTATTAATTTTATGTTACTTTTTACATGGTCATTTTTGATATCATTTGAAAGGCCATTCCCTGGCCTTTCAAATGACACCATTCATTCCCCTCTAGCTGCCACTGTTCTGGAGATATGTGGGTTCAAAGGAACCCCTTATCTCCACCAGAGGATTTCCTTGGGAAATCCCCGGGCAGCTAGGGGTGCCCGGCTAACTGATGTCATTACGCCTTGCGCGATGACTTCAGGTGCTGAGGGGGGACCCGGAGGTGGAGCCACCATCCAAGATGGCGGCCCCCATCGGAGCTAGGCGGCGATCCGGCACCGGAGAGCGGTCCTGCACTTTAGGCGTTAAAGACAGGCATCGCTTGAAAGGGCAGACACTGCCCTTCAAAGCGGCGCCTGTCTTTTTTTTCTAGCACCTCCCGTTCAGGAGGGAGAGGGATCTGAAAGGATCCCCCCCTTCAGGCGATCTCCTGGCATTGCCGGGGGGTCACCTGAAAATGACATTAATGCGCATGGCGCGATGACGTCATTGATGTCGGAAGGGGTATAAATTCTGCGTCTGGCTTCCTGGAAGTCGGAATGCCGTGTGACCCGGGAGAGAGAGGTGAGTATCTCTCACAGGGCTCCCACTAACGGGTGACGTGTGGGGAACGTCTTCTGCATATAGCGGGAGTCAATGAGGACGTTCCCCACACGTGAAGAGGTTAAAGTGCAGCTATGTAACAATAAAGTTGATCAAAGGTAGATCCTTCAGACTTGAGTGACTTCTGAAAAAGTGCAACTATGAAATTAGTGCAAATTAAAAATATTAAGTGCAAATCCTCTACTATAAAAGGTGCATAAAATGCAATGGCAATGACGTCAATAGTCCCGTATATAAGTCCAGAAAAAAGTGAATAAATATATACCATAAAAATAATTTGAATAAAAGGTTTATGGTTTATGATTCCCTTCAGTGCATGTCTGATAGCTTATGACCTCCTGTTTACTAACCTGGCCATTACAAGGACCAGCTTCTCTGATTAGGGTTTCCTTGCTTTGCTGGGTTTTGTCTGTGTGCTGGGTGACTCTATCTTTACAGGCAGATCAAGAGGGTAAGGTACTCACCCTATAAACACACATGTCGAGAAGTTGAGCCTGGATATGTAAAGCTCGCAATACGGTGAGTGAGACATACTGTCTTTTTTATATTCATTTATATCGGTTCATATTACGCTATGAGAGCACCGTCTCTCTGTACCCTTTTCATTTGAGGTATCCAGTGAGGCGTAAAAGAAGGGAAGTGGCCACTCCAGTCTCTACTTGGCCCAAGGAAATTCAACCCAGAGCCTGGACATAATATAGGCTCTGGAGAGTGTAAGTGTTTTTCATACATACGTAGAATCCAAGATATTATTAGCAATTTTGCACTAATGGATATCTCTCTCTTCTCTCTTCTCCTCATTATTAGGAATCCAATTAGGACCATAGGAGAAGCTGCCGGATCAGAAAACGGATATACACTTGGATTTTATCCCACGCGGTTAATATTGAACCGTTTTTTTTGTGAAGCACTATTTTATGTGCACTCCTGTTTTTATAGGCACATATTGGGAATATATTGACTGCATTTTTTTCTCTTTTCTAATTATTTTTATGATATATATTTATTCACTTTTTCTGGACTTATATACGGGACTATTGACCCCATTGCCATTGCATTTTATGCACTATTTATAGTAGCAGATTTCTACTTACTATTTGTAATTTGCACTAATTTCATAGTTGCACTTTTACAGAAGTGACTCAAGTCTGAAAGATCTATCTCTGAACAACTTTATTGTTGCACGGCTGCACTTTAATAGAAGTCACTGTAGACTGTTTAACACAGCATTTAATTTACTGCTGCTAAATTGTACCTTAATTAGAAGGTGTTGAAGTTTGTTAAGATACTATCGATTGTACTGTACTATTGACATTAGCGATATTCAGGTCTAATAAACCTATGAGTGTTTGAAGTTTGTCAAATCGGCCGATAGAATGAAACTGAGCCCTGACTTAGTTACTCAATAAATTAAGATGGGGAAACAAAACCTGGATTATTGAACCTAAGTATAATCACTAATGTTGGTAATCCATTGAAATTGTTATTTTCTATTTTGAAAGAAATCACAATTCTGATACGTCCAATCTAAACTGAACCCTTGATGAATGAACTTGCCAAAAGAAAATGCCATATTAATCCTGTGCTTCACAGCTAGTCGTTATTACAAGTCCACTATGTCATCTCCGATCTCTGAAGCTCCAAAACAAGCCTGAGAAAGGGTCAAAAGCCAGAAATGTTCATATTTATGTCTTAATCACTTAATTGCGTGAAGCAATCAATTAGAGAACGTATGACATGACATTTGTTGAATGAAGAAGATGAAAGCATAATTATTACTATTTCTGAGTGTTCCATGGAAAATCTTTTTCCAAACCTATGTAAATTTAGAAAACTGGGAGTCGTTTTCAATACAAATGGTATGGTGATTTTTTTTCCCCACCAAAGTGGAAATTTGTACGGAACGTACACATTGTAGGACAAAAAAACAAACAAACGAGAAAACAAAGTTATTTTTTCCAGTTCACCTCAGCTATTCTGGCAAAAATATAATAATAATGTTATTTTTAAGTTTCCTGATAAATACTCTACAACGACCATTTTCATGAATGGCAGCCCATGCATTGTTGGTTCTCAGTCTAAAGCTGTAAGAGTGTTTACATTGTGAAAATTGACAAAATAATGCATTCTTATTGTCGTCAAGTGATATTTTTTTCCAAATGAGTGAAATAATCATAACTATTAAGTAAACATCTTTTATGCAGACACAGATGTACTATGTATTTTTGTTTGAAGGTAAAAATACCATGATTAAGAATAGGATACAATCAGAATTACTTAAGGTCAGTTTTCATAGTCAGATGGTTACATTTACACAAAGGACTTTCAGTCGCTGAGATCACAAGTAGTTACTATTTCCATGTGATTCCTCTGGGTCTTTTCTCTAGAAATCATTTAGCGTTTTTCTTTCATAAGCCGCATTTGAGAATGTCTGGGGATTGGTGAGATTTTACAGAAACCTCGAGCCAGACTTGCTCAGAGAGCAGCTCCTAAAAGGATATAAATAGAGACCGCAAGATAGCGTTCATCGGATTACAGTGAGCGCATAAGAAAAGCAATGGCTTCATCTCTCGATGGGAAATGAATTAAAGAAGACATTTTAATCATTGGCTCCTATGAAAGACATGCTTCTAAGGCATTCCATATGTATGATAAGCTTACTTACTCCATCAAGGCTCGTTTAACTCCTACACTGCCAAGTACTTACTGTTGAGAAAAAAAATATTAGCCAAACATTCATTTGAAATGTGGACTTAGTAAAATCAAAAAATGTAGGATTGAAAAGTCATTTTGTATGAAACGTAAAGGTAAATAGACATAAATAGCATTAAAATAATGTACATTACTACATTTTAAATTCTTCATTTATTCGTTCATCTGCTATGGTAATAATGTTGGGATGAAAGGTTTTAGACACTAGATACCCAGACGTTTTGAAACTACATTTCCAATGAGTCTCATCTATCTTAATTATTGGCCGAGCAACATAGGAGATATAGTTGCAAATGAGCTAGAGGACCAATGACCCCGGTATTCATCATGTCACGTCAAAATGCTAGATCAAAAAATTTAAATTTGGATTTTGATCACATGCAGTGTGTAAATTTATTTTACCACATTTTTTTCATCCAAAAGATTGTTAGTTAGCGCGGGCGCACCATATTAAAATCCAAACGCTAATCTGTTAGAAAACCAGTTACCGTTTGGAATCTTGCACTTTTCAGCTCCCTATACTTAACATGGGGAGTGGAAAGTGTTAATCAGCATTAGCATTACAATCTACTAGCGCTGATTACCGTCCGGTTGCGGTTACTGAACATTTACTCACAACCTGGACCTGGTGCTAATGGATTCCACTTCTGCAGAATCAGTCAGCAACAGCTGAACCCCCCCCCCCAAAAAATCAGATACTCACCTCTCATCCCGCAAAAAGAACGACTGCTCCATTCACCTCTTCTAGCCGCCAGGAGCAGAGGGAGACTGGGAGAAAAAGTCCCTCAGTCTCACTCTGGGAATCACTATGTCGACCTGCCGGATCTCACAAGGACTTCAACGACGTGCCGAGTACATCCTCTACACACAAACATGAAACCAGAGGATGCACTCAGCACGTCGTCAGCAGCAAAGTGGTTAAATGTTAAAAAGGGAGTGAAATTTGAGTATAGTGGCCCATTTAACCTCTTGCTGACTTGTACCAATACAGTCTCCTACCTGTACCTCACGATGCTGCCAAGACGCTCTCTGTAATTCTTTTTGTGGAGTGCAGGCAGCAGATATTGTGGTGATTTCTGTGCACAATACAATCCTTTATGGTACAAGACAAGGGGGCAACACCGGACAAGGAAACAGGTGCAGAATTTTACGCAAAGCAGCCTGTTTAAAGACAGATACATGCATTTATACACACAGCCATACGTTCACATACATAACTATATATCCTCCTCCCTACACCCTGGGGGTATGTAGCAATAAAGCCCACATTAATGTGCAGTGTGAATGAGCATATCCCAGAAACCACAACAATAAAACTCACAGTAATGTACAGTGTGTATGAGCGTATCAGAGATTCGCAGCAATAACACCTTCAGTAATATACAGAGTGTATGAGCGTATCAGAGCTCCACAGCAATAAAACTCAGCAATGTGCAGCATGTATAAGCGTATCACAGAATCCACAGCAATAAAACTCAGCAGTATATAGTGTGAATGAGCATATCACAGAATTCACAGCAATAAAACCAAGCAATGTGCGGTGTGAATGAGCGTATCACAGAATCCACAGCAATAAAACCAAGCAATGTGAATGAGCGTATCAGAGAATCCACAGCAATAAAACTCAGCAGTATGCAGTGTATGTGTATCACAGAATCCACAGCCATAAAACTCAGCAGTATGTATCAGTGTATCACAGAATCCACAGCCATAAAACTCAGCATTATATGTGTATCATAGAATCCACAGCCATAAAACTCAGCAGTGTGTATCACAGAATCCACAGGCATAAAACTCAGCAGTATATGTGTATCACAGAATCCACAGCAATAAAACCAAGCAATGTGAATGAGCGAATCAGAGAATCCACAGCAATAAAACTCCGCAGTATGCAGTGTATGTGTATCACAGAATCCACAGGCATAAAACTCAGCAGTATATGTGTATCATAGAATCCACAGCCATAAAACTCTGCGTTTAAATATTTTGAATACACTATTAAACAATATTTTTGATATCTAAAAATTGCCCCCTCTCCTGCTTACCTTTGTTTGTTTTTTGTGCTTGCAGGGAGGGGGTTGAATATGTATCATTGGTGGTCCAGTGGCACAGAGGGGGGGGTCGAGGAGGGGGAACCCGGCTGGCCGCATCTGATGGATAGCCGCCGGGACCCCTCATCTCCGCGGGCCTGGCGGCAGTCTCCGCTTCCCTGGTGGTCCCTGTGGTTCGTGGGGTGCTGCACTGCGATCTGTACATAGCGCACAGCACATCCCTCACTGACACGAGCGGCCGGTGATCGCTGATGACCTGTCACCTGACCGCCGGCGCTTACTGTCTGTGTCAGAGCGCCGGCGGTCAGGTGACAGGTCATCAGAGATCACCGGCCGCTTGTGTCAGTGAGGGATGTGCTGTGCGGTCTGTGCGCCATGCACAGATCGCAGTGCAGCACCCCACGAACCACAGGGACCACCAGGGAAGCGGAGGCTGCCGCCAGGCCCGCGGAGATGAGGGGTCCCGCGGGTATCCATCGGATGCGGCCAGCCGGGACTCAGAATGTGCCGCGGGCCGGCATTAGGGTGTGCCTAGGCACACCCGGCACACCCCGTGCGCACGCCTATGCCTGGCGGGCATGCCTTTCTTTTGCACTCTCATTATCATCAGGGCTTTGTAGCTCAGTCGCCATGTAAGGCCGGTGCCTCTTCCACCGTGCAAAAGCCGACCATGATATAATCTATTTTGTGTTTTGTTCTAGCCCCTGGAAAATTGTCAATGCATATAGATAATGCGAAGAGAAGAGTTTTGTCGAGAATTGGGTGGCCGTCTGCCTGTATCACCAAGGTACCAGTTGCAGATATAATGAATATCTCAGAGTATCCAATATCTGCAAAAATAAAAAAAACAAGAAGAGCATCATAATTATTATTAGCTGAGAAGCAGCAAGAGAGTGTGCAATAGCTCAGAGGAGCAGCTTCTGATTTCATTAGGTAGGACTCGCATTACCAAGAGGTGCCTTGACGAGGCAGTTGAGCTTACACTTCAATGGCCATTTAAGTAAACCAAAACCTCTAATTGTGTTTTGTTTAACATGGAGTTGTATAGAAATGAGCGCAGGTGACACTTTCTTTCTTGTTACGTTTTATACATGAACTGGGTTGTTACTCCTGGCCGTTGCAGCCGCCCTGGTGGGCATGGGTGCGACACATCTTTTTCTGTATGCATGTATAATTATTATTATAAAAAGAACGTTTAACTTTTTTTTCAAGTGCGAGAACATTCTTCATTGACTGTGATTATGTTTGTTGTGTCCTTGCATGGTGTCTTTTGGCAGAATACAATGTTTTACCTGTGCTTATTAAATGTTCTACACAGTAACTTATGTAAGTAATGTCGATGTGGAACACATATATGTAATTGTATTTCAAATACCAAGAGCACAAACAAAGCTTAATTTGTACAATGTATTTTACAAAAGGTGAAAAAGTACCCATGACAGTTCTAAAAGGAAGGTTATATTCCATTTCTGCACAATTATGCAAAATGCATTACAGGAAAGTACTGTAAAAGTTAGATTCAATTAAAGGGACACTGTAGGCATCACAGCAACTTCAGATAATAAAGCTTTTATAATGCAACACCCTGTCCCTGTAGTTCCAGTTTAAAAAATATAATTTTTTATAAAACAATGTTTCAGAGCAATTCCACCTAGAAACTTGTCAATCACAGACCTTGGGAATTAAATTTCCTGGCTCACATACAATTAAGAGTTTCTGATCTCATGTAATAGAAACTGATCCTGGGAGAGAAATCCAACCCATATGTAAGTATTATAAGGTGTTTTGTTCTAGAATTCGTATTGTTAATGTGTGGGAATTTGGTAAATGTGTATTTTTTTAGATTTGCACAATATGCTGTATATTAGTGTTGCCAAACTTTGGGCCCTATTTCATTCCTCGCGCATCGGTTTTGCGCAAACGCAAATGCGCATTTGCGCGAGGACAAAACCATTTTCGCAGAACGTCGTATTTCAACGTTCGCGCAAACGATGCGCGTTATCGTTTGACGCGGATGGACTTGCGCGAGCGTGTTGAACTGTGCGCGTCCTATACTTAACATTGTGAGCGCAAATGCGTTAAGCGGATGGTATATCAATAGATGCGCAACTTCCTATGAACGACGCTTGCACGCATAATTTTAATGTCTTTGAAAAGCTGGTGTTAACTGTAAATCTGAACGTTCTGGCCGAATCAAAATACACCAGCAGGAAAAAAAAATACAGCACAGTGTAGTTACACATTCTACACATACCCAAACAAAAAAATTGTGAATTCGTGCATATTTTTTTTATTTCTGCAGCATGTATACTCAGATTTATTTTGACAGGCGCAAAAACGTTAGTGAGTCAATTAAGGTGAATTGATGTCAATTAAGGTTCTTAATTCTGATTGGCTGAATCCCGTGAAAAAAACAGTCCGCGCACTGATTTACATGCGCCAAGTTACTGCGCGCGTATTACACTTCGTTTTGCGTGTTTTTTTTACTAATGTTATTTTTTGACGGATGCGAAAATGCGTTCGGATCCGAATATCACGTTAATTTTCGCGTGATAACGCTGGACAATGCACGCAAAAAAAATTGCGCTGCGCGAGCGCATTTGCGCAGAGAATGTAATATGGCCCTTTGTGTTTTCATGGACATATTTAATAGAAAAAAAATGAGTAGCATGGGTGAAAATGCTTTCCTAAAGTATGTAGTATCTTTATGCTGCTGGTAAGAAATCAATTCATTAATCAGCTTTGTGTACCAAGGGAATTGAGTTGATTAGGCTACAGATTTCCCTCTTACCATTCTGTTGCAAGAGGTATGTGTGTGTGTGTGCGAGTAATGTGTAAATTTTTTAAATATACATTATGGCCTATATTACAAAGCTGTTGTTAACTTAACAAACCCATAGGCTATAATGGCTCTGGTAAGTTTACAACAGCTCTGGTTAAGTTAGCACCAACTTTGTAATACAGCCCTATGTGTCTGTAGTTGTGTATATTCTACATTTGATTCGGGGTTCTTTTGTGGTCAGACGGTTAGTCTAAATCTTCAACGTTTGGCAATTCATCCAGACTGTTGCATGGGCAAAACAATTTCATGGCAAACCATTTTAGCGGTTTTGGGATTAATTCATGTTTTGCTGTGGTGCTTTGTTAAGTGACCACTCTAAAAAATTAACAAAAAGAAATATTAATAAACGCAAATGGGAAACAGTGATCTATTTGTTCACTAGGTACTTCAATTTATGGCAAGAGAAGATGGCAGATTGGCAAATGAAAAATCACTTAACACCAGAATTTGGAACTAGCGACTTTTTTCTGTGTTACAGACATTGGATATTGCTTGTTATTTGCTGTTTCACACAACATTTGAGCGTCTTATACATAGTATAAGAAGTGTGCATGTTATGTTAGCTGCCACACAATTTGGAGTCACAACAGGAGTTGCATCTTTAGTAGAAATGTCATGCCTTGCGTGCCAGAGCCCAGTAATGCAGTAGCTAGTGTGCGTAATCCAATAGGGTGATGGCAGAAATAGAATAGTCCAGAAATTGTGGTCAAAGGAAACCAAATGGTCGGGTTGGCACAGTTCACTTGTTGTCAAAGGGAATAGCTGAATAGTCGAGTACTTGTTGATCAACGGGAGAAATACAACTGTGCAGTACTGTGGGAAGAAGGACAACTGAGCAGTTTTGAAAAAGGAGTTTTGCCCCATCACAATCTCAGGGGAGTGGATCCAATTCCTCAGGTTTGCGTCCATAGACTACAGAGGAGGTGCAGTTTACCCATGGCCCAGTAGCCTCCAGCACATCTGTGGGGACCTCAATCACTTTAGTAGACACATGACAGCAGCCCCTTCCAAGCCACACACAGGAGGATACACCACCTGCACGGTGCTAGACAAGCAGCCATCACCGAATGCGACAACCAAGGACACCAAGGTCTACCACTGCACACCAAAGGAATGCAGCCAGACACTCAAAGCACCAGATGAGCCCAGACAACACAACTGACGGGAGGTCAGTGTATACCACAGGACGCAACACGTGGAGGTGATCGAGCTGTTTGCAGGTGTGTCTGTGGAGAGTAACCCATCAAGTGAAACAAGAAATAGCAGGGGAGTGAGCATCTTGCTCCCAAGGTTAATGGCCCCCTGTAATAAGGCCCAAGATTTTTTTAAACAGAACACCAGCTCTGGCTACATAAAGACATTATGACATACTAAGAAGATATGCAAGAAATATTTAGGGTTTACTATTTAAAAAAAATACAGCAGAACTCTCTAGTGCCAGCCCTACTTTAAAGATTATTCTACAACAGGTCTCCCAGCGTTTGTGCGTACTTAACTTTTTAAATAAATGGACCAGATGTTCCTTATTTTAGACAATACAGCAATGACGAAAGTTATAATTGCTTTACTTGGCAATGACTCCTTGGCTTCTTGTCTTCCAGCTAAGTAAGGCCACTCATAATATTATTAAATTTAAGGTGTCAGCTGAAAGTCACAAGAAAAAGGCAAGATTCAAGGTTTTACTTGCTCCATTTCCCATATACAGTAAGAAACTCTAGGTATGACATGCAAATTAAGTCCATAATTTCTCACTTTTTGCACCAAACGTCTGCTTTAGCATAGACACGCTCCTTGCCAGTGGTGTGCCATTCTAGACGGTATCAAGTGGAGATCAGGGTATAAAGCAAGTGGACTGCAGCAGGACAACGGAACAGGATCCAAGTGGTGCAAGGCTGTGGATGATGGACTCTGTAGTGCTAGGTGGTATAGCAGAACTCACAGCTTGCAAGCTTCTGGATTGCAGTAGTGCAAGAAGACAGGGTCCAGACGGGGAACTTGCAGAACTCTGGATTGCAGCAGGACAAGACGACAAGGTCCAGGTGGGACAAGGCTGATGGTGATGAGGAACAGGACAAACAGGAACTAGACGAGGCAAGGCAAGACAAGACGGGGCTGTATATAGGATTGCAGAGTAGGAGCTGGAGAAAAGGGAGTAGAACCAACACCTCCTCTGTGACTCAAATTAAGAGCATAGCAGGATGGAGGTAACTTCCTTAAATAGCCAGGTCGGTTCCATGGGTGGCAGGTTAGATGCAACTAGCAGAGTGGAAACCTGGAATGGAAGCAGACCATGGGCCCGAGTGGGAGGAAGAACGGACCAGATCAGGGGAAATGCTGGGAATAACTGGCCCTCCAGCAGGTACAAGGGCCGGAAGCATGACAGGCAGCTGTTTTAGGCAAACATTTGTGATATTACATTACATTATGTGTGAAGCATTACATTATGTAGCCCTTTGAAAAAGGATGTGTCACAAGCGACACAGGCAGATGCCAAGGAGGGCCCTTTTTACAGTGTGTTATTAAGCCCTTTAGGCAGGTTTGTTGCTCGCATGATACAGGGCCCAGTACTCAGAATACACAGAAACTGAACAAGAGGTGACAGGACAGAATACAGACACAAGGGGGAGGGGCTGCACTGGGAATAAGGTCCTTATTCGGCCTTCTGGATCTATACAGATTACAGGGTGAGGAATAAACACCACAATAAACAACAGGGGACCCCTTGTGCCTCTGCCCTACCACTCTCACCTCAATTTATTGTGCCTTTGGTTTCTTGATTCTCTAACATTAAGGTAGCTGGTGCCATTATAGATAACATTTCCTCTGGGCCTAAGTTGGAAGAATGGGCGCAGAGCTGAAGGTCCATCAGCCAATATGTTAAACTGGCCCTGAAAACTGTTGGGCTCCCCAGAACTTTGTACAGTGCCCAACACTGGTGAATAGTGGTGATGAACATCTATTTATATATATACATCATATAGTCAGGTCCAGAAATATTGGGACATCGACACAATTCTAACATCTTTGGCTCTATACACCACCACAATGGAGTTGTAATGAAACAAACACAATGTGCTTTAACTGCAGACTGTCAGCTTTAATTTGAGGGTATGTACATCCAACTCAGGTGAACGGTGTAGGACTTACAGCAGTTTGCAGATGTGCCTCCCACTTGTTAAGGGACCAAAGGTAATGGGACAGAATAATAATCATAAATCAAACTTTCCCTTCTTAATACTTGGTTGCAAATCCTTTGCAGTCAATCACAGCCTGAAGTCTGGAACGCATAGACAACACAAGACGCTGGGTTTCATCCCTGGTGATGCTCTGCCAGGCCTCTACTGCAACTGTCTTCAGTTCCTGCTTGTTCTTGGGGCATTTTCCCTTCAGTTTTGTCTTCAGCAAGTGAAATGCATGCTCAATGGGATTCAGGTCAGGTGATTGACTTGGCCATTGCATAACATTCCACTTCTGTCCCTTCAAAAACTCTTTGGTTGCTTTTGCAGTATGCTTTGGGTCATTGTTCTTGAACCCAGGACATACTTGAAAACGAGAGAAATCTCAATGTATCCTTCCTGGTAAAATCCTTTATAAATAAATTGTCCATCTGCACTGTGAAGCGCCGTCCAATGAGTTCTGCAGCATTTGGCTGAATGTGAGCAGATAATATTGCCGGAATCACTTCAGAAATCATCCTGCTGCTTTTGTCAGCAGTCACATCATCAATAAATACAAGAGAACCAGTTCCATTGGCAGCCATACATGCCCACGCCATGACACTACCACCACCATGCTTCACTGATGAGGTGGTATGCTTAGGATCATGAGCAGTTCCTTTCCTTCTCCATACTCTTCTCTTCCCATCACTCTGGTACAAGTTGATCTTGGTCTCATCTGTCCATAGGATCTTGTTCCAGAACTGTGAAGGCTTTGTTAGGTGTTGTTTCGCAAACTCTAATCCGGCTTTCCTGTTTTTGAGGCTCACCAATGGTTTACATCTTGTGGTGAACCCTCTGTAATCACTCTGGTGAAGTCTTCTCTTGATTGTTGACTTTGACACACATACACCTACCTCCTGGAGAGTGTTCTTGATCTGGCCACTGTTGTGATGGGTATTTTCTTCACCAGGGAAAGAATTCTTCGGTCATCCACCACAGTTGTTTTCCGTGTTCTCCCTGGTCTTTTGGTGTTGCTGAGCTCACCAGTGCGTTCCTTCTTTTTGAGAATATTCCGAACAGTTGCTTTGGCCACACCTAATGTTCTTTCTATCTCTCTGATGGGTTTGTTTTGTTTCTTCAGCCTAATGATGGCTTGCTTCACTGATAGTGACAGCTCTTTGGATCTCATCTTGAGAGTTGACAGCAACAGATTCCAAATGCAAATAGCACACTTGAAATTAACTCTGGGCCTTTTATCTGCACATTGTAATTGGGGTAATGAGGGAATATCACACACCTGGCCATGGAACAGCTGAGAAGCCAATTGTCCCATTACCTTTGGTCCCTTAACAAGTGGGAGGCACATCTGCAAACTGCTGTAAGTCCTACACCGTTCACCTGAGTTGGATGTACATACCCTCAAATTAAAGCTGACAGTCTGCAGTTAAAGCACATTGTGTTTGTTTCATTGCAACTCCATTGTGGTGGTGTATAGAGCCAAAGATGTTAGAATTAATTGTATGTTAATTGTATGTTAGCATACAATTGGAATCAATTGTGTGGTATTTGCTTCAGGTTTAGCTTGTCCACTCCTTGCTGGGGGAGGTGTTCTTAGGTGGCTATATAAAGCTTGTGGAATATTAGCTTGGTCTAATTGAGCTTGGGAAGCCTTCTAAGTGAAGTCTTCAAAGTGAGCACTTACAGGAGATCTTCTGGTGAGTGATTTAGATTTTTGTTTCAAACAGATCTTTTCTATTCATCTTAAGGTTTCAAGTTAGGTCTGGTGAGTAAATTAGGTTAGGCTGGTGATTCATTTTCATACTGATTAGCATACAATTGGAATCAATTGTGTGGTATTTGCTTCAGGTTTAGCTTGTCCACTCCTTGCTGGGGGAGGTGTTCTTAGGTGGCTATATAAAGCTTGTGGAATATTAGCTTGGTCTAATTGAGCTTGGGAAGCCTTCTAAGTGAGCACTTACAGGAGATCTTCTGGAGATACTCTGGAGGTAGTCTGAGGTTAGACAGGAGGTAGAAAACCTACAAAAAGGTAAGATTTGCTGGTTTTAAATCCATTCTTTTATAATGGCAGGCTTGGTCCAGTGTAAGAGCTGTCATGCTTTTGTTTTTAGATCCAATTTTTGGAGGTTTGGAGTGTGCCTGATATGTAGGCAGCTCTCTTTATTGCAGCAGGAAATTGCCTGTTTGAAGTCTGAGATTTGTAAATTATCTGTTAGAGAAACTCAGGCTATAACTGTTACTAAGCCACTGCCACAGAGGCCTCCTAGGAGCGGCAGATGGACTACTGTAGGATCTGGTAGACTTAGAGTTGTGGATAGAAGGCATGTCCCACAATCTGTGGCTCTTCTTAATTCTTTTGAGGCACTTTCAGAGTGTAGTGATAAGACGGATGTAGGCTCAGACACCATAGTGGAGGAACCACCATCCACTATGCCTAAGGTATGCAGCACTGCAACCAAGGACAAAAATGAAAAGGTGGGACTTGATAGAAGGCAATTGTTGCTGGGTGATTCTATCATAAGAGGTGTTGAGCTGGAGAGTAGTGGTTTGGTGAGATGTCTTCCTGGGGCTACTGCTCGTAGAGACAAGAGACGTATTCTCAATATTGTCAAACAAGCAAAGCAACAAGGGCAAGTGGACGTTCTAGTCCATCTAGGGACAAATGACTTGGCTAGCAATGAGGTTTCTGAGATTAAGGAAGATTTTTGTGTTCTTGGAGGTGAAATACAGCAGATTGCGTCCACTGTGTCATTCTCTGAAGTTTTGCCTGTGCATAACATTCAAGATAGGCAGATGTGCAATAGGGAATTCAATTTGTGGCTTCGGGAATGGTGTCGGGAGCAAGGATTTGGCTTTGTGTCCCATGATAGCTCTAATTGGAGCAGAAAGGAACTGTATAAAAAAGATGGTTTGCATCTTACTCATAGGGGAACATATGTTCTCAGTGAGAAGTTCAAAGGTTTCGCAAAGAAATATTTAAACTAGGAGGGGGGGACAAAAGGGTAAAAAACAATCTGCCCGATTGTCCCCCAAAACTAAATCGGAGGGTGCAAGCAACATGCGAGGTAAAAAATGACAAGCTCAGAGTCGTGTCTACAAATGCTCGCAGTTTAGTCAATAAAATCAATGAACTAGAGGCAATGATGGCAGCTGAAAAAGTAGATTTAGTGGCGGTTACTGAGACATGGTTCAGTGAGAAAAATAACTGGGACATAACAATACCGGGGTACTCTTTATATAGAAAAGACAGAGAAGGTAGGAAAGGAGGAGGAGTGGCCCTGTATGTGAAAAACAACATAAAAACGAACCAAATAAAAGTGAGCGAGGTGAACATAGAGTCAGTTTGGGTTACGCTAACATTTGGCAATCATACAGTAGCTCGTGTAGGTGTGATCTATAGACCCCCTGGACAAGCAGAAGAACTAGATAATCTGCTGGTTGAGGAAATAGCCAAAATGGCAATGAAGGGGGAAGTTATTATCATGGGGGACTTTAATCTTCCTGATGTGAACTGGAAAACCAAAACAGCTGGGTGCACCAGGAGTACAAATATACTAAACTCCCTACTGGGATTATCTCTAACACAAGTAGTTGAGGAGCCGACCCGTAAAGAGGCCATATTGGATTTAATACTCACAAATGGAGGTTTGGTATCAGACGTTGTTGTAGGTGAAAATTTGGGATCTAGTGATCACCAGTCAGTATGGTTTAATATAACAACAGGGATGGAGCCGCACCACACAAGAACGAAAGTTTTAGACTTTAAAAAAACAGATTTTTCTAAAATGAGATTTTGTGTGAAGGAGTCATTATCAGACTGGAGGAGTTTAAAGGGAGTCCAGGAGAAATGGGATTATTTAAAGGAAGCATTATTGAAGGCCACAGGAAATTGCATTCGGCTTGTTAGCAAAAACAAAAAAGGGAAGAAACCACTGTGGTACTCTGCAGAAGTGGCCAAAATAGTGAAGAACAAAAAGATAGCATTCAATAATTATAAAACAACTCAGAGTGAAGAAGATAGGCAAACCTATAAGATTAGGCAGAAAGAGGCAAAGCAATTTATAAGAGCTTCCAAAGCACACGCAGAAGAGAAAATAGCTCAGTCAGTAAAAAAGGGGGACAAAACATTTTTTAGATACATAAACGAGAAAAGAAAAGTAAAACAAGGATTAGTTAGATTAAAAACAAAGGAAGGAAGGTATGTAGAAGAGGATAAAGGTCTCGCTGACTGCCTCAATGAATATTTTTGTTCAGTCTTTGCAGAAGAAAAGGAAGGAAAGGGACCTCAGTTAGGAGAGAACACTAAAGAGACATTTACATATCAGTTTACAGAGGAGGAGGTTCTACAGCAGCTGTCTAAAGTAAAGACAAATAAGTCAATGGGGCCTGATGGGATCCACCCTAAATTATTAAAAGAGCTCAGTGATGTAATAGCAAAACCATTAACAGATTTATTTAACCAATCCTTGTTAACGGGAGTCGTCCCAGAAGACTGGAAATTAGCAAATGTTGTGCCCATTTACAAGAAGGGTAGTAGGGAGGAATCGGGGAACTATAGGCCAGTTAGTCTTACGTCAGTAGTGAGGAAATTAATGGAAACCATGTTAAAGGAAAGGATTGTTGAACATCTAAAAACACATAGATTACAGGATCAGAAACAACATGGGTTTACCTCAGGGAGATCATGCCAAACTAATCTTATTGATTTTTTTGATTGGGTAACAAAAATAATAGACACAGGTGGTGCAGTAGACATTGCTTATTTAGATTTCAGTAAGGCTTTTGATACTGTTCCGCATAGAAGGCTTATCAATAAATTGCAATCTTTGAGTTTAGATTCCAATATTGTTGACTGGATTAGGCAGTGGCTGAGTGACAGACAACAGAGGGTTGTGGTAAATGGAGTTTATTCGGCACAAGGTCTTGTTACCAGTGGGGTACCTCAGGGGTCAGTACTTGGACCCATTCTCTTTAATATTTTTATTAGTGATATTGCAGAAGGTATTAATGGAAAAGTATGTCTTTTTGCTGATGACACAAAGATTTGCAACAGGGTTGACGTTCCTGGAGGGATCAGCCAAATGACAAATGATTTAGGTAAACTAAAAAAATGGTCGGAGTTGTGGCAATTGAGTTTTAATGTGGATAAGTGCAAGATAATGCACCTGGGACGTAAAAACCCAAGGGCTGAATATAGAATATTTGATACAGTTCTAACCTCAACATCTGAGGAAAGGGATTTAGGGGTCATTATTTCAGAGGATCTAAGGGTAAGTAGTCAATGTAATAGAGCAGCAGGAAATGCTAGCAGAATGCTTGGTTGTGTAGGGAGAGGTATTAGCAGTAGGAAAAGGGAAGTGCTCATGCCACTGTACAGAGCACTGGTGAGACCTCACTTGGAGTACTGTGTGCAGTACTGGAGACCGTATCTCCAGAAGGATATAGACATCTTAGAGAGAGTTCAGAGAAGGGCTACTAAAATGGTGTACGGCTTGAAGGAGAAAAGTTACCAGGAAAGGCTTAATGATCTTAACATGTACAGCTTGGAAAAAAGACGAGACAGAGGAGATATGATAGAAACATTTAAATACGTAAAGGGAATCCACAAGGTAGAGGAAGGGAGTATATTTAAAAGGAAACAAAATAGCAAAACAAGAGGACATAGTCTTAGATTAGAGGGGCAAAGGTTTAAAAGTAACATCAGGAAGCATTATTTTACTGAGAGGGTGGTGGATACATGGAACAGTCTTCCAGTAGAAGTGGTAGAGGCCAAAACAGTAATTGAATTTAAGCAAGCATGGGATAGGCATAAGGCTATCCTAAACAAAAGATAAATCCAGGTTAAGTATCCATGTAATTGGGCAGACTAGATGGGCCGAAAGGTTCTTATCTGCCGACATTTTTTCTATGTTTCTATGTTTCTAATTATGTCGATGTCCCAATATTTCTGGACCTGACTGTATATAATACATATATATATATATATACACATAATACATGGGGAGGATAGCACTCAACCTAAACTAAGCACTCAGTGCGGGTGCATCTCAAGACAAAGTAATACAACAAACCAGGAATAGAGCACTCCAGTCAACACACTCATAAACCAACAACAGCAGCTTTGCACATTTAAACATTTAAAGATTTTTACCAGATTTTGCCAGATTTTAACCCTTCAAAGCTTCCAACATTTCTTTCCCCCTTCAGGATTACAACAGTTCTTAACCCATTTAAGGTATTTTACAAGGTTCTTAAACCTAAGCTCTGTTGAAAATTGTGGAAATTTGGTTCACAATAAATGGCCATGGATTGCATAAGCCTGTCAACAGCATCAATGTATTCAACCTTTATGACAGGTCCTATCATGCTAACCTAATGACTGCTCTTATTGAAATAGGATGCAACATGCAATTGCAACAATGGAATACACATGATAGTAAAGTACGTGAAGGTAAACTGTGATACAAGTTGCTGTGAAACAGAAGGAAAAATAGAGCAAAACACCAAAATGACTTGGAGTTATCGGTATATCGTAACTACAGTGCATAAATAAAAAACAATATATAACAAATTAATCTGTGCTATACGAGCAGAGGCCTCCACTCCACCCTGGTGGCTTTCACGTGCAACACTGAGAAAACTAAACGTGCATAAATATGCAGATGATAATTGCACTGCTAGCATTTGGAATATATAAAATGCTCACGAGGACTACATCCTTGATCATTGCAGCATGTGTATTTGGAGGTTGGGGAGGTGCTCGTTCTCTGTGAAGGTGACTCTTTACTGAATAAAACTTTGAATTCCATATACTGTTAAACACACAGCAAAAACTGTACCAACCATAAATTTATCATCACTGTGGGAGGCAAAGGTGACTTTTACTGCGTGCAAACTGTGATGGACTAGTGTTACATTTCATAAATTAGAGGTTGTATTAAACCCACACGGTCACCCTGTTATTAGACTCTTAAGCCTCTGACTTGAAGCCTCTCACACCTAGTCCATTGAGAATGTAGACGTTTTGCCAAGTCTATGATGCAATGCAAACAGTGTTGGAAAACAAATTAAATGCAGAAACTGAGAGCATTATTACATGTTTGCATTATGCTTGTGGTGTATAGATATGACTTGGCATTTAAAATATTAATTAAAAAAAAGTAAAATCTTACAAAAATACAATAAGGAACTTTCAGTCTTTATGCCTAATTAAATGTGACCTGCAAACTTTCATCATCGTGTACATTAATTTGCTTACTTAGTGATGTCACGGAGTGGTATCAAATGATTTGAAAGTCTCATAGCATGCATTTATAGATTAATACTTCATGTGTGAGCACTGGCGTGCACAGACTGTTATTTTAGGGTGTGAACCCATAGAACAATTATTATCTGAAAACTTATGTTTAGAAAATGTTGCACAAAATGCATATTTTTTATTAGAAACTAGGTATAAAGTCTGCCCAGAGGGCAGTCTATTGTTGTAGAGGATATGGCTGCCCAGTGCTCCCAATGATGTGGCTGTTTATTGCACCCAGTTTCTGACCCCCAGCTCACATGGATATATTTGCCCCTAGCTCACATGGATATATATATATTGCCCCCAGCTCACATGGATATATATGCCCCCATCTCACATGAATAGATATGCCCCCGTCTCACATGGATATATATATATATTGCTCCCAGCTCACATGGAAATATATATTGCTCCCAGCTCACATGGGTATATTTGCCCCCAACTCACATGGGTATATATATTGCCCCAGCACACATGGGTATATATATTGCCCCCAGCTCACATGGGTATATTTGCCCCAACTCACATGGGTTTATATATATTGCCCCCAGCTCACATCGGTATATATATTGCCCCCAGCTCAAATGGATATATTTGCCCCAGCTCACATGGATATATTTGCCCCCAGCACACATGGATATATGTTGCCCCAGCTCACATGGATATATTTGCCCCCAGCTCACATGGATATATGTTGCCCCAGCTCACATGGGTATATTTACCCCAACTCACATGGATATATAAATTGCCCCAGTTCACATGGGTATATTTGCCCCAGCTCACATGGGTATATTTGCTCCCAGCTCACATGGGTATAATTTCCCCCAGCTCACATGGGTATATTTGCCCCCAGTTCACATGGGTATAATTGCCCCAGCTCACATGGGTATATTTGCTCCATTTGCCCCAGCTCACATGGGTATAATTGCCCCCAGCTCACATGGGTATAATTGCCACCAGCTCACATGGGTATATTTGCTCCCAGCTCACATGGGTATAATTACCCCCAGCTCACATGGGTATATTTGCCCCCAGCTCACATGGGTAGAATTGCCCCCAGCTCACATGGGAATAATTGCCGCCAGCTCACATGGGTATATTTGCCCCAGCTCACATGGGTATAATTGCCCCAGCTCACAGACGCTGGATCCGCACGCAGCCTCTACCCGTCGGCCGCACGCGCATCCGGGAGAACAGGATGCGCACGCAGCAGCCGAGTAGAGGCTGCGTGCGCATCCTCTAGAGCCAGATGCGCACGCAGCCCATAGCCAGCTGCTGCGTGCACATCCAGCTCTACAGGATACGCACTCAACCTATAGCCGGCTGCTGCGTGCGCATCCTGGTCTACTGGATGCGCGTGCAGCCTATAGCCCTCTGCTGCGAGCGCATCCGGCTCTACAGAATGCTGCGTGCGCATCCAGTTCTCTTGGATGCGCGCGCGGCCGACGGGTAGAGGCTGTGCGCGGATCCAGCGTTTGTTCGAAGCAGCGCATCAGGCTTCTGTTGGCTGTGCGCGCAGCCAACAGAAACCGGATGCGCGACGACGGACAAACGATTTTATAGGTATAGATAAGTAGCTTGGAATCAGAGATACAGTCAGTTTATATTTTATTCATCATGAAGCAGCTAAGGGACATCTAAGATGTCAAAACAGGAGGTGAAAGAAGACCTCTTCACCCAACATTTGGGTATGTCTGGGCACACCAGGCATACCTCCTGCGCACGTCTATGTGTGTGAGTGTTTGGATGCTGTATGTTAAGGCACCCCAAAAAGTGTGTGGTGGCTGTGTGTGTCGAGAGTTGTCTATGTGACAAGTTAAATCTCATTTCCATAATATATTATTTATCCTGCCTAAAACTAGGTTCCCTGGCAAAGGTTTTAAAGTGACAGATGTGGAATCCTTGAAAGTTGGACCATCTAATGCACATACCTCCCGGCATTGAGGGGTATAAAGCTGGGACATAAAAAGGGCAAAACAGAGTCATCAAAATGTTTTGGAATCATGGTCTGCCCCACAAAGAGTTTCAGTAAACTGTTAAAGTCACAGGGCCCTATTACATTCTTCACGCAAAAATGCACGGTAAGCGCGTGAATTTTTGCGCGAAGCGTTAAACGTTAACGCACGTAAATTAACGCTGGTATTACAATCCTCGCGTATTATTTCATCCGTCAAAAAATAATGCGTGTAAAAAAGACGCGCAAAAACGCGCGCGTATTAACGTTGCGCAGAAATTGGTGTGCGGACTGTTTTTTCACGCGATTCAGCCAATCAGAATTAAGAACCACAATTATCTCACGTTAAGTTTTTACACCTGCCAAAGTCAATCTGCACATATATGCTGTAACAAAAAAAAAACACGCACAACCTCTCAATTTTATTGTTTGGGTAAGCGTAGAATGTATAACTATACTTTGCTGCATTTTTTTTTGTACTGGTGTATTTGGGTTCGGCCAGGACGTTCAGATTTGCCATTAACACCAGGTTTTAGAAGTTGTTAAAATTATGCGCGCAAATGATGTGCGTTAAATTATGTGCATAGATTATAATACCATCCGCATACCAGCGCACAAACGCATTTGCGCTCACAATGTTCGCGCAGATTCACCCGCGGTAGACGATTACGTGCATTCATTGCGCTGACATTGTAATACGACGTTCAGAGCAAAGGGTTTTGCCCCTCGCGATAATCCGTTTTTGCGCGTGCGCAAACGTTTGCTTGAAGATTGTAATAGGGCCCACAATGCTTTTAGTAGTTTTTTGTCTCTGGTGTTCAGAAATCCATGCAGAGAAGCAACAACTTGGGACAATGGGACAGGACCACTTGGACAGTCAAGAGGTCTCAATACTTTGCTTCTTCATTGTGGTTGTGTATTCAACCTCATGGTAAGGCTAAAGCCATAATATACAGGGCACCTTAGTAAATATTTATACTTCTGGAGTGTAGATTTCTTTGACAAACCTGGGGAACATAGGACATTGTGTGTTGGGAGTATATATGAAGAGCAGTATAAACTGAACTTTGGCAATCCAGACAACCATTATCTCCCATTAGAAACCTAAATAGAATAGGAGGAGCCTATGAACGTCAACAATATAGAGAAACTGTGTGAAATAAGTGGTGTTATCAATCTGTTGTGCAATATCTATCAGCCTAACCTACCAAGCGATGAACAAACGCAAATATCCCCATCCATCAGCAAGATGCTTTTGACCCTCCTCTCTTGTTCTAAATAGATCATATGATATTTGTATAGATGGTCAGAAGCCTAAGCCAGAATGTGAATCAAGCACAAGTTGATTATGTTTATTTTTCACCATTTCTGGAGGACATTCCTCATCATTTCATTTTGCCTTTCACGAGCTTTTCAAGCTCTTTTCCTCCTTTACTTCCTCTTGGCTGGCAGTACTTCTCATAGTTGGCCTGTCTGGTGGTTCATATGCTTCACAAAGTGTCACTTTCTCCAGCACATCACGAGTGTATCAATAACAGGAGAGGAATAGGATCCCAGAAAGGCAGGGTATAGAAACTGCCAAAAAGCCATGAATGCAGCCGTGAAGGAAGACCCAGGCACAGGGCATCCATACATTGCATTGCACAACTAAAGAAGGTAACACAAAATATCTCCAGCACACAAGCTTTTGTGGAACTAAGATTCAGTAAAGCATTACACATACTGTACATTTAGAAAACTATTATGGTATATATTGTATAAATGTAGAGGCAAACTGAAACAACTTTTACAAGGATTGCAGTGCCAGTATGGGTTCTAGTGGCATCTATGAACCATCAGGATGCTTCTCCAGAACCACTTAATTTGCCTTAATTTCCCTTTAATATACTGTAACCTATAAACTATATGATGATGGGCAGTGAGATTTGTGGCTGTATGCCACTGGAGAAAGATTGCTATCAGGGTTATTCAGAGAGGGGTGAAAAGCAGAAGAATGACTGGAGAATGGAAAATTCTAGGTCAAAATAGCCAAACCAGAAAAATTCTCCCATTCATCTCACTTTCCAAATCGGCTATTTTGACCTAGAATTTTCCATTCTCCAGTCATTCTCCTGCTTTTCACCGCTCTCTGAATAACCCTGTATGTGTTACAATTGTGCTACAATGTAACTACATGACCCACCACTTTGACATGTTAAAAAAAAGCTAAACTGGCCGTCGCTGGAATCTAGACACACCCTTCACCTTTCCAACCTCGTGTTTAAGAGCTTTTCTGGGAAGCTACCACCTTACCTGAATAGGCTGCTTTCCCTAGCAGTTCCCTCATCCTATAACCTCTGATACAAGGACCTGCACCTTACTTGCAATACCACAATACAAAAAGAAAGTGGCTCGATCATCATTTTCCTACAGAGCACCACAAATATGGAATAACCTCCCAAATCTTCCCCCAGCCGCGAGCATCCACTCGATGGAGTCCATAGGACTCCATTGTGCCAGATGCCGGCGGTCACATGACCTGCCAGATTTCACCTTGCGAGATCCGGCCGGTCGGCGTAGTGATACGCTGGGGGAGACTGAGGAACTTTTTCCCCCAGTCTCTCCCTGCTCCTGCCGGACGGAGGAGGTGGACAGAGCCGCGGTCCTTGCTGCGGGACAGTAGGTGAGTATACTATTCTATTTTTTTAAAAATTTTTGACTGGTGTTAACGGATTCTGCAGAAGCGGAATCCGCTAACACCAAGTCCTGGCTCTGGTTAACTTTCCACTAACTAGAGCCGGACGTTAATCAGCGTTAGGACTTTGTAATCCTAAGGCTGATTAACACATTGTGCTCCCCATGTAAAGTATAGGGAGCGCAAAGTACAGTAACCTCGCGCTGAAAAGCTCAAGGTACCAAACGCAAACCGGTTACTTAACCTGTTAGCGTTTGGATTGTAATATGCGGTAGACACCGCGGCTAACGTTAATGCTCACACAAGTGAGCGTTAACGTTAGCACATAGATTGTAATGTGGCCCCTAGATTGTAAATTCCCAGAGGAATAGGGACCTCAATTCCTCCTGTATCTGTTATTAAAATATCAACTTGCCTTTATGGTGAATTGTAGCATTGTCTTGTCGTTACCCGTTGTACCGTTATATAGCGCTGAGGAATGTGTTGGTGCTTGATAAATAAAAAAAATAACTTTAGCAGAAAGTAAAGTGAAAAGTATGGCAGCCTAAAGCAGCAGTTTCCTAAACCAGGGGTCAGCAACCATGACTCTCCAGATGTTTTGGAATTACATCTCCCATGATGCTCAATCACTCATCAGATTGGCTTAGCCTCATTGGAAATGTAATTTCTAAACCTCTGGAGGGTAAAGATTCAATAACCCTGCCATAAACAGAGAATTCACTGCCGTTTGCCAAATTAAAACCACAGTCTTTTGACTGAATAACGCTTTAAATGTGATGTCAGCTGTGCAAATTCTTTATAACCACTTTCATAAGCTTATTTGTAAATTCATAAAATTCTTGTTTTCGGGTTTTGAACAATGTGCTTTTTTTAATGTTTCACTTTTCAGACCCTGAAGCGCATTGTGAAAAGAGTAGCATTTTGATAAAAAATGTTCTTTGTGAAATATTTACACTGTAGTTTATCGCAAGGATGGCAACTGTGGCCAAATACTACACTTAAATAATGGCGCATAGTGACAGGAATTAAAAGTCAACATTTGTTAAGGTAACATTTGCTTCCTGTCTTTCATGTCTTTCCTATACGATGACAGAAATATACGCAAACTTGAGCACATGAAAAACATTGTATAGATCTGTTACCGAATGTGCTAGGTACACATTGGCTGAACTAATGCAACACTCAAAAGCATAGAACAGCTTATTAAAGCAAGTTTATATTCCTATTTAATAGAAAAATATAAGGATTTATGCATAAAAAGTAGGTGGTTAGCCAGAAATATTTAACACTACATTATATATTTATTAACACACATACACACACACACACACACACACACACACACACATAATATACATAGAGACTTAGCCAGTAATAGGGAGCTACTAAAGGAAAAAGTCAGCTCGAGCTAATAACCCTTAGTGATTCACTTTTTCCATCTCTATTGCGATTAAGCAGCTACATTAGCATTGCAAATCGTGCAGAAGACATGCACTGATACCTGTACTACGTGTTGTGCGCAGCAGCTGGTATCATCTCCCACAGTCCATAGGACTCCATAGAGACTTACACAACAAAAGCCAAATCATTAAGAGCCAGTATTAATTTTTTTAATGCCAGTTGGAGAGAATAATGTGAGAACCTTGGAATAGCTCATTATTCTACAACTGCACTCAAATTAATGCTTATCACACAAAGTATAGGAAGCATTGATTTATATGAGGTCAATTGGTACTCAAATAGGAATTAAACCCTCAAATCTGTATGCAGAAGAAAAATTCTGAACAATGATGTTCAGAGAAAAAGTACCGTAAGGTATGCCGTATAGGGTCCCCAAAAGGGATCTTAATGAACCTTTAAAGTACAAAGTATAGCCGCAACACGGAATACAGTAACTGGTAACCCAGTGGTATTCGTTACAAAAGATGTCACCATCTTTATACCCTGTAGTGGCTCATTGCCAACTCTAGCTAACTCTTTGTGTTTGCAACAATTGTATGTCCGGGACTTGGTCGCTTTATTTAATGCTGTATACTGCACTATTCATTGCTAAGCACTACACTTAGGACTTATTCCCCTGAATTAGGAATTTTATATATGTATAATTGATACTGCACGTCACAGCTCTGTCTAAGTCCGAGCTAATTATCGCTCCATCAATACTTACTGTTGCAAGGTAATTACCAAGGTATGTGTGCGTCATTGTAGCCAACAGTTACTAGGCTAATATATGCAGATTTATTCTCTTTGGTGACATCTTTTGTAACGAATACCACTGGGTTACCAGTTACTGTATTCCGTGTTGCGGCTATACTTTGTAGTGGGTTACGGCCTATTTAGGTAAAATTTTCAGTGTTTATATCCACATTGCTGGGTCACCAGTTATATCATCCAATATAGTGGCTATACTCTGTAGTGGTTCACTGCCTATTTCAAACTATTTTCTGATGTTATGGACAGAGTTACCATCTTGAATAAGGAGTCTCTGTAATCTACAGAGTCATAAACTCCCCCTTTTTTCAAGTCTTTTTAAAGGTTACTTAACACCTTATATCTTGCATATTTAATTTCCTTGCGCTTCATTTATTTTGAGACGTTAGGCTTAGACAATCCATGTCATTACTCAATGGTCCTATTGAATGATACTGGCCTTACCAATCATCATCGAAGATTTCTTGGAAATTGCCATTCGTATCTTGTGATCTGTTTAAATTTAGACCACTACCTAACCAAGGGAACTCTGAACGGACTATTAACTCCTAAGCGTGGTGATCGAATTGGTACATCTGTACACTTAGAACCACCATGGGATGCATTTTACATCGTTGATAGAATCATCGACCACCATAATATCATTAGATCCCATACCATTACAATTCATTACACATTCTCGTCTTTTATTATGTATGTCTGTGGTAAATGTTGTGTTCTAGGTTTTTGTTTGTTTTTTTGAAATTACAATTTCCTATTAAAGGTTCATTAAGATCCCTTTTGGGGACCCTATACGGCATACCTTACGGTACTTTTTCTCTGAACTTCATTGTTCAGAATTTTTCTTCTGCATACAGATTTGAGGGTTTAATTCCTATTTGAGTACCCATTGACCTCAATTCCCCCTTCCCCTTTCCCTTCTTCACTTTTTAGCAGGGAGGTGCAGTCAGGGGCGGAGCCTCCCCTGCCATTCCAGTAAATTAATGTGCTCAATGTGCTGTAATGATGTGTGTGTGTATTTAAAACTGTAAATAAATGGTTATGTTGAAAAAAGTTCTCATACTCACCTCTCCACGCTCCCTCGCTGTGCTTGCTTCTTCTCTCTCTCTCTTTTCTGCTTTTTTTTCACTTCAGTTTGCCGGCTGCTGTGTGTGTGTGTGATTCACTACACAGACAGCAGGGGCAGCACTGAGCCAGCCTAGGCTACACAATTTGCGCAGCTCTACGCTACGCTGATTGTGAAGCCCAAGCTGGTGGCAGGCACTCTCTCCTGGGCCTCTAGGCACGGAGAGCAAATGAAAGCTTCAGCCAATGGGAAAGCTCCCATTGGTCTCAAGCATTTCCTTTTTTAATTTTTTTTAAAAAAAACATCACCATGGGAGGCAGAACTCCTCATGGTTTGATTGACACAGGACAGTCATGTGACTGTCCTGGTCAGTCATGGGGGCGTTGCCATAGTGGCCCATAGGATGAGTGCTTTTTTTCATCCTTAGAAAATAACATAAAGCCCTGTGGTTAACAAGTGACACTGACTGACAACATGATCTACAATGTGAGTAAATGTTATTATAGGGATTGACTTAATCAACCTACAATGGCTGTGTTGGTTTACACACATGTGTCTATCCATCAGAAAGCAAATAGCAGCACATGCTTATGATTAAAATAATCTGTTCTGATCCCAACTGTTCACATAAAATCCTAGAAATCTCCTCTTTCACAAAGAGTCCGTTTTCCTGCGGTGATTGAAATAATTTATTACAATGTTGCCAGCAAATCTGTGAGTCTGCACACCTTCATAGCATAACCCAAAGAAAAAAGGTTTTCTTTTTTTATTTTATCCAATATTCTGCAAACTTGGTATCATCTGGTCCCATAGTGAATAGACAGTGTTTTTTAAGTTTGCAGTTGATCCTACTGGGAAAAAATTGCAATCCATCACAGAAAAAGAACAAATAATTAATTTTTTTGGGGGGGGTGAAAAAAAGTTAAACCAGTTACGATAACAAGGCTCAGCTTTATCATAAATAGAAGTTATCACATGGACTTGGTGGATTTTAAACGTTACATATATATTAGCGAGTGAACACAAGTTACTGTTTAGTAAACAAACCCCTGAATCTCTCCCTCTTGCTGTGCCAACAGATGGAGTGAATTTGGATGGCACCTGGGTGAGGGGTGAGCAGATCTGCAGCTTCCAGCTGGAATTGGTGACTTCCCTTTACCTTACTTAACATGTTGATGTATCACATAGGGCAGTAATTCCTCCTGGAGTAGATGGCAGTGGCAGTTTGTGGTTTTATAGCTGAATAAGCGGGGGAGGCGAAAGAGATCTGTCTGCTAGAAATCTTTCTTCAGTTGATTTTTTTTTGAGAGAGAGAGCAAGAAGTGTTGCTGAAATCTTAAAACATCCACATTCTTTTTACAACCGTATCCAGTTACTCCACCTGCAAAGCGAGGGCAGGAAAAATAACAAACAAACAGGATCATTTGGGGTTTAATTGCCAAAGCCCCACTTAACACATTTCATTCCTAACTTTGGCACATTCCCCCCAAGTTGGATTGAACCCCAAGAGTTGCATGCTCTTAGAACTGTAAAAAAAGAAAAAATGCGAACTTTACTTTATAAATAGTGAAACTCTATTCTCCAATATAACGATAATCAAATGCGTAAATTGCGACTGCGTAACCCTGTGTATATCTGGCTCTGATACTAGCCAGTGCCTCACCAGCCACTGACCTCACCGCACGTCACTGCTTTTTAGCCTTGATTTATAGCAGTGGTTCCCAACTGCGGTCCTCAAGTACCCCAACAAGCCAGGTTTTAAGGATTGTCTTAGAGAAATGCAGACTGAATCCTGCAATCACTGAGCAGCAAATCATATCACCTGTGCTGTGCTTCGGATACCTGGAAAACCTGACCTGTTGGGGGAACTTGAGAACCGCGGTTGGGACCCACTGATTTATAGTATCATGGCATAACAGACCTAGTAAAGATTAAGTATCTCACACATCAGCAGAATAGAAAACATCCTCATACTTGTGTCTGATAGCATTATAGTCCAAAGCACACCAGGACTGGGACCCTGTCATCTCAGGGGGACTTACATTAACCCTTTCACTGCGGTGGACGCGCTCAGCGCGTTCACCCGCAGTATCGTTCCATGTGGAGGACGTGCTGAGCGCGTCCTCCCTTTGGGGCCAGCGATCGGCTGGATTCCGGCCGATCACTGTGCCCCCCGGTGCGGGCTGACATCCTCGATGTCAGCCCAGCACCCGGAACCGCCGCCGGCATAATTAGATGTCATCGCGGCGGCGCAATGACATCTAATTCAGCCGACCCCCCGCGTGTGCGGATCGCCGGGGTGCACTGGGTTAAGCCAGGCACCATTTGGAAGAGCACAGCCTGCCCTTCCTAACGGTACCTGGCATTAACCCCATGGGGGCCGGATCACGAATCGGCGCCGAAAAGCGCCGGTTCGTGATCCTTTCCCGGAGCTGGCCGACATCTTAGATGTCGGCCAAGCCTCCGGGAACTCCCCCTGAGGACTGGCGTCATCGTGCATAGCACGATGACGACAGTCCTGGAGTTAACCCCTAACTGCCACCAATGGTGGAGATAGGGGGTTCCAATGAACCACCTATCTCCCGATCCGTGGCAGCTAGGGGTTAATGTTTGGTACTGTTGGATCGGCCAGAGCATGGCTGTTCCAACGATACCAAACATGACCATGAAAAAAGTTTTTTTTTTTTAAAAATAAAAATTAAAAATCAAAATAAAAAAATATTTTAAAAAAAAGTATAAAAAAAAATAAACAAGTTTTTTTCTTTTTTTTGGTTCGTTAATGTAGCAATATTGTTCCCATTTCAATTATAATGTGAACAATGATGCTGCACTAACGATTTTTGTATGCGGTGAGTTTGTTAAAAATCGCGTAATTTTCCCCATAAAAAATGTAACGAGATCCCATTTCTAATTTTTTTAACGAGCGCACCCCATACAAAATATAACCGCAATTGCTCGCATGTTAAAATGTGAAAAAAAACACTTTACACGTTGTAAATTATTGAAAATTCATATTTTATTGCATTTTTGTTATAATATACAGACAGGTCATGCCGTATACATATAATAATGACATATTATGAATTTGCCGAGTCTGCCGGAAAGAATGATATATAATATGTCTGGGTCATATACTAAAATAAGCCTTCAAAACACGTTTAAACAAGTTGAGCGAAACAGGTAAAAATGAGCTCAGCACAGAGTCGTGAAACGCCTCAGCAGCGAAAGGGTTAATACTTTATGAACATATACTGATCAGACAACAGTAAAATCACCAGTCTAATATTGTGTAGGTCCCCTTGTGCTGTGAAGGCATGGACTCCACAAGATTTCTGAACATGTCCTATGGCATCTGGCATCAAGACATTAGCAGAAGATCCTTTAGGTTTTGTAAGTTGTGAGGTAGGTCCTTCATGGATCAGATTTGTTGGTCCAGGCTTTCCCACAAATGTTCAATCAAATTGAGATCTGGAGAATTTGGAGGCTAAGGCAACACTAAAAATCTTTGTCATAATCTTCAAACCATTCCTGAATGTTTTTGCAGTGTGGCAGAGTGCGGTATCCTACTGAAAGAACACTACCATCAGGGAACACCACTGCCATGAAGGGGTGTATAAGGTTTGCAACACTCTCTAGGTAGGTGGTGCGTGTCAAGTCTGTTCTGACACCTTTCTATCATGACTAGCATTTTGTTTCCAGCAAATTGAGTCACAGTAGCTCTTTCGTGCGATTGGACTAGACAGGCTATTATTATTATTCTTTATTTATATAGCGCCAGCATATTCCACAGCGCTGTACAATGGGCACAATATAGACAGGGTTACAATACATTGAACAACAATTGACAAACTGGTACAATAGTAAACGAAGGTCCTATTCCTGTGGGAATTTACAATCTAGAAGGGTTGGGGGTGGAAACAGGAGGAGGCTAGATTTTGCTTCCCATGTGCATCAATGGACCTTGGGTTCCCATAACCCTAATGCCGATTCACCAGTTGTCCTTCCTTGTACCACTTTTGGTAGGTGCTCACCATTGATTACCAGGAACAACCCACAAGACTTGCAATTGTGGAGATGCTCTGTCCCAGTTGTTTAGTCATCATGATTTTTTACTTGGTTCTTTTCGCTTGCCCATTTTTCTTGCATGCAACACATGAAATTCAGTAACTGACTGCTCGCTTGCTCTTAATATATCCCAGTCCTTGACATAGTGCCATTGTAACATCTGTTATTCATGCCACCTGCCAGTGTTTTAGGCTAGGGTCAGACGAACGCATTTTTCACGTCTACCGTCAAAAAGTGCGTTGATGCGTCCGAACGCATTTTTTCACGGAAGACGCGATAGCGGTCATACGATGCGCAATTTCGGACGTGATTTTTTTACGGATGCAAACCAGGAAACTTTGGGAGTCTGGATATTATGTTGGCCGGACATGAGCAGCGTCTGGCGTCTCCTAATCACGCACACACGCCGCTATGCGGACGCAGCGCACTCTGTACGTAAGTACTAGCGGTTCAACGTTCTTGCAAAAATGCGTTCGTTTGGTGCTTGTGTTGCGCGGCCAAACTTTCGTGCGGCCTTACTTCGTGTGTGGGCCTGTGTTGGACGTCATTTGCAGCTACCACGGCCGTAATAAAGTGCGGATAAACGCACGTTCGCACTGCGTTCGTCTGACCCCAACCCTTATGTGGTGGCTGATCATGCCATAATTTACTGTAACAGGAATGACTCCTAAAGTTTAGCAAAACAAAACACAGATTCACTAGTATCTTATTACTCTTTCATAAGGACATACTTTAAACATTAATCCATATTGCTCCACACTGAATAAAATGTTTGGTATATATATTAAATGCTCAATCACGCAGCACCACGCATATATTGTTATTATCGGTGAAAACCTCTTGATGCAGATGTGACAAGTATCTCAAATTTAGGTCTTTGTATTCTTGCATTTTATGCCTGTGCTTTAGTCAACATTCTACAGGTAACAGTATGCACAGGTGTATATCTATACTATAAAAGGATAAGCTAAAAACTGTCCGTCGCCAAAACCCTACTGCGCATGCGCGACGGACATTTGAAAGCGGCCGTTAGAACACACAGGTAGCTGCGCGTGCCGGCCGCGTGAAAAAAAAAAAAAAAACGGCACGAGCCGCGCGCAGCTACCCGTGTGTTTACACGGCCAGATGCCCCGATCCTCCAGCGGTGACCGTCCTCCGGCTGCCGGCGCGGCCTCCAGGCTCAGGCGAGCCCCCGGCTCGGTTTGGGCCTACAGGCCCAGCCGAGCCGGGGACTCGCCTAAGCCTAGAGGCCCGCCGAGCAGCCAGCAGCAGCCGGAGAAGGTCACCGCTGGAGGATCGGGGCCGAAGTTCCCAAACAAATACACCCCAAAATCGGCCCTGAGCTCCAGCGGAGACCTCCTCCGGCTGCCGCTGGCTGCTCGGCGGCCCTCTAGGCTTAGGCGAGCCCCCGGCTCGGTTTGGCCTACAGGCCCAGCTGAGCCGGGACTCGCCTAAGCCTAGAGGCCCGCCGAGCAGCCAGCGGCAGCCGAGAAGGTCACCGCTGGAGGATCGGGGCCGAAGTTCCCAAACAAAACACCCCAAAATCGGCCCTGAGCTCCAGCGGAGACCTCCTCGGCTGCCGCTGGCTGCTCGGCGGACTCTAGGCTTAGGCGAGCCCCCGGCTCGGTTTGGCCTACAGGCCCAGCCGAGCTGGGGACTCGCCTAAGCCTAGAGGCCCGCCGAGCAGCCAGCGGCAGCCGGAGAAGGTCACCGCTGGAGGATCGGGGCCGAAGTTCCCAAAAAATACACCCCAAAATCGGCCCTGAGCTCCAGCGGAGACCTCCTCCAGCTGCCGCTGGCTGCTCGGCGGGCCTCTAGGCTTAGGCGAGCCCCCGGCTTGGCTTGGGCCTACAGGCCCAGCCGAGCCGGGGACTCGCCTAAGCGTAGAGGCCGGCCGAGCAGCCTGCTCGGCCGGAGAAGGTCACCGCTGGAGCTCAGGGCCGATGTTGCCTAACACATACTCACCGACATCGGCCCTTAGCTCTCCAGCGATGGCGGTCCCGCTTGCAGCATCCTCTCTCCGTTGCTCGCCGGAATGACGTCACGAAAGCCTTTGACCCCGGGGGTCAAAGGCTTTCGTGACGTCATCCTGGCGAGCAACGGAGAGAGAGAGGATGCTGCAAGCGGGACCGCCATCGCTGGAGGAGCTAAGGGCCGATGTCGGTGAGTATGTGTGGAACCGGTGGAGGACTCGAGGCCGATGTAGGTGAGTATGTGCTCTACACACACACACACACCCTGCTTGCTCGGCCGGTATCCAAGCTTAGGCGAGCCCCGGCTTGGCTTGGGCCTAGAGGCCCTGCCGAGCCGGGGACTCGCCTGAGCATGGAGGCTGGTCGAGTTGCATGCTCGGGCGTCCTCCAGGCTCAGGCGAGTCCCCGGCTCGGCTGGGCCTCTAGGCCCACGCCAAGCCGGGGGCTCGCCTAAGCTTGGTCGGCATCCAGGCTCAGGCGAGCCCCCGGCTCTGCTGGGCCTCTAGGCCCAAGCCGGGGGCTCGCCTAAGCTTGGATACCGGCCGAGTAAGCAGGGTGGGTGTGGAGAGCACATACTCACCTACATTAGCCCTGAGCTCCAGCGGTGACTGTCCTCCGGCTGTCGCAGGCTGCTCGGCCGGCCTCCAGGCTCAGGCGAGCCCCGGCTTGGCTTGGGCCTACAGGCCCAGCCGAGCCGGGGGCTCGCCTAAGCCTGGAGGCCGGCCGAGCAGCCTACGACAGCCACCGCTGAGGCTCCGGGCCAATGTAGGGGGATGTTGCCTACACATACTCACCTACATCGGCCCTTAGCTCCTCCAGCGATGGCGGTCCCGCTTCCAGCGTCCTCTCTCGCTCCGTTGTTCGCCGGAATGACGTCACGAAAGCCTTTGACCCCGGGGGTCAAAGGCTTTCGTGACGTCATCCCGGCGACCAACGGAGCGAGAGAGGACGCTGGAAGCGGGACGCGGGACCGCCATCGCTGGAGGGCCGATGTAGGTGAGTATATCCACGAGCGGGGGGGCATATCCACGAGCGGGGGGGCCATATCCACGAGCGGGGGGGCCATATCCACGAGCGGGGGGGGGGGGCGATATCCACGTGCTGGGGCGATATCCATGAGCTGGGGCAGTATCCACGAGCTGGGCCAATATCCACGAGCTGGGGGCAGTATCCACGAGCTGGGGGCAGTATATCCACGTCCTGGGGCAGTATCCATGAGCTGGGGCAGTATCCACGAGCTTGGGCAGTATCCACGTGCTGGGGCAGTATCCACGTGCTGGGGCAGTATCCACGTGCTGGGGCAGTATCAATCCACGTGCTGGGGCAATATCCATGTGCTGGGCAGTATCCACGTGCTGGGGCAGTATCCACGAGCTGGGGCAATATCCACGTGCTGGGGCAGTATCCACGTGCTGGGGCAGTATCCACGTGCTGGGGCAATATCCACGTGCTGGGGCAATATCCACGTGCTGGGTCAATATCCACGTGCTGGGGCAGTATCCACGTGCTGGGGCAATATCCAGGAGCTGGGGCAGTATCCACGAGCTGGGGCAATATCCACGTGCTGGGGCAGTATCCATCCACGTGCTGGGGCAATATCCACGTGCTAGGGCAGTATCCACGAGCTGGGGCAGTATCCACGTGCTGCGGCAATATCCACGTGCTGGGGCAATATCCACGTGCTGGGGCAATATCCACGTGCTGGGGCAGTATCCACGTGCTGGGGCAGTATCCACGTTCTGGGGCAGTATCCACGTGCTGGGGCAGTATCCACGTGCTGGGGCAGTATCCACGTTCTGGGGCAGTATCCACGTGCTGCGGCAATATCCACGTGCTGGGGCAATATCCACGTGCTGGGCGCATATCCACGTGCTGGGGCAATATCCACGTGCTGGGGCAGTATCCACGTGCTGGGGCAGTATCCACGTTCTGGGGCAGTATCCACGTGCTGGGGCAGTATCCACGTGCTGGGGCAATATCCACGAGCTGGGGCAATATCCACGTGCTGGGGCAATATCCACGTGCTGGGGCAGTATCCACGTGCTGGGGCAATATCCACGAGCTGGGGCAGTATCCACGAGCTGGGGCAGTATACATGAGCAGGGGCAGTATATCCACAATAGACTGCCCTCTGGGCAGGCTTTACAACTAGTTATTAAATAAGAAAACGATTTTTATCATGGAGCCTTAAAAATACACAAAATTTATTTGTGGATTCAGAAACATTCTGTGAATTGTTTTGTGATGTAAATTAGCGATGGTTTGAATGCAGTTCACACATATAACAAAAAAGTTTTTAAAGTGTCACTAAATTTAGTTATTAACGTAGGTAGATTTCAAAAATGTGTCCATACATACTGTGACAAAGGGCTGAATAATACCAGGGGTTAGATTATAAAGGATCGGTAATACTAGAAATTCCATTTGAGTTGAAGAACAAATATAAGGAAAAATATCATAAAGCAGCAGGACTCACAAAGCACTTTGTTCATTCGTGCTGACTTGTTCTTTTATGTCTTTCCAGGAAAATGAATACAACAGATGAAATAAACATTGGCGAGTAATAGAGGTCTGATCAAGATAATTTGGCTTAAAATTAAATCATTAATATTTCCTTTCATTGTAAATTGAAATATACATTTTACACTTTTGACTGCTTATATACTTTTACTCTCAGAGTTCATTTGCACAGGAGAACCGTGGAATTCTATACCTATAACCTACAGAAGTGAGTACACCCCTCGCATTTTTGTAAAAATTTAATTATATCTTTTCATGTGACAACACTGAAGAAATTACACTTTAATACAATGTAAAATAGTGAGGGTACAGCTTGTATAACAGTGTAAATTTGCTGTCCCCTCAAAATAATGCAACACACAGCCATTAATGTCTAAACTGCAGGCAACAAATGTGAGTACACCCCTAAGTGAAAATGTCCAAATTGGACACAAAGTGTCAATATTTTGTGTTGCCACCATTATTTTCCAGCACTGCCTTAACCCTTTTAGGCATGTAGTTCAACAGAGCTTCACAGGTTGCCACTGGATATACACGAAGGGAAGAATCCGGTCCGTGGTGAGGAGGTGAACCGGATGTACGTCATTTAGCAACATCCGCCCGGAGATGGCAGGCTAGCCCGAAGCGGAACAGGAAGATTCTCCGCGAGTAGGACGCAGGCACTGAACAACTGCTGGCTCAATGCGGAAGATACATCCGGCGGCATGGTGCTTCACAGTGGGGGACATTTCCGGTTCATGAACCGAATGGAGTTGTGTGGAATTATCTTAATTGTTTTTTAATTGTTTCAACTGTTTTAATTATTGTTTTAATTATTATTTTATTGATGAGCCCATTGGGGTATATAAGAGGGAGGGCTGGATGGGTTATTCATGCTCTTGATGAAGTCTGAATAGACAAAACACGTAGAGCGGTACCATCCAGTGACCTGTCAGGCCGTGGATATTGGTGATGTTGATATGCCTTACCTGTTTTTAATATTGTAAGCACAATAAAATTTGCTAAATGCAATATATCTGGCAGTCTATACTACTGTACTTAATCTTTCCCTATAAGGCACTTCATCTATCTATGATTCAAGTAAAGAACCTGAGATGAGCCTTCTATCAATTAGCGCTAATTGGCCACTCACAAACTGCTGAGTGTGTGAATTGGTTTTGAGGGGTATAACCCTATGTGTTCTATTTTATCTTTGCCACCGGAGATGTTTTCCACTCCTCCATGACGACATCACGGAGTTGGTGGATGTTAGAGACCTTGCGCTCCTCCACCTTCCGTTTGAGGATGCCCCACAGATGCTCAACAGAGTTTAGGTCTAGAGACATGCTTGGGCAGTCCATCACCTTTACCCTCAGCTTCTTAAGCAAGGCAGTGGTCGTCTTGTGTTTGGGGTCGTTATCATGTTGGAATACTGCCCTGTGGCCCAGTCTCCAAAGGGAGGGGCTCATGCTCTGCTTCAGGATGTCACAATACATGTTGGCATTCATGGTTCCCTCAATGAACTGTAGCTCCCCAGTGCCAGCAGCACTGATGCAGCCACAGGCCATGACACTCCCACCACCATGCTTGACTGTAGGCAAAACACACTTGTCTTTGTACTCCTAACCTGGTTGCCGGCAGACACACTTGACGCCATCTGAACCAAATAAATTTATCTCGGTCTCATCAGACCACAGGACATGGTTTCAGTAATCCATGCCCTTAATCTGCTTGTCTTCAGCAAACCGTTTGCAGGCTTTCTTGTGCATCATCTTTAGAAGAGACTTCCTTCTGGGACGACAGCCATGCAGACCAATTTGATGCAGTGTGCGGCGTATGGTATGAGTGTTGAACGGCTGACCACCCCATCCCTTCAACCTCTGCAGCAATGCTGACAGCATTCATACGTCTATTTCCCAAAGACTACCTCTGCGTATGACGCTGAGCACGTGCACTCAACTTCTTTGGTCGACCATGGCGAGGCCTGTTCTGAGTGGAACCTGTCCTGTTAAACCGCTGTATGTTTTTTTTTTAAAACAATTTTTATTGGATTTTCAGTAATACAGCAATAAGGCACTCATGAAAGCCCATAGAGCGGTGCATAATCTCAGGGAGTCAGGAACAAGATTGGACATATAGAGAAAAACTGAACCTGTTTTCTTTCCCTGAGGCATAACGGTACCTCGAGAGAGCCTGCAAATCATACATATTAAACAACATTATTAACAACAGAAATAATACCGAGAGGAAGAGAAAAAATGAAATAATAAAAATAATAAAAAATAATAATAATAAAAAAAAAACTTTAGATCAAGGTCTCAGTGTCCAACATTTCTATACCCGATCACGTCATAGTCTGCGACGTAATCCAAGGATCCCAAATCTTTGTGCATTGTTGGAGCGTGTCATGTAATTGTGCTGTTAGGCGTTCCATTTTATATAGAAACCACACTTTCGCAACTATCTCCGGTAGTGAGGGAAGGTCTCGTTTCCAGGATTGGGCTATACAAATGCGGGTTGAAGTACAAATACGGTGTGTTAGTCGAAGAGAGGGGCGTGATAGACCATGTCGTCTAGACGGGCTATTGAGTAAAGCCAGAGCGGGATCAGAAGATACTGCCAAACCCAGAGCACGGGAGATCATAGCAAAAACTGAAGACCACAGGACAGTTCCCAGCCCACACTCCCACCACATGTGATAGAACGTACCTCGTTGACCACAGCCCCTAGTACACAAGCCAGTGAGTGTGGGATATATTTTCTGCAGTCGGACCGAGTCTAGGTACCACCTGGAGAGTACCTTGTAACAATTCTCTTTGATCAAAATACATGTCGTTATCCCCATCGAGGACTCTGTTATCGCCTCCCATTCCTCATGGGAAAATTGGCGACCCAGGTCTAGTTCCCATTGGTGTTGGTACGAGCACGGGCTCTCGAGAGACGGGCGGAGGAGAAGACTATACAATTGGGATATTGCTCCTGATGTGCTTGAACCTCTCGTTACCAGGCTTTCAAATGAGGTCGCTACAGGGGTGCCCATATTTAAGCGGCTACATACAAAATGTCGAATCTGAGAGTATCGGTGAAACTCCCTTAATGGGATGTCGTGTGATTCTCTAAAATATTCCCAACGGGGGAATTTCCCCTGCAGCAGCACCGCTCCCAGTGTCGTAAAGCCCTTCCTGTGCCACCAGTCAAAAGCTCGTCCCTCCTCCCCATTCCATGGAGGAAAGAGCGGGTTATCTCTCAAGGGAAGCAGCCCAGATCTAGTGGTGGTTAAGGACATGCGATATTTAACCTTAGCCCATATAGACAATGTGTGAACAGTGGTGGGTAATATATGATCCCTTTCAGTCACGGAGAGTTGCCTCCAGGGTAAGTGTGAGAGGCATGAGGGGGCAATGCAGTCATTCTCTATGTCCACCCAACAGACCTTGCCCCTTCCAGAGGACCATTGGAGAAGTTGTGTCAGTTGTGCCGACTTATAATAAAGGGTCAGATCCGGGACCGCAAGGCCCCCATGTAGTCTAGGGCGGCGTAATATCAGTCTGGAAACTCTCGACTTCTTCCCTTGCCATACATAACGGTAGAAGGCTGACTGGAGGTCGCGTAAGATCGTCAGTGGCAAGGGAACCGGTAAGGTGCGAAAAAGGTACAGAAGTTTCGGGAGTGCCGTCATTTTAAGCGCATAAATTCGGCCCATCCGGGAGATGGAGTAAGAGGACCACTGCCTTAGTAGGGATTTAATGTGTTTAATCATGTCTGGATAGTTATAGGTATAGAGCTGAGATATGTGTGCAGTTAGATAGATCCCCAGGTATTGGAGTCGGTGTGGGCACCAGCGGAAGGTAAATGAGTCCCGTAAGAGTGAAACAACCTCTTGGGGTAGTGAAATATTTAACGCTTCAGATTTGGTGATATTAATTTTATATCCTGAGAGGGCGCCAAAGGAAGAGAGGCAGCTGTACAGGTTCGGTAATGAAATAAGGGGCCGGGTTATCGTGAGTAGGATATCGTCAGCGAAAAGGCTCAATTTATAAGTTTTGTCTCCCACTGCTATACCTGAAATATCTGGGTGACATCGTATCTGCTCCGCCAGGGGTTCATGGCAGAGGGCAAACAGAAGCGGGGATAGGGGGCAACCCTGACGTGTGCCATTTAAAATGTCAAATGGTCTTGATCTCCCTCCCATAGTCGTGACGGAGGCCGTTGGTGATGTATATAGCGCACGAATACCCCCAATCATCTCGTCTCCCACCCCAAATCTCCTCAAGACCTCCCATAAATATGTCCAGTCCACTCGGTCAAAGGCCTTCTCGGCGTCGAGGGAAAGCAGTAGTGATGGTTGTTTGGTGGCGTGCGCTATGGAGAGTAGATTCACCGTACGGCGAATATTATCCGGGGCACCGCGAGAACCCGCTGTATGGTTTTAGCCATTATGCTGCAGCTCAGTTTCAGGGTCTTGGCAATTTTCTTATAGCCTAGGTCATCTTTATGTAGAGCAACAATTCTTTTTTTCTGTTCCTCTGAGAGTTCTTTGTCATGAGGTGCCAAGTTGAATTTCCAGTGACCAGTATGATTGAGAGCGATATCAACAAATTTAACACACCTGCTCCCTTTTCACACCTGAGACCTTGTAACACTAACAAGTCACATGACACCAGGGAGGGAATATGACTAATTGGGCCCAATGTGGACATTTTCATTTTGGGGTGTAACCATTGCCAGCAGTTTAGACATTAACGGCTGTGTGTTGAGTTATTTTGAGGGGACAGAACATTACACTGTTACACAAGCTGTACACTCACTAGATTGTAGCAAAGTGTCATTTCTTCAGTGTTGTCACATGAAAAGATATTAAATATTTACAATAATGTGAAATGTGTACTCACTTCTGTGAGATACTGTATATATCTCAAGCAACGACTAAACACATTCAATTAGCTGTAACTTAAAGTGCACTTGTCATACATACAGGCAGTAAGCCGCCTTCTTGGTGATCACATTTGCACAGCAATCGGAGGTCTAGTCAGAGCTACTGATGTTTGCTGTCAATTGAGGGAAGAAAAGCTGACCAATAGGAAAAAGGCAATGGCGGCGCCCAGCAGGTGACTATGACAAATGCACTTTAATGTCTCTTTCAGTCTCTATTCCTCATCCTGATTTTTTTTTATTAATTCCATGCTTTGATGATACACTTACAAGCAAACTAGATGCTGATATTTAAAAATAATATTTAATGAAACTCTTTTATGAGAAATATTAAGAGATCTGGAAAACGCTCTAACAGGAACCCCTGCTCTTCGTTTTTGCTAGGCACTGCAACAATTTCAACTTAATATGTTTATATGTTTGAAGTGCATATACTTTCTACCTACGCTTCCGGGATTCCAAACTATTTTGTATTAATGAAGAAGAGCTTCAAAGTTGAACTAACAACTATGAATCCTGCCATATAATTACATTTCCTGGATCACACAGCAACTTGGTCCAAAGTTCTAAACCTCGTCGTTTTATTGTATTTGTAGATGTGGCAAATAGGTGTTTTATAGATATATGTGAGATCATTAGTGTTGTCAGAATCTCCATGGCTTCTGAGACACATAATATGCACATGTTGATGGGCAGGGTGTAGGATCTGTGCAATTCATGTAGGAAATAAATTCATGAAGTTGATATCCATCTTTAGTCTTGAATTCATTTTAAAGAATACCATGAACTGTAAAGGGTATTTAATAATATACGCAAGTTATTTTTTTATTATCCTATATTTATATAGGGCCACACATATTCCGCAGCGCTTTACAAGTTCAGTGTACAAGGTATTGATACATTAGAATACCACACATGGATGATATGGCCTGATTCAGGGGGACCCTGTTCCCAAGGGAACTTACAATCTATGAGATGTACAAGTATTTTTGTGAGGTAGGCACATCCATATCGTTAGGTGTCTTGACCAAGGACACTCGCTGGTGGCGTCTTCTGAGTGGAATCAAGTCGTCTTTCCATGATTGTAGCGATGATCAGCGACCTGGTGGTTAGGTTGAACCTGGTTTTCATAAAGTCGAGACTTCTCCACCGGTTGTACCGGAGGGATGTGCCGAACAGGACCTTGAGTTGCTTTTCCACGGTCTAAAGGGTATAGATGTTACCACTGGACTCCACAGCCACATTTAGTAAGTCAGATTTCAATTTTTATATGCATATGTGAAATTAACATGCACTTATGTGACTTCTCTTTAAAGATTGTTCACTCCCTAATGTTTGATAATCAGGCGTTTAAAATCTTTAGATGTATGGTTGGACTGCTCTGAATTTGGTGTATCTACTGTATATAGGAAAGTATATGGTCTGCATTGGTGGTCAGCAACATCGGCCACTCCATATGTTTTGGAACTACATCTCCAGTGATGGACAGCCACTCAAAGTTACTGCTCGAGCTAGGCAAATGAGCTGAAATGTTGGGGTGTTCAACTACCAACCCTAGTTTCTGTTGGCAATGGGGAAAAAGTAACACTGTGTATCAGATTTATTTCTATAGTATTTTATGACCTATATACTTTTATATTTTGATTTATATTGGAGCTTGTTGCCTCACAATTGTTGTATAATTTTAAGTACAAGAAAATTTGTAAATAGTTGTGTGTCTTAAAGTTCAGTCTTTAAACTGAAGTTTAAAAATATAATTTTTTATTGCTAAAATATTGAAAGTATTTGGTGATTTCGGGGTCTATAATGCTTCGGGATTCAGGTCATTGGGAATATTTTTCAATTATTTGCATTATATGTTATCGTTGTCCTATCTTGTACCAATGAATTTACACATGAACCAAGGCAGTTAGCAGGTTCCTACAGTGCTATGCAAACCTGGGGGGGGGGGCTGTTTAACATATGTATTTATTGCACTTATTTGCACTCCACGGGGACCAGCTTTATGGAAATGCATCTTTCTTTTCTACAACGGCCATGGTAAAACTCATAAATTATTTCTTAAAGCTCTTGGAAGTCCATGACGCAGAGCACGAGTTTAAGTGCTTTACTCACCATATTATCAATCAGACCAACATTAATCCTTTCACCACCAAAAATCAGTGTATGTTATTTTGCATTGAAATACAACCAAATAAGCATATAAACCTTCATTGCATAGATTTATAATGCAAGATTAGTGTTCTCCACGGAGAAACAAAATTCTCAGTGAGATCTCACTCCTGTCTCTTTGTATTACTGTATAGAAGCTATGAGGAGCAGCCCCAATGCTAACTACAGCTCAAAAAACCTTACTGCTGCACTATAACAGCCAGGGAGAGGGCAGAATACAGGGAGAGCTCTGGGATCACTCAATACTATACAGCAGTGGTTCCCAACCGAGGTCCTCAAGTCCCTCTAACCAGTGGTGTATTTAGGTTTTGTGCTGCCCTAGGCCTGACTAAACTCGTGCACCCCCTAATTTAAAATTGACACACTCCTTCCTTGAAAGGCCACACCTCTTCCTGTTATAGCATTCAGTAAAATGTCACTGCACGCTAGAATTTTACTAATCACGGCGTGCAGCGGCTGCCTCAGAGTGATAGGACTCCTATCACTCTTAGACAGCCTTTACATGCTGAGGCGGCAGCACCTGTTTGGCGGCAGTGAAATATGGTGTCTGTTCGATGGCAGTGAAATATGGTGCTGTTTGGCGGCAGTGAAATACGGTGCTGTTAGGCGGCAGTGAAATACGGTGCCTGTTCGATGGCAGTGAAATACGGTGCTGTTAGGCGGCAGTGAAATACGGTGCCTGTTCGACGGCAGTGAAATACGGTGCTGTTTGGCGGCAGTGAAATAGTGCCTGTTCGGCGGCAGTGAAATACGGTGCTGTTTGGCGGCAGTGAAATATGGTGCTGTTTGGCGGCAGTGAAATATGGTGCTGTTTGGCGGCAGTGAAATATGGTGCTGTTTGGCGGCAGTGAAATACGGTGCTGTTTGGCGGCAGCAGTGACGTGCGGTGAGGTCAGTGGCTGGTGAGGCACTGGCTAGTATCAGAGCCAGATATACACAGGGTTACGCAGTCGCAATTTACGCATTTGATTATTGTTATATAGGAGAATAGAGTTTCACTATTTATAAAGTAAAGTTAGCATTTTTTTTTAGTTTTAAGAGCATGCACTTACAATACTGACTAATAGAGGGCGCTATTACAACGCTTTAAAATAAAGTTTGCATATAGGTTTTAGATCTAAGTCAGAGCATGCACTTACAATACTAATAGAGGGTGCTATTACACACATGCTGATTGCTGAGCTCTGCCTGCCCGCCCCCCCCTATGACTGATAAGGACAGTCACATGACTATCCTGCGTCAATCAATCCATGGGGAACTCTGCCTCCCATGGGGGGCGTTTTTTTTTATTTCCCATTGGCTCAAGCTTTCAATTGCTCTCAGTGCCTCTGGAGGCACTGAAAAGCGTAGAACTAGGAAGTCAGCTTGAGCTACGCAATTATTGTAGCATTCAGCTGCGCAAATTGCGTAGGCTAGGCTGGCTCAGTGCTGCCCCTGCTGTCTGTGTAGTGAATCACACACACACAGCAGCCGGCAAACTGAAGTGCGTGTAGAGGGGAGTATGAGAACTTTTTTCAATAAATAACATTTAAATTACAATTTAAATATACACACATGTCATTACAGCACAATGAGCACATTAATTTACTGGAATGGCAGGAGAGGCTCTGCCTCCCCTGACTGCACGTCCCTGGGCGGCAGTGAAATACGGTGCTGTTTGGCGGCAGTGAAATATGGTGCCTGCTCGGCGGCAGTGAAATACGGTGCTGTTTGGCGGCAGTGAAATACGGTGCAAGTTCGGCGGCAGTGAAATACGGTGCAAGTTCGGCGGGAGTGAAATATGGTGCTGTTCAGCGGCAGTGAAATACGGTGCCTGTTCGGCGGCAGTGAAACCCCCCATAGAGAAGCAAAGGTTAATCTATTCACATTAACAGCAGAGAAATGTCAGTGAAATGCCCTGATGTTCGGTGATGTCATTTGACAGGTTTATTCAGGAGAATCCCATAGGTTTCAATGTGAAAAATATTCCCGTTTTTTTATCAAATAAATTATTTTAATTTGCAGGACTTTTTAGGCATTTTTTTAAATAGGTTTTTTGTTTTGTAACAGGCCTTTTTAGTATTATTCATAAGACCTCAAGTCATTTTCAGGCATTGTCTTTCAGTAGGTTATTTGCCAACAGCTTTTAAAAGTGCCATTTTTTTTTTTACCTGCCACATTCTGGCAGGCTTCAACAACACCAAGGCCAGCAAGGTATTTTTCAAAGACATTGCATAAATGATGCATACCAGTATGGCACTATGCGTGAACAACCTAACTGGAATATTTTCGTTATCTAACTGAACATTTAAAATTAGTAGCTCACTTTAGGTCTGTAAGACTCTTTTGATCTTGACTCGTTTGCCTCTAGTGTGGCCTCCAACCGACTGCCAGGACATCCCGACATGCACCGATGAGAGGGCGGAGCCAAGAAACAGAGGACGGGACAAGAGCAGCCTGTTCGAGCGTGTGTACAACACACACACACAGCATGCCTTATTCGTTCTGCTGCTCTTTCCCGCGTGACAGGAGGAGGAATGCCGTCTGCGCGCCGTTGCGTCAGCTGGAAGGAGGAGCTGAAGCCGGAGCGCGCGAAGCAGGGGGAATGTTACTCTGCGGGTCTGCGACTGTTGATTGGTGGAGCCCACATCTTGCGCAGCTGACTGTGTGTGTGTACAAACACTCGAGCAGGCTACATGAGCGTCTGCCGATCATGCAGCCTGCTCGAGTGTTTGTACACACACACACACAGTCAGCTGCACGAGATGTGGGCTGCACCAATCAACAGTCGCAGACCCGCATCGGCTTCCGATCGGCTTCAGCTTGCCCTCAATCAATCAACTCGCCCCGCTGGACGCATAGCGGCGGCTTTTTTTTGTCGCCCCCGAGAAGCGCCGCCCTAGGCCTAGGCCAAGATACAGCAGTGCCTCTAACAGATCAGGTTTTCCAGATATCTGAAGCACAGCACAGGTGATTGAATCCTGCAATCACTGAGCAGCAAATCCTGTCTGCATTTCCCCAAGACAATTCTTAAAACCTGGCCTGTTAAGGGTACTTGAGGACCGGGGGTTGGGAACCACTGCTCTACAGGAAAAAGATTCAGGCTGTTATGACTGGAAATCCCTGTACAGTAGAGATACAAGGAGCTACTGTAATTTCCATAGACAAGTAGTATGCCCTCATGAGGATATCATTTTTATAATATTTTGATTTCTTTCTAGAAGTTGCATTACTAATCACCTCAATGTGACACTACAAATCCCCATAAGCAGGAGATCAATTTTTATTATTTCTACCACAAAGGCCATTTCTTTCTTTCTTTTTTCTTTCTTAGAAATGTAGACTTCATTTGAAATTGGCAAGAAAAGTGACCCCTTCTAGAGTTTAAAAACGTTTCAACCTCGTAATATTCTGTAAAAGAGACAACCTAATGAAAATGTAAAAACTAGTTAAGGCTGGGGTCAGACGAACGCAGTGCGAACGTGCATTTACCCGCACTTTATGACGGCCGTGGTAGCAGCAACTGATGCCCTACGCAGGCCCACAAACGAAGTACGGCCGCACAAAAGTTCGGCCGCGCAATGCAAGCGCAAACAAACGCATTTTCTCAAGAATGTTGAACCGCTAGTACTGAAGTACAGAGTGCGCTGCGTCTGCATAGCGGCGTGATTAGGAGACGTCAGACGCTGCTCATGTCCGGCCAACATAACGTCCAGACACCCAAAGTTTCCTGGTTTGGATTCGTATGAAATAACGGACGAAATTGTGCATCGTATAACCGCTATCGTGTATTGCGTGAAAAAGGACGTTCATGCGTTCGGATTCACTTTTTTACGGGCGATGCGAAAAATGCGTTCGTCTGACCCTAGCCTAAAAGATTAAAATAAAGTACTGGTTGCACCACCATCATTTTTTATTATTTCAAGAAAATTAACTTTTTTTAAAATCTCATAATAACAAACTTTATGCAAGTAAGCCTCCCTTTGACAAATAAATGTCAGAATTGTTCAACAAGAACCACTTGTTAGTAAACAGATAAAGGCAACCTAAACGCCCTAGAATTCTCGGCGTGATTATAGGGCATGGTGGCATCACCCAATTCTATTTGAATACATACAGGTCTATTCAATAAAAGGTGAAATTCAGGAGAACTGGCAGACGTGGGAAAAACTCAGGTCAAAATAGCCAAACCAGAAAATCCTCCCATTTATCTCCCTTTCCAAATCTGCTATTTGGTCTACATTGTTCTCTTCTCCTGCCAATTCTCCTGAGTTTCACCTTTTAGTGAACTGACCTGTTCGTGTCAAACGGTAAAATAGTAGATTTTACTGACACAAACAACAGGTATTTGCTTAATTACACATTTGGCTCTTTTTAGGGGAGTTTTATTCACATTGAAATTGAAGGCTTGAACAAGTCTATCAGGGTTATTCAGAGAGCGTGAAAAGCAGGAGAATGACTGGAGAATGAAAAATTCTAGGTCAAAATAGCCAAACCAGAAAAATTCTCCCTTTCATCTCACTTTCCAAATCGGCTATTTTGACCTAGAATTTTTCATTCTCCAGTTATTCTCAGTCATTCTCCTGCTTTTCACGCTCTCTGAATAACCCTGTATGTATCCATCACTTTCTTTTCATGCATATGGATACGGCCGGCGCTGCCGCTAGGCCAGCTAGGTGGGCGCCTAGAGCGCGGTGCCCGCCTAGGGCGCAGCCGGCCCGACCAATTGAAAAAAAAATAATTGGCGAAATTGGGCGCGGTGCAGCCTGGGGCGGCCGCGTGTTGCAGCCTGCCCCAATACGAGCCGGCGTCGCCGCCGCCGGCGTCAAGGAGACAGAGGCGTGGACTTGGTGCTTCTAGCTTCCTGCACCAAGTCCACGCCTCTGTCTCCTTGACGCCAGCACCTATTCGGACTGGCCTGGGACTACGAGGAGGCGGAGGGAGACAGCGCTGGAGCGGCAAACAGCCATGGGTGAGCCTGGGGGCAAATATCCATGTGTGAGCTGGGGGGGGCAAATATCCATGTGTGAGTGGGGGGGGGCAAATATCCATGTGTGAGCTGGGGGGGCAGACATCCATGTGTGAGCCTGGGGGCAAATATCCATGTGTGAGCTGGGGGGGCAGATATCCATGTGTGAGCTGGGGGGGCAGATATCCATGTGTGAGCCTGGGGGGCAATATCTCCATGTGTGAGCTGGAGGCAAATATACCCATGTGAGAGCTGGGGGCAAATATACCCATGTGAGCTTTTTTTGGGGGGGGGTGCAAGTAGCTGGTCTTGCCTAGGGCGCAAAATAGTCTAGCACCGGCCCTGCATATGGAGATATAAAAAGTAGTGCTTTTTATAGCCAAATATAACTCAAACCGGTTTTGAATTTAAACTAAAACGTAAATCACAAAGGATAAGATTTATCATCGATCCTCCATACAGGGAAGTAGGCATAAATGATTCATGCTAGTTACAAGGATTGATAGCTATTGTACTGGACTCCCTTTGAAGGTGAGCGCAGCTTAATCTATGTGGTTTTTCATGATCCACGTGTGAGAGTTAGTGAATCTATAAAAGGTAGAGGCCTTCATATTGCCCTTTGAGTTGACAGGCCAGCTTTGTGCAATAGAATTATGATAAGAACTTCCGTCCAAAAAACACTCCCTAGTTTCTCACCCTGTGAAGAGAACCTGAGCTCACCTCTCCTATACATTACCATGATGAGCAAAACCTGTCAAGCAACCAGACCCTAATAGCTGTCATAATGAAATTTTTTGTGATGGATTTAAAGACAAATTGTGACAGAAGAAATGTCCAGTTACTGTCCTTGGTTTTCTGGGAAGAGGAGTCTTCAAATAAGATTAAATGGAAATATGATGCAATATGAATTGATAGGGTTTCTAATATTATTACATTGCACACTGACATCTGGCAAAAATTAGCAAGAGGGGGGGGAGGGGTTGCCATTAGGTAAATGATGACCAGGTGACTGATAAGTGAGGCTGATAAAGATCGTCATGGAGAGAATGGGGCGAGACCTGTTTTGATGTGGGGAGCAAGTGAATTGATCACAAAACACCACAAATGCGCGGTTGCGATGTATTGGAATCAGGGAAATGGTGGTAAATGATCCGGGGAAAAGACAAAATTAAAAAAAGTATTTAGGCTGGTGTCAGACTAGCGTTTTTACGAGCAGAAGGAAGGTCCATGAGAATGCACATTCCTTCCACTCTGACCCCCGTCTGGCCACCTTGCTGAGCGCAGTTAGTGCGCTCAGCAAGGCTTGATCCTCCAATGGAGGATCGCACTTTTCAGCCCCGAACACAAGTCGTAGTTCTTCGACAGGGAGGCTTTCTAAATGGATGCTGTAGGGCAAGCAATTAGTGCACGCGCTACAGCGTGTGTGGCCAACCCCAAAGTGTCACGCTGCGACGGACGCCAGGAGGCACGTCAGTGCGCTCGTCTGACACCAGCCTAAAGGGACACTACCACTTACATAAGCAGTAATCAGATTACTTCTGCATTACAAATAAAACCACATTATAAAACACGATGCTCATCTTTTGTTTGAAGGAATTGCATGAAAAAAGGAAAAATAATAAAAAAAATTAAATCTGTTTCCAGTTTGTGGATTTTTCCCATGATGCAACAGTTACCAAAATTTGTGCAAAAGTTTTACTTTGTGGCTGTGCTTTAACTTATACAGTGTTTAACAGTTAATGGGGTGGAGGAGTGTGTGTTTAGAAAAGGTGGCTATTGTTCTCCAGGCTAAGAGATGGCAGCTGAATGAGATGTGACAGGGAGGTTAAAAGATTTCTAATCTATCCCCTGATGATGTCCTTTGAATACATCTCACACAATACAATGATCCGAGTCAGTGATCGACCCATAGACTACATTCTATAGCCAAGGCCACACAGTGAGGAGCAAGTGCTATAAAGATATTGTGGGGGAACAGATAACACAAAAGATCACACAATGGATGAGCTCTATATTTTATAGAGTAAAATATTTTCTTAAGAAAAACAGCAAAGCATGTGTAAGATATCAGCAAAATAAGCACAATAAGGACATCTTATTTTTTGGTGGTAGTGTCCTTTTAAATAATAGTCCCTTGGAGGCAAGAGGTATTTTGTTTGACAGAGGTACCATGGAACAGATATATGAAGCAACATGATACAGTAGATCTGGGCTAGGAAAGTGACAGACCAATTATCGGGAGGTGATATTCAGCAAATTGCAAATAATCGGTATTAGCTTTCTATTTGTGGATATTCACGAATTGGCCAAGTTGGTTCACTGCAGCTGCAACACACAAAGTCCTGCAGCTCAATGCCAATCCAGTATGGATTTGGGGCTTCTCCCACAGCAGGCTGACATCTTTGCTGTCCACCCTCACTGTAGGACCTCCTTTGCTCATGGACGGTAATGTGTTTGAACATGATGACAACTGAAATGAGGCTCTTCGCCCATCTGGCAGGTAAATGCTTATACAGAGATGCAGGGTTCTTTTGGACCTCTGAATCTCTGACACTGTATGTCCTACACAGGGGTCAGCAACCTTGGCCCTACAGATGTTTTGGAACTATATTTCCTATGAGGCGCTACCAGGCATGTACTGGCCAATGGGACTACAGGGAGATTCCCGGTGGGCCGATGGCGCAGTGGGCCAGTGTGAATGCTAGCTCGCACTGCCCTTATTGGGTGAAGTGAGAACTTCATCACCATCTGTGAAACAGAACAGTCTGCCAGTGTCTCATATTGGGGCCACCGTGCCAGTGAGACCCGCTGCGCATCCATCTCACCTTAAGATATGGTGCGCACTCAACCTCAGTGCTGTTGCATTGCTTTACCCAATTGCTCTGCAGCAAATCCGGCATCTGTAGAGTGATGGGTTGAGAGATCCGGTTGGTTTATATACTATTTTTGTGAGGGTTTGCATAATTAAAGTGGTCTGATATGTATGAAGTCCAAGGCTGATTTTTTTGTCCCAGTCCAGCCCTGGGCGCTACCAACCTATTGAGTTGAAGAGTATCATGGGAGACGTAGTTCCAAAACAGCTGGAGGGCCATGGTTGCTGACCCCTTACCTACAGGATCATATGCAAAGTCCACAGTCTGGACATGTCCATTAAAAAATAAAAAAAAAATAACATTCAATCTTTTAACTTAATTCATGAAATGGACATAATGCAATGTTTACAATTTCATTAAATGCATTCCGTTAATGGCATAATGTCAGAGTTGTGTCCCCCCCAAAATCCTTACAGAATCGACAGCAGGGATCTGCTATTGGCCAGAAATGCTAATGATCATCTGAATCTGCTCCCAAAAAAAATAAAAAATCAGTCTTTTATCAGGATAAAAGCAAGGATGCACAGATACCATCTTTTTAAGGCCACAAACGAATACCAATACCAATACTTTTTCCCCAGGAACTCCCTGATACTTTTAATTAATGTCATGTGACCACTTTCCAATAAATAATTTAGGATTTTGCTGAAAGTCTGTCGAATTTATGTTAATATTGAAATGTATGGCCACACATTTACCCACTGGACACCACACACATCGGATATATGTATGTATACATATACATCTCAGACACACATAGCATTCTGCCAGGTCCCTCTGGCTGGCTGCGCTTCAGCACGCAGTCGCCAGCATGTGAAGGTTTTAGCATGGCTCCGCTGGTGCCACAGTCTCGCAGACTCTGCAAAATCCCGCGAGAGTGCAGTTGAAAGCCCCAGCGGGCTTGTTACAACCTTCACATGCCACTGGCCACTACATGGAACAGGGCCAGCCAAAGGGGCCTGGCAGAATGCTGTTAGAGTACTCAGACAGTATCTGAGGCCCTGGGCGTCTGGCAAACAAGCCAGCCCAGTGCTGGCTTCTGGTATCAGTATTGGGGCATTTGCAGATACTAGTATCGATATCAGCGAATGCCTAGATAAAAAAGGGAATGGTAAAGGGTTTTGGAATACTGAAGAGAGTGAAGTGGAATTAACAGAGCAATCAATAGTTTACAAAGAAAGGGAAGAGGATCAAATTCTATAGTTAAAGGAAAGACATAAGTAAAATGAAAAGGGCTTGTGGCAAACCTATGTGGGGGAAAATGGTAACATGAAAAATGGAAAAAGCTAAACATGCGATGCTTGAAAAATAGAAAATTCCAAGGTGGCGAGTAACATAGAAATGAAGGGGCAAAGAATACACTGGAAAGAATGCACAGTGTCACTATATTTGTTGATTTTACACTCTGGCATAAATCAGTTTTCATGTTCCATTGTTATGGTCTATGAATGGGTTTCTGAGGTTTTTTTTTTAATATATCAGATACCAATCCCAAGGCGCTGATCAGTTATGCTGAATTGATTTATGTAAAGTCACTATTGCCTACACTGACCCTTTAAAGATTTCAATAAGGGTGAACTGCTGGAAAGGAGATATAACCCATGTCATCTGTAAGAGGTTACCTAGATGATTTAGAGAGGCTCAGACATCAGAATAGAGTCTACGCAACATCATGTACCATTCATAAAAATCAAGACACTGAGCAGATCTGTCATGTTACTTAACCTCAATTTATTCTTAAGCAAGTGATGTGACATTAATGCATTCAAGAGTCATGCAAGTTTGTTTCACATTGGAAACTTACTTATTAAAAGATCCTGTTGAAAGATATGTAGAACTTCGGCAACTGTCAAAGCTGCAGAACCACAAGAAGTCAGAAGAGGCACATAAAACAATTCAGACATGAAGGGGAATGATGTCCACAATATCTATGGAACTTTAACCTGTTTTTTGAGACATTTGACTTCTCTCCGGATTTGCCCATGTGAGAAATACAGGGTGAGCCAGTCAAACCTGCATTTTTGAAATGACTGTAAAAAATAAACAGATGGATATTTCAAAATTGTATTGTTACTATCTTAATGTACATTAAAAAGCATTTAAGAAACAACATTCACTGTTTAAAAATAACTCCAGTAAGATGGTGTCCTTCCCGATTGAGACATTCTTGTAGGCGATTTCTGAAACAGCCCATCGCATCACGGAGCATACGCTGAGGAATTCTCTCGATTTCCAACCGGATTCTCCTCTTGAGTTCCCCAAGCGTTGGAGGTCGTTGTTCAAAGACTTTACTCTTCAGGTACCCCCACAAGAAAAAAAAAAAAAAAAAAAAATCACACACTGAGGTCGGGCGATCGGGGAGGCCAAGAAATTGCTCCATTTCGGGATATCACCCGATTTGGAAAAACATTGTTGAGAACATTCATGCTCACACGGGCTGTATGACTTGTGGCACCGTCTTGCTGGAATAAGGTTTCATTGTTCATTCCATGTTGACGAAGCTGAGGAATGAAGAACAGATGCAACATTTCCGAATAGCGTTGTGCATTCACAGTAACTGCTTGCTCCCTGTCATTTTCAAAAAAATATGGGCCTATGATTCCCAATGAGGACATTGCGCACCAAACTGTTACCTTGCTTGAATGGAGTGGTGTTTGATGGAGTTGTTGAGGGTTTTCATCACTCCAATATCGGAAATTTTGTTTATTCACAAAACCGGAGAGATGGAAATGTGCCTCATCGCTCATCCACAGGTTGTGAACAAGGTCCTCGTTTTCATCAAACATGTCCAACAACGTTTGACAAAAACGCCGTCGAGCTGCAAAATCGTTTTCATTCATAGCCTGAACAACCTGAATTTTGTATGGGTGATGGTGTAAATCTAACCTCAAGATTCTTCGGACGCTCGTGTTTGCCATGCCAAGCGCAGCACTCTGTCGACGCGCCGATCTCCGAGGGCTTCTTTCCACAGCAACTCTCACGCGGTCAATATTCGTGGGAGTTCGCACTGATCTTGCACTGCCACCCCTTCTGCTTCTCGTTTCACCAATTGCTTCAAAGTTTGTCACCCACAATTTGATTGAATTAACAGACGGCACTGGCTTATTTCGATTAATTTGAAAATTCTTCCGGAAACGATGCTGAGCGGCTGCATAACTACCACTTTGGTAAAACGCTTTCACAGCGAATGAACGTTGTTGTTTAGACCACTGCTCCATGACGACTCAAATGCTTAGTTGTGGGGGACACAATGGTAACCTTGCTAACTCGCTCCGCCCACTTTCACGGCTCTCCCGCCCTTTTCAAAAATGCAGGTTTGACTGGCTCACCCTGTACTATATAGGTCGGACTATTAGAAGCTTAAATGTAAGAATACGTGAACATATTAACAACATTAAAAAAGGTGTAGACACTCACACCATTCCGCAGCATTATAAAGAAGCACATCATAAGGATCCAAAGGGCACCCAGTTTATGGCGATCCAACAGAGAAAAACGGGAGAGGAGGGGGACTTCCTAAAAAATATCAACAAAGCTGAAATGAAATGGATCTACAATCTCAAGACACTGGTCCCCAATGGATTGAACCAGGCCTACGAGCTCTATCACTTTCTATGACCTTTGTCCTTCTCACCACATCAATTCTCCTCTATAGCTCCTCTGTCTATTAATATGCCAACTTATGATTCTACCTATGCACTTAAGGCACAATATCCGCAAGCTAACCACTATGCGCCACATCTATATAGATTTCACATAAAGTCAGAGCACCCCACTCCTCCTTCCATCGTGTTCATTCCGTTATGATTAATAAGGTTTCCCTTCAACAGTATATCCCTTATTGATATGTCTTTCCCATCATTGTTACTCATTTTAGATTCATCGTAATTTTATGTTGTTTGCTCCCTTCAACTGAATTCATATTATTTATTGACACGCTTTCCTTCACCGATTATTACCCATTTTAGAATCATCGTAATTTTATCAATTATTTTAGAAAATTTGACATACATACATATATATTTTCCATTTTCTCTTCCTCCCCCGCATCTGGTAAAGACATTTTTCACCTACTTTGATAAACATTTTAATTAATTATTTTCTCAATCTGCCTTTATGCCAGGCATTTTTAGGGATTGAAATTCACCCATCGTTTCATTCTTATCATTGGCTCTGTACAATAATGCACCTTAACTACATTATTTCACTGTCTCTGAATAACATTGCACTTCAATTACACCATCTTATTGCTTCTGTTCAATAGTGCATCTAAATAGGACCATCCAGTCCGCAGTAAGGCTTCTTTAGGCTAGGGTCAGACTGAGGCAGTGCGAACGCGCGTTCTGGCGCACATAATCACGGCCGCACTAGCAGCAGATGACGGGCAATGACAGCCAATATACGAAGTACGGTCGCACAAAAGTCCGGCCGCGCAACGCAAGTGGAAAATGAACGCATTTTTTCGAGAACGTTAAACCGCTGGTACTGACGTACAGAGTGCGCTGCGGCCGCATAGCAGCGTGTGTGCGTGATTAGGAGATGTCAGACGCTGCTAGTGTGCGGCCAACATAACGTTCAACAGCCGGATTTCCCTAGACTTCTTTTCACCCCATCGTCATGAAATACGTCCAGAATTGCGCATCGTCTGACCACTTAAGCGTATTCCGTGAAAAAATGCGTGCGCACGCATCGACGTACATTTTGACGGTGGCCGCAGAAAATGCGCTCATCTGTCCCTAGCCTTATTCATTAGGATCCTAACATTTTCCTCCAAGAGCCAGTTCTGCAAGCAATAATGAAACCGAGAAAACAGAACCACTGTGGAACGCACCGCCATCTTGGAACGAACCGCATGGCGCCCCACGCATGCGCAGTACCGCCAGTGGCGGCCATCTTGACTTTCACATGCCGGACTTTGTTTTTTTTCACTTTCGATTTTACAACATAAGGACCACGAACTCCCACAGCAGTACACCGACTGATGAAGCGGTGACATACCGCGAAACGTGTTTCAGTGTACTTTGCCGTTTTAAAACCGATTTTATTTGGTATATGTATTTGCCTTTAAATAGGAATAAAACGTTTATATCACCATTGCGAACGTTCTTTCCTTTTGCTGCCCAGGCTACATTTTCAGAAGGTGACAACAATCCCAGGGCACCAGTTCATCCAACCCTTGCTGGGAATAGGCACGGAGATTCCTCACACCACAGGACTTTGCAAAGCCTCGCATCTTCACCGACGAAGAAAGGGAAATCTGACATTCCCTATCCAAGCTGCCAGCGGCCTGCATATCAAGTGATTGAGGACACTGTATCACGTGAGTGTAACGCATTTGTTGCCATCATATACATGCGTTTTAAGCTATACTGCTCTATGCCTTGTACTATTTTTCTCTTGGAGGCACTCTCATAACGCAGACTGACGGTGAAGGTCAACTGGATCACTTTTAGCTAACAAAGGAATAATCAGAAGGAAGCGCCGATTTTGCCCATAACCCCCGAACAACCATTTTACTACAATGACAAGCAATTCTAGCAATTATACGGGTATGTACAGATCCAATATAAAGCTTGGACCTGGACAGGTGAACAGGATATCAGTTAATCAAAGAGATTTAGCTGTCATTTTAGTGGTTTTGTGGCCAAATGGTAGAAAAACATTTAAGAGCAAAACAGCCGGTATTCCTTTAGCACAAATATTTCTGCAAAATAAATGTAAAATCTCTTTAAAGTCACCACTTCATAAATAATAATAATAATAACATGAGAAAACGGTCAGGTTAGTTAAGTCATGTCATAGGTACAGAGGTTGACATTGTAAATCGTAAACACTAGACTTTTTTTGCATAAATACGAAGAGCCTTGTAAGAAATTTAAGAAATGGGAATCATAATGGTATCGTGTTAGTTTTAAGGGGCATTACATGAACGCTTCGTAACGACTTATTCAAAAGTAAAAAAAAATATAATTTCTCACGGATGTAAAAAGAAAATATCAAGAAAACCCAATTTAAAATGGTTTATTTCAACCCTGCCAAAATAATATATTTATTAATGCATTATTAGTGGGAGAAAAAAAAAATCAATCCACTTTAAACCGGGAGAATACAGTTCTTCAGTTTCCATAGAAAGCAAAATTTCACTAATTAAAAATGTACTTATTTCAAAATGTGACAATTGAACAGAGAGGGACTAGATTTGTAGTGAAAAATTACAGAATCATTTAGGGGAGGATGGATTCATGCAAGGATCCTGGGGGAAGCAAAACTACAAAAAAGAAAGGGAAAATTTAGTTGCATAAAAAATAAGAACACTTTGTGTTAACAAAACAATTGGGGGGTTATTCGCCAACATCCATAGTTTACCAATGACAAAGTTCAGTCATTGAGAGGGAAATTGAGAACTCATCAGAAGACTCATTGATGACAGCTGCTGTTAGAATGTTTTGGGAAACATTGAGGTCTTGGCGATATTCGCAATGGTTGGAGAGAGTGGTAAACTACGGTGGTTAATGAATAACCTTGTTAAGACCTTCCAGTCTCCAAAATAGCAAGTTTAACAGTAAACATTTTAAATACACTGGGTGAAGATGTGTATATGGTTTCCTCACAGCTTGAATTCATACTTCACGTCATTAACTAGTGGTATCAGAGACTGAATCGTTTTTAAATTTGGAGAAAAACATATTCTTGCTGTGCTCAATTAAAAAAAAAAAAAAAATCAGACTTGAAGTTGCAACAGAAGGTGTACTTTGTATTTATTTTACTGAGCCTGTAAGACAGGTGTATTCCTTACATGTAAACATTGCAAAGTTTTTCTTTAATAATTCTATGCATTCTCCAGCTTTAACGCTCAACTCCCCAGCTTATAGTAAGAGATGTAAAAACAGAGCAAATCAACATTTGTGTGGTTGACCCGAAGGTGGGCTCGTCATAAAACTGGGGTCAGTGGGTGTAGTTATAATTTTGAAGCCTGTAATTGAGTTGGATAGGGATTTGGTCATTCCCGGCCAGTAGTGAGGAGCTTCAAGGCCTTCTGGAGATTCTGGACGGCAGTGCCCACATCCTCGTATTGTAAAGCACTGCCAGCGTACTTGCAATATTTCTGAGCTCTGGCATAGTCTTCTGGTGTCAAGCGAGCATCACCAGCTAAAAAGAGAAAAAGGAAAAAATAGACAGAAGTAAATCGACACAGCAAGGGCTCACATGTTCTAAAATGTCCATAGAGTAAAATAGTTACGTTTCCTAAAGATTCATGGGGACACCAGCTTTAAAGGGGTTTGTATATACACAAACATTAAGAGGTTTAAGCGGCAGCGCCTGTGAAGTAAATCGGGTAACTATGGGCCACAGAAAGATTAAAAATCTAAAACATTTTATAAATAACATTCTTTTTCTAAGGGATAAGGTCAGCTGGGACTGTAGTTGGTTCATCAAAAACAAAATAAAGTTAGTGTTTATGACAATTACAACACCCTTAATGATCCATTACAATGTTATTCCAATAAACAAGGGGAGTTGACAAAAACAGAAATGTAAAATGCTTAAGCAACTTAATACAAATAATCATATGCTCTTCCACACCATTAGTCAATCTCATTCATACATACCACCAAATACAAACATAACAAACCAGCCACACACACCTATATGTACATGACAAGCCTCACAATATTTGAATTTCACGTCCAGTATATAGCCGACAACGAGCATTATTCTCTAGTGAACACCAATGTTAGCGTTCAGATTTGTAAGCGTTACCGGCAGGATAAGGTACTAACGCATGACCCACATATTATATTCCTAACGCTAAATCTGTAAGAAATCACTTAGTGCATCGGGGATTGCGCTAGCTTCCGCGATCTTACTGTACTTTGCGCATTCTATACTTAACACGGGGAGCGCAATCAGTAATTTGTAATACCTTACGTATGTTAATACTAAGTCCTAACGCTAATTACAGCAGGGATGCGCGAGGCAAAATTTTTGCTACACCTTAACCCTTTCGCTGCTGAGCCTTTTCACACCTCTGTGCTGAAGTCATTTTTACCGGTTTCACTCATCATGTTTAAATGCGATTTGAAGTCACATTTTATTATACAACCCAGACATATTATATATCGTTCTTTCCGGGAGACTCGGCAGATTCATAATATATCATTATTATATGTATACGTTATGTCCTGTCTGTATATAATAACATAAAATGCAATAAAATTTGAATTTTCAATAATTTACAACGTGTAAAGTGTTTTTTTTCCCACATTTTAACATGCGAGTGTTTGCGGTTATATTTTCTATGGGGTGCGCTTGTTAAAAAAGTTAGAAACGGGGAATCGTTACTTTTTTGGGGGAAAATTACGTGTTTTTTCCATCGCCCCCCATAGAAAAAATCGTTAATGCAGCATCATTGTTCACATAATTGAAATGGGAACAATATTGCTGCATTAATATAAAAAAAAAAAGTTAATTTTTTTTTACATTTTTTAATATATATTTTTTTTAAACTGTACATGGTCATGTTCGGTATCATTGAAAAGGCCATGCTCTGGCCGTTCCAATGATATCAAACACTAACCCCTAGCTGTCACGGATCGGGAGATAGGGGGTTCATTGGAACCCCCTATCTCCACCATAGGTGGCAGCAAGGGGTTAATTGCGGGACTGGTGCCATCGCGCTATGCGCGATGATACCAGTCATTAGGGGGATATCCCGGAAGCTTGGCCGACATCCAAGATGTTGGCCAGCTCCGGGAGGGGACCGCGATATGGCGCATGTTAGCGCCATATCGCGATCCAGCCCCCTAGGGGTTAAAGACAGCCGCCGCTTGGAAGGGCAGGCTGTGCCCTTCCAAGCGGTGTCTGCTTTTACTGGCTGGCCCGCACGGATGGGAAGGGGGAGTGGTCCGTCATGCACGATGACGTTTATTGTGCCCGCAGGGGTCCCGGAGGCTGGGCTGACATCGATGTCAGCCCGCACCGGGGGGCCGCCAGAATCCCGGCCGGTCGCCGCTGCACATGGAGGACGCGCTCAGAGCGTCTTCCGCAGCAAAGTGGCCATGCGGCAGGACGCACTGAGCGCATCCTCCGCATGGAAAGGGTTGAAGCTGGTTCTAAAATGATTCTACATTTGTAAAACCATTTAGCACCCCCTAAATCCCTCCCAATAGTTCAGATACCACTCATCCCGCATCGAGAACGGTGGCCCGATCCACCACTTGTCACCAAGAACAGAGTGATACTGGTAACACGTAGTTCCTTGTCTCCCTCCATAAGCACGCTGCTGCACGATCTCATGAGTGCAAGATCGCTCATGGCTCCTGGCCCAGAAGGCCACATCTCCATGGAGTCCTATGGATTCCAGGCGGTGATATGCGTTGTGGCGCTACCGCGAGTATCCCAGCGGTTAGCGCTGCGTTTCAGGGCAAGGTGCTGAGGTAGCGCCTGCCCTGGAATGACACGCTAAAATGGGGACGCCACGAGAAAACACGCAGGTGCAGATTCCCCCGTTAGCGTGACTATTTTAGCGCACACTAAGGAATAGGGCCCAATGCGCTTAATGTAAGTGTCTACGTTCCTGCTTGCCTGTTCTAGCGTTCACCTAGTTCTACGCTTGCCTGTACTAGCAAGCTGCTAGCCCTGTGCTTGCTTGTACTAGAAAGCAGCTAGTCCTCTGCTTGCTTGTATTAGCAAGCGGCTAGGTCTATGCTTGCTTGTGTGTGGCTAGCATGAAAATAATAAATAAACCACAAACCCTGGAACCAGGATAGAAGTAAAGATAGATTGGTTTAATTGGAGTGGCTAGTTTTGTATGAGTGCATTACCGGGCATCAAATTCTGTTCGCATGTATTGGTAATCGTGTATATTTGCAAATATGTAAGTGGCTAGTTCTAAGTTTATGAAAGATTAAAAGGTTTCATCTTAAAGTAAATCTTTTTCCTCTGGATTCTTAAGTCAATAGGTCTATGTCAAACCTGTTCAAATAGTGCTCTTCATTGTAAGGCACTTCTGGCAACCATTTATAAGTGGGTAAATCACGCTAAAGGTTAAACGGATACACAATTGCGTATGTGCAAGAGATAGCTGCTGTTTATGTCAACAATAATTGAAGATATGCAAGCTTTTCATTCGTCACTTGGGCAAGATGTGCCACTTGTTTTGTTTCTCTGTTGTTCTCCTCTTACAGATTGACTTTTATAGATGCTCGTATTGTCCGCTCCTCTTTACAATGAGAAAGCCAATACCTTTGAGAAAGGTTTGTCCTTCAGGTGTGACAGATGAAGGCGACTTTCATTCTGAAGTAAACATTTCATCCAGTCCTGCACCAGACAGAGACCCTGCCACACGCATTACGCATTAAGCCCCCAAGCAGGCTCCTGTTGACGTTGGAAGTCTACATATTGAGATCAGGTAAGTGAATGTGTGTCATTCTCCCACAAACTGTTGAAAGTGACTTCTGAAAAGGACTCCGTGCCTGTAGTAAGGTAAACAATGTCTCAAACCTTAAGGGATTATAGCAAATGTTTAATAGAATCGTATCTTAAAATATGCAGTGAAAAGGCTTTTTGTGAAGCAGTGGAAAGAGCTCCAGGCTTATCGCCATTAAGCTATAATGAACGATATAGCAAAGCCATTATAAAACTACCTGATGTGCATGGATATCCGCCTATATTTAGAATCACTTTAAATGCCGCAGAGTGTTCCTACCTGCCTCTTTCAAATGAACCACAAAGCCCTGTATTTCCAATTCATTTTGGTGCCAATTTGGATGAACATCCATGAAAAGGGGATTGTTGTCCTAAACATTTCCATGTCAGTCCTAGAGAAGCAGGTTTCCAGCTCATCACATGACAGAATCAACAAGGCCCAAGCATGCCAGAGTCTCTTAATGCACTCCATCAAAAGGTAACATTTTGCATTAATTTATATTCGTGTAACGGTCTTTGCACCAGTTATATTTCTTATAGGTAGATATATAAATATATTTATTTTCAGGATTTTCCAATCTGATCCCCAGGTTCAGGACCACATCATTCCATTTTTTGGGATCTGAAATCAGCCTTATCAAGCCAATCCGTTCCGAGGCCCCCTACCCGGTTATACATTTCCCCTGGTGATGCCATGGAAATTCTTGAAGGTCCATGTGTTAATCTGCAAAAAGCTGACTGGGCCAGGGTTATTTAAAAAAGTAATGCATTCCTTGTTGTAGCAATAGTATCCCTGGTTAGAAAACGGAATTCAGCCAATGAGGTGGCTTTACACATGAAGCCCCACTCGACAGAAGTTAGACACGTGAATAGATTTTGGCTGATCAGAGATGCCCTGTTGACCAGAGATGTTCTGTTGCTCTAGGCCAGTGGTTCCCAACCGCAGTCCTCAGGTACCCCTAACAGGCCAGGTTTTCCAGATATTTGAAGCCGAGCAAAGGTGATCTAATTTACTGCTCAGTGATTGGGGGATTCAGTCTGCTTTTCCCCAAGGTGATCTGCAAAATCTGGCCTGTTAGGGGTACTTTAGGACCTCGGTTGGGAACCACTGCTCTAGGCCCATACCATGTTGGCTTATGCAAGAATATTCCACATAGTATGGAGTGTTTGTATGTGTCTTCAATAGTGCAGAAGTGGATGCCAGGAGTGTTCTTTAATTTTCGTTAAAGGCACGGATCCATGGCTTTGTGGGGGGTGGGTGGGGGAATGGGAAAAAAAAAAAACCACAAAATAATTCACACATTATATAAACTTCAGTAGCACAAACAGCCACAGCCCTAGAATCTCAGCCCGTCATACACCCACACTCCTCTCATCCACTTCTGCACTACAGAAGATGCACAACACTCCATACTAGGTTGTGTATTCTTGCACAAGCCAACTTTGCGTGGGGTTTGAGCAAGATTGGAGAGGGGCATCTTTGATCAACCAAAATCTATTTGCCTGGCCAAATACGTCAGCCATTGAGTGGGGCTTCATGTCGGCACATACCCTATAAGTTTGGTCAAAGTCCTCTGTGGCCACATGTAATGGACTGGGAGCTCATTTGCTTACAGGAAGTGGCAGCATGTCATGACGGGACCAGTTCAGGTGCAGCCCAGCACTGGTAGAGTTTACAATTAAAAGGTCAAAAAACAAGAGATGGGTGCCGTTGGGGGTCTTCAGAAATAAATTTTTAACCCCTCAGTTTTCCCACCTTCCATTCTAGGGTATCCCAATAATTTATATATATTCAGTATACACATATATATTCAGTGGAGTACATTTACAGTCCTACTTAATTATCGGTGCAGAGGCCTCAGGTTTTATGTAGCATACCAAAATTTTAAATAAAAAAAAAAATGACTGGGCATTATGAACAACCGCATACAGGAGTGCTTTAAAAAGCGGGTCTGTGTATACTACCTGCTGGGAAGCGAGCAGCCAGGACGCTCAGAGAAGCGCATTCTTTGAAAAAACAAGCATGGCTTCAATCCAGCCATTACTGGAAGCGGCTAATCTTATTTTTACAGGACCAGCTCTCAAACGCAGTTTTGTTATGTTCAACGCCTCAGATTTCTATATAAGTACAAGTCAACCAGACTCAATAGAAAAAAGAAGTTTCAGAACACTAACTTTCAAATGAGTGACTTGGGGGTGCAATCTTACAGCCAAGCATTTCTGCAAGGTACCTTAGGAGAATATACACAAATGTAAAGAATAGGACAGACACAGAACTACAACAGGTTATAAAACCAAAGCAATTTATATATAAACACACACGAAACACAAGAAGGCAAACTCACACAGCTGAGACAATTTGAGACACAGCAACATAATCCAAACTCAAAACACTCACACATTTGATAAAAAGAGGAGTTGTGATCCTCCCTGGAGTTTTCCAGCACAAACAATGTTCCTACGCAATTTGCGTAGCGTAGAAACCTCAATTTGAGCCCTGCGACAGGTCTCGCAGACTTTACATACGCCAGTTCCGTAGCACCTATGCATAATGATGGATCAGAATTGTGCAAACACTGAAAAAAGCCTGTTCAAAGAAGACATGTGTGCAAGTTTCAGGGTTACATTTTTTAGAGAGAATTGTCATTGTATGAGCCTTCGCCATCATTTTTGAGACATTATTTCTGTTTTCGGATAGATGCAGCCGTGCTGACAAGCTGGGTAGTCTATTTGCAGCTTTCTTTGAAAGTGTGTTATTCTTTAAATAAACTCGATTAATAAATTTGTTGTTTTATTGTAATTCTCCGAGCGTGTCCACTACCAACTGGATACATAGACAAATACACAAACACACTAGTGACATATATAATATTGTAGAGATTTTAAGCTGGAAGACCAAATAACACAGATTGATCCCAGACACAGAAGCCTATAACAAGTTTCAATTTACAGATAAATTACGCCAGTTCAGGTTCATGTGGTGCACCCTACAATAATTTGAGAAGTGGCGTGGCGCCTCTATTAATCTAGCCAGCAAAGAACGCTCAAAAATACATCGCCCTGTAGCTCATGTGGTAGCAATCCTAAAGGGGCAGGGGAGTTGGGGCCTGGAGGTGTCAATGTGACATCATACTACAAACATTATGATTTGTGAATTCACAACACCCAAGGTACAGGTTTCCCATCCATTATTAAGCAACACTTAAATTCATAGTTTGTTTCTTCGGGACACTTTAGCTTTTCTTTATTTATTCTTGACACAGTAGCTGCAGTCTCTTCCCTGGGATTCCACTTGCTATGGAATGTAACACCAGTTGATAAGGCTCACCCTGCCAAGAGCAGCTATGGTTGATGTTAGGCCACCGTCCCCAGTCATCCTCTGCCACCATCTTTCTACGCTAGTTTAAATAATGATGAGGGAATGATATGACAGCAATGTGACAGTATATCAGTATCTACAGGTGTATGTTACAATTCTGGGGAAGCATCAGAAACACCAAACTGGGCTCAAAGCTCCCTTCATGAGGGGCAGAAGTAAAGGGATAGTGAGGTGGTTCCCAAACCCTGGTGCCACAAATAACCCTAACAGGTCAGGTTTGCCAGATATGTGAAGCACAGCACAGGTGATATGATTTGCTGCTCAGGGATTGCAGGATTCAGTCTCCATTTCCCCAAGGTGATCTGCAAAATCTGGCCTGTTAAGGGGACTTGAAGGACAGAGTTGGGAACCACTGGAATAGTGCGATTCCACGGATATTCCATTATGCATAATTCTCATAGTTAGCATAGATAATTTCTAGCTAATATCTAGCTCCTGGTCTCAGTGGGAAAAACTCAATTTGCATAATTTCACATAGGAAATACATTTTTCAAATTAGCCTCTGCAGGCTTCTCTCAAGATGTAGAGAAGGATTTCTTTAATGCATCATTATCTTAAGAGCTACCCATAATACTCTTAAAATTACTAATTGGTACTATAATAATAATAATAAAAAAAAAATCATGGAAGGGATCCAAGCGTGAGGGGACCGGCCTGCCCATCATTATGTACTATGCTGGAGAATTACAGTCAAATGATTTAAATCTTTCTGAATTAGGGACACCAAGTATAATTTTATAACTTGTCTTGCCTTCTTTCGATTATCAAAAAGGCTAACAAAAAGCAATACCATAGATACTTGAGTATAACGTGACCTGAAAATAACGCGATGGATTGAGATTTATTATGGAAATGAAAGAATACTCAAGACTCGAATATAACGCAAGGAGCAAAATATTACTGTACCGGTAAACAATTAAAATCCTTCCAGGTTCTCTTAACACAGTCAGGCTTCCCCTCAGGACAGGGTGCTCTGCTCTAGAATGATTGCAGTTGTTACTACGTATGAAGCCGCTGGCCACCCATCTCCTTTACTAGCGATTAGATGGCCGGCGAAGGCGAGCGAGGTGAAGGATTGGCTTAAACCAAGCGTGCCCTCTGACCGTGATGATCCCAAATCACCCGAGTCTGGGAGTTCCTGAAGTGTTTGCAAACATCTGGGAGCCCCGCATTCACTTCAGTGAGACTAACGGAACTTCGGGGAGACTTGGAATCCAGAGCAAGTTTTTTTTTTTTTCTTACACGCGGTGCAGATGTCTGGAATAGAACACGACCCCTCCAATTTTAAGGTAAATTTTTGACACCAAAATCTAGCAGTATACTCTAGTATCTACAGTACTTGTTATACAAGACTGTGGTTGGAAAAGGATTTAGGGAAACGAAATCCTTCTGAAGAATAAGGACAGAACCAGGCACGTCCTTATCTGCTAATAAACCTTTTTTTTTTTTCATTTTCGTTTGAGAGAATATGAACTTTTTATTAAAAGGTTGCTCAGATCACATTTCAAACTGAGAAATGGCACCAGAGCCGCTTACCAGAGCATAGCCTTGTCTCAGCCAGGCTCTATGCAAACTGTATCTAGCACAGTGCACTGGTTTCAGGGAAATGATTTCAGTGCCAAGACTTTGGGTCGATTGACATGCTCACCTGATCACAGCAAACCAATTATTCTGATAGACTCCCCCCAAAAAAGCTCTCCAGTCCCTCGGCCATTCATGTACGGGTTTCCTTCTCCTAAAACGATTATTTTAATGCAGTTTATTCCCTAGTGTAAGGTTAGCTGCGTAGATAGACTAAGAAGATTATTCAGAAAGGACTGAACTCTTCACCGTTCGGTGCAATTTCTTGGCAGTTTTTCTATTTAGAAAGAAGTCAATTCGCCAAATACTGGCGAATTGACAGCGATATGCGGTGCAGTACACCAGTCTTCGGTGAAAGCAAAATTGTCCCTCAGAGAAGTAATGGTCAATTTATTCAGAGAATACAGAACTGCATCGAAGTGACAGTGAAATTGTCCTGATTTTCGTGGATTCACCTGTTTAAACCAGTCCTATTGAATCACATAGACTTCAATGAAATATATATATATTTATATTTATTTTTTATTCAACCATTTTCGGTAAAATGCCTTTTTTTTTAACCCCTTTTTGGATTTTTAGATTACATTTTTGATTCAATTTTTTTAAAGGCTTTTATTCTGTCACAGAACTTATTTTTTAAAGGACCTTTTTATTATTTACACACATTTTAATCCATTTTAATTGGTTTAAACTCCTATTCGAAGGATAGCAGAGTTCGGTTTTTTTTCTTCTGCAGTTCAGCGGACACGTGGCGAACTACAAAAGCACAGACATTTTGGTGCTTTCTGAATATTCAATAAACCCTTAAATATTTTGGATATTTACAGTTCAGCATCATCCATTTTTTTTTTTTATCCCAGCAAGTTCAAAAATTTAAATAATTGAAGATAATTGCATGATATTTCTCAGATTTTTCACTAGCAAGTGTATGTTGTTGAAAAAAAATAATAAACATTTATTTCACTCCTGGGAGGTGTAGTTAACAGTTAAATGGAGGGTAAAACAGTAAACTGGCATTTGGATTATTTTAATCTTTTAGCTTTCTGAAATTAAAAATGAGCAAGTTTACATTTTTTCCTTCCATGTATTTTTTTTCCCTTAAAGAAAAATAATGCTAGGATGATCAGTTCGAAACTCTAGATGGTATCCCGTTGTCTGTATTATTAGAACACTGCCTGCATTATTTGCATACAGGCAGAAATGGCAAACACCCACCATCATTTACTGGCTTGTGGTTCAGTCACGGCCAATACTTTTTATCCATGAAATTCTAGAGGTGCATCATCAAATTCTTCCTGCTGAGGCCCAACTACAGCCGTATCAAACCATAGGCAATGTTGTGTCTCTTAGGAGGGGGACACAATCATGTCATTTTGGTTGTTTGCACGTGATATTTGTTTCCTCTATGAAGACAAACAAAATACAATGTCTAGTCTAATGTGTAGGAATCCAATTGAGGACAAGAGATTTTCCGATTTGTCCAAAACATGTCAGTGTGAACACCAATTAGGATACTTCAAATTGAGATGGAAATCCAGGCACATTACTCATTGTGCCAAGGGGGATACTGACAACACCTTCCTGGCAAGACTTCACTTAAGCCAAAGAGAGGTTGGGTGTTTTGGTAGGGGAGATCTGACTGATGGGAACAGACTGATCTGATGTACGTGGAACATGCTTCTGGTAACACCTTTCATACTTATCTTCAGGAAAATAAATAAATTTGCTTGGAGTCATGATGATGGTTAATTGATAGGGGTCAAGCAGGAAAGGCAAAGGTTTGGAGTCACAAGATAAATGATCTGTGCGTTCAAACCAGCATGGATTGATCGGGATTGGGGACGTCAACAAGGGAGTGAATGGAAACGCTGTAGTAACCAGTTCTTTACCTTCATTCAGCTCAGGCAAAAACTTTTCATTCTGCATTGTATAATTCCAAGTCACCCAGGCTTAAAGGGTCAATGTGATGACTCTATTTGGAGTCTGCTGTGTGTTTCCATTAAATGGTATTATTCATACGGAGTAAAAGGTTCTTTTAATTCAGACACCAAGGGACTCCTTTGGAAATTAAACGTTTCACTGCACGACACCAATGTTCATATATACCCGATTAAAAAAAAAAAAAAGAGAAGAGAAGCTACAAATGACTAAAATCTTTCACTCCCAAGTTATCTCCCGTACATATAAATCATTCCACGAAGTGGTCCTGGTGCTGTTTAGAACAGGCAATCCGATATCTGTTGCAGTTTTCTCTGTCTATAATTTCTAATGTTCTGGAACTCCAGAGCGAAAAGAAAATAAGATCTCTGTTTGATGGAACAAATTAATTCCAGCTCTCGCCAGATCATGTTTGCTGTAGGATTTTAAGAAGGTCACCTATGATTAAGCTTATAATGCAGATAGGAGTGAAGATTGCTACACGACCTACTGATGGGGGGGGGGGGGGAGAAAGACTGCTCGCTTTTAAAATCTATAGCTGAAGAGGCTTATTACAATAAATGGCCGTGTAACAAACACGCAGAACGTGCATCAAGAATTACTGATGAATATGCAGGTGTGCTGCGTGTATAGTTATAAAGACCATCCTAGTAGAATTCAAATTAAGCTGCTAATGAAATATTTGTCTCGTTAATGATGACAAAATAAGTTAAGCAGGCGCCTGAATAAAGATAAAACATTGCTAACGAGTTTCTGATCATATTACTCATTTGTGGTTATTGATTTGTGGACCTTTTTAAACAGAACTATCAGTACCCATATGCATTCAACCAAGATAACGCAGGAGAATTAGAAGGGATGTTCCACATATCAAACACATATACAAAACACACACACCTCTAGTAATCATACTCCTGCACTCACGTGTGTTGGGAGGGAGAGAGACTGTGTGTGAGAGTGTGTTATGGGATTAAACATCTATAAAATATACACAAATCTCAAAAGGCAGCCTATACATTTGATCTCTAACATTCTACTAGAACACTGACAAAAAATAAAGCTCTTATGTTTTTTTATTTGCAAGAATTTATAGGAGGAGAATATTTTAGTTTACCCTCTAGTCTGACTTATTCTCAAGATTTCCATAAACCAAGGAAGGAAATTGAGGTGCAGACCCCTTGCTCCCTGGACTAAAAGGGACGTCAATCACATTGTGCTGAGAAGGCCCAAAAACGACAAAACAAAAAGATGGTCTTTGTTTTCTATCGCAGAGCAGATTTGCCAGAATTTTTGGCTCTGGACAACCCTCATGGTTGCCATCAGACAATTCATCAATAATGAGACATAACAGAAGAGAGACAACTGGGGTTTTTTATTAATACTTCTATTTCTGTTAGTAAGAGGTTCTTTCGGCCTGACATGTATTGATAAAAATAGACGTTTGCCCTACAAAACACACCGTTTCAAAAACCACAAAACAAATCGTAGGGAAAAAAAAAGACTTTGTAGCTCAAGATCTATTGCTCAAAATAGATTCAAATTGCTATGGGATTTTTTTATATTTTTTTTGAGTGACCTATTAATAATAACAATGCCAACATGCCGAGCACTTCTTATTAGCAGAGGTAATGGATCCATTCCCAATACAATAGTAGGTGAAAATGTTAAGTGCAACTGCAAATGGCTTCATTACAATGTAATTTAAGACAAGCCCAGAGGGAAAAAAAGATTGCTTCCCATTAAAAGTGGCATTTATCCAAGATTCGACAGAGTGGGATCCCTCAGCCAAGAGTGAAATCACGGTACTTGCGAGACCCAGTAGGTGCAAGAACGTATTGCAGGCACACCATCCATGCTAAACATTCAGTATTCCACAAATCCATGGGATTTTAGCACTTCAGCAAGTACTCTTATCCTCTGGCAGCCTAGAAAAATGCTGCCTCATACCTCATAGAAAGAACCATTTAAAGAGTCATAAAATAAATTGCACAGCACTGCATCTTCTTACCACACGCCAATGTCTAAAACGTACCTGGAGGTTTTGAGTTATATAATGACGGATCTACTGAGGGCAAATTTTGTGGAGTTGGTTGTACAATGGTGTTACTTTCTACACCTAAAAAGAAAGCAAATTTTAATTGAAAAAAACCATACCATCACATTAATTATCTAGCATATTTACTTGCGTCTGTATTGCAGACAATGGATCAATGTTAACAACAGTCATGATTGGAAATCATCTACTTCATAATCCTTGCCTTGCTGTACATAGGTTATTCATGCGAATATAGGAGACATTAATTTGCTCTTGGCTTTATTTCATGATCGCACGTTCTTCTAACCTCCAAACGGTATTTCTCCAAGAAATACTGACTCGTTTAACCTGGGGTTATGTGATTTACTTTTGCAAAATCACATGATACACACTGATAAACCCCACAAAAAAATCCCATGGGCAACTCTCAACCCACGGTGGAGAGGGTGGCACCATCCACAACTTCCTCTCGCGCAGAGGAAGAATTTAAACAAATAGTTCCCAGTGTATCTGTATGCTTCATCTGTGTCTCTCGCGTGAGCCTGTGACTGGGACTTGGACTTGCTGGGTTCCATGGAGTCCTATGGACTTCAGTTTCTGGTACCAGCAGTGGCGCAGGTTGCTGCAGACATCAGGCCGTGCTTCCTTTTAATTCTACGGACAGCCACTAATAAAGCAGTTGGTGCAGAATAGGTGTGGTAAAAAGGGAGGTGAAGAAAATAATCGTTATTTTTTCCATTTACCATCTCCCCTATTACTATCAGTGGGAGATTAGAGCCCCAGGTTGGTTAAGTGTGGAATATAAAATTTGCAGTAGCCACCTCGACAGTAAAGTCAACTAAACCCTACCATACTGCTGAAGTCACTGTCGTGCTATGATGGAGTTTAAAAGGACATGCATGCTTTGCTAGTGTGCTTTAAAAAATGTGCAATGCCTTTTGAATGAGTCAGCGGTGTCATTCGACAAGCATAAAAAGCAAGTAAATATGATATTTTTTCATATTTACCAGCTTTTCTTTCTTGGTGTTTTTCATGACCAGCTCAGAAGGCAATTTGAGCAATCCAATCAGTGTGTATACCTAGGTATATATAAAAATGCACTGAGCATGTGCGGCAGAATTGCTCCTCCTCCCTCCTGCAATGTGAGCTGGGGGGAGGGCGGGGCTGAGTGACATTCCAATCTGTAATTCTTTCACTCCCAGCTAGTGGAGAGACAGGGAAGGAAAGAAATCAATAAACACAGGGAGAAAAATAGCAGCGAAGAGGGCCAGCAGAAAAAAAACCCAGAAAGACATATCAAGAAATGGTAAGCAAGAAAATAAGCAAGATAAAGCAGAGAAAGCGCAAGAACAGGTGCAGTGAGAGAGAGAGCGCAGAAGAGACAGTCAGCACAAGAAAGAGTGTGTGAGCAAGTGACTGTGTGCAAGAGTTGAGGGAGACAGAGTATGTAAACGATGAAAGAGCACGAATGAGCGTGTCAGCTAGTCTGTGTGATTGATTTATGCTTTCACAGTTGCAGAGATAGCAAATATTCAGTTCCTCAGGATCCCCAGTCTGAGGTCCTGAGCTGCACAGGGTTTCACGTGCACAGCTTGTGCTAGCTCATGTGAAGCTTTGATGGGCGGAGTAGTGGGCGTGGAGGAGGCGGGGAATATACAGGAAGTGGGAGCTGAAGAAACACCCCTAGCTGAGTGGTGTGGCCAGAGAAGAGGAAATGACAGTTTAAAAGAAAATATTTTTTTTACATATTCTTAAAACTTTCATTGATTTATTCTAGTTTGTCGTTAGGTATAAAAAGGTTTAAATGTCAATCTAATTTTTATTTTTTCTAGACATGCATATCCCTTTAAGAGAAGTACAGGAGACTAGTCCGAAGAAAAGTTCATAGATTACATGGAAAAGGAACTCTTACATCAAGGTCTGAAGTATGAAAGAAATTTGCAAAGAGTCACTACATCCAAGTGAAGGTTCACGGGCATTACGAACAATGAACATGAAGCAAATATGTACATGAAGCATTCTTTGTAGATATCAGGAGGATTTCCCTTTGATAACGAACCCTAATATAATTGGAGGCAATCACGTTAATAATTTAAATGATTCAAAAAAAATAAGCTGCTTAAGAAAAAAAGGAAACACCTTGTCCAATCAGTAGAATGGATTCGTGATGGAAAGATTAAAAATGGATTTAGTAATGAGGTTTTGGGAAAGGGGAAAAAAAAAAAAAAAAGTCAAATGCAAGGTACTGACACCAGAAAGTGAACCAACAGAATGTTGAACAGATTTATGGCTACACAAGCAGTAAAAAATAAACTGTGTTTGTTGCTATTTCACTGGTGCAGAAAAGACTTCCTCAGCATTCCAGTTCTGGCTGACCTTTTGAGTGGAATCAGGCTGATCTGCTTATGGCTTATTCTTCTCTGTAATAGCACTAATGGGCTAAAACCCCTAAGGCTAGGTCAGACTAATGTATTTTTCGCGTCTTCTGTCAAAAAGTGCGTCTGGACGCATGGACGCACTTTTTGACGGAAGACGCGATGGTGGTCATACAGTGCGCAATAGCGTCCGTGATTTTATACGGATCCAAACCAGGAAACTTTTGGTGTCTGGATGTTATGTAGGCCGGACATGTGCAGCATCTGACGTCTCCTAATCACGCACACACGCCGCTATGCAGACGCAGCGCACTCTGTGCGTCAGTACTAGCGGTTCAACGTTCTTGCAAAAATGCGTTAGTTTGCCGCTTGCGTTGTGCGGCTGTACTTTGTATGTTGGCTGTCATTGGTCATCATTTGCTGCAAACACGGACGTAATAAAGTGCGGCTAAACGCACGTTCACACTGCGTTAGTCTGACCCCAGCCTAAATGGTTCGAAGCAGGGATCTGAAACTCTGCCCCCCAAGATGTCGCTTGCCTACAATTGCCAGAATTCTTTGAATGCAATAGATGGCTGGAGCATCATGGGAGTTGTACTTTAGAAACATCTGGGAGGCCAGGGTTTGAGATCCCTGGTTTAAAGGGTACACTAGGGTTCTATCATATTGCTAACACCCTGCATGTCAAGAATAAAAATCCCTTATTCAGCAGAAGTAGTACTGCAGATTAAAAACTGAAATAAAAAGGTGAATGGTATATGTAAGACTTGTTCCCCAAACCGGGTTAAATTATTGCATCTCTATTGGAGAATTTGACAGTACTTGCACCAGCTTTCTAACAACTATTATATGCAGTATTGAAGAAAAAAAATTACACTTTTTGTAAGTAGACTTAATACAGATTTAATACCCCTCCCCTGCTCTTTTTGTTTGAATAAAAGATGTGTGCAAGCAACAAGTGGATGCGTAGTTTTGAAATCACTACTTGAGTGTCTCATATCTGCATCCCGATATCGGCCAAGGAGTGAGCCAAGATACCAACAGTCACAGGTTCGAAATAGATTGTATCGACTCACGAAGGATCAAGGTTCCTATGTACAAGTTCCCCTTTAACCCCTTCACAACCAAGTGATTTTCAAAAAGAAAAAAAATCAGAAACCAGTGATTTTTTTGTAAAATAAATTTTTAATTCTACAGTAATAATTACTGTAAATAACCTATTTGGCCAGTAGATAAGAGGTTTGAGCAGCAGGTCTATTTTTTTTCCTCCCTGCATCGGCTGCTGAAAGTCCAATATTTCAGAGCATTCATCAGCTGTTTTTAGAGTTTTAGCTCTTTGAGCATTATGTACACAGGGCTAAATCGTTGGGGGCACCTTCTCCAGCCCAAAAGCAAACAAAAATAATTTGCTGCAAATAAATTTAATTTGCTGCAGATCGAGATATCTCAATATCAGGGAGCCGCATGGTGCCTTTGAAGCCCAAGATATCGCGATCTCGGTAGTGAAGGGGTTAAGGGTCGATTCCCTGTTTTATCCCTTTTAATCATATAGCTTAAAATATTTTTTCATGAAATGCATGAATTTATTAAAACGTATAATAGAAAAGTGATCTGTGCATTAAAAACAAAAAGCTTACGGGATGTGATTGCACATTATGGAAAAGAAGCCTTAAACACAAACATTTTAAAATGTCAAAAAGATAAATTCAATGAACAGCGTATACACAGGAGTGTGAACACCGAGCATACACTTTCAGCATCTACAGCAGAATTCCCAAACCTGTCTTCAGGCCCCGCTGACAGGCCAGGTTTGCCAGATATCGGAAGCACAGTACAGGTGATATGATTTGCTTCTCAGGGATTGCAGGATTCAATCTGTATTTCCCCAAGGTGATCTGCAAAATCTGGCCTCGTTGAAGGTCCCGAGGACAGGTTTGGGAAACCACTGCTCTACAGAGTAACGCAGAAAAAATAAAGAGGGGGGGGAGGAATAGTGAGAATAAAATGAAATTATATAGCAAAAGGGGCCCAAACCAAGTACTGAGTACATATGCATGCGTATACTTTCAGAGGTCCGGGATTGTTCTATGTACAATCCTTGTTTTATTGATTGCATGTAACATTCTAATTTTCGGAGATTGTGGATTTGGGGTTTTCATGAGCTGTAAACCATAATCACACTTATGACAAATCACGGCTTGAACTATCTCATATATTAGTTACACCTTTTAAGTTGCATTACTGAAATAAATGAACTTTTGCACGATATTCAAATTTTTCGAGTTTCACCTGTATAATAGTTCCTACCTGTATTGTGTGGGACCTCTGCGGGAGTATTTGCTGGTGCATGTGCACCAGGTGGGATATGGATCCCACCATAATTATCATTTGGCATGTTACCAGGCTGATACGTTGAGGATGACCGAGCAGGTCCTGGGTAGCTCAGAGATGATACATCATCACCTTCATCTTCGTCTAAAAGAAAAATAAAGTATGCCTTATCAATACATTTCAGGGCCAAAGAAATATATAATATACATAATTTTCACCACTATCCTCCCAACCAAAAAACAAACAAAGGGAAAAAAAAAAAGAAGAGGTGGGGCATTTGGCACATAGGCTGAATGAATATACTGTACGAGAAGCAATGGAAAAACAGTGTTACAGCATAGGTTTCAAAATTAAGACAAACTATTCAGATAATACGTAAATGTGATGGAATGTGTGTTACTCTGCTCTTACAGATTCCAAAGTACTCACGACAGGACCAAAAAATTCCACACCTTTATAATGCATTCAAAAACTAGAATGCTTCTTAAGTGTGCCATTAAAGATTTATATATATCAGTTCAATTCAAATTGAAATTGAAATAAGCTTTATTGGCAGGACCAAATACATTTTAGCATTACCAAAGCATATGGGGAGGTTATATGGGATGGGGGGGGGGGGTGTAGTGGGACATACAGTTGTGTTCAAAATTATTCAACCCCCACTGAAATTTAGTGTTTTGGCCAGTTTGACATTGATTTTGATCATTCAGTCATCTTGCTTACAATTAAATCAAAGAGGCACGTGTATGTCAGACAAATATAACATAACATTTATAATGAAATAACCACAAATGTCTTTTCTGTGCTCACATCATTATCAGTTTTATTCAACCCCCAAGTGACATTCAATCTTAGTACTTAGCTTTTAAAACGTGAAGCATAGCTTGACACAAGTGTCTTGCAGCGATCTACGGGTATCTTCGCCCATTCGTCATGGGCAAAAGCCTCCAGTTCAGTCACATTCTTAGGCTTGCGCACTGCAACTGCTTTCTTTAAGTCCCACCAGAGGTTCTCAATCGGATTTAAGTCAGGTGACTGCGATGGCCACTCCAAAATGTTCCAGCCTTTAATCTGCAACCATGCTCTAGTGGACTTGGAGGTATGCTTGGGATCATTGTCCTGTTGAAAGGTCCAACGTCTCCCAAGCCTCAGGTTTGTGACGGACTGCATCACATTGTCATCCAATATCTCCTGGTACTGAAGAGAATTCATGGTACCTTGCACACGCTGAAGCTTCCCTGTACCTGCAGAAGCAAAACAGCCCCAAAGCATGATTGACCCCCCGCCATGCTTCACAGTAGGCAAGGTGTTCTTTTCTTCATAGGCCTTGTTCTTCTTCCTCCAAACATAGCGTTGATCCATGGGCCCAAACAGTTCTAATTTTGTTTCATCAGTCCACAGAACACTATCCCAAAACTTCTGTGGTTTGTCCACATGACTTTTGGCATACTGCAGTCGACTCTTCTTATTCTTTGGAGACAGCAAGGGGGTGCGCCTGGGAGTTCTGGCATGGAGGCCTTCATTACGCAGTGTGTGCCGTATTGTCTGAGCTGAAACTTCAGTACCCACATCTGACAAATCTTTTCTCAGTTCCTCAGCAGTCACACGGGGACTTTTCTCCACTCTACGCTTCAGGTAGCGCACAGCAGTCGAAGTCAGCATCTTCTTTCTGCCACGACCAGGTAGCGTTTCAACAGTGCCCTTTGCCTTGAATTTGCGAATGATGCTTCCTATGGTCTCTCTTGGTATGTTTAACATCTTTGCAATCTTCTTATAGCCATTGCCCTTCCTGTGAAGAGTAATCACCTCTTCTCTTGTCTTCCTGGATCATTCTCTTGACTTCACCATGTTTGTAACCACACCAGTAAATGTCTAGAAGGAGCTGAGTATCACAGTCATTTTAAAGCTGCCTAATTGGTGCTTATTATGCTTTATTGCTGCTCCGTGACATCCACAGGTGTTTTCAATACCTGATTGAAAACACTTGAATGAACCTCTGTTCTTCAGAGTGGTAGTCTTTAAGGGGTTGAATAATTGTGTCAATGAAGAATTCACAAAAGAAACATTTACTACTGTATTACAAAACCAATTGATGTCATTTTAGTTGCATATGGTTCTTTAAAAAGTCCTTGTAGGATTTCATTCTGAATACAATTACAAATGTACACTAAATTCCCTAAAACCCTTTACAGCATTGGGGGTTGAATAATTTTGAACACAACTGTATATGGGAGGAATGGGCAAGTCCATGGACATTATCAGGGGTAAGGGATAATATGAAGGGGGATGGGGGGGCGAGTCCATGTTGGGGATTTATAAATCCGGGATCTCTCATGTTCCTCAGTCCGTAACATTCTGTGATGTATTGGGCAGATATTTTCACCGCCGGCTCCTCTTCTCCCAGTATCATGTGGAGTATATCACCATGTAATAAGAGAATAAAATCTATGATCTGTAATACTGCTGTAAATAAATGGTCACATCCTATCGTGTAAGGCTGGGGTCAGACGAATGTAGTGCGAACGTGCGTTTAGCCGCACTTTATTACGGCCATGGTAGCAGCAAATGACGTCCAAGGCAGGCCCACACACGAAGTACGGCCGCACGAATGTTCGGCCGCGCATCGCAAGTGGCAAACGCATTTTCGCAAGAACGTCGAACCGTTAGTACTGACGTACAGGGTGCGCTGCGTCCACATAGCGGAGTGTGTGCATGATTAGGAGACGTCAGACGCTGCTCATGTCCGGCCAACATAACGTCCAGACACTTAAAGTTTCCTGGTTTGGATCCGTAAAAAATCACGGCCGTAATTGCGCTTCGTATGAACGCTATCGCGTATTCCGTGAAAAAGTATGTCCATGCGTTCGGACGATGCGAAAAATGCCTTAAAGCCAGATGCTGCAGAATTCACAGCCCTCATCTTTTGGAATGTTCAACCCAATACTAACAGATTTTTAACTTCTTAATTTTAATCTGCTTTTAAAAAACAGAAATGATCTACTGTATTAAAGAAAAGCAGGTAGGTGAGAGTATGTAATACATGTGGATGAAACCGGCAAGTAAACAAAAGAACACTGAAAAGGGGAAAATAAAAATCTCCCGATTCAAAACAAAAGGCCTTTTTTAAAATCATTGGAGGATTACTGATGTGTATTTGAGAATTTATTACACATGACTGTTCTAGGTTACCCTTTGAAAACACAAACACGGTTGGTAAGGTTGGAAATTGTATACAAAGACAAAAAGCATCTACTGAATTCTAGTCAGATTAGAGAACATATATTGAAAAATCAAGTTCAGATTTTTTCTTTGAGGAGAATTAACCACTTTGCTGCACTGGACACGTTCAGTGCGTCCAGTTGATCGCGTTCAGCGTGCGGAAGATGCGGCGGCGATCGGCCAGTATTTCAGCCAATCGATGTGGTCTCCTAGTGCGAGACCCCGGGCAGCGGACTGACGTCATCGCGCTGGGCGCCATGACGGCTGTTTCAGGCACCCCCCCCCCACTGCCGTCAGAGCAGGGATAGGGCCTGATGGGGAGAGGGTCTCTCCCCATCACTAGCAGCCACGGAAGAATGGCAAGTACCACTGGAAAGCGCACAGTCTGCCCTTCCCAACAGTGCGGTCTTTAACCCCATAGGTGCTGGATCGCGATCTGGCACCAAATTGCGCTCCTCTCCTGGAAGTAGCTGATATCATGCCCTGTTGTAAAACCAAGGGAAAGGTCTCCGCTTACCACTCCACAGTCTGTAATCAGATTTGTCCAGGAAGGGGAGAAGCTGCACCACTGGGATTCCTTCACTCTGCAGAACAGTCACTGCCAGGAACAGTTCTGTGCTTTGATCTGGATACAGAGTCTGCTGGGAGCCTTTATGCAGGATGGTTCAGCACTGGACACCATACCACAAATCTCAGCCACCAGCTTCCTCTCTCTTGCAGCCCTGCCTCCACGCACAAACCATAGAGAGCCACGCAGTCTTGAATCTCCAGAGCAAACAGAAGGTCGCCATCTGCTGGTTACTACATAGAAACTGCAGGGTAGTAGAATTACTGTACTCCAGGGGTTACATGTTCCCCTTTGAAAATAACTTGCCTTCCACTGGCAAGTCCTGGACAGGAAGCGATCAAAAACCAAACAGTATTAAACATTTGTAAGAGCCTACAATAACAGTGCTAGCTAATAAAATGACATCCTAGCTGGCCAACTATGCTAAAACAGAGAATGATTTTCATTTACTATTTCAGATAGCGCATGGAGAAAGGTGGTCATTTTGCATGATGCCTGTGCCACTGGAGCATAGCTAGGTTCTCCTATATGATCATAAACCAAGGCTGTAGGAGGCTGCTGTACCCTAGTGCTGTGTCTTGGAAGTCGCTGGGGAAGAGAACTTTCTGACCGTGCCTGGGAAGCTTCGGCTCCTGCCCTGTAGTTGGGGAAGTAACCAGTGGCTTGAGGCCCTGGCTCTCCCATAGATCGAGAGTCTCTGACAGTGGTCCCAGGCACAAAGCACGGGCTTTCTGGGATCAAAGATGGAGGACTGTTTGACATAAGAGAGGTTTTAACTCTGAGGTGCCGCAGGGGTAGGAGACAAATTCTGTGTTCTCTCAGTATGGGGAGACCACCACTGATCATCAGCTGTGGGAGTCTCTGAGGTCTCCTCTGTCCCATTTTCAGGACTCACAGCTGTGCTTTCCTCCAATTCACTACTACGCTCTTCCTCATCATCTGTATAGGCTACCAGTAGTAGATCGTTCCTATGCCAAGCCTTTATCTGGCCTTCGAGCCCTTTTATGTTGTACACTGGCAGTCCTTTTAGCTTAGACACAACTTCGAACAGGGTATCCTTCCATCTGTCGGCTAATTTGTATTTTCCAAGCACCCCTAGATTCTGCAGTAGAACCTTATCGCCTGCTTGGATTTCCTGATACTTGACTTTGGTATCGTATCTTCTCTTGTTCCGCTCCTCTATTCTGGTCACAGCAAAAGGGTTTTTCTCTTTGTTCATCTGTTATCTGTTTACATGTCTCAGAGGTTGGGAGTCACCATTGTCTCAGCCAAAAACTGATCTCCTTTACAATAGATTATGCAAATATTGTGTGAGCTAAAGGCTAAAGAATGTAAAGAATGTTTATTGTAAATATCTGACACAATGTAATTAGCATTTTAGTAGGACGATGTGCGTCATTTATGCAAATTATGGCTGTTGGATTTCAGCATAAATGGTGGCGTTTTTGTTCATTAAAAGTCAGAACTCTCAGACTGAGACAGAGAGAGAATCCTGTTTTAAAGCATACAGCCGCGTCTGGTGTTTTATTTCAGCGACGCTACACTATACACTCAACCTCAGAAGGCATCGAGCGGCCTTCTGGAAATTCCTAACGGCTCCAGGGCAGAGGAACAGAAGCAGGCGGGTCAAGCTGCTTGAGGCGCTGAGGACAGCGCTCCCAGTAGCCGGGCTGACCGCAACGAAGGGGTGTCTGGAGAGTCAGGACAGACGGAAGAGAACGGTTCCGTCACACTCACATAATGGGAGTTTGAGCTTGAAGTTGTCCCATCAGGGGACACCCCCATCTGGACATCTATTGGTAGTCTAACTTCCCTTCCAAACATCAGAAAGTAGGGTGAAAATCCTGTAGACTAATTTCTTGTGCAATTATATGCGTGGACCATGGTTTCCACGTGCTTACTCCAAGACCGCTTCTCCACTGTTTTCAGAGTCCCAAGCAGGTCTAGGAGGGTCCTATTAAAACACTCAGGGTGTTCTGGACTTCTGAACCTGCAACATATCCAGCAGCTCTTTGATCAACTTGCTCTCAAAGTCTCTACCTTGATCAGAATGTATTCGATTGGGTAGACCATAGTGCAGGAAATACTTCTGCCACAGGACTTTAGTGGGAAAGGCCTGAGCGTATCTGGTAAAATGATGCGTAACCACTAGAACATTCCCGATTCCAGTAGTATCATTCGCGATACATAGATAGTCCATGCACACAAGATCCAGGGTCACTGTGCTTTTAAGGTGGCCCATAGGGGCAGCTCTCACAGGTAGGGTCTTTCTCTGAATACATCTTCTGCAGGTTTTCACATAATGTTAAACACATTCCCTCATACGAGGCCAATAGAACCGGTCTTGTATCAGTCCGTAGGTTTTGTGAACTCCAAGACGACCGTGTTGATCATGGAGAGCTCTCATGACTATTCCCCGGTATCTATGAGGTAGCACCAGCTGCTTTCGACCTGGGTGGTCGTGGTATTTCAAAATTCTATAAAGGATCCCATCTTCCAGATGTAGTTTACTCCACTCTCTCCGGCACACGTCTCTTTGTCCTATTGGAAGGGAGCTCAGTAATTTAGGATTCTTAACTCTCATCGCCTTGAGGACTGTCCCTATATACCAATCCTGTGACTGGGCTTTCTTTTTTTCTTCATTGGTTATTTGACACCAATGTTGAAGGATGACTGGAGCACAAAATATCTCTGGTACTGCTTCTGAGGAGTAACTGATGGAATCTATTCCTCTAAGGTCAGAGAACTCCTCCCGTTTCTTGGCCACTACAAAAGGTGTGGCAAAAAGCCCCTACCCCTGGCCCGGGAATTTCTTCCCATTCTTCCTTTCCTTCATGAGGAAGCAGTCCAGGTCTGCGAGACAAAGCATCTGCACTGACATTCTTGGGGCCTGGCTTGTATTTAAGGCTGAAATTCTAGCTCGACAATGCTGCCAGCCGCCTGTGCCCTGTGGCATCTAGCTTAGCCCTAGTTTGAATATATGTAAGTGGATTATTATCTGTCCTTACTTCAAATGTTGTACCATATAAATAGTCATGCAATTTGTCTACAATTGCCTACTTAAGAGCCAAGAATTCTAGCTTGTGGACTGGATAGTTTTTCTTTGCACCAGTTAGACTTCTGCTTATGTATGCCACGGGTCTTAACCCTTCTGGGTAGCTTTGATGTAATATAGCCCCTAGGGCCTCCATACTGGCATCGACATGGAGCACATACTGCTTCTCGGGGTCTGCATACGCTAAGACTGGGGCTTCTGTAAGTCTTTCCTTCAAGGTTAAAAAAGGCTTCTTCACATCCTGAAGTCCATTTGTTTCCGAAGGAGTCTTTAGGACTGGGTACCTTAGCACCTTCTATATCAGAGGTAACCTTTAACAAATTATGCAACTGTCGAGCAATCCTTCACGAACCTTCGGTAATAACCACAGAACCCTAGGAATGAACGTAGCTCACTGATGGTATCTGGCCTAGGTCAATTCACCACTGCTTCAATTTTGGCCGGGTCCGTTGCCACTCCTTCTGCAGAAACAATATGACCTATATATGTGACAGAGTCCCATGCAAATCAACATTTGTCTAATGATAATTTCAGACCCTCTGCTTGGAGTCGATCCAACACTTTCAGTAATCGCTGTTCGTGTTCTTCCAGGGTCCTTCCAAACACTATGAGGTCATCCAGATACACTAGGCACTTCTTGGGATTCATATCCCCACAGGCTTTTCCATTAGCCTTTGGAATATGTCAGGAGCTCCTGTGACTCCTTGAGGCATCCTAGTAAACTCATAGAACCCCAAACAGCAGATGAAGGCTGTCTTTTCCTGATCCTCTTCATTCAGCAGAACTTGAGAATACCCAGATCTCAAGTCAAGAACACTAAACCACTGGCTTCCAGAAAGGGCATTTAACAGATCTTCTATCCGTGGTAGTGTGTACTGATCTGGCACTGTTCTCTTATTCAGAGTGCGATAGTCTATGCAGAGCCGAACTGTGCCATTCTTTTTCTTAACTATCACTATGGGTGAGGCATATGGGCTTCTGGACTCTTTAATAATACCAGATTCTTCCATCCGTTGTAATATATCATGGACATCCTCCAGATCTCGTGGGGGTATTCTCCTTGATCTCTCCCTGAAAAGGAGTGGAGTTAGAAAGTCTAATAGCATGTGTGGCACTTTTTGCGCATCCCACATCCAATTCTTTCCTGGAGAAGACTTCCTCTTGTGTAATTAGTTTTGATCGGAGTCTATCTTTCCATTCTTGTGGTAAAGGAGAATCTTCCAGATCAAAATCTATACATCCTTCAAGGTTACTCCCCAGTTCTGCTTTCATGGACATTACTGAAGATATCTGCTCTATCAAGTGAATTACGCCAATCTTCTCGTGACTATCAATTCTGACCTCTGTAGGTGTGAAATTCTGTATCATTACGGGGGAAACTTTACACCAGTGATTCCGCCAATCTTTCACTTCAGGTATGAGGGTCCATCCATTTTTCGTATCCTCAGTCAAGGACTCAACTAGGTATTGCCTGGTTCCTCCTGATATTTCATGATGCATAGAAGCTATGGCTCGTAGAGTCTTGGTTTCTCCAGGCTTCAGAAATACAGACTCTTTTCCTGCGTAATGGCATGACCCAGGTTTAGCGTGTAGGGCTAGTCAACGACACTCCTTTCTTAAAATAGGGCTGACCTCCATTAGTCATGCTAGAGATACATCTCCCACTTCAGAAAGATAGGTCCTGAACATGTCCTGCACAATTCTTGCATTGGTACCCAGAATAATTGGAGCGCACAGTTTCTTTGCACTGGGCATATAAGAGCTTCCAATTCCATTGGACAGACCATTCCGGTGGTTAATTGTGGGATGGTTACAGTAACCCTTATGCATCCCTGTACAGATTGGGCGGGAGATCCCACTCCCCACAACTGCAACTCTCCCGCAGGCTCCAGAGGAATATGGCTTAAATGATGATCATAGAAGTCTCTATAAATGATGTTGACCTGAGATCCAGTATCTAGCAAGGCAGATGCGTGAATACCCTCTATTTGCAGGTGTATTATTGATTTGGGCCTGATCTTGGCTCCCACAGATATATGATCTTACTTTTCTTAGAAACACTGGAAGCGGAGGCCTTCTCTAGCCCAATAGCTAGCTCTTCGACATCTGTCTCTGATGAATTGGTGGGACACTCCTGCTTGAAGTGCCCTAATTTTCCACATTTAAAACAGCTTCCTTGGGGGGACGAATCCTCAGGTAGCAATCTTCTCATTGTCCCCCTGTGGGAGTTGTCTACGAGGAGAAGCTGTCCTTTTTGCCACTGGCTTGGACAACAATTCTAGTTCAGTCATCTTTTTAAGGATTGCCAGATCCATATCCTCTTTCTCTGCTGCTTTAAATGTATTCCCTTTGCGTAAAGGAGGACATTTGATCCTCCAATATTTTTGCTTTGTTGATCAGTGTGGAATAGGACAAAACTTGATCATCCAGCTTAACTCTTAACATAATCATTACTGGGTCATTGCTAAGGCCTCCCCTCTGAATTTGCTTGGATAGTCGTGTATCAACTCAGATGCCGTGACTGCTCCTTTTTGAAATAGTTTTCCTAGTAGCATTTGTAATCTATTAATATAGTCAGAAGAGTTTTCATGCTCCTTCTGCTTGGTGGCTAGGAACTTGACTAACAGATCAGAGTCCTCCGATTTTTCATAAGCATCTTGCAAAGCTTGAATGTAATCCTGTGCGGTAGTTTGTGCATTCACTCCCTTGTAAAGCCTTATTATTTCTGTAGCTGGGGATCGGAGACTCTCCATTAACCGTTGTTTCTTTATAATATCAGTACAAGACCATTCTTCCAGTAATTGTAAAGCATTATCCTTCGAGGCTTCAAAGGTTTCTTCTCCTACAGGCACAGGCTGGTTCCCAGAAAACACCTTCAGCTTGCGGTAGCTGTGGGTGTGTGTAGCCGTTACTATGGCCTCTGAGAGTTTTTGTAATATTTCGGCAATGTTACTTTCCCCTGAATTTGTGGTACTCAAGGGGCTGTCTGGCTGTGGCGATATTGGAGATGAGACCACTACAAGACCTGTGGTCTTAGGGTTGATTTCCCCTTGCTCTTTGGAAAATCGTACAGTCTGTTTTGGAATGGCTCCAACGTCTAATGGTGTAACCGGTAATCTCCAGGTGGTTTTCTCTAACATAGGGGTCAGAGGCTGGGAATGGCTTGATACATCAAAATCCCTTAGGTTTATACTGAGAGGTTGCTGTGGAGTATGCCCCTCCACTTTGTCCAAAAGAGCGTACATTAAGGGACATCCTTCGGGTGCTGCTCCAAGAAGGTGTAGGCTTGTGGCCCTCTGGAGACCTCTCAAATCTGTATGGGCATATATTAACATATAAGTTTGACCATTTAAATCCTGCAAGATATCCCTGATGGTAACAATCTCTATTCCCAGTAAAATCTCCAAACACTTGGTGACATGTTTCAGCTCATTGTAGGGAGGTGCTTGACATATCGCTGCATGGTGTAACTGTATCTTCTGTTGCTGGGCCACTCTGTCGCAAATAAGAGAGTGGGCCGTGGGATTAATATATCCTTGCTAGTTGTACCCCAATTCATCTCAGCAGTGCCTCCATTTGTAACGGGTTTTTGCATAGTCCCACAAATACCCCTGTGGTTCTTTACCTCAGTTACCTTCAAGCGCTCTGCAAGCCGATCCTGAGCCTCCGCAACCTTGGAGTTGGGGTACATGACTGGGCAGTGCCTCCACCCAACTGGACATCCAGGCTTTGGATGGGAGATCCAGTTGGGAACATATTTAATCGAGCAATAAAATCAACACAGCTGTCTTTTATAGAACTTTGTACAGCAAAACTCTATGCAAAAATAAATGTAACGGTCTAAATAAACATAATGCAGTGGAATAAGTAAAGAACGCAAGAGTCAGTATGAGTTTACCCACCCACAAACAATACTGCGGCCCACCCTTAATATAAAAGCAAAAAATAAAAAGGGGAAGCCTCATCTTTGAGGTATGGAGTCATTTGGGAATATTTAAAGCATCATCAACCGGTTCAAAAAAAAGAAAAAAGAAATACTTGCCAAAGGGGATTAAGGAAGTGTTTTCTAAGGACGTACAAGTTAAACAATGTTTGTTTATTTTGGAATAAAGCACCATGTTAAAATCTGATTAGTGTTCACATCCAAGGTCAAGTCAAAAACCCAAAACATTTAATGCTGCTAACTCTAATAGATTTAAAAAAAACATGTTTGTGATGAAAATTTGGAAAGAAAAACAAAAATGTTTCTCTCCCTTTCTTATAAAGTATTTAATTTCATGACTTACTTCTACAGTTTAAACCTACTGTTAAAAGGAAAATCACTTTGAACTTTGAGATAATACACGTGCAGGATTTTTTAAAAAAACATGCATGTTGCGTATCAGCTGGTATAAGCCCGGGGTCAGACGAGCGTTTTTTAAGAACTGAAGGAACTTCCATGAGCGTGGACGATCCTTCCACTCTGATGCCCATCTGGCCACCTCGCTGAGCACAGTTAGAGCACTCAGCGCTGCGAGGCTTGATCGTGCTTTGCAGCACCGAATGCGCGTTGTGGCGCTTCAACGGGGACGCTCTCAGCACGGCCGCAGCACTTCTGCTGTAGCGCGCGCGCTACACAGCGTGTGGCCGGCCCCGCCGAAGCGTCCCGACGCTGAGATGGACGCCGGAAAGCACACCAGTACAGGCGCACAGTACGCGCGTCTGACTCTAGCCTAAAATCAGAACCATGCAGAGGAACCACAGGACACTTCGTTATAGCACCTTGACATTTCAGACCCAGTAAGCGCAAATATCACAAACAAAAACAGATCAAGAAATAAAAATTCAGATTCAAGACTTAACTGGTAGCGTCAGGCCTGGATTAAGATATAACAATGCAGAAACTGTCCTGACAGCGACTCAAACATACAATTCAGTGTCTGGTTTCGTGTATGCCACCTCACCCCTGAAGAACCCTGCAATCACATGTTTTGGAATAGAAAAGCACTTTATGAAAATGACATGTCATAACAGAGGGAGAATCCAAAGACAAAGCATAAAATAGTCTGAGATTAAGGCAGGCAGCAAAACATTGAAAACAGGATAGTCAAGGTCAAAAGCCAGGAGGCAAAAGGAGTGCACTTGAGGAGGACCGATGAGAAGAGGGAAAGCACAGAACATCTGAGCGTCATGAGAGAAATGTCTAAACAGGGTAGGTGGCCTTGGTAGCCCAATCCCGCCTCAGGGCCCAGACACTTTTTCATCTTCCCCACCAATGGCAAGGAAGTGGTCTTCTGGGGTCCTAACAACGACTCAAGGTTCTGGAGCTCCAACCCCTGACACACTGTGCAGCCACTGCCATCTGAGAGAAATGGGAGAAACAGCTGAGTAGGAACCCCAACCAGCAAGCCTAGATGAGAACCTCCCTCAGCTGCAATGGGAATCCGCTATGGGGGTTTTCCATATACCAAGATAGTGACTGCCAAGGTCCTGGCTGTCGGAGCACTCATAATGCCATGAAAGGAACGAGGGCAGGCTGGCTGGTCTGAAGGGCTGGTGTCTGACACTGCATATACAGATGCAAATATAAGTGTAAGAATTTAGTGATAAATAAAAAAAAACTGAAAATTCTATGAGGGGGGGGGGGTACACCTCAAACTGGAGGAAAAACAACTTGCTAAAAAACGGTCTTTCCGATTAACTACAACTTTCCCCTTCAACAACAGATTTCTGAAAGGGGAAAAAAACATCTTGATGGAATTGTGTTTTGTATAGATGAAATTCCCAGTAGCTTACAAAACAAACACATGGTTTCATCCAATCACAGAACTGCAGGCCCTGACCACAAACCTTAATTTAGATTCCACAAGGGCCAAAAGTCTTTCCACCCATGGAAATGCTCACCAAGTCCTCCAGGACTTGAAAATTTAATGGAGTCAGAGAAAAAAAATTAAATTCACTTACTTGTGAAGAGTTAATGCCGCCTGAGTGTTGGAAACCAGCTAATGGTGCAATGTGAGGAGCTACAGCTGGCCTTTACATTTTTTTTGGAACGTTTGAGTTCTCGAAAGCAGTGAATGGAAAAACCAGCCACTGTTCAAAAGAGAAACAATAAATCCCAGACTAATATTTATAGAGAAAACTGGTCGCGATCTCAAGCAACAAGCTATTACTGAACGGGAGTGGGGGTATTATATAAAGCTACATATATATATATATATATATATACACTGTAAAGAGAAGAGAGACAAACATATGTCTTTAGTGTCACAGGTCTTCATAAAGTGTATATTTAGTTCCATTGGTTGATGGGTTACAATAAGGTTGGCTTTTATTTTAACCTATAACCCCAACTTCATTTTGCTTCCGATATAATTTTGAGGTGAATGAAACCATTCTACCTTTCCTCAAAATAAAAAAAATCAACAAATCCAGTTGACAACTGGATTGTACTAAGCAGAACAATTTTTGATGTGACTTCTGATATAATCCATTTGCACCTTCGCATGGGAAAAAAAAAACGAAACATGACAGATTTCAGATTTTTATTTTAAAGTACCCAGAATTTCTTTTTTTAATACTTGACGGTCAACTCGCATAACAATGGGACACCCCCCCCCCCCACTTTGCAGGACTTTGTTTAAACCCAGGTAACTAACATTTCCATTGGGGACATTCACACACATATTCCAAGCTCATTTCTGACGCTACTAGAAATCAAAAGACTTGTAAAACCATAAAAACCCAATGTTCATCTCATGGTGCTGCAGCACAGAGGAATGTTGTTGCGATGGAGGAAGCATATGGTGCATCAGAGAGGCAAGTATTTAGGACTCCGGCCTTCCAGATTTCAGAAATCTGGATAACAGGAGTCTGACCTGTATATATCTTGAGGGTGTAGTAATAACTTTATTTGAATCAATGTCACATTAAAAAAACAACAACAAAGAAACAAGCTGTCAGGTTTAACCCCATGACTGCTAAGGATGTGTCCCACATGTCATGTATTTTAACTTGAGATCATTATTTCCTTGTAGCCTTTGAAGAGAAGAAATTAAGCTAATTACACTGGTTTACCAGATAACATTTTGAAAGAAACATCATAGGAACTTGTAGGATTAGTCAAAAGAGTAAACAACGCTAAGAAAAAAAAAAAGCAGAAACACTGTTTTTACATATGTTCACATTTAAAATGTAAATAATTTCAAATTTATAAACATACATAAAAAATAATTTAAAAAAAGCCCCTTTTGGAAAGGCAAGTCTGCTCTTTCGAATAAGGTCACGTTATATGGAAAGCAGCAGGTTTCATATAATTGCAAATAAACCCGCATGAAGCGTTAAGCCATTTATCTGGTGCTTAGCAAGGCTGAAACTCAGCCTCTGCCATCCCCACAGAATTAATTACTGAGACAGCATACTGCAAAATCAAGAGTAACTCCTTTAAAATGAGGGGTCATTTTCCCCCTAAGACCCAGATGCCTGACTCTTATGGGTGGCAGAGAATAGTTTATTTCGCTCGGGTGTGAAATTATACAGCTTGTATCTCATACAACGCTCTATTTAGAGGTGAGTGAGACCCCTCTTTTGAAAGTAGAGAATGCACCCTTTTGTATAAGGGGATCACATCACTAGTTTGCAGACAATTACCATAGTAGTGCTAAATTTTGCTGTTCTTTTTTAAGGGGGTTGATGACTGTTAGCACACCTATCTCCCTCAAGAACCACTCAATTATTTTGGAACATATGTTGGAAAGAGAAAAATCACCGGTTTCTAACGAGGGGTCACACTTGGTGGTGACTGTCAGGAGATCACAGCAGGAAGAGTGATATTTTAATAGCACCATGTTCATACATACCAAATTGAGATGGGTGGGTATCCCCTCTACAGGCCGCCTAATACACAGATGGGACATGAGACCCCTTATTCGAAAGCATTTTCCCTGCTCTTTTAAACAAGTTGTCCCTGTGTCAGTAAAACTGCCAGATGATATTCTGAACAATGACAAATGGCTTGCAGAATTAGAACTATAGTAGTATCGGAATTCAAAAAGATGCATATCACAGCCTCCTTATAGAAACCTCACACATGATCCCTTATTTGAAAAAGTGGTTTCCGTCATTCAAATGACATTTTCGTTTTTTTTATAGCTGCCAAGTGGCAATCATAAGGGTAGTGAACACGTCAGTAGCCGCCAAATTAATTTCATAGGGATTTTGTGCTGGAGTTCAGATACGTTTATATGGGCAAATTATTTGCAGATGCCAAAATTAATGGTAGAAGTGAGGGAATGTATGAATGGATAATATTGGGTCTAGGGCAGGGCTTCTGAACTCCAGTCTGCGCTACCCACTACAGGCCAGATTTTACAGATCACCTTGAGGAAATGCAGACTGAGTCCTGCAACCACTGAGCAGCAAATCATAGTCTGTGCTGTGCTTCAGATATCTGGAAAACCTGACCTGTTAGTGGGTCCTGAGGACAGATGATTGATCTAGGCCAGGGGTCAGCAACCTTGGTTCCCTTATGTTTTGGGAACTACATCTCCCATGATGCTCAGTTACCCATTAGGCTGACTGAGCCACAAAGGGAAATGTAGTTCCCAAAACATCAGGGAGGCAAGGTTGCTGCCCCCTGGTCTAGGTTCTATGGCGATAGTGGTGCATGGAGATTTGTGATTGGGGTGTACTTTTTTCATTAATATTTACGCTGTTAGTTTCAGCAGACATAAGAGCGCCCACACAATGTAAAAACATTAATTTCTAGTTTTTAAAACACCAATGTTTTTATATATGACATTTTATCCCGGCTCTTTTTCTGTATAAATGGTAAGATTGTATACTTTGCCCATTTGCACAATTTAAAATAGAAAATTATTTTCCCTCCCCAAACAAAAATGGGCATAGAATCCTAATTTTTTTTCTCCTGTGTGAAATGTGGAATCATAAACTGTATGTATACAATATTTAGTGGACAAGGAGTTCTCTCTGCTTTTCACAATGCACTCCGTCCAAATGACCAAAAAAGTTAACCTTTTTATACCTATATTATTAGGCAGTCATTTTTACAGATTTCAATAATTGTTCAAACTAAAAGGTTTTCTGAAAGAGAATGGTCTGGTGTTAAAAAAATAAAGAAAAAAGTATAGTTTGTATGGATATTTTAGGGATAGATGGCTGAAATTAGTGACTATACACAAAGAAGGCCTATGGTTGAGAAATGGCTCAGCAGCGAAAGGGTTTAAACTTTTTTCAGATCTCAAACCATACATGTGATTCTGTGTGTGAGCACATATACAGTAACACACATACACGGCTAGGTATACAACTAAAAATCAACCAAAACATTTGACTCCAGTATAAATCCAAAATCCCAATCCGGCCAATAAGGCAGCTATGACATCTCGATCATGCCAGTGAAGTAATGGTTGTACACCAAGACGGTATTTGTGTAGAAAACACAGAATTCCAGCTGGGGCACTGCCTGCAGCTGTAGGGTTTAGATATTTCACACCTCATAACTTGGTATGAAACGTTTAATCTATAGGTTTCATCTTCGTCAGCAGCCAAAGTAGACGTATAATACAGCCGCCTGCTTTCTGCCCCTAAGCATGCAATATGTTTTATATCTGCATGAATAACAAAACACAAAGTAATGCATTTGATAAAATAATTTTTCAAGCCAAGATCCTTGTGTTTCAGGATATCCTTCTTTAATCCTTTCACTACCAAATACGTGTACACATGATTTTGTATTAAAATACAATGAAACACAAAACACAATTGAATATCTTTTTAAAGTTAGATTGTTGTTGTAGCTGGGGAGAAAAGTAATTTTCCAAGATCTCACTCCTATCCCTATGTATTATTGTAAAAGAAGCTTCATGGAGCAGCCCACACCCTTAGGCTGGGTTCACACCTACGCGTTGCGCAGCGTCGCGCAATGCGTGCGTTTTTTTACGCGCACGCGCGTTCGCGGCTATGATATGGCCGCGAACGCACGGCTATCTGCAGAAAAGAAGCTCCTGAACTTCTTTGTGCGTCGGCCGTTTATCAGCGCGTTCATGCGCGCTGAGAAACGGCCAGGTGTGACATGCACACATAGGGAATCATGGGATTCCACTGTTTGAGCGTTTTACAGTGCGTAGGAACGCGCTGTAAAACGCTTAGGTGTGAACCCAGCCTTAATGTAACATAAAAGTCACACTTTTTCGCTGCATTACAACAGCCAAGGAAAGCGCAGAATACAGGTTGCCATCTGTTCTGCATACCAACCCACCCAACTCTCGCCTTCAGGACTTCTCCCGAGGCGCCCCCTTTCTATGGAACTCCCTCCCCTGCAACATTAGACTCTCCCCATCTCTCCAGTCCTTCAAAAAGTCCCTGAAAACGCATTACTTTAGAGAAGCCTATAGGCTCACACCATGATCTCCCCACTCAGCCCTCCTGCAACCCACCAATTCACCTACCCCATTCACCCTCACCTAATGAGTCACACCTCTCCTCTTAGATTGTAGCTCTTAAGCAGGGTCCTCCCCTCCTTCTGTTCCGTGTGTGTAAAGTGTATGTATATTTGTTATTCTGTCTCTCCCATTGTACAGCACTAAGGAATTTGTTGGCGCTTTATACAGTTGTGTTCAAAATTATTCAACCCCCACTGAAATTGAATGTTTTGGCCAGTTTGACATTGATTTTGATCATTCAGTCATCTTGCTTACAATTAAATCAAAGAGGCACGTGTAGGTCAGACAAATAGAACATAACATTTATAATGAAATAACCACAAATGTCTTTTCTGTGCTCACATCATTATCAGTTTTATTCAACCCCCAAGTGACATTCAATCTTAGTACTTATAACTGTAAAAGGATGTTGTACTAACAGCTTTTAAACGTGAAGCATAGCTTGACACAAGTGTCTTGCAGCGATCTACGGGTATCTTCGCCCATTCGTCATAGGCAAAAGCCTCCAGTTCAGTCACATTCTTAGGCTTGCGCACTGCAACTGCTTTCTTTAAGTCCCACCAGAGGTTCTCAATCGGATTTAAGTCAGGTGACTTTTCTCCACTCTACGCTTCAGGTAGCGCACAGCAGTCGAAGTCAGCATCTTCTTTCTGCCACGACCAGGTAGCGTTTCAACAGTGTCCTTTGCCTTGAATTTGCGAATGATGCTTCCTATGGTCTCTCTTGGTATGTTTAACATCTTTGCAATCTTCTTATAGCCATTGCCCTTCCTGTGAAGAGTAATCACCTCTTCTCTTGTCTTCCTGGACCATTCTCTTGACTTCACCAGGTTTGTAACCACACCAGTAAATGTCTAGAAGGAGCTGAGTATCACAGTCATTTTAAAGCTGCCTAATTGGTGCTTATTATGCTTTATTGCTGCTCCGTGACATCCACAGGTGTTTTCAATACCTGATTGAAAACACTTGAATGAACCTCTGTTCTTCAGAGTGGTAGTCTTTAAGGGGTTGAATAATTGTGTCAATGAAGAATTCACAAAAGAAACATTTACTACTGTATTACAAAACCAATTGATGTCATTTTAGTTGCATATGGTTCTTTAAAAAGTCCTTGTAGGATTTCATTCTGAATACAATTACAAATGTACACTAAATTCCCTAAAACCCTTTACAGCATTGGGGGTTGAATAATTTTGAACACAACTGTAAATACTTGTAACTAACAGGGAGAGCTCTGGGGTCACTCACTACTATATAGGGATAAACTTCAGGGGATTATAACTATTAAGAATACCTGTACATTGCATATAATGTAATGTTCATAAGCAGCTTACCTATATCTGACCATTTTTAAATCAACACACTTCTAGTATTTGACACAAAGGTCATTTCTGCAAGTATGTGAACAAACATTGAAATTGTACAAAATAAGCAACACTGTTTAGAGTTTAGAACCTTTCATCCAAAACATGCCTTAAAACTAGCTTTATCCAAATGATTTGCATTCCAAATGAATCGGAGGTGGGATACCTATTTATATTAAGGCTAGGGTCAGAGGAACGTGATTTCTACGGACTGTGCGTCCGTGCAGTACGGACGTACGGAAGATGCAGTAGTGGCCACACAGTCGGTTTTATTACTGACGTATTTTTTGACGGATGTAGGAGGGAAAATAAATTAAAATGCAAAACCATTTTGTCCGTCAAAAATGCTGGACGTATAAATGCAGTCCGTCTGATCACGCTCCATCACTCCCACACAAAGCTATGCGGACGTTGCGGACACAGCGCACTTTGTGCGGCCGTTCTAGGGGGTTGTACGTTCTTGCCTAACTTGTGTCCACAGTTCAGTGCGGACGTACTTCGTGTGTGGGACTCCATTGGCCTTTATGTCTTGCCATCTCGGACGTACTTTTTCTGCGCCATCACGGACGTGAATGCTGTGCTCGTCTGACAGGAGCCTTAACAGGAGTGTGGAAGTCTTAAAAACATTTAAAAAAATCACTTTAGTCCATTGGACAAGTAGATTGTTTAGGGGTATGTCTGTCATTATCTGTGTGTGTCTTTCTCAGAATGTCAGACACACAAAAGGAGACCAAGCTCACTCTTCAAAATGTGGCAGTTTATCAGATAGGTTTTATGGATTATTTATTTGGAATGGAATGCCTGGTCTCCTCAACGTTTACGTTTGCTGGAATGTCAAGCTGGCCACTCTAGAGCCTTTGAGTACCCTTCCTGCCTACTAACTGTAGATATTTGAGTATAGCGCAACCCGAATATAACGTGATGGATAGAGATTATAGAAATGAGAGATTACACAAGACTCGAATATAATGCGAGGAACAAAATTTTACCTTACCAGTAAATAATTAAAATCCTTCCAGGTTCTCTTAACACAGTCAGGATACTCCTCAGGCCAGGGAGTTCTGCTCTAGAATGATTGCAGTTGTTACTAAGTATGAAGCTGCCGGCCATCCGTCTTCTTTACTAGCGACTAGATCGCCGGCGGAAGCGAGCAAGGTGAATGATTGGCTTAAATCGAGCGTGCCCTCTGGCTGAGATGGATCCCACCTCTCATGAATACGGGAGTTCCTGAAGTGTTTGCAAGCATCAGGGAGCCCACATTCCCTTCAGCGAGACCACCGGAATCTCCGTGAGACTTGGGATCCAGAGCAAGGCAAGTTTTTTTTTTTTTTTACACGTGATGCAGATGTCTCGAATAGAACGTGACCCCTCCAATTTTAAGGTACAGTTTTGTCACCAAAATCTAGCGGTATACTCGAGTATCTCAAGCATGTACCTCTGTTCCAGGTATTGTGAGTGCATTGCCCTTTATTGTTTAATGCACATAAACACTGACAGACACATGCACAAGGAGAAAATTAAAGACACATGCCGACACACACATTCAAAACACTGCAACAGTGTGCCCAGCCAGCCAAGATCCACAAATTGCTACTTTTAAGTAGAAGACCCAAAACAAATTTCAGTACCTTTCCATCCTTTTTTCCCCTGAGGCCTCACTATCAGGGTTATTCAGAGAAAGGTGAAAACCAGGAGAAAGGCAGGAGAAGAAAACAATCTAGACCAAATAGCCGATTTGGAAAGTGAGATAAATGGGAGAATGTTTCAGGTTTGGCTATTTTGACCGAGAATCTTCGCTTCTCCAATCATTCTCCTGGTTTTCACCTCTCTGAATAACCCTGTATATCTCCCCATGCACCTGACATATGTCTCTCCATAGCCCCTTCACCTCGCAGATAATGAGTCACTTTGAACTTTGGGTACATGGACCTAGAAATGCATTTGGGAGGTGCAGGCCTGATGTTCTATATAGTTTCCCTGCAGAGTGTTTGTGTTGTCGGTGCTACTCTTGAATACCATTGTTATTATCCATGAGTTACTGCAACTACCCACCAATAAAAATATTGTGTGGGTTGCTGTATCCCTTTCCAACTTCCCCTATCTAGAATATGTGTACAGCTATTAAAAGGTTGGAGTGGTCGGTCTCGTTTGTCACTGTCCCATTATCCGACACTATATAATCTGAATTCCCTGTTTATCCTCACAATCTGCTATTGTCATATTGATCTGTTTTGTTGTGCAATTGCATCTTTGTGACCAAAATTACTCCCATTATTGGCCCCTGGTTCAATTATGTCATAGACCGCAAGACGCCAGGCAGTGATTCCTGAGCGGTCGCAGTGATATGCCAGGGAGGAATTTCCCATTGCCTCCAGGACCCTCCTGGCACTGTATATATTATTCCTTAAAGACTCTGTTTCAGGCTGACTGCTATAACTCCAAGGATCTGTGTGCTGCCTCATTTCTAGGGAATGCCATCACCGCCTTTTCAGTTTATCCATCCTTAAGTTTCGGCTAAAGGTTGGAAAAAGGCATGAACGACTGCTGGTGGTAGAACAGTGGTACAGTCTTAACACACTCCCCTTTAGAGGCATAGGGAGCCATTCGTTCCCTTATACTGGCCACTGTGTGCTCCATGCCCTTTTAAGCACATGAAATATATAGCCGCACTATAGCCACAATACATGTACTATTAAAAGACATGCAGCTCTCGCTCGCTCTCGATACATATACAAACATTGTTTGATTAGAATATATATACATTACACAAACATGCTCATAAGGTTGAACATACTTATGCTTAAATAATAATTCACTCCAGGAGACCATTAATCCTAAAAACATCATCTGCATCCATCTGGGCTATTTTAATTAATCCCAAATGCAAATGTGGACATGGAGAAGAACGTAAATTATGTAATTAAACTGCATGTATGTAGATGTCATTGGCCATGTTTTTTTTTTTTTTTTTATATACAAGAATGTCCCATTTTTACATTGTTACAGTTCAAAAATGACTTCATCAAGTTCATTTAAAGCTAAACCCTTCAGAAGAGGAAGTTGCTCTTCAAAGTAAAACTACACATGTAATCATTTTTAAAGACCCCAATTAGGAATACGCTGATTGAAAACACATTTACCTAAAGAGATATATGACTCTAGGAAAGAAAGCTGATATGTGTAAAGACACAGAAATTAGATTTATAGGATTAGTCTTTACGACGGGAAGTGAATGTTGAAATATATCGTTTGAATTTATTTCCAGATGACTTGACTGCAAGAAGTATGTGCTAGGATTTCAGGCAACGGCTTCCTCTACCCTTACTCCTTCACAACCGTAAAAACCAAAATCAGGCACTTACTGCGGCTTTTCCTTGTTCTGGTTTCAAACACAATTCATGGGGAGGAGGGGAAGACAAATTTATTAGCAATAATTAGGTTACTTTTCTACCTCATTTACTATAGCTCTTGGGAGGCAGGACTATTATCCATATATCTGTGAATTTCTTGTGGTTAATGTCCATTTTATATGTACCATATGCGTAAATGGGACAGGACTGTTGATCAAACACAATTCCCTTTTATGCGTGTTCCCTTTCATTTACACCACAAGTAAATCTAGTGAAGCTACTAATTAATTAAAGAAGGTATTGTACCAAATTGTATTTTTTTTTGGGGGGGGGGGGTTTGTAGAGGAATTTCAGAATTAAAAAAAGGGGTAAAAAAGCTAAAATAAGTGAATTAAAAAAATTCTTACTATCTGCCATTTTCCCACTTCTGGGGTTTAAACTTAGAATTTGTAATTACCCTGTCATTAAGGATTTATAAGCACTCGTATAACACTTTATGCATTGTTATCGTTAACATTTGAATACCTAGTCACAATCCTCTAAATGGGTGGAGCAACAACGATAGAGATACTGTAATAGGAGGCATGACAACCAAGGTTTAAGCAACGAAGAACGAGATCATCTATAAAACATGATACAGTGGCTTTTTTGTAGTCTAGGCCCAGCCATGTGGATCTACCTCAGAGATGAAGATAGAAAGTGCACAACGTTGAATCGCTGTACTTGTGTTCAGGACATACACTGACATTTTAATTTCCAGTAGTTCTTCAGTAAAACATTTTAGAATAAAATAAATTGTATTTGTTGTACACTGTCCACACAAATGTCCAATTTGTGCTTTGTATATCGCTGCAGAATGTGATGGCATTTTATACTGTATAACATGTGGAGGGTTATTCGACTTGAGATCAAGTTATCAGGGTTGCATTAAATACAATAGATGTGCGCTTCTCTTCCTGCATGGAGCTCCAAACTGGACATAGCCCTTTGTACAGTTATACACGGAGGAAGACGTTCAATGGATGGTGTTCGATTGCGCAAAGTCATTCTCACTCTTCATTTTAAAAAGTTGGTGAATTGGAGGCGTCTGTTCAAGTGATGAACACAACTTGGGGAAGATGGGATGGCCGATTAAACATCCATTGCAGAATAAGAGGATACAGATCTGAACATGAAGCCGCAGTGACAGATGATTATCACAGGTAGACACACAAAAGAAATACAAAATTTACCTGACTGAATTACAGCTGTTTATACACCTACTTTATTCCTTAAAGTCTTTGAAAACTGGAGTGCGGGTTAGAATCCTGCAAAATGCGCAGGAGGGAAAAGAAAAATGGCAGTGATTTTAAGACGCCATCAATCCGAAGATGCACCCTTTCCAAGCAACATTTACATTAACTTGTCTTGCAATCAAAGAAATAGAGTAGTTTAAGATAAAATGCATTGTTCACCCCCTCACCCAACATCGCCTTCAAATCTGGAAACATTTCAATAAAATACAATGTGAGTAGCTTTTTAACTGTGTAGATTTCTCAAGTCATCTTGACAGTTTCTGACACATAAATTCCCATGCAGATTGCATAAGGAAACCGATCAGCTGAATAGAATTAGCAATGTTGACATTTGATGGCAGTGCAGCAGAAAATGCGATCGATTCCCACTGGACGATTGCCCATGGCAATGTAATTATACATCTTGTTTCAATTTATCAAATCTGTTTCATGTTTGGCAAAAATCGACATCAGTGGAAATAAAATATTATATTGAATAAACACATCTATAATATATATGATAAATCATGTCAGACTATTCTAACATCATGTAGGATTACCACTAGGAGAAAAAAACTTAGCATACTCCATATACTGACGAGTCTACCTTGCAAAGAGAGTTAAAATGACCCCTTAGATTGACTACATAGTCAGTATTGTAAAATTAAAAAGGGACAATGCAGATGCAACGGTCATAGTGACTTGAGTGTCCTGCTCCATACATCCAACTCTGGGCCATCCCAAATGGCTAATTCAGCCCCCTGAAAAAAACAGTGTGGTGGGACAGGCGCTTCATCCAGCCAGTGGGGGTGTTCTTTAAGATGTACCCTCTATTTAGATGGGGTTCAGCCCTCAAAACAGAAACAAATATATTGCGCAGTATGTCAAGTAGATATATGGATAAACCCCTTTAGGGAGAATTGACTCACATTTTTCAGTGTCTCAAGATCAGACACTAGATGTAACAGCAACCGGCAGCTTTAGGAATGCCGGATTCCCCTTTCAGTACTCCAGTGTCTTCTTTCCGCTCCTCAGCAGCAATCCAGGATTGTAGCAGTAAAAGAGAAGATCAGCACGCAGGGGGTGTAAGATGAATTCATTTATTAAGGTAAAATATATAATTTCAATATAAAAAATGCATCTAAACGCGTTTTGCGGTATAAAGCCGCTTCCTCAGTAGATGCCAATGTTTTCACAGTCCTGCTGTACCTATAAAAAAATTTACTGCTACAATCCTGGATTGCTGCGGAGGAGCGGAAAGAAGGCGCTGGAGTACTATAAGGGGAATCCGGCATTCCTAAAGCTGCCGGTTGCTGTTACATCTAGTGTCTGATCTTGAGACACTGAAAAATGTGAGTCAATTCTCCCTAAAAGGGGTTTATCCATATATCTACTTGACATACTGCGCAATATATTGGTTTCTGTTTTATTTGAGGGCTGGACCCCATCTAAATAGAGGGAACATCTTAAAGAACACCCCCATTGGGTGGAAGAAGCGCCTGTCCCACCACACTGTTTTTTTCATATGCCTCTCTTTGAGGAATTGGGATATTTCCTCTAGTGAGTGGAGACGAGCTGCTGATCTAGCCCACCCTGGACTTCTGTATAGGTCCACAATAACATACTGAACGGTTTCATCACCACAATCCCTATCCCACTCACTGTCACTTTATTCAGTGAAATCCATTGGGAAGACATTCTCATAAGAAACCACTAGGTGGCGCCTGACATTCAGATTTTTGTGTAATTCAGCCCCCTGTGTGTGGGCTACTGCAAAAGTATGTTGTAGCTGCTGCCGGCTTTAATTTGGGATTTCAGAAAATTAACCTTTAGTAGCAATTCTAAATTAGAAATCTACTATAATTGGTTTCCCTATGCAAATATTCAAATCAACTGGGGAAACCCGGAGCCCAACGCCACACCTTAAAAATTAAATGGAACAACAGATATTAATTCGGCCATTTAAAAAAGGTACACCAGTTCATTACTACAATATTAATGAAATATGAAAAGGTCTAGAAAAAACTGCATTCAACAACCTCAAGCAGGGTGTCTCGTTTACTACCTTTAGTAGAAAATGGTAAGTCTCTCCAAGCTGCTAGAAAGAATACAAATTATAAAAATGTATATTTAGAATTTCCAAACATTTTCTTTAGTTTGGAAGAGAGCAGTCGATTCCAAAAAAAATAAGTAGGACCTTAGATGACCAACAAGCTTTAAAACACATTATTAACACCTACATGGCCATCTTTGCTGCTGTCCCCACCAAGTTTTAATTTTGCCCAAAAGGGGATTTGTTTGGCGAGGGTATAAAAAACACCGCCTATTATGGCAAGAAGGCCAGAAGGCTGTGTATTAGCATTAGGGGGGAGGACCCATCCCAAGAGGTTTGCCTTGATGTGGCAGGTAGAATTAAGTCTTTAAATGGGCATTTAAGTAAAGTAAAACCTGTTATTGTTTAAAGTGACTCCACCACCAAAAAATTATATGTTCTTATTGTGTTTATTTTATGTTGCTGATATCTTACATGTGCTTTGTTTTTCTCTTGTAGGTTTTGTTAAGAAAATATTTTACTACATATGTGTCACCGGGTGCATCACTTTTGTGTTGTAAACTGCCCCCAGTATCTTTACATCACTTGCTTCTCGCTGTGTGGCATTAACCCTTTAAGGACCACTGACGTACATAGTACGTCCTGGGGAAAATTCCCCTTAAGGAACAAGAGCATACTATGTACGTCTTGGTCCTTTAACCACCGCCTCCTTCCGTATACTCCCTTCTCTGGCTGGGGTCCCACGAATGGCTGAAAAAAAAAAAAAAAAAAAGAAAGACCACTGGAGAGGGCAGAGTCTGCCCTTTTTCAATAACTCTTCAATTGCCGGATTTCGATTCGATCCCAGAGGTGGCCGATAGTGTGGATATCTGCCAAGCCTCCGGCACATCGTTGTCATGTGTGTGATGATGTCACTTGGACAGTTAACACCCTAGTTGCCAAGTGGAGCTAGGGGGATCCTTTGGATCCCAGTATCTCCTGATCTTTGGCAGCTAGAGAGTCATGTTGTTTGGTAGAGTCTGCCTTTTTCAGCGGTATGCAGCTTTAACCTCTTAGGAGTCCTGATCATGGTCTTTCCAATGATACCAAACATGACCAGGTTTGGTGTAAAAAAATGACGTTTAAAAAAAATAAAAAAAAAATGTCTGGGGTTTAATAAAATAGGACTTCAAATCATATTTAAACATGCTGAACATAAAACGGTCAAAATGAGCTAAGCACACAGAGGTGAAATGGCTCAGCAATGAAAGGTGAAAGGGTTAAAAAGCAAAAACATGTAAAAATTTGGTATTTATAATTTCGGGACAAAATTTTTAAACCATGTCTTTTTTCGGGATCAAAGTTAAAAAAAAAGTGTGTTTTTTCCATTTTGTCAGCAGATTTCATAATTTTTTTATAGTAAATTATAGGATATGATGAAAATAATGATATCTTTAGAAAGTCTATTTAATGACAAGAAAAACGGTATATAATATGTGTGGGTTCCATAAACGGTCACGTTTCCACTGGTTTCACGTCAGTTTTTCACTGTGGCTATTTTTCCTTAAGCTGCTCCTGGGTTCTACTGTGCTATTCAGGTCTGGGGTCACATGGCCCATTTGACCAGACCTGTTTCCTATTTAAATGCCAGCAGCACAGAGGCTCATTGACCTGGTAGGAGTTCTGATGGTGACTTCTGTTCCTGCACTGCTGCATCCTGGTTCCTGTGTTGCTGCTTAGCATTCATGTATAGTTCTCTGGGTTTTGACCTCGGCAACACATTCTGCCTGTTCCCGGTATCTGGTTTGCTGATCTGTTGCCAACCTCTGCGTGTCTGACTTTCCTCCTGGTTCTATATCCCAGGCTCTAATCCTGACGATTCTTGTATGTTTCTTGTTTTAGGTGTTTGGTTTGTCTTAGTATAAAAGGCCAGTATAAGGACCTTTATTTTCATTTTAAAATAAGGATACACAAATAAACCGAACTAGGATATGGTTCCCTTTTTACTCCCCATCATCCATGTTCCATGGAACATTAATGAAACAAAATAACGGGTTATGGCTCATAACCTGCTTTGGTGCCACTGAAAACACAATCCAATCACCTTGTTGTAAAGTAGATTGCCCCAAACGTTTCAAAAGAAACCTTTTTTTGACCGTGCGATACCTGCTGCTGACCTCTGAAAGATTAAGCTGTGTCTTTTTATTTGGTTTTCCGCGGATTAGTGGTGCACTGACAACATTAGCCTCCTCTCTAAGTCGAGAGGCAGAGCCACATACAAATACAGAGAGCGTCTTTGTGACTATGGAGCCTCTGGCTCGAGCTGCAATGTGGTTTCAAGAAGCACATGGGAAATAGTACTTAAAAAAAAAATGGAAATATGAGCACAGTGGTTTTTACTTGGGACAGCTTCTGGACTGCTCCCTTGTAGCTTTTTGGGTTTGCTTATTTTCTTCCTCCTGTGCTTACACATTGAAATAGCCAAGCGAATACGATTAATAGAACACAACCATAGCTCTGTGTGCATAAAGCAAGAATCAAAGTTTGTCTTCACCTCCTCGTCAGTTGGATTCTATTGAATGTCTCCATTTTGACATCATATAGAAGTGCTAACAGACAAAAATATGTTAGATGTTGTAAGTATATTTGGGGGTATCATTGTTATGAATAGGAGGAGCACCTGTCGTCTAATATATATATATTATATACATACACATACACACCAGCACTGTTGTGGATTTTATAGATTATATACTGTACTGATCCCAATAAAGCGGCATATATAATGTAGATACGGTATATGAATGACAGGATTTCGTAATGCGGGAAAAAACACGCGGCGGTAAAAGAAAAGTTTAACCCCTTCAGTTCTGAAGTGTAAGTCCCGTGAAAGTAATGTCTCAAAAGGTGTGTGTGTGTATGATCTCGGGTACCCGGGTACTGTATTCAACTGGTCAGTGAATGAAATGAGCAAATCTTCGACTAGTCACGTTGGGGCCCTGTAGATTTGGACAATAATGCAGCGTGCTTTGTTATACAGTTGTGTTCAAAATTATTCAACCCCCAATGCTGTAAAGGGTTTTAGGGAATTTAGTGTACATTTGTAATTGTATTCAGAATGAAATCCTACAAGGACTTTTTAACGAACCATATGAAACTAAAATGACAGCAATTGGTTTTGTAATACAGTAGTAAATGTTTCTTTTGTGAATTCTTCATTGACACAATTATTCAACCCCTTAAAGACTACCACTCTGAAGAACAGAGGTTCATTCAAGTGTTTTCAATCAGGTATTGAAAACACCTGTGGATGTCACGGAGCAGCAATAAAGCATAATAAGCACCAATTAGGCAGCTTTAAAATGACTGTGATACTCAGCTCCTTCTAGACATTTACTGGTGTGGTTACAAACATGGTGAAGTCAAGAGAATGGTCCAGGAAGACAAGAGAAGAGGTGATTACTCTTCACAGGAAGGGCAATGGCTATAAGAAGATTGCAAAGATGTTAAACATACCAAGAGAGACCATAGGAAGCATCATTCGCAAATTCAAGGCAAAGGGCACTGTTGAAACGCTACCTGGTCATGGCAGAAAGAAGATGCTGACTTCGACTGCTGTGCGCTACCTGAAGCGTAGAGTGGAGAAAAGTCGCCGTGTGACTGCTGAGGAACGGAGAAAAGATTTGTCAGATGTGGGTACTGAAGTTTCAGCTCAGACAATACGGCGCACACTGCGTAATGAAGGCCTCCATGCCAGAACTCCCAGGCGCACCCCCTTGCTGTCTCCAAAGAATAAGAAAAGTCGACTGCAGTATGCCAAAAGTCATGTGGACAAACCACAGAAGTTTTGGGATAGTGTTCTGTGGACTGATTAAACAAAATTAGAACTGTTTGGGCCCATGGATCAACGCGATGTTTGGATGAGGAAGAACAAGGCCTATGAAGAAAAGAACACCTTGCCTACTGTGAAGCATGGCGGGGGGTCAATCATGCTTTGGGGCGGTTTTGCTTCTGCAGGTACAGGGAAGCTTCAGCGTGTGCAAGGTACCATGAATTCTCTTCAGTACCAGGAGATATTGGATGACAATGTGATGCAGTCCGTCACAAACCTGAGGCTTGGGAGACGTTGGACCTTTCAACAGGACAATGATCCCAAGCATACCTCCAAGTCCACTAGAGCATGGTTGCAGATTAAAGGCTGGAACATTTTGGAGTGGCCATCTCACTCACCTGACTTAAATCCGATTAAGTCCCACCAGAGGTTCTCAAAGAAAGCAATTGCAGTGCGCAAGCCTAAGAATGTGACTGAACTGGAGGCTTTTGCCCATGACGAATGGGCAAAGATACCCGTAGATCGCTGCAAGACACTTGTGTCAAGCTATGCTTCACGTTTAAAAGCTGTTATAACTGTAAAAGGATGTTGTACTAAGTACTAAGATTGAAGGTCACTTGGGGTTGAATAAAACTGATAATGATGTGAGCACAGAAAAGACATTTGTGGTTATTTCATTATAAATGTTATGTTATATTTGTCTGACCTACACGTGCCTCTTTGATTTAATTGTAAGCAAGATGACTGAATGATCAAAATCAATGTCAAACTGGCCAAAACACTCAATTTCAGTGGGAGTTGAATAATTTTGAACACAGCTGTACTTGGAATTTTGCAGCCTGGAAGGCCTCTCACCCATCCGTTAGACAATCTGTCCCGCTGCCCGATCAAGGATGTCTCTCTGCTTTACCACTGGGACTCTGTGCCACCGGATCAGCGCTCTTGCTTGTCCGATCTCCACAATGCGAAACTACGGCCTACAGCCTGCAATCCCAATGGATCATCACGGTCTCCTTACTCGGGGTCCAACCGGAACTAAATTTCTGTGCAAACCTCTCGGCGGTGCGTAGGTAGGTCTCTGCAAAGTCACCGTCCCGATATCCAGCACCCGCAAGGCAGCGCCTGCTCTCCGGCCTGGTTACGATCCTTGGCAGTCTCACGTGTGTCTTCCACCTTTTGCCGCTCGGCTCACTCTGCCTCTCCTTCGTACGAGGCTGCGGATGTCCTTCCTCTCTTCCCCACCCACTTCCGGTCTCCACCACAAAGCATGATGGAAATTGTAGTTCCATTTGTGTCCAGCATAGTCCATATTGCCCCTGTCTCCCTCTGGTGGCCACAACAAGTAAATGCAGCAAACACAATCCTTAAACAGCGCTACATATATTATACAATCAGGTTAAAGACTCCATAACGCAGTAAATCGGCTGATGTGTACAGGGCTGGCTCACTTTCACTCAAAGTCTTGTGACCGACCACTTTGAGTTTTTTGGCAGCCCCTACTTTCGTAAGCACCTGTCCTGTAGATTAGGGACACTTTTTGGGTCATGAGTGAAATTTTCTTCTATCTGCATACTTTCATTGGGCCAGAGTTCAAGCAGTTTCCAGAAGCAAGATAATGGAAAACCAGAAGAATGCCATTGGAGAGCAATACGTCGGATACAAGGCAAGTGTAGGGAAAAATCCGAAAAGGAGAAGAAAAACAGGGATGGGGTCCATAATTATCCTCTCTGGTTTCCTTTTCCCCTCCATGTTTTTGCCTAGGTAGTTAAGTCCGGCATCGGAAAAATGTAACCTGACAATACAAAGAATATTCCTAAAGAAGACTTCATAAGGTCACACACACAAACACTAAAAACTGCAGATCGACCAAGATGAACAAGAAAAATTGGACTTTCATATGAGACCACCAATACAGATGAGATAACGAACCCAATAGAGAGCTGTTAAACATAGCTGTAGAAATACTTAAAGGGACATGCATGCTTTTTAGTGTGCCTTTAAAAACATGCAATGTCTACTGACTGTCAGTCTCATTCAGCAGGCATAAAAAGCAAATATGAAATTTTCTCCTATTTACCTGCTATTCTTGGCATTTTCCATGCCCACCACAGGAGGCACTTTGATCTAACCAGTGTGCATTCTGTAGAATGCATAAAAAAAATAGTGCGCTGAGCAGTCCAATCATAACTCACCCACCCCCAGCTACTGCAGAGACAGGGAAGGAAATAAATCAATACACACAGGGAGGAAATGAGACAGCAGAGAGGAACACTAAGAAAAGGTAATGAGCGAACTGGATGGCAAGAAAAAGGTACAAAGAGCGGGTGCAGAACAAAGCAAGAGCGCGTGCAAGAAAGCACAGAGTGAAAGAAAAAGCTGAACACAAGAAAAAAGCAGAGCGTGCACAAGAAAAGGCAAAGAGGGCATGAAACCCTGAGAGAGAGAGTATGAAAGAGACAGCACAAGAAAGTAAGAGTGACTGAGTGAGAGTGTGTGAGCGGCTCAGAGAGTGTGTGAGCGGCTCAGAGAGTGTGTGAGCGGCTCAGAGAGTGTGTGAGCGGCTCAGAGAGTGTGTGAGCGGCTCAGAGAGTGTGTGAGCGGCTCAGAGAGTGTGTGAGCGGGTCAGCGAGTGTGTGAGCGGGTCAGCGAGTGTGTGAGCGGCTCAGAGAGTGTGTGAGCGGCTCAGAGAGTGTGTGAGCGGCTCAGAGAGTGTGTGAGCGGCTCAGAGAGTGTGTGAGCGGCTCAGAGAGTGTGTGAGCGGCTCAGAGAGTGTGTGAGCGGCTCAGAGAGTGTGTGAGCGGCTCAGAGAGTGTGTGAGCGGCTCAGAGAGTGTGTGAGCGGCTCAGAGAGTGTGTGAGCGGCTCAGAGAGTGTGTGAGCGGCTCAGAGAGTGTGTGAGCGGCTCAGCGAGTGTGTGAGCGGGTCAGCGAGTGTGTGAGCGGGTCAGCGAGTGTGTGAGCGGGTCAGCGAGTGTGTGAGCGGGTCAGCGAGTGTGTGAGCGGGTCAGCGAGTGTGTGAGCGGGTCAGCGAGTGTGTGAGCGGGTCAGCGAGTGTGTGAGCGGGTCAGCGAGTGTGTGAGCGGGTCAGCGAGTGTGTGAGCGGGTCAGCGAGTGTGTGAGCGGGTCAGCGAGTGTGTGAGCGGGTCAGCGAGTGTGTGAGCGGGTCAGCGAGTGTGTGAGCGGGTCAGCGAGTGTGTGAGCGGGTCAGCGAGTGTGTGAGCGGGTCAGCGAGTGTGTGAGCGGGTCAGCGAGTGTGTGAGCGGGTCAGCGCGTGTGTGAGCGGGTCAGCGCGTGTGTGAGCGGGTCAGCGAGTGTGTGAGCGGGTCAGCGAGTGTGTGAGCGGGTGAGCGAGTGGTGTGAGCGGGTCAGCGAGTGTGTGAGCGGGTCAGCGGTGTGTGAGCGGGTCAGCGCGTGTGTGAGCGGGTCAGAGGGCGTGTGTGAGCGGGTCAGCGCGTGTGTGGTGAGCGAGGGTCAGAAGAGCAGTGTCGTGTGAAGCGGGGTCAGCGAGTGTGTGAGCGGGTCAGCGAGTGTGTGAGCGGGTGAGCGAGTCAGAGGGTGAGCGAGTCAGAGGGTGAGCGAGTCAGAGGGTGAGCGAGTCAGAGGGTGAGCGAGTCAGAGGGTGAGCGAGTCAGAGGGTGAGCGAGTCAGAGGGTGAGCGAGTCAGAGGGTGAGTGTGAGCGAGTCAGAGGGTCATTGAGAGTGTGAGAGGGTCAGAGTGTGAGCGAGTCAGAGGGTCAGTGTGAGCGAGTCAGAGGGTCAGAGTGTGAGCGAGTCAGAGGGTCAGAGTGTGAGCGAGTCAGAGGGTCAGAGTGTGAGCGAGTCAGAGGGTCAGAGTGTGAGCGAGTCAGAGGGTCATTGAGAGTGTGAGAGGGTCAGAGTGTGAGCGAGTCAGATGGTCAGAGTGTGAGCGAGTCAGAGGGTCAGAGTGTGAGCGAGTCAGAGGGTCAGAGTGTGAGCGAGTCAGAGGGTCAGAGTGTGAGCGAGTCAGAGAGTCAGAGTGTGAGCGAGTCAGAGGGTCAGAGTGTGAGCGAGTCAGAGGGTCAGAGTGTGAGCGAGTCAGAGGGTCAGAGTGTGAGCGAGTCAGAGGGTCAGAGTGTGAGCGAGTCAGAGGGTCAGAGTGTGAGCGAGTCAGAGGGTCAGAGTGTGAGCGAGTCAGAGGGTCAGAGTGTGAGCGAGTCAGAGGGTCAGTGAGAGTGAGCGAGTCAGAGGGTCAGTGAGAGTGAGCGAGTCAGAGGGTCAGTGAGAGTGTGAGCGAGTCAGAGGGTCAGTGAGAGTGTGAGCGAGTCAGAGGGTCAGTGAGAGTGTGGCGAGTCAGAGGGTCAGTGAGAGTGTGAGCGAGTCAGAGGGTCAGTGAGAGTGTGAGCGAGTCAGAGGGTCAGTGAGAGTGTGAGCGAGTCAGAGGGTCAGTGAGAGTGTGAGCGAGTCAGAGGGTCAGTGAGAGTGTGAGCGAGTCAGAGGGTCAGTGAGAGTGTGAGCGAGTCAGAGGGTCAGTGAGAGTGTGAGCGAGTCAGAGGGTCAGTGAGAGTGTGAGCGAGTCAGAGGGTCAGTGAGAGTGTGAGCGAGTCAGAGGGTCAGTGAGAGTGTGAGCGAGTCAGAGGGTCAGTGAGAGTGTGAGCGAGTCAGAGGGTCAGTGAGAGTGTGAGCGAGTCAGAGGGTCAGTGAGAGTGTGAGCGAGTCAGAGGGTCAGTGAGAGTGTGAGCGAGTCAGAGGGTCAGTGTATATGAGCATGTGTGTAAGCGTGTCAGTTTTTGTGTGTGTGATTATGATAGTGAGTCAGCTGGTGAGTGAGTCTTGTTCTCACAGTTGCAGAGATTGCCAATATTCAGTTCCTCAGTTTCCCCGGTCTGAGGTCTGGAGCTGCACAGGGTTTCAAGTGCACAGCATGTGCTAGTTCATGTGAAGCTTTAATGGTTGGAATAGTGGGCGGGGAATATTCAGGGTATGGGAGCTGAAGAAACACCCCTTGCTGAGGGGCGTGGCCAGGAGAAAATAATGTAACTTTTACATATTCTTAAAATTATTGGTTTATTCTAGTTTGTCTATTGGTATAAAAGTGTTTAACTGTCAATTTAAAAACAAACATTTTTAGACATGCAAGTCCCTTTAAGTACAAATATAATTGAAAACAATGTCTATGGCCTTTTTTTTTTTTATACCAAAACAAATTTTTGCCCATATTTAGCGGTTTAGAACTAAATGTTCATCCATAATGTACGTCATATGTAACCAAGTCAGAATGTCCATAAACCCTCCTGTTTATATCAGCTGTTACAGTATATGGGCCTAAACAAACCATCTATGCATGTTTGTAACCATCACAGTAAGCAGCATGATAGTAATAAGAATGAAAAAAGGAAGTAGAAATTCATTATATACACTAAATATATCACTGGTTGATAGGGGTGTTGCCAAAATGATGGAAAAATTCATGTTTGAAATCATGGGCTGCTGCTTGCTTGTTTTTAACTTGCTAAATGTGGAAACAAGTTACAAAGTTGCTATCTGATTATATGACTAACTAAAAACTGTAGATTATAAATTTATAACATATAAAATTTCTTGTCCTTGTGGCAAATTGTATATTGGCAAATCCATAAATAACCTTAGGGAGCGCACGACGAACCACCATTCAGCCATCAGGGCTGCATTAGCCGGTGTTGATAATCCCCCAACCCGTAGCGAGCCATTTTCGTGAAGCTGGCCATCCACTGCCTTCCATTAGAGTAATGGCTATTGACCATGTACCCCCCTTGTGGCGAGGGGGGTGACTGTGCTAATGAGCTACTCAAACGAGAAGCATTTTGGATTTTTACTTTGGAAATCATGTCGCCTAGCATTTTAAATGAAAAAATTCATATGCCTCTTTTCTACCTTTGCGGGGAATACTTTTCATGTTCTCTTTGATCTAGATAAGGCTCGCCTACATGTTGTTGTATGCTCAGCCACAGTTGCCCATATGGGGTTTTTGCAACAATGATGTTATAGAATGCACATATACTTTGTACAGGGTTCTGCAGGATGCATTTACTCTATGCCAGAACATGTCATGGAGGCAATAGCCACATACAAATTGCCTTGTTTTATACCCCATATGTTTAGAATCAGGCGTTACTGAGTGTTCCACTGGTTACATTTGTTTTAAATTCAATGTTTATTTTTGATCGTTATGTTTTGTAGTCTGGCTCCTCCAGGCTTCCTTTGGTTTTTTGTGTATAAGTGGTACCACGGTTACCTGAATTGTGCAGTACGCCCCTCCTTTGAGTTTCGGAGTTGCCAACATGCACCTGTGGTGTCTTGATTGAGATAGATCTAGCTGTGTGTGCTTGGTTGGTACTTGGTGTATATGTCATCCTGAAGAAAGTTCCATTGGGAACTGAAACATTGATGGTTTTCTAAATAAATACTTTATTATTTTTATCCAAGCCAGTCTCTGGAAATTATATTGCTGCAGTCAGACTGTGCACCGGAGCAAGTAACGTATGGGATAAACTGGGGTGCGGGGCGTCTCAGAGATATACACACAGCCCCTTTTTTTTTTTTTTGACGACATTTTTGGTTTTCTTATTTACTAAATGGCCTTTTTTAACACACCTTTGGGATGATGCACCAAGAAATTTACTGAAAATTGGATGTAGCCTTGGAACCCTATTGGATGGATATTGGTTGGAACCTTGCAGTGGAGGTTCATAGACTACTTCATGTCATGAGCGCCTTCTTATTTCTATGCATTCTTAAAATGTTAATTTAAAAAAAATAAAAAAAAATTAAATGACACAAGGTATGGCATCACGCTTTCCTGGAGACAGACCCACAGTAGGAATTGCCTCACTTCTACATTCTTGACTAATAAAGAAAATATAACTGACCATATTCTTCTCCTTCGAGGCCTATTGGCCCAGACTGAGGAGTTTCTCCATTCTTTAGGCAGTTGTGAATGTAGGTTGCTTTCCACCGTGCATATTTCCTGTGCTGCACATTCTAAAAAGAAAAAAAATGAAAACGTGTTCTTAACATTTATTGTCGACTTGTTTGAAGCCGTATAACCGAAGTCTTGGAGCTGCAGAATGTGAAATAAAAAAGGTCAGTGGTGGTTTTAAGCAATACAAAAAATATAAAATACAGTATAGAGTAAAAATTATGACCAGGTTGGAAGTAACACAACCACATACACTCACCGGCCACTTTGTTACACCTGTTCAAGTGCTTATTAACACAAATTGCTAATCAGCCAATCACATGGCAGTAACTCAATACATATGTGGATGCAGTGAAGATGACTTTCTGAAGTTTAAATTGAGCATCAGAATGGGGAAGAAAGGGGATTTAAGTGATTTTGAACATGGCATGGTTGTTGGTGTCAGACGGGCTGGTCTGAGTGTTTCAAAAACCGCTGATGGATTTTCATGCACAACCATCTCTAGGGTTTACAGAGAATGGTCCAAAAAAAAGAAAATACCCAGTGAGTAGCAGATGTGTGGATGGAAAATGCCTTGTTGATGTCAGAGGATAATGGGCAGACTAGTTTGAGATGATAGAAAGGTAACAGTAACTCAACCACTCGTTACAACCAAGGTATGCAGAATAACATCTCTTAACACACAACACGTCGAATCTTGAAGCAGATGGGTTATAGCAGCAGAAGACCAAAAATTGGCCACGGACAAACTGATCAAATCATCTCAAACTGGATTCTTGAACAGGACAATGAGTTCACTGTGCTCCAATGGCCCCCACAGTCCCCATATCTCAATCCAATAGAGCACCTTTGAGATGTGGTGGAACGGAAGACTAGCATCATGGATCTGCAGCAACTGTGTGATGCCATCATGTCAATATGGACTAAAATCTCTGAGGAAGATTTCCTACACCTTGCTGAATCTTTGACACAAATAATTAAGGCAGTTCTGAAGGCAAAAGGGGGTCCAACCCAGTACTAGCAATGTGTACCTAATAAAGTGGCCGGTGGTGAGTGTAAATGTCCAAATAATTTCTGACTGGAAATAAAGTAAAAACTACATACCAGAGTGTAAGCTATTTAATTTGTGACGAACTAGCTCCAACATTGCTCTAGTAACAAAACACACATCTGTCATAAAGGGGCACTTTAGGGCAAAACAGGGAGGGGGGCAGGTGTGGATAAACATTAACACCTCTTGATCCACTATGCACCTCTACTCCTGTTTTGGGCCATACTATCATTGTAAAACGTACTTTCTTCCCAGCACAGCGCTGGCTCTCCACTCTTCTGGAGGAGATATGCTTTCGGGTTGACGGAAGCCAGAACAAGTCACGTGGATGCAGGGGTGAGGGAGAACGACGGAAACCAAATTGGTTCCCACTTCCTGGTCCCCGAAGGTCAGGTCAACTCATGCTTATCTGAGCTTCTGGGTGGGACTAAGCCCCTACAGTATGGGTAAAACTTTACACACCTTGTAACATCTATTTTAAGATTTATAAAAGGATACAGATCCAGTCAAGGATGAATAAAGTCTTGTTTTGCAAATTATTTTTCATTAGACGGAGGAGGGAAGGGCAAAAAAATTCAAAATGCAACAGCACAATCTTTAATGGATCCGTCTGAAACAGAACTGCTCATTTTGTCTTTCATGTACTGAAGGCAATTTATTTTAATTTCTAAAGACCGGAGGAATGGATACAAGTGGTAGCTCCACAATTGAACAAAAAATTAAAAAGAAATAATATAGTTCATGGTCTTTAAATTTTGCAAAATGAACTTCATTTAGGGCATGGTTTGTTTAAAAAAAAATATATATATATGTTTTAAACAAACAGGAACTTGCCAAATCTTCCTAAACTTCTATGTTAATACTCCTGAGTCTTGATCTAGAATAAAAGGGACAGTGAAGGTGACTCAGTAGGGATTGCTGTGTTTAACAGTTATGGCCACTGCCAAATCTTGTTACGGATTACAGGGAACGGTCCTGCCATTACATGACTAACGGAAAAAAAAAAATCATTAAGAGTTCATCAGTATATTTGCAACAGAGCACTGAAACGTTGGAACTGCCTTCCTACAACCAAGACTAGGAAGCCATTTACAGATTCAAAGCTTCACAAATTTACGTCGAACTTTGAAGCTTAGTAGTCCATTACACATTTATAACAGCCAGACAGAATTACACAAAAATGTAGGAGTCAAAAGGGAAATTAAATTAGCCAATTGATACCATGATGACCCATGATGTGAAAAAGCTGAAATTTTTTTATTTCTCAAACAGATTTCAGTTTAAGACAGACATTGAAGAAGTAGACCAAGGATCTAATAACATGAAAAGTAGTCCAAACCCCTCAACAAAGTGATAAGGAGTTCAAAATGGCTGGTCATAGATTAAGAATATTCATATCTAAGGCTGGCGTCAGACGAGCGCACTATGTGCGCCCGTACCAACAGGCTTACTGGTGCCCGTTGCAGCGTTGTGACGCTACAACGGGGCCAGTCACACGCTTGTGTGCACGCAACAAGCGTCTGTTATCAAAGTTTTCCCGTCGATGCGCTAAGAGGCGCGTTGACGGGGCTGCAAATCACGATCCTCCATAGAAGGATCGCACTGAGTGAGCTCAGCGAGGTGGCCAGACGGGCGTCGAGTCGATGGAACGTCCACTCTCAGGGACGATCCTTCTGCTCTCCAATGACGCTTCTCTGAACCTAGCCTTAAATGTGCTAGGGAACTACTCCCTACTTGTTTACCATCTCTAACATTTAATGTGTTTCAGAGGTTCACTGCTAGGAGAGATCAACCTAGAGAAACCATTAGCACCTTCACTCTAGTTAGGATTGTAGGCTGTAGAAAGCATGCACCTATAGAAAGTGTTTAAGTGGCTAATGAATAAAGCTGGCTGATCTATTAAACATACTCGCATTAAGAAGAGGCAGGCCAAATAAGCATCATAAAAGCAAATTATGAGTCATGTATCCAAGAAAGAACAGGAACCTGCAGTTCTGAGAAGTCTTCCAAGAAGGAAAGCATATAGAATAAGCCAACAGTGCCAAACCTATTTAATATGTTCAGATAGTACATGTGCAACTTGAATGAGCCACACTTTGAGTTTGAGGTTCTGGGTCCCACCGGGAGCCTGTCATCCAAAAACGTGTGTAATTAACAAAATGAATGGTCAAAGATGTATGAAGTATTTTCCATAGGTAATTCCTGACAGGAACGAGATTGCCATTCAGAATGAGGTGGTGTGGTGTCTATCATTAGTCCTTCAGAAATCAGCCTGCACAAAATTATGAGAAAAAAAAAATCCAACAGCCAATGGAGCTGGCAGAGAACAGTGGGAAATAGTTGGATATGGTAGTATTTTTGTATCTGTTTAGAGAACATCAAAAAGTTTAATACAACTAGGTTTTACATTGTGGAATTCACAATTCTAATTCTCCCATGGAGTTCCAATGAAGTACTTTGAAGTTTATGGATATTTTTTTCTAAGCCAGGAGGTGTATGCCAGTAGAAATGATGATCATAAACGTACAAATGCCAGGAGCACGTAACAAAAGGAACAGTAAAATAAAAAATGTAGTGCGGACGAACATCTGACGATGTCAAGATTAATACTTCCCCTCACCTCCATTTCCAATGCTCGCTTCAAAATCCCAAAGTCTGAACGTGAACGGTTTTAAAGGTTAATTTACTGCAGAAGAATTATTCAGACCTCAAGGCACTCTGAAAATATAGTTTCACTGTGCTAGCCGATTTAAGCAAGACATTCATCAGTGCACCTTATCAGACCAAGGCTGAAAAGTGATAGCTTGCCTTGAAAAGTTTTTCATCCCGCAGGACCATAAAAACGGATCCAGTCGCAACTGACAGTCATCAAAAGGGTAATTTAATCAAAATGGACTTCTGAAGGCCTATTGTTTTGTCTTGTTTACAAAGTGAGCAAAGCTCTTGTAATTACACTCGCATGTACAGTCACTCTGTCCTTCCACCCAGCTTGCAGTCACAATAAATGTCCTTGTGGGGATAGTGGGATTCAATAGACCATTGTCCCTGCCATGATACAGGTCACTGGTAACTTGAAAGCAGAGCGTATAAAACAGTCAGCCTTGAAAGTGATTAACACACACACACATGTAACTACATAAACGTAGAATGGGTAATGTCTGTCAGATTCGACAACCCAGCGAGACTGGACACATTTTGAAACACAATATTGCCCATTTACAGATAACTGCACATAATGCAGGTCACTGAATGACCATGAGCAGTTTTGCATTCCTGTTGGGAGTGATGAACAGCCAGGACCATAAACGAAGTTCCAGTTCGCTATAAAGGAGAAAATAAACTTGCTCGAAAAAAAATATTGAAAAGATCTACAATGTAAAGAAGTGAATAAACATGTCCCATGGGAAGCGGGAATGTTTTATATATGGATCCAAGTCTTAAAATGTTCACTGGCGCTGAAAACCGCACATTCCATTTGAGGATGATGACACTTTTTCCATAACCCACCACCACCATCAAGCAGAAAGATTGCTTCATTAAGGTGCTGCCTGTATTAATAGGTTTTAAACAGCCACAAAACATTACCCAGTGTTAAAATGCAGGCAAGGTGTAGAAAGGTGTTAAGGAAAAAAAAAAAAACCTCAAGGCATTTGAGGTGATGAGATTTCAGGATGTATTTTAAGAGCACAGAAAAGCAATCTACTTTTTTGGTGTGGGGAGGTGAATTTAAAGTAAAATTAAAAAACACACGTAATGACATCTGGATGGCATTTTCCAATCTGAGCAATAATAACAACATGAAAGAATTCTACATATTTACAGGCAAAATTGAAACAAGAAAAATCGAATTATGGAAGGAGGAACGGGGGGCAAAAATGTTATTAGATCTTGCATATCCTTCTGTCAGGTTTGTTTTCTGTTGTCCAAGATAAGACAGCATAAAAATACTAAAAATGTCTTAATGCCATGCCTAGCAGGAACGAACGAAAACAAACATCTAACACAACTCTCGTAAATAAAGTCACTTTACTTTCAGTGAAGGGTACGGCTCACATCTGACCAATATTTGAGTATCATGAAACTACACATGACATACATATCATAGAATTGATTACTCCTTTCCCCCAAACAATAGGGAATAGATGTTTGCCTCTATAATACAAACACCCTAACATTACAAAACAGAATTTAGATATCCGATATATCATAGGCCTTTAGAATGCACCTGTACTGACCAGGTTCACCTGTACTGACCAGGTCCCCTTGAGGGCTTTGATATGGCATGGACTTGAAGATTAAGCTTCAAGCGTGCCAATCACACAGAACTGCACAATTGGCCATCAGCAGGGACAAGCCAGTACACTGGCCTGTAATCACACTGGAAGAGCTTTCCTACAGGACAGTCCTCCACTCACCTCAGGTGGAATGCCACTTGAAGTCAGTGACAGCAATTTCTCAAATGGGGAAGAACTACATTTTTTCCCCTATAGATAAGAAAGCATAATACTCGCCTCTGCCTCCTTATTAAAATTCAGTCTTACCTACACAACATTTGGCAAGTCTGATTAAAAACAAATAAAATGCTAACACATACACAGGGAGTAATTCTGTATCAAACGAGCCCAACCCGGCTGGGTGGAGTAGTGGTAACATCACTGCTCTGCTCTCCAGTAAGTGTCCTTGGGCAAGACACCTAACGGTACATACTTGCCACCCAGGACATACTTGAAAAACGAGAGAAATCCTTTCTCCAAAAAAAAAAAAAAAAAATTCGATTGAGCAAGAAAGGTGAATTTTATCCTATTCATGAGGCTGAAGTACACGAAAAATCTCTGCCACAGGGTAGCTGAATGTCAGCTTGAAGGACCTTGCAATTAAGCATTTCGAATGCCAAGGTTTGGTTTAGAATTAGAGAATTATTATTATGCATGTTGGTGTTGTGTTATAGATTGCACCGTTAAACTAAAATACTCCATATGTTCCATGAAAAAAATTCCTGCTCCAGAATTCTTGAAATTTAGATCTGGGGCTTGCCATGCTGGTCCCAAAATAGATGCGACCATAGGAAACCTAGTCCTTCAAAATGAAGGTTTGTCTAGGGCTAAACCCCAGGGCTTCTCATAAACCTTACGAAGGTACACAATTGGCATATCACTATACTCCAGTGATGACGAAGAATACAAATTTACAGTAGAATCACGTCAGGTCTTTAAATATCAGGGCAACTTGATAAAGCTAGGCCAGGTGATTTATTTTTTCTCTCTTTTTCAAATGGCATGCCATCTCTGGCATTATATTTTAATTGAGGGCCGCTATTCTTCCCCATATTCGATATAGGATTGTGAACATACGATAAAGTTAAAAAAAAGCAGTGTGAAAGATAAAACAAGTCAAGCAATTCCTTTGAAGTTTATTTTCTGAGAAATAAGTGGATATTTCTTAAAATTGCAAAAATAATATTTAGAAAATATCATCAAATAACACATGCTAATAGTTTGAGTGAGCTGATAGAAGCTTTGGAAATTATTACAACCAAAGTTAAACTATATTGTTGACTTAATCAGATAGGTTAAGACACGCTGCTTCAATTGGCTGTATTTCTTATGGGGCTCATCGAGGATGTGGCCACAGGAAAACAGTTCTTTTTAATGAATGGCAGTGATATACTGTACATGAGCATACAAAAAAAAGCAAAATAAAAAAAGAATAGCAAACAACATACCTCTTCAGTGAGTTCCCCAAACACAGATAGTGTGTCAAGCAACAGACTTGCAGTATAGAAAGATTTGATCATATTTCTAAAAACAAAAAGGAAGATGGTATTAATTTGAGATGAAAAACACAGACAACATTGTTTTCATGTACACTGAGAGGGTGTAAGATTTTTAGCTTGCTTGGTTGCAGGTTTATTCTTGGGTAACAAGGTAGAGGATCCAACTTTGGAATTGTCATGTTTCTCAAAAGCTATAGGCATCAAATCAAGTTGCTGCTGCCCAAACAACAACTCCGGGTTGTTAAAAAAATAAACTTTAAACAAAATCAGTTTTCCTATTTATAATTCCCATAATTGGAATTCCAATAAACATCTGCAAGTTCCTTTTCAAATAAGAAAATGAAGAAAGACGTGCGCTTACGCTAGCGGAGACATTAAAATCAACTACACACAATGTAAAGATTTCATGTAATGTCTGAATTTTTCTTTGTTCAGACATCTATTATATTTCAAACATCCAATAGGAGCGTTCGTCATAGACATGGTTTCATTTCTGCCCCAAACAGGAATGTGATATAACAGCTAATCAGTATACAGATATTTTTCCATGTCAGAATATGGCCAACACAGTTTAACAAAGAAACCCTTATTACCATATATGGTTCAGAGAAATCTTTTTTCACTTTCCTAACATTCCTAACAGAATCACGTGCTATGAAAGGGAGGGGGAAACCACAGCCCGATATATTTACTACAGTATGTATTTGAATCACAATACATATATATTCATACAGGAAATTAAAAATTCTTTCACTGGTTATTGCAGGATACAATCCTATCAAAAGTGCACTGATGTAGCCCAGGTTGCGGTCCAATAACCAAAATAGTTACCCTTTTACGTGTACTACCCATCTAAATCTGTAACATTGACTTAACACCATAGTGACCGGCGGTTTTACGAAAATCTGTTTTTTAGTGCCCGCTGCTGTTTTTACGTTTCTACGCTTGTTTGTGTTTAGGTCAAATTTTCCTCTTACTAGTTTATGGAACCCACACATATTATACACCGTTTTTCCCGCCATTAAATGGACTATCTAAAGATACCATTATTTACATCATATCATATTAAGGAAAAAATTTAATCCCCAAAATCTACAACCGCCAAAAAAGGACCGCGGCTAAATGGGACAAAATTTTGAAACTAGGAATAGAAATAACCAATTTTTTACACATTTTTGCTTTTTAACCCCTTCACTGCTGAGTCATTTCACCTCTGTGCGCTGAGCTCATTTTGACCGTTTTATGCTCATCATTTTTAAATGCCAGCCTAGGTCCTATTTTAGTATGCCCCCCAGACAATTTTTTTTAAAAATTTTATTTTATTATTTATTTTTACAAACTGGTCAGGTTTGGCTTCCAGCATGCCATAGGAGCCGGCGAGGGAGGTAAGTATCGGGTGGGAGGGGGGGTTAGGAGACCCTGATGTACTATGTACGTCCGCGGGTCTAAGGGAGACTTCCCGATCGGACGTACATAGTACGTCAGTCGGGAAGGGGTTAATAAAATGCTTCTGTTTATATGTACCACTGCAGAGAAGCTCTGAACTCAAGTGAGATTCAATATAGCCTCAGCCTTGCAAAGTTGCATTGTTTGTACATTTCTTGTGATAGAAAACATTTATACACCAATGCCCCTATTACAATCCTCGCGCAGCGCAAATGCGCTTTTGCGCGAGGACAAAACCATTTGTGCGGAACGTCGTATTACGACGTTCGCGCAAATGATGCGCGTTAGCGTCTACCGTGATTGTCCCTGCGCGAACCCAGCGCGAGCGCATCCCATACTTACCAGTCAGCGCAAATGCATTTGAGCGGATGGTATTACGATCTTCGCGCAACGTCGTACGAACGACGTTTTCGCGAAGTATCGTAGGTAACGTCTTTGAAAACCTGGTGTTAAATTACAATCTGAACGTTCTTGCCGAAACTAAATGAACCTGCACAAAAAAAAAAAAAAATACAGCACAGTACAGTTACACATTCTACACATACCCAAATAAAATTAATAAATTGTTTAATTTTTTTTGCAGCACATATACGCAGATTGACTTTGACAGGCGCAACAACCGAAACGTAGCAAATGGTGGTTCTTAATTCTGATTGCCCACCGATTCCTGCACGCAACGGTCATTTACGGCCGGCTTTGCGCATTGGATTTGCGCTCGAAAAAACATGTAGGCTGAAAAACTGCGCTCGGATCGTAATACTGTGTTAATTTGCGCGCGCTAATGTTTTTTTGTGTGCGGAAAAAAAAAAAAAATTGCGCTGCACTAGCGCATTTGCGCGAAGATTGTAATAGGGGCCTAACAATTTTAACTCCTGTACTACCATGATCAAGTATACTCAATAGTCAGAAACTACTTCTGGAGCCCAAGTTTGAGTAAACTTGATCAGGTGATATCCTGGAGCAATGCAAAAGAATTTTATTTATGGAAAACAAAATTTGTTTCCAAATATGCTCCAGAACATGCGCCTAAAGTTCCAACACATCGGACAACAGAGGCAATGTATTGAAATTGTTTAAAAAGCTTTAACCTGCTGGCGGTGCGAAGTGGTGCAAGGGTCGTATTTGCACATATGGCGGGATTGCCAGAAGCGCCGTCTGTTCTGGCAAACTGTCCATACGTTCCTGGTCAACCTGGTTGAGCTGCCCCCTGCCTTCGAACCCGCCGTGAGGCTGTTGCACCATACCTCGATTTGCACTGCGGTTTATAAAAACTCCATACTGATCAGGGCGCTGAAAGTGGCTAAGGGCCTCATCTCTCTGCATTGGAAGCAAGCGATCGGTCCCTCAACACGACTGTGGTACGAGGAGATGGAAGACGTTCGCTCCATCGAACAACTTGTCTTCAGTGCAGAGGACCAGTCAGCGAGGTTCTTCGAGATATGGTACAGGTGGATGTATCGGTCCGGCTCTACTGCTTTCAAGTGAGGATCGGGGTACTTAACGTGGTAGAGTGACCCTCGCAGCTAGTAGTCAGGGAGGTTTGACGTGTGGTGGGGCCACAAGACTGGCTGGGACTCCATGCTTTCAAAAGGGTGATGGACCACTACACTTTGATTTTTTGTTTAGGTCTTTGTTTTGACCTGATTTCTTGTTACGCATAGATGTTGACAACCCACCATGGATAGTGAATATTAACTTCAACGATCCTGCGAGACCAAAACTTTACTTGGAACCTGCGGGTCCACTATCATTCTTATTGTCTACTTAATCCTGTGTTGTCTTTATTGCCCATGTGAAATTTCTTTAATAGAAATATATATAAAAAAAAAAGCCGATTTTCCTTCAGGGAATCAGGGAGCAAAAGTGTAATCTAAATTGAGTAGCCCTTTTTGTCCAGAAGAGGGTGGTACTCCCTCCCCGCACTATTAGACTCTCGTCTCTCCTGGTCTTCAAGAAGCGTCTGAAAACACATTACTTTAGAGAAGCCTATTGGCTCACTCCATAATCCCATTATGCATTTATTGCCTCTACTACTTCACATACTCTAGTGTGTCACCCCTCTACTCTTAGATTGTAAGCGCTCAAGCAGGGTCCTCTCTCCTACTGTTCTGTGTGTTTAACGTGTATGTACATTTGCTATTCTGTCTCTCCCATTGTACAGGGCCACAGAACTTGTTGGAACTTTATAAATACTTGTAACGGATTTTGTTTTTCTGTACAAAAAGAACTTCTCCAGAATTGTTTTTTTATTCTTTTTTGCGTTCACTATTTTGGTCAGCCCTTTAACTCTATGGTCTTCTATAATGGAATGCCAAGAACCTCTCAGTGTTGGACCAATGTAATATGTGGTTCACCATCTCATCAATCCAGATTGTTGGAGAGCTTACTAAATGGTGTTTCAAGATACTCTATAGGTGGCATACCAAGTGTCCTTAAGAGGTTTAAACCTTGGGATTGGTCCAAAATTTGTTTTTGTCTCACATTGCTATGGTAGGTTTGCTGAAAACAATCTCTATATAAGTAATGAATTATAAACAAAAAATATTGAATTTTATTTATATCTATTTTAAACACTATTAGCATAAATAAGATTCATTGAATAAATATAAAGCACAGCAAGTCTGACTAGCAGAATATTAGGCAAGATCTAATTTTCTGTAGCAATTCAGGACATGTCAAAAATTTATATAGCTATTTTTCAGTGTAATTTAAGAGTAAACATGCTATTTTCCCATGTTTTAAATCCATTCATTTAGAAAAAAATATAGTTCCATACCAAGCTTTATATTACACACGCATATATAGTACATAAACTAAAGGTTTAAATTGTATATATTTTTTCTTCTTACAAGTCTGAGATATAGATATATAAAAAAAAATCAGACAAGCTTCTTAAAAAAATATATATATATTTTTAAGTAATATTTGTTACAAATTTTCTGAAAGTCCTCAACTGGTCCACTTGAGTATGAAACCATTCCTCTGTCGCGCTGCCCCGTCTAAAATTACTTAGGGCAATTTTAAGGGATTGAAGGTAACCAAACAGCTGTCAGTTACCAGGAAAATCAACCATGGTAGCAACAGTAGATCCTCTGTTAATTGGATAAATGGAGACATTGCTTACTTTACACAAATAAGCAGCAGGATTAGGCACTAGACATGGTTAATCTTCGTTTTCTCTTCGATTGAAAATTCATTGGTATTATTTTTTCCCTTGGACTAAATTGAGCTTTTTTTTTTACATATACTAGAGCAAGATCAAAATGTTAATATTATAGCACATAATATAAGTGTGTGTGTTTGGTGCTATACACAACTATTCTTCATGCATTCTGTATATTGAAAAAACATTAATACACAAATTTGTGCAATTTTTTCCCCAAACCCAGCTTTTATCAGCAAAGCTATAGTTTGCAGGTGGCCTTTACAAGGGTGAGGTTTCCATTTTGGCATTACAAAAGAAAATACTGAAAGGGAGAGCAGCAAAAAATGACCTGGCTGGAAATACAAAATATCCAACTATGCACAAAAAAAATAATTAAAAAATCATTTTTCAATCCAAAACTGGAAAGGTCAGGTGGGCTTAACACTTTAATGGCCATTCTAGTAAACTAGAACTTCTGTTTTGTTTCACATGGAGCCATAGGGGCAAGCACGAATGAAAACCCTTTTCTTGTTATTTTAGAGTGAAAGCTCTCGAGCAGGGTCCGCTCTCCTACTGTTTGGGGTCTGTAAAGTATATGTATATTTGTTATTCTGTCTCTCCCTTTTGTACAGTGTTACGGAACTTGTTGGCGCTTTATAAATGCTTGTAACTAACTGTATACATGAAGTGGGCTGGATACTTTTGGTTTACACCACCTCCCTGGTAGGGAATAGTGCGAAAACCGCTTTTTGTGCATATTTGTAAACAACAGCTTGTAGAATGCTGTAAAATCATGTATATCTACATGTGCTTCTACTTACGTATCCATTTATTCATCCACCTATCAATATCTAAGATCATTTTATCTCTAAATAGGATGCCTTGAAGAACGTTTGTGTTTACACTCGTTATATTTTATTATTTTGCCCTCTCATAACGAACAAGAAGTCTTTTGTATGATATAGAATAAGGTCTGTTGTAAAGACGTTTTAGGCTAGGGTCAGACGAGCGCATTCTGTGCGGATTGTGCGTCCGTGCACAACGGACGTACTTTCTGACTGACGACAAGGTAGTGGCCACAAAGTCCGTTTTTGTGACGGACATTTTTTTTGAAGGATGTAGAAGGGAAAATAAATATGAAAAAACATTTTGTCTGTCAAAATGCTGGACATCAAAAATGCAGTCCATCTGACTACGTACCATCACTTAATGAATAAAACGTTCCTGTCTTACTCCAACTTGGCACTGCCATTTCCTGTCACCTACAGGCCGACACATCTGATCTCACCTAACAAACATTGCCGTGCCAAGACTACCACCAAGATTGTGGTGCCCTGTAGAGAAGTATGACAGGCGCACTTTGAATAATACATTCGTACTGGGGAAGAATGACAAAAAAAAAAAAAAAATGCCAACGTTTAAGGGACTTAAAGTCCGCAAAAATGTATTTAAACTTTTGGGAAAATAGGCAAGGTTTGATAAATATAGCATGGTTCTTTTAAAAGGTCCAGAAAATGTGTAAAGCAAAAAAAAAAAAAAGAAAAGAAAACCCATACACACAGTGGAGTATTCTCCTTATGCATCTGCTTCTAGAACATCACAGATTTGCTCTATGAAAATAATCTTACCCATTTCCACAGGATGAATCCTACAACATAGGATTATGAAATGTGTTACCTTGTCGCTTTTACAGGTGAAACTCAAAATTAGAATATGGTGCAAAAGTTCATTTATTTCAGTAATGCAATTTAAAAGGTGAAACTAATATATGAGATATGACAAATCACGGCTTGAACTAATTGTGATGATTATTGCTTACAGCTCATGAAAACCCCAAATCCACAATCTCAGAAAATTAGAATATAGTGAAAAGGTCCAATATTCTTGGCTCAAAGTGTCCCACTCTAATCAGCTAATTAAGCCATACTTGAAAACGAGAGAAATCTCAATGTATCCTTCCTGGTAAAATCCTTTATAAATAAATAAATAAAATAAATAACACCTGCAAAGGGTTCCTGAGCCTTTAAATGGTCTCTCAGTCTGGTTCTGTCACGGGGACCCAGGGGATGGGGCGCCTGGCAGCAGCTTCCTCGCTGCTCGCTGGCCAGGCGCCGAATGTAAGCGCTTCCGGGCCCGCTCACGTGGGACGCCGAGGGGCGGGGCCTGGCGCTGTGACGCGGACCCGCCGGGTTTAAATCCCAGTCTCTCCCATACACCGGTGCCCTGACGTGGTATTCACATCCCGCAGAGCTCTTGTGTTATTTTCCTGAACGTATCCTCTTGTGTATTGATCCCTGGCATTGGCAAACGAACCCTCCTGTGTACCGACCCCTGGCATTGGCAAACGAACCCTCCTGTGTACCGACCCCTGGCATTGGCAAACGAACCCTCCTGTGTACCGACCCCTGGCATTGGCAAACGAACCCTCCTGTGTACCGACCCCTGGCATTGGCAAACGAACCCTCCTGTGTACCGACCCCTGGCATTGGCAAACGAACCCTCCTGTGTACCGACCCCTGGCATTGGCAAACGAATCTCCTTGTGTATGACTCCTGGCGTTTGCATATACTCTGTTCTAGGTTCTGCCCTTAACGTTGGCACCGAGGTCAGTCTGTGTGGCATCCTAAGCACACATCAGACTACCTCTGCTATTACTAAAGTCCTAGGGAGGACTTGTGATCTAGTCTGTACCCCTGTCTGGTATTTCCCTTTCTTTGTTTGTTACCTGTTTCGTTGCCTTTATAGCTTTGCCGACCACTCAAGGATCGGAAGAGTAGAAAGAGAGTTGCATAAAGAGATTTATATCTTAGCAGTCAGAAAGATTCGTGACTATACCCTATTCCATACCTCTGTCTGGTGTTACCCCTTATTCATATACTGTCTGGTTATTTGTCTGTTTAGTATCACCGACCATTCAAGGATCGGAAGGGTAGAGAGCGGTCTGCGTAAAGGGACCACACTTTTGGTTATCAAGGGGATCCGTGACATTACGTCAGGGCCAATGGATCCCGCAGACCTCTCTAACCAGCTGGCACGTATCGCAGCCAGACAAGAGGAACAGGACCATAGGATGGACCAGATTTCTCTCGCTCTGCAAACCCTGCTAAATCGGTCCAATACAGGTACCACAAACCCTCCAGATCCAGTGTTACCTAGGGTCAGTCCGGTCTCCCCTGAAGGACATAGGCTTAGTATGAAGGCACCCCTACGCTATGATGGTACACCAAGCCTATGTCGGGGTTTTTGACTCAACTCGAGATTCTGTTTGAGAACAATCCAGGTTCTTGTATGTCTGATAAAGCCAAAGTAGGATATCTGATTAATCATTTAACAGAAAAAGCTTTGTTGTGGGCTACGCCGTTGTGGGAAAATAAGAAACCCATCATTTATGACTATGAGGGTTTTACCTCTGAGTTAAGACGTACCTTTGATCCCTCTAGAAGGGCTACCAATGCGGGTAGGTCCTTGTTTCATATCAAACAAGGTAATAAGAGGGTTGCCGATTATGCTATTGAGTTTAAAACTTTGGTTTCTGAAGTCCTTTGGCCGAACGACGTTTTAACCTTAGCCTTTACCGAAGGCTTGAACGAGGCTTTTATGTTTGAACTGGCTCCTTTAAAATTACCAGAAAGTCTGGACCACCTGATAGATTTCTGTATAGCCATGGACGATCAAATCAGGGAAAGGAGACACACCAGAGATAGACCCAGAAGGGTCTTGCCTCCTTTACCCTCGTTACCCAGACACCCCAGTACTTCAGGCAGTTCGGAGAATGTGAAAACAGATGTACCAGTCGTTGAACCCATGCAAATAGGGAGGACAGGTATTTCAGAAGCAGAAAAAGCTCACAGAAAAGAAAAGGGGCTCTGCTTTTATTGTGCAGGGGCAGATCACTTCCGCCTTCAATGTCCTCAGAGACCCAGGGTTGGCAGGGTTGAACATAGCAGAGTGGGATTCAGAACAGGAGACACCCAGGTTGTCGGTTCTTTGTGTGCCTCCCTTGTGGATAATGAAAAAAAACAAATCCAGGATTCTGTTACCGGTCTCACTAACCTGGGAGGGGGTTCACCTCAAGACTGAGGCGTTTTTGGACTCTGGGGCCTCAGGCAATTTTATAGATAAGAATTTTGCTGCCAAAAACCTTATACCACTGGTTCTCAGGGAAAGGCCTCTAAGGGTGGAGGCCATAGATGGTAACCCCCTGGCATGTCCTCATATCACTCACGATACAGTCGCTGTATGTATGAAAACAGGAGTTTTGCACCAGGAGACAATAAGATTTCAAATCATTGAATCACCCTCATGTCCTGTCGTCCTTGGGTTTCCATGGCTAACAGAGCACAACCCAGTAGTCGATTGGGTCCAGAGAGACATAAAATGTTGGGGTCAGAGTTGTCAGTCTAAGTGCCTAGGCACAGTTAATGTGATTGGTAGCCTCAATATTGCCACAGCCCCTCCTTTGTCCACAGAGGTCCCTGAATGTTACCGGGCATTAAAGGAGGTGTTCTCTAAAGCCAGGACTGAGGTTCTACCACCACATCGTCCATACGACTGTGCTATTGACTTGCTCCCCGGTACGATGCCTCCTAGGGGTCACGTATACCCTTTGTCACAAAGGGAGAACGACATTATGGAGGAGTATATAAGGGAGAATCTGGAACGAGGATTCATCAGACGGTCCTCCTCTCCAGCAGGAGCAGGTTTCTTTTTTGTCTCCAAGAAAGAGGGAGATCTGCGACCTTGCATCGACTATAGGGGTTTAAATAGGATCACTATAAGAAATGCATATCCTATACCTCTCATAACAGAATTGTTTGACCGATTAAAAGGGGCTCGTGTCTATACCAAGCTTGATTTACGCGGAGCGTACAACCTGGTCAGGGTTAAAAAGGGAGACGAATGGAAAACGGCTTTTAATACACGTAGCGGGCATTACGAATACCTGGTGATGCCTTTTGGGTTATGTAATGCGCCAGCCGTCTTTCAGGACCTGATAAATGACACTCTAAGGGAATTCCTGCAAGAATTCGTCATAGTATATCTGGATGATATCCTGATATACTCTCCTGATGTGGACACTCATCATGTCCACGTAAAACAAGTGTTGAAAAAACTATTGAAGGCTGGATTGTACTGTAAGCTAGAAAAATGTCTATTCGACATAGTAACCGTGCAATTCCTTGGTTATATTATAACTCCTGGGGGTTTCAAATGGATCCCAAGAAGCTCTCAGCTATTCTCGACTGGCCTTTACCCCAAGGACTTAAAGCCATTCAGAGGTTTCTGGGGTTTACGAACTATTACAGAAGGTTCATTAAAGATTTTTCGGCCTTGGTGGCCCCTCTCACGGCTATGACAAAGAAAGGGGTGGGAAATCAGAAATGGACACCTCAAGCCACTCAAGCCTTTGAGGCACTAAAGCAAGCCTTTACTACTGCTCCTGTTCTCCGGCATCCAGATCCGGCTCTGCCTTTCCAATTAGAAGTTGACGCCTCCGAACTAGGCCTTGGTGCAGTCTTGTCCCAAAGGGAGGCTCCTGACAAACCCTTGCATCCATGCGGCTTCTATTCTCGAAAGTTGTCCCCGGCAGAGAAGAACTATGACATTGGAAATAGAGAATTGTTAGCAGTCATCGCGGCCTTGGCCGAATGGAGATACTTATTAGAAGGGTCTAAGGACCCCATTGTTATCATAACCGACCATAAGAATCTCACGTACATTGGAGATGCCAAACGTTTAAACTCCAGACAAGCGAGATGGTCATTGTTTCTTTCAAGTTTTAATTACGTGCTTACCTATAGACCTGGGTCCAGAAACATTAAAGCAGACGCATTGTCGAGACAATATGAGTCCTATGAACATAATATCCAAGATCAACATCCCATTGTTCCCCAGGAGAGGATTATAGCCGCTACCACGATTAGTGTTTCGTCTCCTCTAATGAAAAGGTTGCAGACCGTCCAGGGTGCAGCTCCTGGGGGAAAACCTCCCGCGAGACTCTTTGTACCTGAGAACGAAAGAGAAGAGGTACTCAACATATATCATGACAATAAAACTTCCGGGCATATGGGTATCACCAAGACTGTGTCTAGTATCAGTAAACTCCTCTGGTGGCCCACGTTGCGCCGAGATGTCAAAGATTACATTGCTGTGTGCGAAGTGTGCACAAGGCAGAAAAGTCCCAAAACAGCACCCATTGGCTTACTCCAGCCTTTGCCGATCCCCGAACGACCCTGGTCACATGTAGCCATGGATTTTATAGTAGAGCTACCTGAGTCAAGAGGGAATGAAGTGATACTTACGATCATAGATCGATTTTCCAAGATGGGTCACTATGTTCCTCTTCAGAAACTACCTTCGGCAGCTGAACTGGTGCCCATATTCATTACCAATGTGGTCCGCATTCACGGTGTCCCTCAGGAGATAGGGGGACCCAATTCATCTCCGGATTCTGGAGAGGGTTTTGTAAGAACGTGGGGATAGACCTCTCTTTCTCTTCGGCTTATCACCCCCAGACCAATGGAGCAGCAGAACGAGCAAACCAAAACGTAGAGAAATATCTCAGGTGCTTCATCTCAGAACAGCAAGATAACTGGTCAGATCTGCTACCGTGGGCAGAATATGCTATTAACAGCGCAGTGAGTGAATCCTCAGGTCATTCTCCTTTCTTCACTGTTTATGGCTTTGATCCTCCCGTGCTCCCCGCCACGTTTCCTGATACCACGATTCCTGCTTTAGATAAACAACTGGCATCATTGAAGGAGACTTGGGAAGAGTGAGACGGGCACTGGAGGAGAGTAGTGCCATTCAGAAAACCAAGGCCGACAGGCACAGGAGGCAGGCACCCGTGTATCAAGTTGGGGACAGGGTTTGGCTGTCTTCACGTAATATCAAGCTCTTAGTGCCTTCCATGAAGTTGGCTCCTAGGTATATCGGCCCCTATAAGATTCTACGGCGACTCAACCCTGTCTCCTATGCTTTGGCGTTACCCCCCCATTTTAAAATACACAATGTGTTCCATGTAAACCTTTTGAAGCCGTTGTTATGTAACCGGTACACCAAAGTCCATGCTCCACCGCCTCCTGTCTCTGTGGAGGGCGAGGAGGAATTCGAAGTTAAGGCCATTCTGGGTGCCAGGCTGTCTAGGGGGTCCTTGCAGTATTTGGTCGATTGGGTGGGGTACGGTCCAGAGGATCGTTCTTGGGTACCGGCTGCGGAAGTCCATGCTCCTAGGCTAGTGAAGGCCTTCTATTTGGCACACCCCCGTGCCCCTGGGGGTCGTCCAGTGGCCGCCCCTGGAGGGGGGGTTCTGTCACGGGGACCCAGGGGATGGGGCGCCTGGCAGCAGCTTCCTCGCTGCTCGCTGGCCAGGCGCCGAATGTAAGCGCTTCCGGGCCCGCTCACGTGGGACGCCGAGGGGCGGGGCCTGGCGCTGTGACGCGGACCCGCCGGGTTTAAATCCCAGTCTCTCCCATACACCGGTGCCCTGACGTGGTATTCACATCCCGCAGAGCTCTTGTGTTATTTTCCTGAACGTATCCTCTTGTGTATTGATCCCTGGCATTGGCAAACGAACCCTCCTGTGTACCGACCCCTGGCATTGGCAAACGAACCCTCCTGTGTACCGACCCCTGGCATTGGCAAACGAACCCTCCTGTGTACCGACCCCTGGCATTGGCAAACGAACCCTCCTGTGTACCGACCCCTGGCATTGGCAAACGAACCCTCCTGTGTACCGACCCCTGGCATTGGCAAACGAACCCTCCTGTGTACCGACCCCTGGCATTGGCAAACGAATCTCCTTGTGTATGACTCCTGGCGTTTGCATATACTCTGTTCTAGGTTCTGCCCTTAACGTTGGCACCGAGGTCAGTCTGTGTGGCATCCTAAGCACACATCAGACTACCTCTGCTATTACTAAAGTCCTAGGGAGGACTTGTGATCTAGTCTGTACCCCTGTCTGGTATTTCCCTTTCTTTGTTTGTTACCTGTTTCGTTGCCTTTATAGCTTTGCCGACCACTCAAGGATCGGAAGAGTAGAAAGAGAGTTGCATAAAGAGATTTATATCTTAGCAGTCAGAAAGATTCGTGACTATACCCTATTCCATACCTCTGTCTGGTGTTACCCCTTATTCATATACTGTCTGGTTATTTGTCTGTTTAGTATCACCGACCATTCAAGGATCGGAAGGGTAGAGAGCGGTCTGCGTAAAGGGACCACACTTTTGGTTATCAAGGGGATCCGTGACAGGTTCAGTAGGAATCACAATCATGGGAAAGACTGCTGACATGACAGTTGTGCATAACCATCATTGACACCCTCCATAAGGAGGGAAAGCCTCAAAAGGTAATTGAAAAAGAAGTTGGATATTCCCAAAGAGCGTATCAAAGCACATTAATAGAAAGCTATGTGGAAGGGAAAAGTGGAAGAAAAAGGCGCACAAGCAGCAGGGATGACCGCAGCCTGGAGAGGATTGCCAGGAAAAGGTCATTCCAAAGTGTTGGGGATTTTCACAAGGAGTGGACTGAGGCTGGAGACAGTGCATCAAGAGCCACCACAGACGGATCCTGGACATGGGCTTCAAATGTCGTATTCCTCTTGTCAAGCCGCTCCTGAACAACAAACAACGTCAGAAGCGTCTTACCTGAGCTAAAGAAAACCAGACCTGGTCTGTTGCTCTCATCAGAAAAGAGGACTTTGGACCACTGAGCAACTTTTGCATCTAATTTGGAAACCAAGGACCCAGAGTATGGAGGAAGAATGGAGAGGCACACACTGCAAGATGCTTGAAGTCCAGTGTGAAGTTTCCACAGTCTGTTGATTTGGGGAGCCATGTTATCTGCTGGTGTTGGTCCACTGTGCTTCATTAAGTCCAGGGTCAACGCAACCATCTACCAGGAGATTTTGGAGCACTTCATGCTTCCTTCCGCAGACTAGCTTTATGGGGATGCAGACTTAATTTTCCAGCAGGACTTGGCACCTGCCCACACTGCCAAAAGCACCAAAACCTGGTTCAATCAGCAAACTCGCCTGACCTGAATCCCATAGAGAATCTAAGAGTTATTGCCAAGAGAAAGATGAGAGACATGAGACGGAACAATGCAGAAGAGCTGAAGGCCGCTATTGAAGCATCCTGGTCTTCCATAACACCTCAACAGTGGCACAGGCTGATAGCTTCCATGCCACATTGCCGCATTGAGGCAGGAATTGCTGCAAAAGGGGCCCAAACCAAGTACTGAGTACATATGCAGCTTATACTTTTCAGAGGTCCCATATTGTTCTATGTACAATCCTTGTTTTATTGATTGCATGTAATATTCTAATTTTCTGAGATTGTGGAATTGGGGTTTTCATGAGCTATAAGCCATAATCATCACAATTATGACAAATCACGGCTTGAACTATCTTGCTTTGCATGTAATGAGTCTCATCTCATATATTAGTTTCACCTTTTAAGTTGCATTACTGAAATGAACTTTTGCACGATATTCTAATTTTGCGAGTTTCACCTGTATATACCATTCTAGTTCATTTTAAAATGGGGCAAGGGGTGAGATGATGCTGCTACTCAAAAACCATTTGTCAGATAAATATATACATTTTTAGTTTTCAAATATGTATCTTTGCATTTTTTTAGGTCTGTGGATTTAGGATGAATAAATGGCTTTGGGAAATTAAACTAGGAGACCACACCAGTGCACAAAATGTTTGGTAATTCGGATTATATATGGTTACGGACTCGCATCCTGTAGCAATCACCAGTTCCAGATGTTTGACCTGTATTTTTTTTTTTTAAACAAGAGGTGTGCTACCTAAATGGACCAAAACCCAAAGTGGAACATTATATCACCTATAAGCCAATATGCTTGCAGGACAGAATAAAACATACTCACGCCTTGACGTTCATTTTTATTTTTCAAAAACAAAAAAATAAAAGCAAGAATCAATTTACTGATTAAAAACTTACCTGGTTCAGAAGATTAAACTTTAGACAGAAAAAAGGAAATATATTCGCAAACTGAAAAGAGCCTAGCCTACCAACAAGCAAAAAACTAAGACATAAAGCACCTACTATGGCTTCTGCCTATGTGAGTCACACTGGGGCCAAGTAGGAAAGAGCATAAATATATGTCAGAAGGAAAAAGTCCAAGAACTTGTCTCTCTAACCCATTCCCGCCGCAGGACTTTCTATTCCATCCGTGTGGCGGGTGGGCCATGAAGATGCAGGGTGTACAAGTATGCCCCACTGTCTAAAATGGACGGCCTAGGCCCCTCCCCCAGTCGGCAAACGCCATGTGTCATTGGCTGCAAAGAGACTGCCTGAACTCAGGCCGTCCCCCTGCAGCCAATGACGCGTGCCGCATGTCAGCTGCCTTGGTGAGCCAAATTAGCGGCAAATGGACTTGCAATTGTGCATGTAAAGTTGCAATACATTGGACATAACAGCTGATGTGCTGAAACTTTGATAAGCTTGGAGGTCCACTTTTTCCTTCAAGAAAACTGAGCCCTAGCTGCAATTTACAGGTTACAGAACTTTTTGGGCAACAGAGAGAGCCCCCTCCTTGTCAAATTTGACTTGCTGGCAGTGGAAATGTATCGTAGAGATGCTTATGTGCATTTTTACTGTGTGTGTCAGGGTGGCACCTGGCGTGTGCCATGGTGAGACCCAAAGTTCAGGTAGTCTGAGCCCAGTATGCAGGGAAACGCACAGATAGTACCTTTGTGTAACCACATACAGGGGAGTTCCAAGGCGCAGTACAAAAGAGAGTAATCAGGAGAGTGGTCAGTGAGTGATCTGTGGTCAATGGGCTGGTACAAGGCGGTGGGCAAGCAAAGGGGTCTGGTACGCAATGAATCAGGAGCAAGCAGGAATATATCTGAACAGGTGGGATACAGACTCAATACTGGGGCGAGGTACACGGGGGGGTGGCCCTTAATGGACACCGGTAGGGGTGTTTAGTGCTTACCTGATTGTGTACTGGTTGTTAATGCTGACTATGAGGGAAGCACTTTTCATGCAGCTGGTTCAGGAGCAGGCACGGATCCTGACTGTGTATTGGAAAGTGTTTTTCCATAAAACACTTTTCTGCCAGTTTTATGTAAAACCGCTTGGTAGTGAAGGGATTAATCTTATTGAGCCATACAAACAATTTTATCACATTGGTGATGAGCAGCACTTTCTAGCAATTTCTCTATACTAATTTTAATTTTCACATCAGGTCTGCCTGAAATCAGAGGTTGGTAACGCAGGGACTTTGAGAAGCTGGCTAGCAATTAATACAGACAGAGCAGTTAAGAGGAGTCTGGTTTCCTACTTTCAAATCTATTTGCAGTGAACCCTCGAAGGCTCCCTTTCCTACCTTTATCTTCTATGTTTAACAAGCTATTTAGCTGTCTCTCTCTCTGTGGTTTTGCTCCAGTAACAGATAGAACTAGCCAACTCCTTTAAGCAACCTACCAATTTATGAGTTTTTTTAACCAGCAGGTCAGGAATCTATTTCACACTTTCCTATACCTAATGAACCCTTGAAGGCTCACTTTCCTCACCTGCTCTTGCATATGCAGCAATTTCTATAGGAATCTCCTTGGCAAAATTCGTTTTTTTCCCCATACCTTTTGTGAACGGGGGAACAAGGATACATTATTAGGGGAGACCCTTTTAATGCTACTGGGTCCTTTTAAGTGCAATCTAACCTAGCTACCTCCCTCTGTGGAATTTTCCCAGTAGCTATTACAATCTGCTCACCGTTCTAAGGGTCTCTACTAGTCTGTTCGCAGTTAAGCGGTAATCTATTTCCAGACTTTTTCATACCCAGTGAACCCTTGAAGGCTCACCTGTCCCTGCTTATGCAGCAATCTAATGTAGGATCAGATGTAGATCTTTTTTTTCGTGGGAATCAATGACATAATTATATGAGAGACCCTTCCAATGTTATTGGGTCTTTCCAAGTTAGATGTACTAACAAATACAAGTCTGTAAATTTCCCTGCAGTCCCAGGCAGCTCTGACACACGTTTGTTTTTTAATTCTCTGCAAGCCCATCCAGAGCTTGATTTTCACCGTTTCTTTTCCTTTGGCGCCTCCTAGTGGTCCAAAGTGTAAATGTCCGTCTGGTTCTAATTCAATAAAAGTTTTAATATACTTTGTATCCACCATCACCGATTAATCTTATTGACACGTATTCTGTTATGCAAGCCGCAAAACTATAAGATATATGGTGACACTAGAACAGGTAAAAACACAAATTCATTAGCTTACTTGTGGAACCTTCCAGCTCGGTCTTCATTATCAGCGTAAAGAAACATCTTCAAGGCATAATTCTCCACATGAGCGCTACCCACTATCTCCTGAGTAATAGATTCACAATCGCCAAGCTGCTTCTTTAACTGAGGGGAGGAAAAAAATGGTTAAAAATGTATATAACAATGTTCTAAATATTAAAATATACCATAAACCAGTGGTACACAGCCTTGGTCCTACAGATGGTTTCAAACCACACCTTCCATGACACTCCGTCAACTCATTAGCTCCACAGAGCCTGGGGGGGGGGGTGTAGTTCAAAAACAACTGGTGGGCCAAGGTTGAGCACTGCATAAACGGAGTGCAGAACATCATGAGTAATATTACACTAGTCGTCAATTAAATATATTACTACAATACAAGTATTCTTTAAAACTACAATATTACAGCCCGATTCAGTTATACGCATTTTCTTGCAGGAAGTAACTGGATGCTCATCGTCCAATGACACGCCTACAGAAGCATGGAGAACAGTCAGGCAACCGAGCTTCCTGGACAAACTATTCTGGAGGATACCATAGCTCTGCCTTCCGTGTTCGGCCCCAGGACTTCCCAGCCTTGTGACCTCTTCTATTGCTTCTTAGGCTGGAGTCAGACGAACGCAGTGTGAACGCAGGTGCAGCCGCACTTTATCACGGCCGTAGAAGCAGAAAATGACGGCCAATGACAGGCAATATACGAAGTACGGCCGCACAAAAGTGCGGCTGCGCAACGCAAGCGGCAAACAAACGCATTTTGTCTAGAACGTGATACCACTAGTACTGACGTACAGAGTGTGCTGCGTCCGCTGGCGGCGTGTGTGTGTGGTTAGGAGACGTCAGGCGCTGCTAATGTCCGGCCAACATAACGTCCAGACGCAAAAAGGGTTTTATTGATGATCCGTACAAAATCACGGACGCAAATGCGCATCGTATGACCGCTATCGCGTATTCCGTGAAAAAATATGTCCTTTCGTTCGAACGCACTTTTTCACGGACTACGTGAAAAATGCGTTCGTCTGACCCTAGCCTTATAGTCCTGCAGGACCATTGGAGTGATTAGGAACGTCACACTAACTGGTCACCTTCACCCCCTTCTGCCTTGTAATTTTGTCCAAAGAGCAGCTCATGATATTTTATTCAATGCTGTAATTATTCTAATAAAAATAATACATAATTATATATTTGTCAGGAGCTCTGGATGTCTACTGATGATACTATTATTCTTTGTTGCTTCTGTGATTTTTTTGATTTTTTATAATTTTGTCAAAGTCATCCGCTCTAATATTTCTAGGGCTGAAACAACTAATCGATTAATCAACAACTAATCAATGAGAATAGTTGATAACTATTCTCATTATCGATTAATCGGCTGTCGATTAAACACTGTGTGCTGTACACAATTCGATTAGAGTCAGACTGAGTTAAACGTTATAACCTCTGCTTCGGAGCTGATTGCACAAGACGTGTCGCTGCTTTATTCTGTATGATTTAGTTCTAGGGTTATGTCAGGCATAACTAGTTTGGTTTTGATCCGTTTATACCGCTAGCAGCATTATAACACAAACCCTGGGATACTGCCACTGGGTATGGGTACTGTAGCGCTGGTGTTTATACTCAAGCTTGAGTCATGTGCCACCACCCCAACCTGCCTGCCGCCACCTCGTTGGTCTGTAGTTGCCATTCTTTTCATTTCATCCAGTCCCTTCCGACAAACTCCCTCCCACACTCAGGTCCTGTCTTTTGCCCAAACCCACTCCCTCTCATACTCGGGTCAAGTCCCTTGCCCAAACTCACTACCTTCCACCTCCGGACCCTCCACCCGCTCAGTTTGTTCATGAGATTATTGTAAAAGGGACACTCTACGCACCCTGACCACTTTAGCTTATTAAAGTGGTTAGGCTGTGTGGAGTGCCCCCTTCGCACCCTGCATTCGTATTGACATGTCCATCTGAGCACTCATAGCTGCTATCGTTTGGGGAGAAAGCAGACATGGGTTTAAGCTGCGTACATAGTATCAATCTATCACTGCTACCAGGCGCTTGTGTATCTTGTGGGCAAAAACTATGCAATTTGCATATATACATAAAAGCAGGGGGCAGGGGTCGTTTTTTTATTTTTCCATAATATTCCTTTTAAGTAAAAAAAAAAAAAAGAATTGTATTTTAATCCGATGAATCGATCGAAAAAATAATTGGCGAACTAATTGATTATGCAAATAATCGTTAGCTGCAGCCCTAAATATTTCATTGAGGCCTTTTGCTTTGATTACAGCATAGTTTCGCCTTGGCATGGTTTCGATAAGCTTATGAAATGTCACAGGTTTATTTCCATCCAGAGTTGCATTAATTTCTCGCCAAGATCTTGTATTGATGATGGGAGAGCCGCAGAGCTGTGTAATAGTGTTCTCCACCACATCTCAAAGATTCTCAATTGTGTTGATGTCTGGATTGTGCAGTGGCAAATCCATGTGTGAAAATTAGGTCTCATGCTCCCTGAACCACTGTTGCACAATTTGAGCCTGATGAATCCTGGTATTGTCAACATGGAAAATTCCCGCACCATCAGGGAAGAAAAAAAAAATCCATTGATGGGAAAACCTGCTGATTCTGTATATTCAGGGAGTCAGCTGACCTAATTTATTGGGCATAATGTTGCTGACCAACTGAAGCAACACTAGAGTCACAACACTGCCCCTCCAGTCATATACAGTGCTTGTCCCATTTCAAGACCAAAAGGTCTTACTTTACTAAAAAGGGGAGGGGCAAATACAAAAATGCATAAAATTAATAAAATTTATTTACAGGAAAAACTATCATATGCGCTCATATTGTCTTCCTACAGCAAACAACACATCACGACAGCCATAATCCGCTCGCATTAAAGAGAAGCTACATAACAGGAGTTTTTTCATCTTGAAATCAACTGCCCCGACCGGTTTTGTAACTCAAAGATTAAATGTGCCACGGTTTCTAAAGGCCCCTGTAATTCAAAGACCTCTTTTAAAAGATGTTCCAGAATACATGCAGCCTCAAGTTTCCTAATAAAACAGACAAAAAAAAAAAGAAGGAAAATCACACCGAAGTCGTTACAACAGGTGGGACTTAAGAGAATTCCTAAATGGGTCCACTGTTTGGCTGCTAAGGAGATCTCCAGTTTTTCGCAGAAAACAAAAAACAAGATTATACACACCATTATACGCAGTGTGAACCTTCACGTTCCAAGCTGCCAAAATGCTGTAAAAGGAGGCTTTGAGCATTTGGCCGCTTCTGTTATTTTAGTGAATCTGCATGAGTAAAATTTCATTTTTCAGGCTAGACGTTTACTATATTAAAAACTTTTTTGGCAGATTACTTTTCACTTTAAGCTAAACAGAGAGCAGGCTCGCTTGATGAACAGTCACAACAGGTAAACTTCTGATGTTCAAGCAGAAACTTACTCCCTGGAAGCACATAGTATATCCCAATTAAAAAGGGGCAATGTTACTGGTGCCAACACATCAAAAATGTAGTAGTGATCTAGAACAAGCAAAAAGAGAAAAAACTGCATATATTTAAATCCATTTTATGTATAAAAATTTATTTTTTATGTTAATACTTAAGATTTGTTTTTATACTAAGTATAGAGATACCACATATAGAGTAAGAGATACCACATAATAATAAAAACGTTTTAAAGTATTTCATTTTCATAAGTAATACAATAGCTTCCTGAGGGTGGTGTAGCCGACATCACTTTAGGCAGCATGAGTAAAGAAGGGGCCACTCTCTGAGTTGTTTGTTCACCAAAACAGGGTAAAGAAGGATCTCAAACTCTGGCACCCCAAAGGTTTATTGCCCGCATTTTACAAACTGTTACGATGCTCTTTTGAACAGCACCTGAACTACATCAATTGCAAACTCCCCATCTATCAGGGTTATCCAAAGAGATCCGAATTGCTTGAGAAAGGTAATCGAACGCTAAAAATCAGTGTCCGGTTACCTTTCCTGGCCATTCGGCTATCCAGAGAGCAGGCAATTCGCCAATTCCTGGCGAATTGCCTGTACATACGGTGCCTGTTCGAAGGCAGAGAAATCCCCATAGAGAAGCACTGCTTCGGCTATTCAGAGAACGAAAACCAGCAGTGAAAGGTTCCCGAAATGCCCTGCCATTCGGGGGTTTAATTCGGCAGGTTTATTAAGACGAATCCCATAGGCTTCAATGTTAAAAATATTCCCGTTTTAATTCAATATCTAATAAACCGTTCATTATAAAATTCTGCAGTAAAGAGTCTCTTTATTTATAGATTTTTTATGATACTAAGAAAAAAAAAAATTCAGAAAAATGCTTAAAGTTTACTTTTTTCTGTAACAGCCCTTTTTATTATCATTTCCTGGACCTCATATGTAAATTTCAGACATTTTCCCTCAGTAGTTTCTTTGCAAACAGCGTTTCATTTTCACAGATTCACACAAACTATTTTGCTAATTTATTCACCTCCCTCGTCTGCGGTCTCAGCTGCTTCGGTTGTGTGCGATCAGCTCCTGCTCGGGCTTTTTCCTGGTTTTCGGCAGGTTAATCCAGATGTTTTTGGGGGTTTTCGGCGTATTTTGCGGTTAGTTTTCGTCGGGTTCGCGGCAGCCTTTTCCTGCAATTCGGGGACCCTGTGGTGCTTGCTGAATACACCGCAGGGTCCCCGAAATGGGATCGGCAAAAGGAACCGAATTGAAGAGAACGAAAAGTCACCGAACGTGCAGTGACTTTTCGAATCTCTTTGAATAACCCTGTATGTGTCAGAACAAAATCAAATGGCACGCTGACCACAGTCACTGCTCTCAAATATCTAGGTATGTGGTTAGACCCAAAACTATCCTTTGGCCCCCACATCGGAAAACGCTCATCTGAACTTTACTCCAAACTAGATGCCCTGTACAGAAACAAATCCTGCCTGAACCCCACGGTAAGAAAGCAGGGTGTCTCCTCAGAAAGAAAAATACGGAAATAATAATCCTCAGAGTTCGACAGGGAAAAAGAATCCTCGGAGAGGTCTCAAAAATGCAGAGCTAAAAAAAGCAGATGGGAGGGAAAAAAATTAAGATAAATTAAATGGCCCGCAACAAAAAAATAAAGAAGAGGCAATCCAAAGTTCTCAGCAAAGCAGAGAGCGCATATCAAAAAAAAACACGTATCGGCAACAATAGAGAGAGCAGGGCCGGTAAAACGTCAGTCATCCCGTATCCAGCAAGGGTGGCCGGGGCGCCACGGACAGGCCAGCGCGGGTTTTCCCCAGGCACCTCCGCCACATCAGGAAAGTATATACAGCGAACATTGGAGGTCGCATATGCACACACCAGCCCCTCGTGAAAGCCCCGGAAGATCAGAGAGTCCTGAAACAATCCGGCCCCAGCCGGGGCCACTTGCCGGGGTACTCTCCTCCTCGCAACTGCTGGGCAAAGTGTAGTGTCCAGCCATTCCACCGCGCCCGGTGGCCAGCAGCTACCAGCCCGGGTGTCTCCACCACATCTCCAATCACGGCAGCCGCCATCCTGTCTCCGTCACTTCGATCTTCCACCTTGCCAGGAGAGCTCTCACCTCGACCGGCGAGGAAGGGGTCCGCAACCTCCGCCGCAGCAGCCACACTCCAGACGGGCGCAGCCTCCTCCTCCTTACCCACAACCGCTTCAGACCCATCTTCTCTGCAAACAGCAGGAACAATAATCTCTTTCTCCTCCGGTAAGTCAGCGGGTACCTGGTCAGTCCTTACCGCGACCATCATGCGCGCCTCCACGAGCCCCGAGATAACGGGCATCCATCTTCCTCCCGCAGCTGCGCCAAGCAGGCCTCAAGGGCCGCAAACGCAGCCTCCATAGCACAAGGGGGGGGGTCCGCTCCAGATCCCGTCACTCCGCCTGCTCCCCCGGTCCACTGAGGAAGCGGGGGGGGGACGGGACAACGACCGTCCAGAGACAGGAGTAGGCCGCAAGATGGCCGACATGCAACAGGCCCGCCGGGCAAAAACTCAGCTGTGCTCCGGATGGGGGGACAAAAACTGGCAAAACTGGCTAGTTTAGACAAAAACTAAATCCCCTTTATGGCCAGTCCCCCAGGGATCCCACTAAAGGGTGTTACAATGAAAGGCTCCAGCCAAAAAAAAAACCATTATCAGCGGCCTCCGGCGGAGATCCCTCGAGACACGTCTTCCCCCTAGCAGAGCTGGCCACGCCCCCTTTTTCCTTTAACGTTTTTTTCTTTTTTCTGTAACCGTCCTTTTTATGATCATTCATTGGATCTCATATGTAAATTTCAGACATTTTCGTTCTGTAGTTTCTATGCAAACAGCGTTTCACTTTTCAAACATTCAAGCTAACTTTTTTTCTTTTCACTCCATTCGTCTGTTGTCATGGAACTGACATAGCGCTCCCCGCGTCAAACCAAGACTTTTATTTCCCATGGCGAAAAAACCCCAAAGACATAGACCGTTGCTTTGGGGAAGACCTTATGTTCATTTATATCGTGTGGTTTTAAATGTATCATTGTCGCGGAACCCCTTGCTCAGAGACTGGACTGTATTAAACACTCGCTCCTCTGCTATTCCCCTCAGTTAAGCTACTTGTCTGTTAGTGTTTTAAAGTGGTGTTTACGCGACTCTCTCCTCCCCCCCCCCTATCAGCACATAATCAAAGTGCCTTTAAGCCTGTCCCTTATGCTCACTTTGTTATCCGACCCCAGGGTTAGCCTGGGTTTGGAAGCATGAGCTAGGTTCTCTTTTTTTTTTTATAATTCTTTATTTTAAAGTTTTTACAGGTCACAATAGGCAACAAAGCAAAAAACAAAAACAACAGTAGACCACGCAGGGTCAGCACAAAAGTCAGATATAAACAGAAACCGAACTGTCCACGGCACATCGGTACCAGACTAAAAAGTCATAAAAATAATAATAATATATAAAAAAAATTAAAAAAAAGGAAAAAGGTGTGAATAACAGCATTAAGCAGAAGAGAAAAAGAGAAAGAGAAACATAGCCAACCTCCCGCCAAAAGAAATAAAAATAAGAAGGTAGGGAGGTCACTGGTAGAAAAACCCTCATCCCAGGGGAAGGACAAAAATAAATCGTGGACCACTCAAGTAACCTAGCCCGGATCTAAAAGGCTAGGCGAAGAATCCCCACGAGCAGGGGCAGGCGATTCCCGGGGAGAGGAGAGACCCAAAGAGCGCAACAAGTGCCCGGCCGCTGCGGGGTTGGTAAAACCCCAGCCAATCACCATCCAAGGAGCTAGAAGGGCCAACCAATCCCGTTCCAGGAATGCACCTCATTGTCTGTAATGGAGCCATCTGCAGAAACTTCAAACGTCTGTGCCCAGAAAAGTAATTGCTCCAGCAGGGTGATCCTCATGCAAACTACCGTTGTGGTGATTTTTAAGAGGGAGCTCCATTGGGAACCCACTTTGCTGAGCCTTTCTTGACCCCAGGAGCTTAAGCAGCCCTGACCATATGGCATCCATATCTACTATATGCTGCCCATTCGTGCCCCTGCCCCCAGTTCTGGGCGCTTTTTGGACTGACACCCTTGGGACCCGAGCTATCAAACGGTACCCCTGGATCGCCGCTGCTCCTCTGGAATCCCCCCCAAACAAGGACCTGTGCTCTGTATGACTGCAGTTACAGTATTTATAAGGTAACACCAAATACCGTAGCGCTGTACAATGGAAAAGACAGGATAACCAATATACATGCAAGTTAAACACATAGAACAGTACCAGAGAAGCCCCTGCTCAAGAGCTTGCACTCAGAGGACCAGATGGGGAACTGCTGAATGATGGTGCCGTAATGTCTGGGGGCGAGAATGTTAACTGTTGTCATCTGATTCTGACCCAAATAAAAGCAGGCCATGTGAAATGGCCAGTGTGTATCCGGTTTAAACATACAGCCTGCCTGGTGTCTCTTTCAGAAGGCACAGAGCAGCATTCTGGAAATGCAAAGAGGCTCCAAGGCAGGAGTTCAGAACAAGCGAGTCTGGAGCTGCGGATCAGGCTGCTTGAGGCACTGAGTTCCGAGCAACTCAGAGGCCAGGCGGATCTTGGTAAGGGGGTACCTGGAGAGCCAGGACAGACGGGAAGAGCAATGTGACAGGATGCAGTCGCTCAAGCTGCTCCTGAAGCGCATGACATTTTCCATCCCAGGCAGTGATAGAAGCCTGGAGTTCAGCCTTTAGTTCTTGGCACTGACCCTCCAGCTGTTGACATGCCTTCTCGAGCAGCTGGGCCTTGCTTCGCTCTGCCTCTCAGTCTGCTCTCCGTTGCTCATTCAGCAGTCTGGCCTTTTTGAGATTCTCACCTACTCGCTCAGCGTTACTCTGCTCGTCTTTCAACTTCTCCATCAGCTCCATAATCTGGGGTTCCACGAGACACTTTTTGGAGCCTCTTTGCATTTCCAGAATGCCGCTACTTTAGCATTTAAGTTCTGGCTGCCCTTTTGGGTGGAAGCAAGCCGATTAGCATATGGTTACGTTTCCTCTGGAATGGCAAAAAGGAGCCAAAACTTATCTACGAGACATGAGTGGGAATCACCGCAGAATAGGACACTTGTGCTGATATCCATTCTCCGTGTTCCTGTAATTTGGATTTTGCTTACCACATTGCGAGCTAAGAGTGCAACTCGTATCACTCTGTTGATAGCGCTCGTTTTAACACACATATTTTATAGACCGACATATACTAACATTTGACACAACAGAGCCCAAGCTAGCTGGCACTTTAACACTGGTTCAAAATGTACAGCAGAATGTTAGAAGAAGAAAAAAACTGCAGTAAATGATGACTTCAAGTAAACTTAGATGGGGCCAGGAGCAGTCATTCTCTATAAAAGAGACGAAATGACTAGACAGGATGTGGCAACCGGTACTGGCATGAGTGGTACTGAACCTTACTGGAATGTCCTCTAGACTGCTGAAGGAGAAAATAAAAACAAAAAAATGTTTACACGTTCTAAGAAAATACACATTTATTAAAGCCCAAATTACTTAGAATTTCTCCTAACAAGGGCAGACAAATAGAACCGGACACACACAATTTAATTTAACCTACATTTTTGTTATTAAGGAACAGTTTAGCAGTCACTCTGCACATATTGCTTCGGATAGAGATAGATAGATATATATATATATATACACACAACAACTTTAAATAGGTACAGTGGATAGAAAAAGTGTACACGCCACGTTTCTCTGATGTTAAAAATAAATAATGAACCCAAGATAAAACATTTCAGAACTTCTACCACTTTTAATGTGACCTATAAACTGTACAACTCCAACAAGAAAGGTTTTTAGGTGGAGGGAAATAAACTAATATAATCTGGTTGTACAAGTGTGCACACTCTTCGCCGAATACCTTTAGATTTTATTCCAGCAGGTTTTTTGGGTATGAGTCTATCAGCATGGCACATCTTGACTTGGCAAAAACACTCCAAAATCTGTCAGATTGTGAGGGCATCTCCTGTGCACAGTCCTCTTCAGCTCACCCCACAGATTTTTGATCTGATTCAGGTCTGGGCTCTGACTGGGCCATTGCAAAACGTGAATCTTCTTCTGGTGAAGCCATTCCTTTGTTGATTTGGATGTTTGCGTTGGGTCATTGTCATGCTGGAAGATGAAGTTCCTCTTCATAGTCAGCTTTACAGTAGAAGCCTGAAGGTTTTCTGCCAATATTGACTGGTATTTGGACCGGTTCATAATTCCATCTACCTTGACGTAGGCCCCAGTTCCAGTTGAAGAAAAACAGCCCCAAAGAAAGATGCTGCCACCGTGCTTCACTGTGGTATGTGTTCTTTTGGTGGTGTGTAGGGTCGTTTTTGGGCCAAACCTATCGTTTGGAATTCTGGCCAAAAAGTTCAACCTTTGTTTCGTCAGACCAGAACACATTTTCCCACATGGGGTGGGGAGACTTCTGATGTGTTTTTGCAAAATTTAGCCAGGCTTGGATGTTTTTCTTCACAAGAAAAAGGCTTCTGTCTTGCCACTCTACCCCCTAGCCCAAACATATGAAAAATATGGGAGATTGTGGTCACACGTACCACACAGCCAGTACTTGCCAGTTATTCCTGCAGCTCCTTTAATGTTGCTGTAGGCCTCTTGGCAGCCTCCCTGACTAGTTTTCATCTCATCTTTTTGTCACATTTGGAGGGACGTCCAGTTCTTGGTAATGTCACTGTTGCGCCATATTTTCTCCAATTGAGGACTGTCTTCACTGTGGTCCATGGTATAGCCAAGGACTTGGAAATTCTTTTGTACCTTCTTCTGACTGATACCTTTTAACAATGAGGTCCCTCTGATGTTTTGGAAGCTTCTCTGCGGACCGTGGCATTTGCTGTAGGATGCGACTTCGAAAATGTCAGGAAAGACCTACTAGAACAGCTGAACTTTATTTGGGGTTAATCCGAGGCACTTTAAATGATGGCAGGTGTGTACTGACTCCTATTTAACATGATTTAAGGGGATTTCTTAATTCTGAAAACTGCTGCATCCCCAGTTATAAGCTGGTGTGCATACTTATGCAACCATATTATTTTAGTATTTTAGTTTTCCTTCCCTCCACCTAAAATATTTCAGTTTGTTTTTCAATGGAGTTGTACAGTTTACAGGTCACATTAAAAGGTGGAAAAAGTTCTGAAAGGATTTAGCTTTATCCCATTTTTTTTTACATCACAGAAACCTGACATTTTAAGAGGGGTGCGCAGACTTTTGCTATCCACTGTATGTACTACATCAGTTTGTAAGCTGATGAAAGCCTTTCAGGAAACATTGAATAATCCATTTGTCCAATATACTTCAGAGGTAGCCCAATCTACTTGTCCTGATAGAGAACATCTGTAATTACATCTGAAATTGAACTTCATATGTTTTGCCACAACAGAGTGTACATGTCACATGTCAAGAGCAGAGCACCATCTGCACTGCTCTATAGGAGGCCTGGTGATTTCCCCCCCCCTTCCGCCCTACAGCAAGACCCTGTGGAAACATTGACCTGTAATTCTGTCACCAGGGTATCTTTGACCACATTTAGCATGAGCATGTGTACTGCACTCAGACTTATCAGATATTAACTTAAACATGCTTACAGGTTTTTAACTGTGACAGTGCTTTCCTGCAGGATAGAGAATTCATAAGCTGCAGGACATTAATGCACCATTAGGGGCAATGTGATACCATTACCGTAATACACAAAATCTGTAACTGCAAGGAGTTAAATTATTGAACAAGCGGCTCACCAAGGTGATAAAGGGTTCTAAAATCAGACCAATGCTCACCTGGCTACCTCACTGTTGTTGAACTTCCATGAATCTAATGCTCTGTCAATCTTGTGCAAATCTGCTGATCTCTGTGCCCTGACCGGTGCTTGCAAATTGGTCAAAGACCTTACTGTCACACATACATACATACATACATGTTGTTCATGACTTTGGTTGCAAACACCGTGGTTTTACAACCACTGATGGTCAACTTATTGCTCATTCTACTCTTGTTCGTGACCTCGTATCTTCCATTCCACTCCATTCCCGTATTGCTGTTGTCAAATGCAAGGGCCATGTTCCTGCTGGTACTTTGCTGATACGGAGTTTAAGAAAGCTGATAAACCTGTTGTCTCTCTTCTGTCGTACACTACCTTCATTTTCTACTATTCCCCCATATATGCTCCCTCAATCTGAATTTGTCCTTGAACTACAGGCTACTGCCACCTCTGCAGAGATTGAACACTGGATTTCTCAGGGTCTTTGTAACGATCCGCTTGCCTGCATGAAAATCTGATCTATACGAAAGGAGGGACTGTGGACCTTCGTAGGTCTGCAGCCCCCCTTTTTACCTTCTCTTTCCATGGCCCTGGTCATAGATCACCCAAAGTGACATACAATGAACCATCTAAACTATTTTGCATAAGGGATCTGAAATCCCTAGCGCAGACGCAAGTTTCTAGGTGTTTAACATGTGCATGAAATAACATACAAGGTCCCAAGGCCAAAACTGAACACTTACCACCACCCAGCGGCCCATTTCAGGAATTACAAACCAACTTTATACACATGCCTAAAGCTAAAGGCAACCTGCAATATCTGCTAGTGATAGTAGATAAATTGACTAAATGGTCTGAAGCATTCCCCACCGCAAGACAAAATGCTCAAACTGTTGCCAAAATTCTATGTGAGATTATTGATTTTGGATGCTCGATATGCATAGACTCAGATAATGGCCCAGCCTTTGTTTCTCAGATTACGCAAGAGCTGGTAAAATTAATGGCCATTTAATGGAATTTTCTATTCCCATATCATCCCTAAAGTTCTGGTATTGTGGAAAGGATGACCAGAACAATAAAAGTCAAACTCAGAAAAGCAACTAAAGGTACATTTAATAATTGGCCTCGGAGGACTTCACTAAGTGGTGCCTCGGTCCGGTCTCACTTTTTTGCATCCTGGGTCTGTTATTACACAGAACCCTTAAGTCAATGCCAGATGTCATTTGCATGTCTTACCCAGAGTTCCTTGCTGTATATGGGGAATGTAGCACAGGAGCTCTGGGATGCAGTTCTTTGAATTGCTGTGATGTGCAAATGGCTTCTGTAATAATAATATTATTATTATATTAATAATATTATTATTATTACAGAAGCCATTTGCACATCACAGCAATTCAAAGAACTGCATCCCAGAGCTCCTGTGCTACATTCCCCATATGCAGCAAGGAACTCTGGGTAAGACATGCAAATGACATCTGCCATTGACTTAAGGGTTCTGTGTAATAACAGACCCAGGATGCAAAAAAGTGAGACAGATGTCATTTGCAGGTCTTACCTAGAGTTCCTTGCTGCATATGGGGAACGTAGCACAGGAGCTCTGGGATGCAGTTCTTTGTATTGCTGTGATGTGCAAATGGCTTCTGCAATAATAAACTTTATTATTAGCATGAAGGCTTTTTATCTCACTTTTTTTCCTCCACCACAACCCTTGTAAAATAAATTATATTGTACACACCTACGATACATGTATACCCAACAGACCAAAGTATGTGTGTGTAATAAATATATTACACATTTCAGACCTTAGCCCAGAGTGCGTGTGAATGACTATATATAATATATACATGGGGAGGGGTAGCACTCAACCTAAACTAAGCACTCTGTCTTTGAGATGCACCCGCACTAAGTAACAACAAACCAGTAAGAGAAAAAGCAAAGAACATCACTTGCAACCCCCCTTAAAAACCATATTAGACAGATTATTTTACTTTACTGAATGGGGATAACAAACGGATTTCAAATGAGGTGTGACCAACTGTAAATTTAAAACAAAGTAAAAAGGTAAGCTCACAATAATCAAAATTGAAAGGATATCCTTAACTACAACAAACGTAGCATTTTTATGTAAAATTGGATTACACGTCTGAAATTAGGACACAGAAATACAGGAGCATTTAAGTTTCTTTTTAAAACGGTTTCATAATATTTATGTAATTGATATCCAGTAATTCTACTCATTAAGCGGCTAAGTGCAGATTTCATGATTTGTTCAATAAACAAAAACTAGGTCAAGTTAGTAACGTGATACATTGAAATAAAACATTGTAGAACTACAAAAAAGAAATGGGAATGAACTGAGGTTTAAATACAAAGCTCAGGAGAGCATAGTGTTTTAATGCTACACATATTTATTGGCTTCCTAACATTGTTGCCCCTGCGCTCCTCATTCCAATTAAGACATCTCTCTTTGCCTGGTCTTCCAATGGATCCCCACTGTGCTTCCCTTCTATTCCAAGCTGACCCAACGGGCCAAACATCAATCGTTAAGGGCTCTCCTCGGCCAGAAAGGTTGCCTATCGTTTTGCCCTGAAAATACCTGTGGTTTATGGCAGCAATTTAAAACTCTATACATTGCTGTCCAGCCAATGCCTCTCACATTTTGAGGCATTGGTTTGGAACAGGGGGTCAGCAACCTTGACTCCCTGATGTTTTTGGGAACTACATTTCCCATGTGGCCTCAGTCAGCCTAATGGGTGTTCTGAGCATTGTGGGAAATGTAATTCCCAAAACATCAGGGAGCCAAGGTTGCTGACTCCTGGTTTGGAAAAACCCTTGAGAAAGCGTTCAACCCACTATTAGTCTGCTTTTACAAAGAATCAGTCTCTCAGAAACAGAAGATGACCCTGCAGCTGGATTAAAGGAGGGGGTTTTACTTTTGATCTAAAGCAGAGTCAGCAAACTTGGCACTCCAGATGTTTTGAACCTAAATTTCCCATGAGTCTCAGTCAAGCTAATGAGAAGCTGAGCATTAATGGAGATATAGTTGTAGAACATCTGGAGACTTTACCAATATGGAAGTAATGGATGTATAGTTAAACTATGATCTCCACTCATTCAAATTATCTGCCACAACCATTTCTATATCAGGCATGTGTGATCGCACATACAGTAGTTTTGTTCCAGCAAGACCAGTGTTTGTGCTTTAATTATGGTTTCAATTAAGAAAGGAACCAAGCTTTCAAAATGAGAAATTAACCATTTCCTAAATGTGGTAAAAGAAAAACATTGATTTTTATAGTTTGGGAAGAACAAACGAGTGTCGAGTTACAAGCAGCCCCCCCAGCCAAGATGACAAAAACAACAAAACCTAAATAATCACATCTTGATTAAAAAGAGTCTGACAGTATTTGCCTGATGTCTTGGGCACGTCAGTGCAGGGTTTTGTGCAAGGATGTGGTTTTAAAACCAACTAAAATGTTAAACAACAACAAATAAGTTATTTTGTAAACATACACCTACATAAAAATAGTTTGCAAAATGGGGCAAAATACTGCCCAAAGTCTTTCTTTGTATCTACAAAATACAGGCTTAAAGACCATCACAAATTAAATTAAAATGAGAAATCCCAATCATTTCCTGTGGTTTGCAAGAAAATAAAACCAATAAACCCTTTTTTATACACTCACATTGGCACGTCATGGCACAAGACCAAGTCTTCCCTGCCTAAAATAAACCTCAGCAGATAAATTACATTTTTTTTTTTTTTTTTAATGACCAGCCATTTAATATATCAAAGCCCAAGTGGGTTTGTTTGTTGGGATGCGGCTGTCTGGGGCAATGTCTAATTTGGTACAAACGCTTATTAATCGGCTCGTGACATGGTGTGCAGCCAGGTTCAACGTGGATAGTTTGTGCCTGCTGACACGTGGCCAAAGAGGACAGTAGCTTTTAACACCCTGGACGTGGATATATTTCACAGGCTGCACACATTGCCCTGTTCGTCCCACCTCGAGGCGCACACAGCAATGTGCATTGAGTAGGAAAGCCAAACAAATACACATGTGCTTTTAATTATCGGGCAAAGGCAGGTGGTGTTTATTGATATAATGAAACAAATCTGGTGAATCAGACCCTTCTTAATACCAGAGAACTGACTAATTATATTTTTAAAGACCAAGAGGAAACGTGCGGTTATAGGGTTAAGACATAAGGTATATACACACACATGTAAACTGTATATAATGTACGGCTTTGTTTACCTGGGCCCTGGAATCATTCAAGGTAAAGGGTGCATGAAGAAATGCTATTAACACGAGCCAGAGCCCGGTAATGACAGGATGTGCCGTACATGGCCACACGTGCGGTTGATGAAGAAGAGGGGTGTAAAGGTAAGTAAATAGAGTTTGGAATAACTTCCAATATTCATTCATGGATCTTTATAATCAATACAGAAATCTTTGTGTGTGGTTTTTTTTGAGAAAGGATTTTACCAGGAAGGATACATTGAGGATTTTGCTCGTTTTCAAGTAGGTCCGTCCCGGGTGGCGAGTAGTTCCGTCCCGGGTGGCGAGTAGGTCCGTCCCGGGTGGCGAGTAGGTCCGTCCCGGGTGGCGAGTAGGTCCGTCCCGGGTGGCGAGTAGGTCCCGTTAGGTGTCTTGCCCAAGGACACTTACTGGAGAGGTGCTCTTGCTGGGATCGAATCTATGTCTCCACAGGCTCTCTCCACGCAGAGCAGTGATGCTACCTCTACTTCACCCAGCCTGTTATCCCATGGAGTGAGAGCAGTAATGTCTGCAAGGTGCAGATGTGAGCAATTATTCCATATGCTACACAAAACATACACTATATGGGTTCTTCACTAACCATTGCTCTTTCCAGGTTTGGCCCATCATTAAATTTAGTTCAGAGAACACAGGGGAACTATTGTATGATGAATCCTCTATTTAGGGTACAGAATCAGCTGGTTAGAATAGAGGTAACATCCCAACTCTGCACCTGTGGAGATGCAGGTTCAAATTCCAGTAAGAGGACCTCTCCAGCAAGTGTCCTTGGGCAACAAACTCAACAATACATACTTGCCTTTCGCACAACATAGGCAGCGCGGCATCCTGCCAAAGTCTCTCCTTTACAACCGTGGAGAAGCAGGTTCGACCTCACCACCAACTCCCTGCTCTGCAACAGTGGAAAGCAGATTCAGATCCTGGCCAGAACACCTCAACTGAAATTATCCTTGGGGCAACACACCTAATGATATGTGCCTGCCTCACTATATATGGATATCGCTTATGCATTCACCCGCCACTTTATTAGGTACACCTGTTCAATTGTTAAACACAAATTACTAATCAGACAATCACATGGCGGCAACTCAATGTATTTAGGCATCTAGACATGGTGAAGACTACTTTCTGAAGATAAAACAATCAAAACGGGAAAGAAAGGGGATTCAAGTGGACTTTGAACGTAGCATGGTTGTTGGAGACAGACTGGCTGGTCTGAGAATTTAAAAAACTGCTGATCTACTGGCATTTTCACACACAACCATCTCTACGGTTTACAGAGAAATGTCTAAAAAAGAAAGTATCCAGTGAGTGGTATTTGTGTGGACGAGAATGGGCAGACTGGTTCGAGATTATAGAAAGACAAAAATAACTCCAAAATATGCAAAATACCATCTCTAAAAGCACAACATGTTGAACCTTGAAGCAGATTTGCTACAGCAGCAGAAGACCACTCCAGGTGCCACCTCTATCAGCTAAGAGGAGGAAACGGAGGCTACAATTCGCACTGACTAGGCAAAATTGAACAATAGAAGAGTGGAAATACGTGGCCTGGTCTGAGGAGTCTCGATTTCAGCTGCAACACTCAGATGGTAGGTTCATAATTTGGAGTGAACAACATGAAAGCAGAGATTCATCCAGCCTTGTATCAACGGTTCAGGCTGGTGGTGGTGGTGTAATGGTGTGGAGGAGATGTTCTTTCCGCAATTGGTACTAAGGGGCCCAAAGTGTGAAAAAAATCTGCAGCAACTGCATTATGCCATCATGTTAATATGGACCAAACATTTCTGAGGAATGTTTCCAACACCTTGAGTCTCTGCCACAAAGAATTAAGGAAGCTCTGATGGCAAAAGGGAGTCCGACCCAGTACTAGCAAGGTGTACCTAATAGAGTTGCTGGCGAGTGTAGATTCCATTGGTAACAGAGTTACCCAATGTATTGGAAGGGCTCAACTTCTCCTTGTCTCTTATCTGCATAGGAAGTGTACAGAGCACTGGGCAAGGATTTACAGTGGGTGTGGCCAACTTAATTATGCACACCTCTATGCAAAGATGGACCCACCTCAGAGATATGCGAGTGAAACTCTAGTGGCTGATGGGAGTTCCATATACTGGATGTAATCTCATTTCTGTGAATCCTGTGATGCGATCTTTACTATATATTCATGATTGCCTTGTATGTGATTTCCGCTGCATTATGATCGCTGCCTTCTGTGAGCCATTTGATACGCTGAAAAGTGCCGCAGCGTGACGTGTAATCTGCTTGCTATAAAGTCTTGGTCTCCGATTGCAGCCCTTCAATAGAATTTTAACCTGCACCTCGTGTTGGGAGTTAATCGAGTTCTAATCCTGCGGTATTATGAAACTGGTTGTGACAGTGATTTGGCAGTCAAGGGGTTATGGGTTAAGTCCATATATATGGCAGGTTAAAGCTTGATGAGCCCTGTCTGTTCTAATATAACAAACCATTGTTGACATATCTTTTACAACACAGCAAAATCTATTGGTATAAATTAAAGTATTTAGAAAACAACAACCATAGCGCCCCTTTCTATGGATGTTGTTCAGCTAGTCTCAGGAAGTCTCAGCTTAGTTTTTAAAGGGTTTTCCACCCGTGTTTCGACTGTAGTTCCTGTGAAAGTTATTTAGCAGAGATTTAATTGTAGTTTCCATCATTTCAGTTTAAGGCTGGGTTCACACCTGCGCATTTTTTGACGCGCTCAATAGGCGCTTTTTTTGGTGCACGTATCGCGCAAATGTAAAAACGTGCATTGCAGCGCGTTCGCAGCCATAGACTGCAGCGTGAACGCACTGCAATACGCCCCAAAGAAGCTCCCGTACTTCTTTGTGCGTAGGACGTTTTACAGTGCGTTCCTGCACGCTGTAGAACGCCCAGGTGTGAAAGGGGCCCATAGGAAATCATGGGATTTCCGTGCTTGGGGGTTTTACAGCACGCAGGAACGCGCTGTAAAACGCCCAGGTGTGAACGGGGCCTAAGTGGTGTTGCAATGTCTCCGTTGCTTTCAGCGTAGTTTCCATGAAGAGCAACACTTTGTGACACCTGTGAATGTATTTTGGCGATTGCAACAACAGTAGGAGAAATCTACATGGAGAAGTGCCACAGTTTACTCATTTTACAGAAGAATAATGGTAGTACCACTGTCCGCTGTGGAGTTTTGCATCAACAGATTTTTACCGTTGCGTGCAATTCCAGTAAACTCTTTTTTCTTCATCGTTGTGGCCGCAAACAAAAACCTTAGAGGATACGGTCTCAAAAGGGATACATTATCTTAGTTTAGTCAAATGATTAATAAAAATAAATTACATTGAAAAATTCCTGATCCAATAAAAAGTTTATTGTTCATATATAAAAAAAAATTGAGATATAATATGTATAAACACATTGTAAGGCAAATTGGTGGTATATTACCGGTTACACCTAAAATTAGTGCAAGGACTGTTTTTTTGCACTGGCATTTAGGCCCATGGACAAATGTTTGCACTGCTCTCTGTATAAACCATACAGGGAACCAAGATAGAGAAGTTCCTCGTGTGAGGTCCAAATGGACAGCTTTTCGGATAAATTTCAAGTGAATTTCACAGTCGGTTGTCTGAAAATATATGAGCTTGTGTGTTTGGGCATTAAATTGCCTCTAACATGACAGTCCCAGAGTTTGGCAACTTTACAGAGCTTGTTATTCTAACTGGACGTTCCAGTGACAACACAGACCAGACAGGGATGGAAGATTTTTCTGAGGTCATCACAATCTCACCAGGAAAGTCAAGAGTATAAAAAAGTATAAAAGAGACTTTAATCCATTTTAAGATTTGGAATGATCCTGAAAAGTATTTTGCTTATGGTTATCTTTTTCCAAACAGTAACTAGAGTGTTGCTAGTATTAAGACTTCAGCTCGATAAATGTACATCTGTATGTCAAACGTAGGAGCCTCCTGCACATTATTGTATAGGGATAGTCTAAACAGTTAAGCGTGGAAGTAATATTCTGGGAGCCATTGGCTACCTAGCCCTGCAGTTTGTTAGTGTGTGCCCATAAAAAGAATACAGATACATAAATGAACATGAAAATACAAGAAAAAGCAATAGAAAAGAAAGTGTTGCAGAGACTCACGCACAGGAAATGGCAACAGGGCTCTGAAGCAATTTCTGGGGCAGGCCTGTCAAACTCCCAGCCCCCAGATGTTGATGCCTACAATTCCCAGAATTCCTTCAATGCAATAGATCGTCAGGGAATCATGTTTTTTGTAGTTCAGAAACATTTGGGGGGCAGTTTTGACACTGCTCTAGAGCATTGTTCAGCGGTCAACGAATGACAGCCTTGGCACGCACTGATTAAATCCATAAAATCAGGGCTTTGTTACACAAGTCGATGAGATTTACCACATGGAGGAGAGGATTGCCTATCAGGGCACCAATTTACTGGCTTTTGGCCGTTTAAGGCATTACTGGACTCCAGTAGAAGACTGGTGTTGAGTGACAAGAGTGACCTGGTACTCTGTTCCAATGGTGCCCCATCACACCTCGGTCACCCTTGCTCCCAGCAGTGGGTGTTTAAATCGAACTGCATCCTGCAGCTCTGACTGTTCCTCCGTGGGATGGAGGGGAGAGTACTGTGAAGTAGGTCTCCTGTGACAGCCACCGGGCTGCTACTGATTGGTAGTCCTAAGATGGGCCTTCTCTACACGTTGCTCTTGTATCTTAGCGGACATCAGAAGTCGCTGACCCATTCCCCCTCGACCTTATCCTCTCTTTTCGTCGCCCCCCTCTTGTTCCACTCCCTACACATCTTTTTCTCTCGCATGTGCTTTAATGTACCTTTTCTATATCATCCTGTGGGACCATAGTTCTCACATATTAGGGGAACACGTGCACTGAGGCCAATATCACTGTCAGACTTATAGGGGTGACTGTGTTCCTTCTGCCTCATTGGATTGGACCTTTTTGTACCTCTGCGGACCTTTAATCACCCTCATACAGTTTGTACGTGCTTTTTATACTGCAAAAATTGTAGGGGGGGGGGGCGCGAATCAGGGCTTTGGAGGCCCTTACACAAGGTCTAATGCAGTCCCAATTGGGGAGACCCCTTTTGATAGCGTGGACAGTAACACAAACTGCGTCACAACCTTTTACACCCCACCTTATTTACAGAATATTTATACTGTAGTACCCCCCCTTACAAATATATTTATGAATGTAGAATTTTCCTGATAGACTCCGCTTGTTGTGTACACAGTGGTAAAAGGACAAATGGCATTATGCAAATGCACAAAAAAAATACAGAAATCAAACTAATTGGTATGTTCTTACAATTAAATATAGAAAAGGAACATGTGGAAGATTAAACACAGCATGGCAGTCTCCCACAATTTATTGTCCAACGGATTCCGCACCAGTTCTTCAATTTTGAATTTTTTAAAGACTGTTTTGGTAAACAAGATTTGTTCATACAGAACTTTTTTTACCAGGAAGAATGCGCTGGGACTTCTCACGTTGTCAAGGGATTTAAAATGACTGCTGGTCTGCATTTCTAATAGGCACCATTTCTGCAAATACTGCGGTTTGAAGTAATATACATGGATCTTTATTTAAATGCTTTAAACTTCCTTTACAGAAAAATGTAAAAAAGGAAATATCTCCATAACCCCCCACTCGCATGTGGAGCACTTAAAAATCATAGAAAGAGCATTGAGCTTTAACAAGTGCACATTGGTGCAGAGCTCAGTACACCCTGGAGGGAACTTTGCAAAACAATTAGCCATTTATCAGTGGTCATTTGAGGACTGTAGCCCAGTGTGAGCTTCCCTGTCATTCAATCATTTCTGAAAAGAATTTGGAACCATATCTCCAGCAAACGTTTGCCGTGAAAACAGTTCTAATTTCCATAAAATCGCATTATTAAAAAGGAACACTATCCTCAAAATGTATCCCCCTTTATTTTCCTTAAATAATAGAATTTGCACTAACAGAATGTGTACAATTCAATTTAAATCCATATTTAAACTTAAGGGTCTAAATCACAAAGGACCAAAATTGCATATAAGGTGCAAGTCAGCAAATTTCACTGCATTTTGGCGATTCCATTTCACAGAAAATACGGTGAATTCACTAGCAAATGATCACCGTATTTTGCTCAAATTGGTGTCAAATTCTGCCGAATCGACATCAGCGAATTCCAAAGAGCAAAAAGTCTCCCAGTTCCCCTAATAGGAGTATAAATCAGTAAAAATGTGTCCAAGTAAGGCTGGGGTCAGACGAATGCAGTGCGAACGTGCGTTTAGCCACACTTAATTACGGCTGTGGTAGCAGCAAATGCCGTCCAATGACAGGCAATATACGAAGTATAGCCGCACGAAAGTTCGGCCGCGCAACGCAAGCGGAAAACACGCATTTTTGCAAGAACGTCGAACCGCTAGTACTGACGTACAGAGTGCGCTGTGTCCGCATAGCGGCATGTGTGCGTGATTAGGAGGCATCAGACGCTGCTCATGTCCGGCCAAAATAACGTCCAGACACCCAAAGTTTCCTGGTTTGGATCCGTAAAAAAATCACGGTCGTAATTGCGCATCGTATGACAGCTATCGCTTATTCCGTGAAAAAGTACGTCCATGCGTTCGGACGCACTTTTTTACGGACGATGCGAAAAATGCATTCGTCTGACCCTAGCCTAACAGAGTCCTATGAAAAAGGTTTGCTGCAGAATTAATTATTTTTTTAAAAAAGTCTTTGAAAGAAGAAAAAGAAATGTTGTTAAAAAAAATAAGGTTTTTCGTGGAGAATGAAGAGAATGGTCTCTAAAAAGAGGTCACGTTTTTACATTGAATCCTATGAGATTCACTTGTTTGCCAGGATTTCGGTGCAGGTTGGCATTCCGTGAATAGAAGAGTATTGTATGGGGTAATTTTGGTGTCGCCGAATTGTGGCGAACTACATTGTATTTTGCTGTCAATTCACCAGCATTTGGCAAATTGACAGCTTAGTGAATAGACTAGTTGGCCTGAAATTGCTCTGAATGGTAAAATTCACCATCCGGTGCAATTCGGGGTAAATTCTGAGTTTAGAGACTAACCTCTTTAAATAATCATCTACTGTCCAGCGGTGATCAGCTGATCCTCCTCCTCCGCTCAGAGCTTCTGAAATGTGGAAGTCCCTGGAGCTTCTTACGCAAATTACGTTAGCCTAAATGTCTTGAATACGTACACTACGCAAATTGCGTATCTCACATAACTTAAGTTTCGAACACGGGATATGCAAGCACCTGCGCAGAACGATGGACTGTTGAGTCTCTGCAGAAACTACAGTGTCTACACTTATATGGTCACCTAATACTTATAAAAGAAAGCCTGGTCTTTCTAACGAATACTCATTAACCCCATATAATGATAAAAGTGTATACATGATCATTAAGATATACCTTGTAGCAGTTGTCAGCAACCCTGGCCCACCAGATATTTTAGGACTACATCTACCATAGTACTCAAGTTTTGCTACAGAGACAAGGCCACCAACAGTGGACCAGGAATCAGACCACGGTTTGGATTTGGGAGTAACTAGGACTCTTTTTCCAGGGTCATATCTACGTGCGATCAGAGCAGTAATTACATAGAGTTAGATATGCGACACATATTTGTCTCTTAATCATAAATAATAAAAGCCCGTCTTCCCCACATGCCCTGAATCCTGAAGTTACAGAAATAAACAACTCCCATCTGTTAAAACGATTTGCCAGGAGGCACTACATACAAAAAGAGTATGAGAAAGCAACAGCAGGTTTCTTTGTTAGATTTATTTAGGAAACTGGGCTGTTGAGACAAAATAACAGTAGAAGAACAAAAACAGGAGGAAGAACGCCAATAACCGAGAAGTAATCATGGGACAATCACAGTCCCAAAATGACAGTAGGTGGCAATCGAGGTCCGATTGGTACTATCCCCAGAAGAGTGCAATATAAATATATACATTTATCATCAAAAGCCAGCAGGCCAGGGTCTTCATATAAAACTTCAAAACTTTATCTCCATATGCAACAATATGGAGGTTTAAAAAAAAAAAAAAGCAATTTAGCTGCATTTAGGAAAAATCCAAAACCTTACTCCAAACTAGAGCTGTGAGAAAATATATATATATATATATACACACACACACACCTCAAAAAAATAAAGGGAACACTTAAACAACACAATGTAACTCCAAGTCAATCACACGTCTGTGAAATCAAACTGTCCACTTAGGTAGCAACACTGACAGTTTATTCCATTTGCACAACAGCATGTGGACTTGACAACAGGTGGAAAGCATAGGCAGGTAGCAAGACATCCCCAATAAAAGGAGTGGTTCTGCAGGTGGTGACCACAAAACACTTCTCAGTTCCTATGCTTTCTGGCTGATGGTTTGGCCACTTTTGAATGCTGGCGGTGCTGTCACTCTAGTGGTAGCATGAGACGGAGTCTACAACCCACACAAGTGGCTCAGGTAGTGCAGCTCATCCAGGATGGCACATCAATGCGAGCGGTGGCAAGAAGGTTTGCTGTGCCTGTCGGCGTAGTGTCCAGAGCATGGAGGAGCTACCAGGAGACAGGCCAGTACATCAGGAGACGTGGAGGAGGCCGTAGGAGGGCAACAACCCAGCAGCAGGACCGCTACCTCCGACTTTGTGCAAGGAGGGTTAGGAGGAGCACTGCCAGAGCCCTGCAAAATGACCTCCAGCGGGCCACAAATGTGCATGTGGCTGCTCAAACGGTCAGAAACAGACTCCATGAGGATGGTATGAGGGCCCAACGTCCACAGGTGGGGGTTGTGCTTCCAGCCCAACACCGTGCAGGACGTTTGGCATTTGCCAGAGAACACCAAGATTGGCCACTGGCGCCATGTGCTCTTCACAGATGAAAGCAGGTTCACACTGAGCACATGTGACAGACGTGACAGGGTCTGGAGAAGCTGTGGAAAACGTTCTGCTGCCTGCAACATCCTCCAGCATGACCGGTTTGGCAGTGGGTCAGTAATGGTGTGGGGTGGCATTTCTTTAGGGGGCCGCACAGCCCTCCATGTGCTCGCCAGAGGTAGCCTGACTGCCATTAGGTACCGAGATGAGATCCTCAGACCCCTTGTGAGACCATATGCTGGTGCGGTTGGCACTGGGTTCCTCCTAATGCAAGACCATGCTAGACCTCATGTGGCTGGAGTGTGTCAGCAGTTCCTGCAAGACGAAGGCATTGATGCTATGGACTTAATTTTAACTCGCAGAAATTAAATACACACACACAATGTATGCGTGCAGGAGTGTGAATGACTTAACCCTTTCACTGCTGAGGACGTGTGGGGAACGTCCTCTTTGACTCCTAAGGAAAGATAGGGGTTCCTTTGAACCCAGATATCTCGACTGTTGACAGCTAGCAGGGTCATGTTTGGTATCATTAGAAAGGCCAGAGCATGGCCTTTCCAATGATATCAAAAAGGACCATGTTTAAATTAAAGAACAAAAATAATAAAAATAAAAAAAAATAAAAACATGTTTTTTTTAAGACGTGAAATGGCTCAGCAGTGAAGGGGTTAATTCAATGAGGTTACATTGTAACACTTTTTGGTTGCACACATTAAATATAGGGAATATAAAAAGTTAGCAGTATTTGAGATGTTTTTTCCTTACAAGGCACTTTAGGGATTATAAATTTTGCTCAAAGAATTTTTCACATTTGTTGTTGCTTTGCACATTTTTATTTTTTACTAACCCATGAGATTTGCCTTGACGTGGCAGGTGGGCTTACATTTGGAACGGCCATTGTAAATGAATCAAAGATCTTATTTATTGCAGGCATTAGATAGGGTTGAGGACATATGACAATTTATCTTTGTACAAGTTCCAGGGCCGGCTGCTGGGGTTGCGAAGCTCCTCCTGATGGGAATGGGAGTTGAGCCTTGTGAACAAGAACAAATGTTGCATGCTCCAGGGCAGACACCACCACAAAGACCAAAAATTATAATTATAAAAATTAATTAATTAAAATTAATAATAATAATAATAAATTATTTTTAAAAATAAAACAAATAAAAACCGCTCACCTCCACTCCAAAATTTTGAGTAGATTTGTCCAGTCCCGATATACACCAATTTTTTTTTAAGACTTCATAGAGGATTACAAATCATTCAGTGTGAAGAAATGGGAAGTCTCGGTTATACGTCACTCAGATTATGAAACTCTTCAAAAGCATTATGTAATGTAACAGATGGAGAACTGCTGTACCTTATCATTTCCTCAAGAGAAATAAAGTGGGGGAGGGGGTTAAGAAGATGAAAGATAAAAGTTCCTTATAACAAGGTGCAGATGTTACGGGCTGATAACATGATGGAAGCAAAACTTGCTTGTATTTATTAACAGGCAAAGTGGTTACTAGTCAACACGCGGTCACCAAAGAATTATGAGCAGAGTGTGCGTATGAGGAACTGCATTATCTGAACACCGTAAGTGGAAAAGCAAACAATCCCACACGGGCCAATAATGTGTACATTAAATTCTTGGCATTTATTCAACGAAGGGGGAAAAAAACAACATTGAAAACCAGACTTTATATTGATTAGACCGTATATATTTTTTCCTGTGAGACATAATGAAAATGTTTGGAGGGTCACTGTAAGAAAATATTAAATTTAAAACTGACGCATGTGTCAATATTCATTAAAAACAGGAAGGAAACGCCACCCTCCCAAATGATTGTGCAGCAGTTACAGAGTACAACCTGTCATACCCTAGACATCTGACAGGTAATCACTCCCTATAAATGGGTTTTGTTTGCTAACACACATACTGGTTGATTAGCTCTTACCCAAAACTTCAAATTGATAAAAAAGTCTAAAAGAGATTCAGAGCGCTGACATGACATCAAAAGTGGAGAAGTCAACACCTGGCCTCGTGTGAGCGAGGAAAAAAATATTGAAAATGCTGTATTAAATTACCTTCAGACTAGGACGGTGTATATGAAATATTAATGAATTTCAGGTTTAATCTTGAGTCATATCCCCACTATATCTCACTATTATATACATATGCCGGCTTGGTGGAGTAGAGGTGCCGGCTTGGTGGAGTAGAGGTGCCGGCTTGGTGGAGTAGAGGTGCCGGCTGGGTGGAGTGGAGAGAGCCTGTGGAGACATGGGTTCGATCCCAGCAAGCAACCTCTCCAGTAAGTGTCCTTGGGCAAGACACCTAACGGTACATACTCGCCACCCAGGACATACTTGAAAACGAGAGAAATCTCAATGTAACCTTGATGGTAAAATACTTTAAAAATAAAAATATTCCAAAACCTGAAACCCTTCTGGTACAAAGCCCTTTTGATAAGGGATACTCAACCTGTATTGGGTAATTTTGATCAATCCACAGTCAAAGTGTGCTGTCACACACTTCCAGTGGCATGTCGCCAACAGCAAAGCGCTCTACGAGAAGGCCCCCTTCCAGTTAGGCCCGTGATAGACAAACATGGCGGCCCCAGTGCAGGAACCAGGTAAGCAGCATCTGTGATATCTTGTCATGGCATGGCATACTGCATTGGTCTTTAAAATCAACATGACATGCACTGCCAGATGGGATATCGCAGCCAAAGTGCGTTACAGGCTCACATTAAGGTTAATAGCTGAATTACATAAGTACAATTAAGAAGAAAATAAATACAATTTTAAAAAGATTGCATTCAAGGGTCCTGCGAAAACAAAAATATGAAAAGTCATTCTCTCAGGTTTAATCTGTTCACTTTCACTGTCATATCTGGTCTATTCACTAACAGGGTTATTCAGAGAAAGGTGTAACTCGGGAGAACTTATGGAGAAGTGAAAATTCTAGGTCAAAATAGCCAAACCAGAAAAATTCTCCCATTTATCTCAGTTCCCAAATCGGCTATTTTGACCTAGAATTTTCACTTCTCCAAAAGTTCTCCGGAGTGTCACCTTTCTCTGAATAACCCTTTAAAACAGGTGAAACTCAATAGAATTGACACTTGAGGAGAAAGCAATCTAGACCAAATAGCCGATTTGGAAAGTGAGATAAATGGGAGAATTTTTCTGGTGTGACCTAGATTTTTCACTTCTCCAGTCATTCCCCTGAGTTTTACCTTTATTGAATAGACCTGCATGAGTTTCAGAGAGCTGTGTTGGGTGATTGAATTCCTGGCTGTACCTGGTCACCACTTGCACACGGGCATCTAGGCAGGTGTTTTATGCTCGGAATCCTTGAATGTGTTTAGAGGGCCGATTAAATTACATCTTACAAACGAACTTGGAAAAAGTATTAAATAAAATTAATTGTATTTTGTCCCCTGTAACAATACTACTGAATCGCCATATAGAATACGCTTTGTGCTAAAACCCATGGGAGAATTGCTGGCACAGGAATATGGAGCACACGCAAACCCGAGTGGGAACACCTCATATTTGTATCTTCCCAAATGTTTATGTTTCCCCACCCTAGACAGATAAGATGTTTGTATAACTACTGGGATACTTTCCAAAAATTCCACTTACAACTAATTGATAAACACCCCATTACATTAGTGGTTTCCTATTATGCATGGTTATCTTGCTAGCAAAAAACGGGAACCTTTTTTTTTTTTTTTAACGTTGCTTAATATAACGATTTAAGAAAAAAATAGATAAAGGAAAATTATATATATTTGATAGCTGTAAATATATTAAAATAAACTATTTTAATCTTGGATTAATTGTTCAAGTTATACAAAACTGTAAACGTATTGAAACAATGGGATGACAATGTTACAAAAACAAATATAAATCAAGTCAAATATTTAGAAAAGATAACGGGATGGGAGTTTTAAAACTTCTAAATCTGTCAGCATGTCACTTATAGTCCATGTCTTTTACAAGAGTCATTTCTGGCCAACTGGTCATTAATATCAACAGACGGATCCACCCTGTCCCCAATGAATCATTTGTTGGGATTATTTGGGGTGGATATGCATACTCAGGCCACACCAGGAGAGAGAAAGGACACTGACCTCATTAATGTTCAGAAAGGAGAAAAAAAATATATAATAATAATAATAATAATAATCCCAGTATCAGACCTTATCTACTGAAGAAATGGTCACGATACCCGAAAACGAATGTTGAAAAATTCAAGCCATTTAAGGCCGGCGTCAGACGAACACAGTGATCACGTCCGTGCCGCCGCACAGTTTAACGTCAGTCGTAGCATAGAATCATGATCAAGAGACCCACACACGAAGTACGTGCGCACCGAACTGCGCACGCACAACGCACGTGGCAAACGGTCGCAAGTTAGGCAAGAACGCAAAACCGCTAGACGGACGTGCAGAGTGTGCCACATTCGCGTAGCAGCCCGTGTGCGTTATGCTGCGACGTCCATAACATTGACGCTCAGAAGTTTCTTTGGTCTGGCTGACTGTACCTGTCTTTTAATTTTAATTTTGTTTCCCATAATTCTTTGTTTTTCTACATCCGTCAAAAAAAACGGACCGTGTGGTGTCTACAGTTTCTTCTGTCAGTACGTCCGTCTGCTAGGCAGGCACGCACGCAGAGTGCGCTCAGACTGTGTTCATCTGACATTAGCCTAAATCGATCCCACTTTTATTAATCCCTTTCACCTGATTAAATCTATGTGTCCTTTTACCCTTTCCCACCGTACGACGTACCATACCACCCCTGCGGTGGATCTAGAATTCTATAGGTTGCCTCGGCCCTTCCCCGCAGTCGGTGCGCTACTGGCTGCTGTGAGACGGCCTGAACTCAGCCCATCCCCCTGCCGCCAATGATGTGCATCAGCTGCGTGGGTGAGCTGAAGGAAAGGCCTGGCTCATTAACCCCCTCCCGCTGGGAGCCATCTGCCTGGCGTACGTTAGGTGGTTAATAAAACAATATTCCTTTTTGAGCTGCATGGTCCTCTGGATGCTTGACATGTGTTCCCATCATGCTTAGCAGGAGAAGATACATTTTTGGATTAATAAAATTACAAAAGGTTTATAAAGGGCCAACATATTCCGCAGTGCTGTACAATCGGTAGGATAGAAGAAGCCAAATCAAGAAACAAACACACTGAAAGAATGCTAGGAAAAGTGTCCTTGGGCAAGACACCTAACGGTACATACTTGCCTACCACACAATATCAGCTGCGGAGTCCAGTGGTAACATCTCTACCCTTCGACCATGGAGAAGCAAGTCAAAATACCATTCAGCACATCCCTCCAATACAACTGGAGAAGCAAGTCTCGACTTTACGAGAAGTGGGTTCAACCTAACCACCAGGTCACTGATCTACAATCATGGAAAGCCGACTATATCCCACTCAGAAGAAGCCACCTCCTTTGGCAAGACACCCAACGATATGGATGAGTCTACCTCACAAAATACCTGTATATCGCATAGATTTTAAGTTCCCTTGGGAACAGGGTCCCCAGAATCAGGTCATGTGTGGTATTAGAAACATAGAAAAATGTCGGCAGATAAGAACCTTTCGGCCCATCTAGTCTACCCAATTACATGGATACTTTACCTGGATTTATCTTTTGTTTAGGATAGCCTTATGCCTATCCCATGCTTGCTTAAATTCAATTACTGTTTTGGCCTCTACCACTTCAACTGGAAGATTGTTCCATGTATCCACCACCCTCTCAGTAAAATAATGTATCAACCCCTTATACACTGATCTTGTAAAGAGCTGTGGAATCAAGAAAAGGGAATAAAGGAGGCCAGATAGTCTACTTCTATCCCCCAAATACAAGCAAATTTAATTATAGCTATAGATTTTATTATCCCCACTGAATTATTTTCTGCACAATTACAACAGTCTTCTATATTTAATCTCAAAATAAGCATCAGGAAGAAAACATTTTGACTTGCAAAGAAAATTACACAAAATTTATAGAGTGTGGGGAGAATAATCAAGTTCTATCAAAAGAGGGGGGGTGCCCCCAATCTTTTAAAAATTGGATATCTGCTAACAAAGTCATAAACCCCCCCCCCCACCCCGAATGCAAGGCCGCCACCACCAATGTGTAGAAACACCAGCCACGTACCACCACAAGCCTTCCACATACCAAATAAATCTCTGAAGATGGCACATAGATCCAGGACGTCCAAAGGCTCTCAGTGCCATGCGCTTCCAGAGCCATTTGATAGAGCTAAAGGTTCAAAAGCCTGGACCTTGAGCTCAGTTATGTTTGACTGAGACTAAAGCCTCTGAGCCCTCCAAGACTGGGGAGAGGGGGCAAAAGCACAATAACCACTCCTATATCTTGAGTGGTCACAGTGTGTAGAGGTCCCAATGAAGGGATGCTCTGTTAAAAAATGTAATACCATTATTTTTGACCTTAAATAATTGGACAGAGGCTGTTGACAGCCTCTTCTCATTTATTATTTTATTTTAGGTGATTTTACACACATTCCATTGCCACGCATTGCTCGTCTTGTTTGATTCAGAGACTCCCGAGCCTGAAAGCTTCTCTGTGTAATTTGTGTTCCTACTCAACTTTTGTAGTATAGGAACTGTAAATTGCACTATGCGACACGTGCACTTTACGCAGCACCTGCATAGAACGATGGATGCACAGGCATCTCAAACTCTAGAGGTTTCTGAACTACAACTCCCATGATTCTCTCGCCATTTTTTGCATGCAAATGAATTTTGGGAATTGTAGGCCAACAACATCTGGTGGCCTGAGTTTGCGATCCCTGTTGTAATATATATATAAAAAATAAAAATAAAAATCGGAGAAGGGTAGTTTTGCATTTCACCTGCCACGTTAATGTACACACACAGAAAACAGTATGGCGTTAAATAATTCGGGGGGGGGGGGTTGAAAACTTAGAATATACAATGAAGAAATTGCTTCATAAAGAGATGGCCCAGCTTCTTTCAGGATCACGAGGCAATTAGGATTTTTCTCTCCAAGATAAGCACTTCAAAAGGCTAAGGATAACGGAAAAGTCAACAAAATTATGTAAATTAATATCTAATGTCAATGAAGTGTGTATCCAGATGGCTGTTGCTAAAAGAATGCGCCATTGTGAGCTAAAAGGTGCGTTTCGTGTTGCTATTGATCCGTGTAAAGAGAAGTACCTGTCAACACATCGCAAGCATCGAACAAAGCTTTTCAACGACGATCAAGCAAAAACTAAACCGAGAGACAAAGATGTACTTATTAAATGGTGACTGAATGAGACCATTTCATCAGTAATGTACCCAATAATGTCATACCAGCTGGTCATCAGGAATGTGCACATAATATTCAGATATCAGTCAGCAGTTCACTATTAATGAATGTGCTTTGCGCCACATTAAAATGTGTCAAACGCATATGGTAAAATAAATATATAAAAAAGATACAGATTAAATCACACCTATATATGACATTGATATATACCGTATTTTCTGGAGTATAAAACGGGGTGTATAAGACGACCCCCTAATTTTCCAGTTAAAAAATAGGCTTTGGGCTATACTCGTCATATTGTATTGTATATCCCGTGTAGAAGACGACCCCCAATTTTTGGGGGATGTTTTTAAGTATAAAAAGTAGTCTTATACACCAGAAAATACTGTATATATGACATTGATATATATCTATCAAGGTCATATATATCTGATTGATTGATATATATATCAAATCAATCAAAGAGTGGCTCACTGATACAATAAATATGGACCTCTTGTCCTTTACAAGGCTTAGTTGCATCGAGAAGTAAAATATAGGGTCTTCAATCTTTATTGAGTATAATTTTATGCCTATTTCTTGGGTTAGAATCATTTGTGGGATTTGCCGATTGTCAAAAAAAACAAACAAGAAAAAAAAAAAAAAAAAAAAAGAAACAACTCAAAAATCCTAGAGACTGCTTCTCAACTCCGCTCTTGAAGTCCCACTAATAGGACAGGTTTTAAGGATTACCTTGAGGAAATGAAACCTGAGGCTAGCCGTCCACTGGCACTGTATTCAGGGACCGACTTGGCCACCCAACTACGGATAACACCATTGGCCTATCAGGGTCGTCCACTGGAAGATGGAACAAGGAAACATGCTTCTCTTAATATACCTACAGATACCACCACTCCGAGACAGGAATGAATACTGCCCTTACATTTAAGACTTTCCTTGGTATCTGAAATGATTTTTACATTTGCAAAGGTTTGATACTTTAGAAAGTCTCGCAACATAGAAGAACATTGTTTAATCATTTCTTGGAGAAAAAAAAATAATAAAAAACAAGGCCTCACAAAAGTGGACAGGAAGGTATTTTGATCTCTAGGTAAATATAACTCATGATTAGTAAGCAGATGGCCAATCATCGTCACACATTGGTCAAGGTAGACCTAAACTGAGCAGGTACAGAGGGAGGTAGAAAGCCATACAAAACAATCATCAGGTCAAATCTGAAAGGAGGAGAGTTAGAACCTGTCAAGCAGTGAAAACCAGAGGCAGACTGGACCATATGCAAAGGCCACACGGCTATCACCAACAAAATCGTGCAAGTACTTGAAGCTGTGAGAAGATGAGGACGAACATCTACAAGAAGAAGAAGGGCATGAGTGTCAGATGTACAGTCATATGGCAATCTTGGAATATGGAGAAGGCAAGATTAGCTGGCAGTGTGCCATTTGCATGGATAACAAGCACAGGAGAAGGAAAGGCTCAAACTAGGAGTGCCTTCCTTGCATTCTAGCAAATCTGAAACCGAGTATCCAAAGGATTAATTCCGGGTAATCAAGGCTCTGGGACCTATCATTTGTAGTGCTGCAATACAAAAATTGAAATTTGACCATTGTTGGCCACCTGCCCACTAACACCCCTTTTCACCAGTTTACAGCCAAAAGAAGTGGTACTTGGCCTGGTTTTCTTGGCTAAAGTCCAGGTTTCACAACAAATACAAGCACAATCAAGGATCTGGGTCTACAACTACTGAAGACTTTTATATATACGTGGTGTGATAGCTTAAGAAATCTGACAACGTCCCTCTGGTCTCTTCAACGATGAGGCTTTCTTCAAAGGACTGCTTGACACCGATTACTAATTTGCTACATTTTTGTTACTATTCTAAAGCCTTGGAGCACTGAAACTCTGATCACGTTATATCCAAAAGGCCACAATGAAGAGTTTTCATGGTGAAGGGATCAAAGAAGAACTTCTCCCCTTCAAGATTGTTCTTTTGAAAAATTCTGAGTGCAGAAATCATCTTAAATAGACGTCTTCAGGTCAGAAGTTAAAGATAAGAGAACAAGCATCCTTGTAACGCGCGGTTTCTTTAGGAGAGCTTTATAATCTGTGAAGATCCGCCATGTGTGTAAAAGTTACAAGAGCTGGTTTTATTCCACATGAATTGATGGCAAAGCACACCAAATCCACAAGGGTGTCAGTCTACTTGTTAACATTATGCCAAAATACATGATGGTTGACTCTGCATGCTCAACATGCAGCCATTAAGCACTTTTGAGAAGTTCTATCCATGCACAGTCATGGACTCTGCCAGAACAGAAACCATTGCAAAGAAAAAAATGAAAGGACCGGCCATAATCCCACTGCGTTCAAGCATCTTTATTAATTAAACTGTGCAACGTTTCGCTGACTGGTAGCCTTTCTCAAGTTGCCAGTCAGCTGACGCGTTCCGCAGTTTAATAAAAGGTGCTTGATCACAGTGGGATTGTGACCAGTCCTTTCATTTTTTTTTTCTTTGAGATTGCTGTGGGGTTGGTTAACCCAAGACGTGTGGAGCACTTCTGATTGCACACTGCGCGGTACAACTACCTATGGATTTGGGGAGCCATGTGCAGGTGGGCTCATACACCATTTTGGATTAAAATAGAAACAATGTCACAGTCTTAACATATTTACTTTCAAGATTAAAATATGGATCATTTTCCAGCCAACTCTTTTCCAAGCTAGTAGCAACTCTTGGAATGGTCCCACGGCGCTTTCCTCTGTAATTGTCTTTCAAGTGAGAAAGTAATTAAAAGATGAGGAAGTAGTAAATTATTTAGGAATCCTATCCTGCCAAACCAATAAGGATAATCCGGTTATACTCAAGATAAATCTTCTCTACACGCAAGAAAGGAATCAATTCTACGTCACCCGTTTCCATGACACAAAAGGCAGCAGATACAATCTGTTGTCAACACCAGAGGGCTAAACCCTGGGCAGTATACACGTTTCAGTTTGTGGGGCGCCAAATATATGTTCATGAAGACACGCCTTTCCCATCACACAAGTAAATATGCGTAGTATCACAGCAACTGCAAACAAGCCTCTAACCCTCCAACAAGGAAAACACCTTTATTATTTTGCAATGCAATACAAGAAAAAAATTTAAATTAGCATACACGACCCCATTTGCATACCTTTTAAAAACACAAGATTAACCCCTTCACAGCTGAGCCATTTTACATCTTAATAAAAAAATAAATAAAAAAAAAACGTATTTTTTTTCTTTACTTTAAACATGGTCATGTTTGGAATCATTGGAAAGGCGATGCTCTGGCCTTTCTAACGATACCAAACATGACCCTGCTAGCTGCCAACAGTCGGGAGATATTGGGGTTCAAAGGAACCCCCTATCTTTCCTTAGGAGTCAATGAGGACGTTCCCCACACGTCCTCAGCAGTGAAAGGGTTAAGGGTCTCAGAGAGAGAAACAATATTCTGAGATATCACTCCGGTCTCCTTTTACAACTGTAAATAAGCTACATGGTGCAGGCGCCAACCTTACTGTAACCAAAAACATCAACAATCTTTACTGCTGCGTTACAGCAGCCACAGAGAAGGTAGAATACAGTGAGAGCACTTAGTTCCCTACTGTACAACATTAAGATAAATGTGGTTATTGATGAAAACCCTCTACAGAGGATCCCAACTGGCCAGATTTTAAGGATTACCTTGGGGAAATGCCGACTGAATCCTGCAATCACTGAGCAGCAAATCCAATCACCTGTGCTGCGCTTCAGATATCTGGCAAACCTGGGCTGTTAGAGGGACTTGAGGACCGCGGTTGGGAACCACTCCTCTACAGCACAGATACAAGGAGTTACTGTAATTTCCATATGAAGGCATTTTGTCGAGATTTTTATATTCTGATGTTTTTTGCCTTCTGTATTTGCCAATAATCTCATTATGATCAGTAATAAAAATAATAAAACAAATTGGATATTTGACAATTTTTATGATCTAGCTTTATCACATTTACTGCATTTGACACATAGGCCATTGCTGCCTGTATGCTAATAACGCAGACCCCATTTGACGTTGTACAAGGGACACCATCAGGAGTTTAGAACCTTTTAACTAAGGCTAAAACAAATGAATGATTAATAAGATGATATTTTTTGTCAACAAAAACGGCTTGCTTGGAGGTAGTGTTTGTCCTTCAAGATTTTTGTAGCTGCATTCTACCATAAAGACCTCAGCACAGGCATTTCTTTATAAAGGCTTGGGACACTAAGCAATCTGATAGAATCTGATGTCTTCGAGCAGGCATGTCAAACTCCAGCCCCCCAGATGTTGATTGCCTACAATTACCATTAATTGCATTCAAATAATTCTGGGAAGAGAATCATGGGAATTGCAATTCAGAAATATCTGCGGGGGGGGGGCAGAGTTTGACAATCTGGTTTTATAAGAAGATGATTGCAATGGGAGAGCCACAATCTCCTCCTGCTGCAGCCACCATCATGTACACACATTGGGAGCAATGTACAGGGTTACTCCATGGACATGATGCTCAGAGTCAACGTGACTGAGCACCAAATCACACACTGGGACTGCCCAAATTCTGCAGAGTTCAAGGAGCAGGGTGGCAGTACATGTCCAGTGCTTCTAATCTGGAAAGCTCAAAAATAAAAAAACACAAAAAAAAATAAGATACATTTGTAGAATTTAGATTTCCAGATAAGAGGTACTCAACCTACATAAAGATATTTTTGGGGGATTGCTAGACCTTTGTTTAACGTGTGTGATACAGTTTTTCTGTTCTTTTACCAAAACATATTCCAGCTATAGTTATATAATGGGTATGGGCTGGAGGGTTTGAGGGTATGTACATCCAAATTGGAGGAAGGGTTTAGGAATTATAGCTCTTAAGAGTGGCCATCCCCCTTTTTCAAGGGACCAATAGTAATAGGACAATTGAATCAAAATCCGTTTCATGACCAGGTGTAGCTACTCCGTTATTTCTTCATCAATTAAGCAGGTAAAAGGTTTGGAGCCATTTCCAGGTGTGGAATTTGTATTTGGAAATTATTGCTGTGAACCTACATCATGCGTTCAAAGGAGCTGTCCATGCAAGTGAAACAGGCCATTGTAAGGCTTCAAAAACAAATCCATCAGAGAGATAGCAGCAACATTAGGAGCGGTCAAATCAACAGATTGGTACATTCTGAGGAAAGAAGAACGCACTGGTGAGCTCAGCAACATAAAAAGGATCGCAGGATCCTATGTATAGTAAAGAAAAACCCAGTCACAAGATCCAGACAAGTGCAGGACACTCTCCAGGAGGTGGGCATATCATTGTCATAGTCTACAATCAAGAGATAACTTCACGAGCGCAATTACAGAGGGTTCACCACAAGGTGCAAACCATTCATAAACCTGAAGAATAGAAAAGCCAGATTAGAGTTTGCTTTCCAGAAATGGTCTGGCTTTTCTTTGAGGTTTTTTGGCATTCTTTGGACGGATGAAACTAACATTAATCTGTACCAGAATGATGGAAAGAAAAAAAATTGTGGAGAAGGATTGAAACGGCTCATGATCCAAAACACACAACGTCATCTGTAAAACATGGTGAAGGCAGTGTTATGGCATGGGCATGCATGGCTTCCAGTGGCACTGGGTCATTGGGGTTTATTGATGATGTGACAGAAGACAAGCAGCCGGATGAATTCAGCAGTGTTTAGAGATATACTGTCAGCCCAGGTTCAGCCAAATGCAGCAAAGCTGGATTGACAATGAACCAAAACACACTGCGAAAGCAACCCGAGTTTTTGAAGGAAAAGAAGTGGAATATTCTGCAATGGTCGAGTCAATCACCTGATCTCCACCCAATTGAGCAGCATTTCACTTGCTGAATGCAAAACTAAAAAGACAGAAAGACCCACAAAGAACAACTGAAGACAGCTGCAATAAGAGCCTGGCAAAGCATCAGAAAGGAGGAAACCAAGTCTTTGGTAATGTCCTTGGGTCCAGGCATTGCCAGTAAAGGATTCTCAACCAAATATTAACATTTTATTTATGATTATATTTATTTGCCCAATTACATTTCAGCCATTGAAAAGGAGGGGGGGGGCTGTGTATAAAAATGGTTGCAGTTCCAAAACTTGTACTTGATATTTACGTTCAACCCCTTGAATTAAAGCTGAAAATCTGCACTTCAAAATCATTTGGATTGTTTCGTTTTCTTCTGGTGGCATACAGAGCCAAACGAAAGTATAAATAAATATATAAATAAATAGCAGGCGAGAAATCCTGCACTCGTAAACAGTGCATATATACAGTTGTGTTCAAAATTATTCAACCCCCACTGAAATTGAGTGTTTTGGCCAGTTTGACATTGATTTTGATCATTCAGTCATCTTGCTTACAATTAAATCAAAGAGGCACGTGTAGGTCAGACAAATATAACAACATTTATAATGAAATAACCACAAATGTCTTTTCTGTGCTCACATCATTATCAGTTTTATTCAACCCCCAAGTGACATTCAATCTTAGTACTTAGTACAACATCCTTTTACAGTTATAACAGCTTTTAAACGTGAAGCATAGCTTGACACAAGTGTCTTGCAGCGATCTACGGGTATCTTCGCCCATTCGTCATGGGCAAAAGCCTCCAGTTAAGTCACATTCTTAGGCTTGCACACGGCAACTGATTTCTTTAAGTCCCACCAGAGGTTCTCAATCGGATTTAAGTCAGGTGACTGCGATGGCCACTCCAAAATGTTCCAGCCTTTAATCTGCAACCATGCTCTAGTGGACTTGGAGGTATGCTTGGGATCATTGTCCTGTTGAAAGGTCCAACGTCTCCCAAGCCTCAGGTTTGTGACGGACTGCATCACATTGTCATCCAATATCTCCTGGTACTGAAGAGAATTCATGGTACCTTGCACACGCTGAAGCTTCCCTGTACCTGCAGAAGCAAAACAGCCCCAAAGCATGATTGACCCCCCGCCATGCTTCACAGTAGGCAAGGTGTTCTTTTCTTCATAGGCCTTGTTCTTCCTCCTCCAAACATAGCGTTGATCCATGGGCCCAAACAGTTCTAATTTTGTTTCATCAGTCCACAGAACACTATCCCAAAACTTCTGTGGTTTGTCCACATGACTTTTGGCATACTGCAGTCGACTCTTCTTATTCTTTGGAGACAGCAAGGGAGTGCGCCTGGGAGTTCTGGCATGGAGGCCTTCATGTGTTAATTTCTTGCATTTTACTATTTTGTATTTCTGTAACCAATCAATGTTCTCGAACCCAGGACATACTTGAAAACGAGAGAAATCTCAATGTATCCTTCCTGGTAAAATCCTTTTATAAATAAATCCTTTTATAAATAAAATAAATTACGCAGTGTGCGCCGTATTGTCTGAGCTGAAACTTCAGTACCCACATCCGACAAATCTTTTCTCAGTTCCTCAGCAGTCACACGGGGACTTTTCTCCGTTCTACGCTTCAGGTAGCGCACAGCAGTCGAAGTCAGCATCTTCTTTCTGCCACGACCAGGTAGCGTTTCAACAGTGCCCTTTGCCTTGAATTTGCGAATGATGCTTCCTATGGTCTCTCTTGGTATGTTTAACATCTTTGCAATCTTCTTATAGCCATTGCCCTTCCTGTGAAGAGTAATCACCTCTTCTCTTGTCTTCCTGGACCATTCTCTTGACTTCACCATGTTTGTAACCACACCAGTAAATGTCTAGAAGGAGCTGAGTATCAGTCATTTTAAAGCTGCCTAATTGGTGCTTATTATGCTTTATTGCTGCTCCGTGACATCCACAGGTGTTTTCAATACCTGATTGAAAACACTTGAATGAACCTCTGTTCTTCAGAGTGGTAGTCTTTAAGGGGTTGAATAATTGTGTCAATGAAGAATTCACAAAAGAAACATTTACTACTGTATTACAAAACCAATTGATGTCATTTTAGTTGCATATGGTTCTTTAAAAAGTCCTTGTAGGATTTCATTCTGAATACAATTACAAATGTACACTAAATTCCCTAAAACCCTTTACAGCGTTGGGGGTTGAATAATTTTGAACACAACTGTATATCCCTGTGTTTATTCTTCAGACACACTGGGCCTATTCTGACCTTGGTGGTACTAGGGAGCCACGAAGCGAAAACATCAGCGAGAGAGAGACTATAACCCTTAGCCGCTCCCGGTTACTGATTATTACAACGCAGTCACTGTAGTAGCAGCTCTACATGTAATATCATGGAGCCACTCGCACATTCTAGCAGTGATGCCAACATTGGTATCAGCTCCTGGAGACCAAAGGTCATAAATCATGCGTGACCCACGACGGGCTCCATTTGCTCCCAGCAGCCAGAGAGTGCAGCAAATAATGCGGTCCTCTGCACCGCGGAATAAACAGTGAGTTTGGGATATATTTTTGGGAGTTAACTGATCACGGTTCTCACTCTGAGAGGTTATTGAAGATTCCTGTATGAAGTATAGAAGCTGTTAATACTGTATATAGTAAAGAGCCACCAATTCCAACCCGCAAGCATATTTTAAGAGGAGATCAAAACGGTGGCTCGAGTTGTTAACTGAAAATTTAGAGCAGGGCTCATTGTGTCTCACCATCTGAGTGATCAAGAAATGCAAAACACAAGGAGAATCTATTGAAAAAGAAAGAAAACGGAGATCAATAAAAGGTTTACTTACGGATTCCAGCTGATCCATAAGCTTAGACAGGAATTTTCGACACTCTGGAGACTTGCTATCAATCTTCATTCCTGTTTGCATTGCATATAAACGACCTGTGTGCAGAAACATAATAATAGGTAAATGAAAACAAATAAAAGGATAAACGTAAAAGTGTTAAAACAAAAAACTGGCATTTTCTGTAACATTCTGTATTTACCTTGTCTTTGTACAATTGACAAAGCCTAAATAAAGTGAATATAAAATAAAGTGTGGGAGGGTGACTTAGAGAAAAACCTGCAATATGTACATATGTAACAATACTAAACTAATCGAAAAGTTTAGCACATGTATACAATAGTGTGCGCTACAATACTATACAGTCATTTTATGGAGTCACCTATTCTTAACTAAAAGGGAATTTCACCCTCACCTACTATATATTCATATGGCACAGTCTGGGCTTAAAGAGAGAACCGAGACCAATTGAATACATCTATAAATCAATGAGCGCTCGATAACCCCCTTCAAGCTAACACTAGCGTCAGCGTTTAGCGCTACGGCCAGAACACCTTTGAATTACTAACTGGTTAAAAAACCCGTTAAAGCTAATTAGTGATTAGACTGCGGGAAGAGAGTCCCCGGTCTTCCTCCGCAGTCACTCCGCCGACCATCAGGATCTCACGAGAGGCAAGACCCTGCCGGTCATGTGACCCAGCATGATCCTCCATGGAGTCCTATGGACGCCGTGGAGTGGATGCTGGGGACAGTGCTGTAGCGCTAAGGGGCAGACTACCGGCCTGCCCAGCGATCTGCTGGGGAACCCGGGATGCCAAAGGGAAGTTAGTTTACATTAGTTTTCCCCTTAGCATCCTGGTTTTAGCTCAGGCCAGCTGATGGTGCCCTGAATCTCTCCACAGTTTAAGCATCTCGAGTGAGGTTTAGTGAATTGTGGCCACTAATCAGACACATTTGAAACATTTCTGGAATGGACCAGAAAACTGGGGATTACATAGCAGCTCGTCTGCATTTCATGAATTTGATTTTTGAACCCTGAAAAAAAGAGAGACATTTGAACCGTGAGGTGGAAAGACGTAAAATCTAACAAGTATCATAACGTCAATAAGAATGGCATCTTGGATGAACAACTGAATAAAAACAAAATTTACAGTTACCAGGCGACCAAACTTGTTAATTCCAGCATGAAAAGCACCCACAAAAAAAAGTTCCTCTTCAGTATGTGAGAAATAGTAGATTTCATATGTAATTTTCCAGTCTCTTTCCTTCTGGGACCCAAAGCTCAGCTGTGGTTTTCAATGCTTATCGTCAACGTTATTGCCATGACGTTCCCAAAACGATTTCTTTTTTTTTTATTATCACAACCACATACAAAACTGCTTTCTTGGACTTTGAGAAAACGGCAAGCAAATGTAGGAACACAAGGTGATAATCAAATCCATATAATACAGAGTTCAAGTATGTCCCAAAAAAAAGGCACAATGAATATTTTAGAAGCTACAATGCCAAAAATAAAAAAAAAAACACAAAAAACTAACAACCCAGAGGAAAAAAAAAAACTATTTGCTGATAATTGGACAAGCTGGCTCACTGCAGCCACGTCACGGGAAGTCCCACAGAAAGATGTCAAGCCGGGGCTTCTCCAACAGCAGGCTGACAACTTGGCTGTACACCTTCCCGTGCCCACTGACGGTATTGCACATGAGCATGATGCCCGCGAAACCCAGCTCAGCCTTCGTGAAAACAGATTTAACTCCTCCTGCAGATTTGCTTTTCCCTTTACATCAACCAACATAATGCTACAGGAACCATTGACCTCAATTGAAAATGCAGACCCTCTCCTTTCAAAAGGAGGGCCACCTGCTACTGTAGGTAATAAGAGGGTTGAAATATTCACTCTGGAATACAGGCAGTGGCGTAGCGTGGGTTGTCAGCGCCCGGGGCCAGCCAAGAATTGTGCGCCCCCCCCCAACCTGTGGTCACGTTAGCATGCCCCGATTCCCTTCCACCATTAGGGCATTGAACCCCTTAACTGTGATACAATGTAATGTGCAGAGTGTATGAGCGTATCACAGTGCTCCACAGCAATAAAACCCACAGTAATGTGCAGCTCACACATGGATATATATATTGCCCCCAGTACCTCAAACATGAATATATTTGCCCCCAGTACCTCAAACATGAATATATTTGCCCCCAGTACCTCAAACATGAATATATTTGCCCCAGTAGCTCACACATGAATATATTTGCCCCAGTAGCTCACACATGAATATATTTGCCCCCAGTAGCTCACACATGAATATATTTGCCCCCAGTAGCTCACACATGAATATATTTGCCCCCAGTAGCTCACACATGAATATATTTGCCCCCAGTAGCTCACACATGAATATATTTGCCCCCAGTAGCTCACACATGAATATATTTGCCCCCAGTAGCTCACACATGAATATATTTGCCCCCAGTAGCTCACACATGAATATATTTGCCCCAGTAGCTCACACATGAATATATTTGCCCCCAGTAGCTCACACATGAATATATTTGCCCCCAGTAGCTCACACATGAATATATTTGCCCCCAGTAGCTCACACATGAATAGATTTGCCCCCAGTAGCTCACACATGGATAGATTTGCCCCCAGTAGCTCACACATGGATAGATTTGCCCCCTCTCCCCCCCGCTCACCGGCTCTGAGGGCCCGCAGGTCGGTAGAGGGGGGGCAGTTTGGGGCATCATAGCGGGCCCCCGCTGGTTTCCCTGTGATGGTCACCGTCAACATGCTCTTGGGCAGCCAGCGGCGCACTCTGTAAATGCCGCGGTGGCGCCTCAGCCCAGTCTAAGCACGTTGCACTGACGCCGCCCCTCACATGACACGTCACGTGAGGGGGCGGTGCAGGCGCCACCGCGGCGTTTCCAGAGTGCGCCGCTGGCTGCCTGTGTTAACCGACTGTCACAGCCGCGCAGGGAAACCGGCAGCGGGGGCCCACTATGGCGCCCCCAAAAAAACTGCGCCCAGGGCCACCGCCCCCCCAGCCCCCACGCTACGCCACTGAATACAGGCTCACGGTTTCTGCCTCTGACAGAACTTCACATTGTAGGATACATATGGAGAAGCTCTATACAATAGTCTGAGCAAAGGTTTAAGAAAATAATTTTAAAAAAAGTGTTCTTCCAATTAGGAGACAAAAATATATATGCATTTATCTGTATGCCAGTTTTGATATAAAAGGCAGAAAGCCCATAATAACTTGTAAAAAAAATATATATATATATTACTTACATGGCAAGATCTTAAAAAAAAAATTCATTTTAATCTTATAATTGTTGGGGTTTTGATTATGGAAGCATTTGTATAGCGTGGAATTCTGCCTGGGGCATCCTCTGACAACGAAGCTACAGTATTATTGGCGCCAACTATGTTCTTATGCTAAAAAGAAAGAACTCTATTAGCCACTCTTTGGCAACGCTTAAATGAAGAACAGGCTCTTGTGGAATAAGACATCACAACTGTACAGATTTAGGGTCAGTAACCTTGACTCAAAGTTTTTTCGGAAAACCACTTCCTGCAAGGCTAATCTGCATGAAGGGTGACCCACTATCATGGGAAATGCAGTCTCAAAATATCCGAGGAACACGGAGCAGATATAGGAGAACAAATGCCAAGCTGAAACAAAATCCAATAAAGTCAACTAAACCGACTATAGTGAGAAAACTTTAATACAGTCCTCACAATGTAATCGTTTCTTAGCTGTACTAACAAATACACTGGGGCACAGAGAAACTCGAATAAAAAATAAATTATGTATATATATTTATTACTTATTATCTACACAAGGCACACTTCCACATAAAACATTGTACCCCCAAACTACAACCCATAAAAAAAAAAAAAAAAAACACTTTTGCCCAACAAACCCCTAAAACGAACATCTAATACAACAGTTTACACCCAAGCAATACCCAAACTAGGACTGAAACTACTTATGGATTAATCGACAACTAATCAATAATGAAAATAGTTATCAACTATCGATTAATCGATTTCTGTACAGCAAACATGGTTTAGAGTCAGCCTGTGTTAAATGTTAACCTCAGATTCTGCTTCATCCTGTGCCACCACCTCAACCTGCCTGCCAACCCCTCTTTGGTCTGGTCCCTTCCCCCAAACTCCCTCCCACACTGAGGACCGGTCTTTTGCCCAAATCCACTCCCACCTCCGGACCTTCCTCCCACTCCGTTTGATAATGAAATTATTGTAAAGGGACACTCTAATAAGCTAAAGTGGTCAGGCTGCATGGAGTGCCCCCCACTTGTCACCCTAATTTCATGCTGATATCATCATGTCTGAGCACTTGTAGCAGCGTTCGTTTGGGGAGAAAGCATCAATTCATCACTGTGACCAGGTGCTCGTGTACATTGTGTGCAAAAAGTATGCAACTTGCATATGTTTTTCTTATATCCGATTAATCGAAGAAAAAAAAAAAAATTGGCCAACTAATAGATTATGAAAATAATCGCAGCCCTAACCCCAACCCTTATCCTTAGAGCCGCCTGTGTAGCTTAGTTTTGTGGCCCTTCATTTGCCATCTTTATTCCATTTTATGTACAGTGCTCATCTCAAAATATTCGATTTAAAAGCAAAACCGCCAATTAAAAAAAGCTTAACGTATCCATTACCCAAGAAACAAGTGGCCGATATGTAGATGTGAAACCCATTATTATTTGTTCATTTGTATCTCAAGAATTTCATATAACAGCCCAGTAAAACCATTTCATAGGACAAATAGTTATTGAGTGTAGGTTTCAGTGCACTACGTCTGCTGGGAAAGAGTAATGTACCTTCCGCATTTGGTTGAAATAGCTGTCCAAAACAATTATTTACACACTGGTGATGCGATATGCCAAGTCTTCGAAGCAATCCTTAACGGTTCAACGAACACAATTTACCAGACAATTTCGAAACCTTACAAGAAGTACGGGTTTGATTAAGGCCCTCAAAGTTCCCTATACATTAAGATAGAACCGTAGCTTGAAAATGGCTTCTAAAAACAGAGCTTGAAAAATCAAGGAGACAGGTAGCCACGTGCTCCTGCAGTTTTAGTTCTGGGTTGTCAATGCGTAGTTTTCACCAAATCTGCAGTAGTTTACTCCTAGCACCCATGTTTTATGATAAACTATACTGTTTTAAAAAAAAAAAAGTGAATATTCTAATCTGCCTTCATATTTAAACCTTCACCGCTGAGCAATTTTTTCAGCCATTGGCAGTCTTTGTATTTAACCACTAATTCCAGCCACCTAAGATATTCACACCTGTTATACCTCGTTTTGGTTTTTCAGCAGACTGTCAGAAAAAAAACTTTAGTCTGATCAATTTTTGGAAATATGGAAAAAATGGCACTAATTTTGGGGTCATCCTAAAATGCAGCACTAAATATTTTATACAGCTTATGATTCCACAATTAGAAGAAAAAAAAAAAGATCCTATGCCCATTTGAAGCTAAATTTGTGTCACTTTTTACCCATTTGTACCATCTCACCCTTTTATACAGAGAAAAAAAAGCTGGAATAATATATCAAAAACCTGAGGGCTTTATTACAAAGTAGGTGTTAGACCAGGGATGCCAACAGGGAAAAACTGCACCTGCAGGCTTCCCCGTAGCATCCCGGTTTTAGCACCATATTACGGGGCAGATGAGAATTCTACAGCCAGTCCCGTAATGCAGTGCCATTCCTCCCTGATACTCACGGCAGCGCTTCCGCTCCATCACGACTATCACCTCATGGAGTCCATAGGACTTCATTGAGGGTTGTACGGCCAGGTCGCGAGATCATGTAGGGCCACGGAGTGATTCGCTGAGGGAGAATCACATATCTGAGCGCTAGCGTTAAGATTGTAATAGTGCTCCGAGTGTGTTTTAAAATGGGGGGGCGGGGGAGGATATATATATATTTCCCTGAGGGGTGACATGTGACATTTTCCTCTTGTATGGGCGCACATATGCCTGTCGAAACGATCTCTGAAGAGTATGGCTGGCTGTCCACTGGCACCGTATTTGTGCGATGGTGCGATTATCCAACCGATCCTACAACATGCAGGTGAATCAGCCCTCTTCTACTGCATCCAACCACCATCGGACGATTTCAAACGATTTTTTTGCGATAAACTAGCGATCTTTTCAAATTTTTGGGATTCATCGGACGATGCTGAAACGATCTGGTACAAGTTTACATGAAAAATATGCATTGTATAGTTAAACCACCATGCCGTGGCCAGGAAACATGTAAAAAGATACATTGTATAAGAAAACCGCCATGCGAGAAGCCCATAGGAGTCAAATGGAAAAAGATAAAGATTTTTTTTTTATTCAACGGTTTATTTTTTTTAATCAGCAGCAAAAAGCCTATTTATTGATATCTTAGGTGAACTATTTTTTTTTTTTATTATTTTTTTAAAGACTAGGCTTCCCCTCCGAGCCGGCTTCAGCATTGCTTTCCCTAGTGCTGAAACATATTTCGCACCAGTGAGAGGGGGTTAATCCCCCCCCCCCCGCAGCCTGGCAAGTTGTTTTCTCCCACCACGAGCTGGCTGCGCTGGACTCAGTTTCAGCATCAAAAACAGTTATTTTTTCTCTCTTGGCAGTGGCGCCGCAGCTGCGGTATAATCTTGGATGAGGGAGCATTTTATGGTGTCATATATTGTATTCTCATAAGGCAATGCTGTGCATTCTCTTTCATGATATACAGTTGTGTTCAAAATTATTCAAACCCAACTGAATTGAGTGTTTTGGCCAGTTTGACATTGATTTTGATCATTCAGTCATCTTGCTTACAATTAAATCAAAGAGGCACGTGTAGGTCAGACAAATATAACATAACATTTATAATGAAATAACCACAAATGTCTTTTCTGTGCTCACATCATTATCAGTTTTATTCAACCCCCAAGTGACATTCAATCTTAGTACTTAGCTTTTAAACGTGAAGCATAGCTTGACACAAGTGTCTTGCAGCGATCTACGGGTATCTTCGCCCATTCGTCATGGGCAAAAGCCTCCAGTTCAGTCACATTCTTAGGCTTGCGCACTGCAACTGCTTTCTTTAAGTCCCACCAGAGGTTCTCAGATTTAAGTCAGGTGACTGCGATGGCCACTCCAAAATGTTCCAGCCTTTAATCTGCAACCATGCTCTAGTGGACTTGGAGGTATGCTTGGGATCATTGTCCTGTTGAAAGGTCCAACGTCTCCCAAGCCTCAGGTTTGTGACGGACTGCATCACATGGTCATCCAATATCTCCTGGTACTGAAGAGAATTCATGGTACCTTGCACACGCTGAAGCTTCCCTGTACCTGCAGAAGCAAAACAGCCCCAAAGCATTATTGACCCCCCGCCATGCTTCACAGTAGGCAAGGTGTTCTTTTCTTCATAGGCCTTGTTCTTCCTCCTCCAAACATAGCGTTGATCCATGGGCCCAAACAGTTCTAATTTTGTTTCATCAGTCCACAGAACACTATCCCAAAACTTCTGTGGTTTGTCCACATGACTTTTGGCATACTGCAGTCTACTCTTATTCTTTGGAGACAGCAAGGGGGTGCGCCTGGGAGTTCTGGCATGGAGGCCTTCATTACGCAGTGTGCGCCGTATTGTCTGAGCTGAAACTTCAGTACCCACATCCGACAAATCTTTTCTCAGTTCCTCAGCAGTTACACGGGGACTTTTCTCCACTCTACGCTTCAGGTAGCGCACAGCAGTCGAAGTCAGCATCTTCTTTCTGCCACGACCAGGTAGCGTTTCAACAGTGCCCTTTGCCTTGAATTTGCGAATGGTGCTTCCTATGGTCTCTCTTGGTATGTTTAACATCTTTGCAATCTTCTTATAGCCATTGCCCTTCCTGTGAAGAGTAATCACCTCTTCTCTTGTCTTCCTGGACCATTCTCTTGACTTCACCATGTTTGTAACCACACCAGTAAATGTCTAGAAGGAGCTGAGTATCACAGTCATTTTAAAGCTGCCTAATTGGTGCTGATTATGCTTTATTGCTGCTCCGTGACATCCACAGGTGTTTTCAATACCTGATTGAAAACACTTGAATGAACCTCTGTTCTTCAGAGTGGTAGTCTTTAAAGGGTTGAATAATTGTGTCAATGAAGAATTCACAAAAGAAACATTTACTACTGTATTACAAAACCAATTGATGTCATTTTAGTTGCATATGGTTCTTTAAAAAGTCCTTGTAGGATTTCATTCTGAATACAATTACAAATGTACACTAAATTCCCTAAAACCCTTTACAGCATTGGGGGTTGAATAATTTTGAACACAACTGTAGATACTGGAACACATGCCTGCGAGTCTATAACCTCCTACAAATATAGAATTCGATTTATAAACAAAAATCAGCCATCAACATCGAGCCTGCTGATAGACAGCTATTCCAGGGAGAGATCTTAATGTGGAACATGCATAGATCATGAAGTGAGCGGCGATTAGATCATTTCCTTATGCTAATTTGATATTAAATAAAAATCTGAGAAAGGCCTGTCGCCTCGGGCAAGAAAAGAGAAGCAAACAAATACCGAGCTCTCAATGAAAGGCGCCGCTTGTTTGTGTACCGTTTATCCTTAAAAAGTTTATAAAGAGACATGCCAACTCAGGCAGCCATCTCTCGATACGTGCATCTGTCCTATGGAACTGTTTGATTAGCAGCTTCAAGTGTGTTGATGCTGAAATAAACTGCACGCTCCTGGACAGCCACATGGAAAAGTGGTTTTGCAAAGGCTGTCACAATGAAGCACATCACCTAAAGGTTATGTTGTTTCTTACACGCAGACAGCCGCCATCAGATTAGAACAGGACGCACTGTACTGCTGCCTCAAAGATCAACTCGGGTAATGAGTGCAGATGCATCCATTTCCATTGTGTTTCGGCACAATGTGCTTACAAGCCAACCCCAAAAGAAGTGTGATTTACAAGAGAGAAACTAAGCGGCTTTTCTATTGACCAAATATATTAAAAAGCTGATTTCCTTAAACTAGGGATGTCCCTATCAAGTTATCACTTTAGGGGGTCTTCTTGGCATTCAAACTAATGTTTGACCAGCAGTAAGCAAAGGTTTTTGCAAACAGGCACCAGTGTTTACAACCACTAGGCCGACAGAGGGCCGTGGATCCTCTAAATACAGTGATCATGTAAAGTCATCCCTCGACAGGTTCACTTTCCCACAATGCCTCATAAAGCGATGGAGATGTTACACTGATCAAAACTGAAATTCTCGTTATTCCTCCCTCCAAGAAGAACCCAATACCACCTATCTCTGAGTAAAGGGAACTCTCATTAGCCCGACGCCTCAAGCTCGCTGCCTCGGTGTCACTTTTGATTCTGACCGAACGTTCTCTCCCTGCATCCAGACAGTGACCAAATCCTGTTACTTTCAACTCAAAAACATTGCCCGTGTCTGTCCCTGTCTGACACAAGATACCGCAAAGGTGCTGGTTCATGCTCTTGTTATTTCACGACTTGATTACTGCAACTTGCTCCTCATTGGCCTCTCCAACGCCCATATTGCCCCTTTGCAATCTGTAATGAATGCAGGGGCCAGGCTTATTTTTCTCAGACGCACCTCTAGTCCTCCCCCTCTGCCAGTCCCTCCACTGGCTTCCTGTACGTTCCAGGATACAGTTTAAAATACTGATGCTCACATTCAAATTGCTCAATAACTCAACTCTTCCCTACAGGTCTTTGTTACTCCGAAAGCACGTCCCATCTAGACAACTCGAGTCGGCAGGCGAGCTTTTGTTATCTGTCTACACGCGCACGGCCAACTCTCACCTCCAAGACTTCTCATGGGCAGCACCGGTCCTGTGGAATGTCTTGCCTCGCCCCATCAAACTCTCCCCCGGATCTTCAGGCCTTCAAGAAATCCCTCAAAACCCATCTCTTCAGATTAGCGTACCACATCAATGACGCAACTCACCCCTCTGCTGACCTACTCACACATGATTGAAGCTGCTTCTATGGCCCCACCATTCCTGAACCACTGGCACCAAATGATCCTGCCGTCCAGTAAAATTCCTCTCGTCTTCATCAACCCCAATCCCTCTAAGCTGTAAACTCCTAAGAGCAGGGCCCTCTACATCTCTTGTTTCCACCATATGTCCGTTTATCTGTATCTCATTCCCTTTGGTTATTGTAAAGCACTGCGGAAACTGTTGGTGCTATATAAACGATGACAATATATTATTATCATCATTTATATAGCACCAACAATTTCCACAGCACTCTACAACAAACAGAGGGAACGAGATACAGATAAACGGACATAGAATGGAAACCCGAGGTGTAGAGGGCCCTGCTCATAGGAGCTTACAGTCTAGAGGGATTGGGGTTGAGGAAGACAAGGGGAGATTTTTTCAGCACATTTTATCCCTTAAATAGCATACCTACAAGTAAAAAGCTCCAGCTACCATTGGAAGGCAATATGTGGCAAATAGATATTTTGGCTGAGCTGGTAAAAGGATAACCCTTATTATCAGCTCTTCTACAAGTGAGCTTGACTTGCCAGCAGCAGCATTGCATGCCTCTGCGTGTTGAAACTCCTGTAGACTACAGGAGTCCATAGAGACCAGGGAGAAATCAAATGTATATAAGCGGGTTAAACATTTAGAAGTAAATTTTCATCCTCGTATATAGCTCTACGGAACGTTCTACGGGTCTTTTATGGTTTGAGTGAAAGGTTGAACACCATTCAACAAGATGCAGCCGACAAAAATAACGACAACAATTGCTGTCCTGTTGAGACAAACACACACTCTTGAAAATTGTAATAGAATAAAGGTTGGGCACTTCTTATCCAAAATCCTGACGATTTAGTAATCTGGTATTTTAGAGTCTTCCAGATCTAATTTTTACTTACTTCCTTGATGCTCCAGACAAGTCCTGCTGCACATTGATGACGGTCACAGCACCGTGAGGAGCACACTAGGAGACTATGCAGCTTCAGCATAAGACTTTCTTGCTGTCAACCTGCATTTCCCTTTACCGCTGGGTGGTTTGTGCCCGAAGTGAGTTAATGCCGGCAGGGCGTACTAGTACATCCAGCTTGCTGGCTGCTACAGCGGGCCCCTCCTCCGGCCCGCCTACGCAGCTGACGCCTGTCATTGGCTGCAAGGGATGGCCTAAGTTCATGCTGCACCAGCCATTGATGCATGGTAAATGGTGGGGGGGCTTGCCACAGGCCATAGACTCCGACGGGGCATTCTATGTTGCCCCACGGTGATCAGTCTCACCCTCCGCGGAGACTGCATAGTACACCTTGAGGTGGTAAGAGGAAGAGATCTATAGATAAAAATTTAATTTTACTTCATAGAAGTCCATAGGGACTGAAACATTGATTATAGTTCTAGTAAAGTGTTTACAATCTATTAAGACCCTCTATACATTTTTAATAAAAAAAAAAAAAAATATAACGGAAAGAGTTCCACAGCTCTTCCAGTACGAAAAAGATCACTGGAAAATGAAACCCACAGCCAATAAGACTAGTAAAAAGCTTTCTATACAAATCTCAGAACAAATCCCCCCCCCCCATAATTCATTTATTTTATCATCATCCACGGATACGCAAATTACATTAAAATATAAAAATATTTACATGAAAAATTAATATACACATCAGAAGAATACCGATTAACTTGGCATTCAACCAGCTCCAACTACCAAAAAAATTCTTACACTATGATAAACATCCTGCTCTGTAAGTCACTTATTTATGAATATCTTAACGGGATTTTGGATTGGCTGTCATTAAGAAGTCAAATTTCAGTCTGAATGTACATACTTCTAGACAAACGTCAACAAAGATTACCCCAGAAAATCAGAGAGCATTTCTGTTTAACTACGGCATTTCTTAGAATGTTTATCTTGGGTTTTTTCTCCTGATGTGCGAAATCAGTAGTGATACTGTATCTCCATGAATGCCGCAGACGATCTTCATCAATAGCCGTCATATTAAAAGGTGTCTTTCTGTACACAATATTGATATTACTGCAGTCAGTTCCAAGAAGAAGCAGACTTACAGCAGACTCTGACAGACCGATATTATACATTGCTGTTTGAAGGTAGATCGCCATTAAAGATTACATGTCAAGCAAAATCCATACATCTATCAGAAAGATGAAAGACCTGCTTTTAAATAAATAAAATAAATACAGTGTAAAGTGCCATCTTTAAATCAGATAAAATTATATAATAAACCACTTTTTAACATTCTGAATATAAAATGTAATCGTGATAAACATCAGGACTCTTGAATATAAATATATTTTGGCTGCGCATCCCTACAAGTATTCAGTTTATTAATCTTAATTTACTTTATAACCCATACTTACTACATTAATAAAGTCACTGGATATTGTAGCGATGCTAAAATTCTGCGGCAGAATTATAGTTCAGCAAGCCCTGTTACATTACTGGGACGAGGTAAAGATGCAAGGTACCACACTATAAACTCCTTTACCTGGTGTATGGGGACTGCTGGTTAGGAAATACCAGCTTCCAGGTGTTTTGGACAGTCTAAATTACATTATTCAGGTATTACATATAATTGTTAAGTTGTCCCCAAACTCCAGTAGGAACACAATACACATACACACAGTCGCCATTGTAAAAGTATCACAATCAGGACTTTTCAAAGGATGAACTGAAACAGGAAATTTCTGTCTCATTTAAAGTACCTAACATTTGTTTATGAGTTTTTTTGATACGTATTCTGTTGGAAATATATATAGAATCCCAAAACTACAGGGGTTATTGAGAAAGCACCGGAAATTCAGTGTGCTCTCCTTCGGTGCACTTTGGCGAGTTCAGTTCGCCGACCCTGCGGTGAATTCAGCATTCACTGCAGGGTCCCCAAAGTGCACAGGAGGGATCCGCCAAACACACGAACAGATTTTATTTTATTTTAAATTCTTTTAAAAAAATAATAATAATTAAGACCCACACCAACAAATTTTTTTAAAAGGGCATTTAAATAAAAAATGTCCTAAGAATAATAAAAAGGTCTGTTACAGAAGACTAAAAAAAACTTATTTTTTATTCAACCATTTTTATTTGCAGCAGTTTTGAATTTTGTCAAATTTCTGGATTTTTTTTATTCTGTAACAGACCTTTTTAATATTCATAGAACATTTTTTTATTGTTTAAACACCTTTTAAAAAAATGACTAGGGTCTATTTTTTTTTTTATTTTTACTCCCCAGTTTGACAGCGTTTGGCGGAGTAAAAATAAAAAAAGGCCCAAAAAGCAAATATTTTTAAAAGGCATTTGAACAATAAAAAACGTCCTATGAATAATAAAAAGGTCTGTTACAGAATAATAAAAAAATAATACGACCTTTTGCTGCAAATAAAAAAATATAATTTTTTTTTACATTAAACTCTATGGGATTCACAAGTTTAAACCTGTCGAACGAAACCACTGAAAATCTTAGTATGCTGCCAACATTTTGGGGCAGTTCAGCATTCGCTGAATAGATTAAACATTACTTCTCTATGGGGAATTTCAATGCCGCCGAATTGCATCGATCGGAGGTGAATTGCACCGTATTTCGCTGACAATTCATCAATATTTCTGAATATATTATCAAAGTATTGTAGGATTCTGAAATATTTAAGTTTCTGAATAGCCGTGTTACCATTAAATTGCACCATACGGTGCTAGTCGGTGGCAACTTTGGCTGTTATTGAATAACCTCTTATGTATGTAATTAGCAGACACTCGCATGGGGAAATCACAGTGCAGTAGTGTCAATAGCTGAAGATCACCGAAGATCCATATTGGTTCAATGCAGTCCAATCTTAACTAAACGTATGTCAGGCCTGTGCCAGGATGGAGCCATGGCGGGACCTATAGGGTTTGTTTTTATTACCCAAGCGCCGGGGGGTGATCAGGCAAAGCAGACTCCGAGGCAGTGATTAACAAAATATTATACGTGTATTGGATACAGAAAACAGAGCAAGCAGTCTATGCAAAAGATAAAAAATTCCAATACAAAACACAGGCAGAGCTACAGCAAGTGGATGGTGGGGTATGTAGTCTCTAGGATCCACTTAAGGGAGAAGCAGGAGTCTTTGACAATAGTACCTTGAAAGAAGGTCTGCTTTGTTGGAGGAGGCTTGAGGACTAGCATCCAGGTAAGTCTCTAGGCCCACTGGATTGTGGGCTACGTAGTAGAGCTTGCAGAATCCACTTGAACCAGCACCAGGATCTTTGGCAGCAATGAATGACAGGTAAGATGGAAATCTGGAACTCTGGTAGCCACAGTCGAGTCTCCAGGCCCAATGAGAGAGCAGGGAGAGGCCAGAATATATGGCTGGCTATACAGGTGTGCCATCAGGATACAGCCAGCCAAGGGAAAACCAGGAATGGAGGAAACATAGGAATGGCAGAAGTCGGGAGATGGAGAATAGGAAAGAGAAAACATGGAACTGAATGAATACAAAAAAACAGAACAGAGTAAATGGGAGACGGAACAAACAGGTAAAACAGAGGGAAAGGGGTGCCAGTCTCACAACGCAGCTGCTCTCTGGGGATTTTGAAAGCAGCTCTTTGTGGGAGTGTTCACCTGCAGCGAGAGTCATAAATCCCTCCCCTAGGGAAACCAGTCATGTGGCAACAATGATTGTAAGCGGAGGGAGATTTCTTGAAATTTTCTTTTTTTTTTTTTTTAAACAAAAATAAAAAATGTCCCATCTCTTAGCAGTAAGGCTAACACAATGTATAGGCAGATTTGGGAGAACTTTTAAACTTGAGTTGTTTTGGGCACAATTGGTGTACTTTACAGCAGAAAGCGTTTTATTTCTTGGTAGCCTTGTGGTTGCAGCAGAATATTTTCTTATATTAAGTCACAGTGCCACTTTTAGAATATACACACATTCTGGCAGAGTGCTGCCCTTTGGCTGTGTGTAATTTAATGACAATATTTTAGTTATAACTTTATATTGCTTATAAGTCACATTAGACACACTTATGCAGGTTCACCCATTGGGTTGAAACACTGTTTGTTGGAGATATGGCAACACCACTGAGGTCACTTGTCATCTGTTGCTGTGACCATTTTCAGTGAAACGCAGAAGTCATGACTATAACTTGCTAAGAAAAAAAATCTTGTGAGGAGCCAGCCTTAAATGAATTTGAATGCACATGGAGCACCAGTCTTTAACGCCCTGGAGAGCTACGTTTCCATTATCGAAAGGTTTACACTGTATAAAAGTCAACATTTAGGGCCATATTACATTCTCTGCGCAAATGCACTCGCGCAGCGCAATTTTTTTTGCACGCAGTGTCCAGCGTTATCGTGCGAAAATTAAAGTGATATTCGGATCCGAACGCATTTTCTCATCTGTCAAAAAATAACGTTAGTAAAAAAAAACAGCACAAAACGAAGTGTAACACGCGTGCAGTAACGTTGCACATGTAAATCAGTGCACGGACTGTTTTTTTTCACGGGATTCAGCCAATCAGAAGAACCCTAATTGACAATTTACCTTAATTGACTCTTTTTGCGCCTTTCAAAATAAATCTGAGTATACATGTTGCAGCAATAAAAAAAAATATGCACGAATTCACAATTTTTTGTTTGGGTAGGTATAGAATGTGTAACTGTATTATGTATTTTTTTTTCATGCTGGTGTATTTGGTTTCGGCCAGAACGTTCAGATTTGCAGTTAACACCAAGTTTTCAAAGACATTAAAATTATGCGCGCAAACGTCGTTCGTAGGAAGTTGCGCATCTATTGAAATAACATCCGCTTAACGAATTTGCGCTCACAATGTTAATTATAGGACGCGCAAAGTTCATCACGCTCGCGCAAGTCCATCCGAGTCAAACGATAACACGCATCGTTTGCGCAGACATTGAAATACAACGTTCTGCGCAAATGGTTTTGTCCTCGCGCAAATGTGTATTTGTATGCGCGCAAAACCGATGCGCGAGGAATGCAATATGGCCCTCAGCATTTAACTCCGTCTTAATAGTGGGTTATAACATTTGTGGGATATGTCGGTTCTTAAGTCATTGCGGGAGTGCTAAGGTTATTAGGGATTTTCTGCCGAACCACAATGAACGTGTCAGAGCTAACTTTAGTAGGCACAACCTCTTAATATAAGGCTTGATTATAGATCAGGTCAAGCTATATAAAAAAATGTAAAAAAATTTGAAGGAGGTCTATGCATCTGCTTAAAATCTGACTCACTACTCCGTCGTTTCACTGTAAAAAAATAAAAATAAAAATGTATTAATTTATGACCTCCTTAAAAGTTGAGATAGACAGCTGGAGGGCTACACAGCAAAGCTCTTAACATACTGCAAAATTGACACACACACACACCCCTCTCATTGAGATTTTGCAGTGTGTTATTAGATTAGTGGTGATACAATGATGAGGTATGGCATGTCACCACACCTTACAGTTACAAGTTTTTAATTGAGCGCCAAGTTCCGTAGTGTTGTACAACGGAAGGCAGAATAACAAATATACATACAGGTTCAACACACAGCACAGTATGAGCGAGGACCCTGCTCAAGAGCTTACAATCTAAGAGGATATGGGTGACACACTAGGTGAGGGTTAATAGAGAATATGAAGTAGTGGGGGGCACCAGTGGGAAGATGCAGTAAGAAATTAACAAAAAGGGGGGATTAGTTAATTTGAACAGATGTGTTTTCAGAGATTTCTTGAAAGACTGGAGAGACGTGATGTTGCAGGGAGGGAGTTCCATAGAAAGGGGGCAGCTCGGAAGAAGTCCTGAAGGCGGGAGCTTGGGGTGCAGGTACGTGAAGCTGATAGCATCAGATCATTGGCAGAGCTAAGTGGTCGGGATGGGATGTACCTGCTAATAAAAGAGGAGATGTAGGCAGGGGAGCGGTTATGGAGAGCTTTGCAAGGGAGGACCAATATTTTGAATTTGATTCTATAGGAGACAGGAAGCCAGTGTAGAGATTGACAAAGGGGTGAGGTGCAGGAGGTGAGGTGGATGAGCCTGGCACAGGCGTTCATAACAGACTGCAGAGGGAGAATCTGGGATCTCTTACGGCTCTTAAGGTCAGAGAGAAGGAGGTTACAGTAGTCAAGGCGGAAGATAATGACAGCTTGGAAGTAACGACTGTAAAATTTCAATGTTCTTCAACCCAGGACATACTTGAAAACAAGAGCAATCTCAATGTATCCTTCCTGGAAAAATACATTGCAAATAAATAAATAAGAGCATTTTAGCAGCAGTACAATCACCTACCCTGCAAAGTAAGTCCAAGATTTACAAAAATGGTTATTTTTAAACAGCACTTACAAAGCTTATGCTTCCAGTATCGCCATCTCACATGAAAAACTGCAAGTAGATACACCCAAGGAAAAAAAAATACCCACGCAACAACCTTTCCTCCTCTTTATGTGATCATAGCCAATCGATACCATGCAGTCCAAAGCCCGCAAACCTGTATAAAGCCCATGAAGTCACTCTATGGAAAACTAAACACTCTATCATCTAGGCATCAATACAAGATTATGAAGACTTCAACGTGCAGAGCAGAGACACGGGATTCGAGATAAGCTTTCAAAGGTTTGGCTCTTGTGACATCCCCAAGTGGCATTCTTAAGTGGACGCTCAGAGTTGATTCCTGGAGTTTTATCCAAGATCCCCTACGCCATCACAATCCCTAATTCCTGTGTCTCCTCTCTCCACAGGTAGGCATTATCACCCATCATCCACAGACACCCCACATCTCAACTGATGCCCTGCATACTTTTGCTGGTAGGCATCATCACCCATCACCCATCATCCACAGACACCCCACATCTCAACTGATCCCCTGCATACTTTTGCTGGTAGGCATTATCACCCATCACCCATCATCCACAGACACCCCACATCTCAACTGATCCCCTGCATACTTTTGCTGGTAGGCATCATCACCCATCACCCATCATCCACAGACACCCCACATCTCAACTGATCCCCTGCATACTTTTGCTGGTAGGACCCCCATCACCCAGTATTCGCAGGCACCCACATTATAACGTTTCCTTGGTTTTTTTCTGTTTTTTTTATTTATTTTTGTTTTTCTCCACCATTTGCTTTGCTAATTAGCATGTGAATCTCCTGCCCTATTGACACAGCCCATCCAGCTTCAGGTGTTTGCATTTAGGCAGTTAAAAAGTAATCAGTCCACCCTTGATAACATTTAAGACCAGCTCCACTGAGCCTTGGCTCTTGTGACATCCCCAAGTGGCATTCTTAAGTGGACGCGCAGAGTTGATTCCTGGAGTTCAGTGGCATTCTTAAGTGGACGGTCAGAGTTGATTCCTGGAGTTCAGTGGCATTCTTAGGCTAGGGTCAGAGTGGGGCAGTCGGAACGCGCGTGCAGGCGCACTAAATCACGGCGGCAGTAGCAGCACATAACGGCCAATGACGGCCAATATACGCAGTACGTGCGTACAAAAGTGCGCCGACACCACGCAACCGGCAAATGAACGCATTTTTCTCAGAACGTGAAACCGCTGCTACAGACGTACAGAGTGCGCTGCGGCCGCATGGCAGCGTGTGTGCGTGATTAGGAGACGTCAGACGCTGCTAGTGTGCGGCCTACATAACGTTCAAACAGCCGGATTTCCCTAGAATTGCGTTGGTGAGTACCTGCGACTGTGCGACTGTGGTCGTCTGACCACTTAAGCGTATTCTGTGAAAAAATGCGTGCGCACGCATCGACGTACATTTTGACGGTGGCCGCAGAAAATGCGCTCATCTGTCCCTAGCCTTAAGTGGACGGTCAGAGTTGATTCCTGGAGTTCAGTGGCATTCTTAAGTGGACGGTCAGAGTTGATTCCTGGAGTTGCGGGACTGGAGGAAGGAACTGCAAGGCCCAATTTTACTCTGGGTAAACGCACGTCTATATCATGCTTTCTCTCACGCTTCTGCTCTTTACTTCTACCTTTCTCCTTAAATGGAACTCCTGCCCCTCTACCACCGACCCCTACACTATCTGCATCTCTCCCTCCCTCCTCTCGTCACATATGATGGCCTCGCATGAGCTCCTTTGTTTCCTCAGAACATGGTCTCCCTCTAACTCTCGTGCTGCCAATCACTCCCACAAATTCCATTCCCACCTTCTCTTTCTCACCCTCCTGCTGTTACTCTATTCAGGTGACATATCCCCTAACCCTGGCCCCACAACACATCCAATACTTCCCTCTCATCCTATCTCCATCGCACATAAATCACCTCCCTGCAAGCCCAGCAACCTCATTCCTATAATCCCTCAGCGCCTGTCCTCTTTCTCCTGCGCCCTCTGGAACGCTCGCTCTGTGTGCAACAAACTCACAGCCGTCCATGACCTCTTCCTTTCAAACTCCTTCAACCTCCTAGCTTTAACTGAAACCTGGCTAACTCCCTCTGACACAGCCTCCGTTGCTGCTCTCTCACATGGAGGTCTACACTTGAGCCATACCCCCAGACCGGGTGAGAGAAATGGTGGCGAGGTCGGAATCCTGCTCTCTCCCACCTGCACCTACCAGCATCTCCCTCCACCCCCATCCCTCTCCTTCTCGACACACTACATCCGCCTGTTCTCTCCTCTGGCTCTCAGGGTGGCAGTCATCTACCGCCCACCGGGACCAACCTCCCAGTTCTTTGACCACTTTGCTACCTGGCTTTCTCACTTCCTGTCTTCTAATCTTCCATGCCTAATTCTCGGGGACTTCAACATTCCCATTGATGATCCTTCCGCCCCTGCTGCCTCCAAACTTCTTACACAATCCTCCCTCCTCCCTACCCACCGCGATGGTCACACTATTGACCTTGTCTTTTCCAACCTCTGCTCCATTTCTGAGTTCAAATGTCGCCCTTTCCCCATCTCTGACCACCACCTTCTCTCTTTCAACCTATCTGGACTTCCTAAATACCCTGCTCCCCCACCCCGCACACACACACACGCAGAAGTCTACATGCTGTGGACCCCCATCAATTCTCCAACCTACTTCACCACCTCCCTCATACCTCATCCTTCACCTGCCCTGATGCTGCCACTAATCACTACAACACTACTCTTATCTCTGCTCTAGACACTCTTGCTCCTCTTCGACTCTGTAAGGCCCCACGCCGCCAGCTTCAGCCCTGGCACACCCTCCAGACACGCTACCTGCAAAGATGCTCCCGCACTGCAGAGCGTGCCTGGAGGAAATCCCGCTCTGAAGCTGATTTTGTTCACTTCAAGTTTATTCTCCGGTCATACACCTCTGCCCTCCACTTGGCCAAACAATCCTTCTCATCTCTTATATCTACGCTGTCCTCCAACCCTAAACGGCTCTGGTCCACCTTCAACACCCTCCTCTACCCACCTGCACCTCCCCCCACAGCTGCCTTCAGCGCTCAAGACCTGGCAGACTACTTCCTCAGTAAAACTCTAAATATCAGAAGCAACATCCCAACACAAGATAGTTATCTGCCACCTCCACTCCCAGAGGTCCCCTCTGCCACCCTCTGTCGCTTCCTCCCAGCCACTGAGGAGGAAGTCAATTCCTTATTGTCCTCCTCACATCTCACCACATGCCCGCTCGACCCCATTCCCTCACATCTAATTCCTCCCCTCTCCTCCTCCCTCACCCCTGCTCTCACACACATCTTCAACCTATCTCTCTCCACTGGCTCCTTTCCATCCGCCTTCAAACACGCGCTAGTTACCCCTTTACTAAAGAAACCATCCCTCGATCCCAACTCTCCATCCAACTACCGCCCTGTATCCCTGCTTCCCTTCACATCAAAGCGCTTAGAAAAACTAGTCTTCAACCGCCTCTCCCTCTTCCTGTCCTCCAATTCCCTACTTGACCCCCTGCAATCTGGCTTCCGTCCCCTACACTCAACTGAAACTGCCCTCACCAAAGTCACCAACGACCTCCTAACTGCTAAAAAACACGGCCACTATTCTATTCTCATCCTGCTCGACCTCTCGGCTGCTTTTGACACTGTTGACCACCCCCTCCTTCTACAGACCCTCAACTCTCTGGGTCTCGGTGACACTGCACTCGCTTGGGTCGAATCCTATTTATCCAACAGGTCCTTCTGTGTGTCCTTTGCTGGAAACTCCTCCTCCTCATTGCCTCTGTTGGTGTACCTCAAGGCTCTGTCCTTGGTCCTCTGCTCTTTTCCATCTGCACCTCCTCCCTGGGCAAAATCATCAACAGCTTTGGCTTCAATTACCACCTCTACGCTGATGACACTCAGATCTACCTCTCTACCCCTGATCTCTCTCCCCCTGTCCTTTCAAAAGTCAGTGACTGTTTATCTGGCATCTCCTCCCTCCAATGCCTCCCCACCTCCTGACTTCTATATCACGGTGGAGGGTATCACCATTTCCCCATCAAACCAAGTTCGCTGTCTTGGAGTTACACTTGACTCTGCTCTTTCCTTCATCCCCCACATCAAGTCTCTTTCCTCCTCCTGCCGATACCAACTGCGTAATATTTCCAGAATTCGGCCATTTCTTACCGCTGTCACCACAAAACGACTCATACACGCCCTGGTAATCTCCCGACTCGACTATTGCAATAATCTCTTATCTGGCCTCCCTCTGTCCCGCCTCTCCCCCCTACAATCCATCCTGAACGCCTCCGCCAGGCTAATTCACCTCACCAGCCGCTCTGTCTCTGCCGCTCCCCTCTGCGAGTCCCTTCACTGGCTCCCCATCCACTGCAGAATTAAGTTCAAAATCCTTATCCTTACCTACAAAACCCTCACTAACTCAGCTCCCCACTACCTGTCCTCACTAATCACCAAATACACCCCAGCCCGCTCCCTAAGGTCAAACAGTGACCTGCGACTAGCTTCTCCCCGCATCACCTCTTCCCATGATAGACTGCAGGATTTCTCACGCGCAGCCCCCACTCTCTGGAACGCTCTCCCTCGTACTGTCAGACTTTCCCCTAACTTCTCTTCCTTCAAACGCTCCCTTAAAACGTTCCTATTTAGGGAAGCCTACCACCCAACTCACTGACGCAACCATCAATCACTCTCACCTTACAGTCCTCTCCTCCTGTTTCCAACCCCAACCCTCCCAGTTTGTGAGTTCCTATGGGAATAGGGCCCTCATCTCCTCCTGTACTGTTTGTCAAATGTTGCTCAATGTATTGTAATCTTGTCTATACTGTGCTTATTGTACAGCGCTGCGGAATATGCTGGCGCTTTATAAATAAAGAATAATAATAATAATAATAATAATAAAGGTTGAAAGGTGTATTATAAATCCATCTGTTTGCAAGAATAGCGTCATGACAGTGCCCTGCATTAGGGTGGTCGTCCACTGGATGCATAGAGGTACAACCAATTGGTCGTCACACAATGGATCACATAGATCATACGAATGAGTATCGTCCACTGGATGCGAATGCATCAGTTGCGACTCAGTCACTCCGTATTTTAAATTTAAAAACTGCATGGAAAGAGATGAGATCTGCAGACACGGTCATAAACTAGGTTTTAACTGGCCTGTCTGCTTTCTGTGTGCTGGGTATATATTATAGGTGTGTGCCGGATAAGTATATACATATGTTCTGTCTATAGATCTTTGTGCCGTGTAACACACACACACTCTGTAAAATGGCAACGGGTCCAGGCAGTCCGACTTGAAGCTGAAAATCCTATTAGAATGGGATCCATAGCTGGTCTGATGCAAAGGACACCGTTCAACCTCTATCTAATGGAGCATCTAGTGGATGACCAGCCTTAAAGGGACACTCAAATAACAGAGGGAGGGGGGCTGGGTGGGTTCAGAGGAGTTAAATACAAATCCATCTAGACTCCTATCCTAGTAAACAACCCCTCCCCCCTTTTTTGTCTAGCGTGTGATACTCCCAATGTATCATTACCGCATTATTTTTGTAAATGATCAGATTCACCCGTTTCTAGAGCAGTATGGCGCCACTCCTTTAAAAGACAGCTTGGTGCTTATCAGCATCTCCTGAAGAAACCTTGCATGGTTTCATTTAGAACTGTAGGAAAGGGTTAATTCCTTTTTGCTGCAAGCATTTACTATCTGAAACTCTGAGCAGGAAGCATAAAGGAATGCCACAGCAAAGAATTCCAGCCGGCATGCTCTGCCCACCAAACTACAAGGATGCCATTATGCCCAGACTGTCTAATTGGAAGATTGGATTCCATCCAGAGATGTGGAGAAACTTCAAGGCTCACTGGTGACTTTTCCATGACTGAACATTTTTGATGATTGGTTGGCACATTTTACTGCGGAGACATAAATTTAAAAAACTAGCCCATGTATTGAATACTCTGACACTGGGAAGAGTTTTATTACATCCTTATTTTATACTGTATTAAAAGAAAATGCTGATTCAGTTCTGTATAGCAGAATGAAGCTGGAAAACAATGGCGCCTTTGTCCCCATTATTGAAGTGAGTCTGAACAGGCGTTTCATTGTCTGTATGTAAATGGTTCTTCCCTTGATACGGACCGGTGTTTGCAGGACGTTACATTTCATTGCTCTTGAATAGCTTTACATAGATTCAGAGGATTCCACAAAATGTGGCCCAAAAGAGTTAAAGCAACTTCAGGGGCAAGAGACCTAAGGAAGCAAAACTCACAGAATGTGAAACATGCTCAAAGAGACACTATGCACCCTGAACACTGTCTTCTTAATGTGGTCAGGCTGTGTGGAGTGCCCGCCCCTCCCACCAACCCCATTTGCGCAATATCACTGTTTGAAGTGGAGGAGTTTCCTCTGCCCACACAGCTGTCACTGTTTCTGGTTGATAGTCTGCAAATTTAAAGTTGTGACAAAAGCAACACAATTCTGGCATCAGGTCATTAACCCTTTCCCACTGCAGGACATTCTATGCAGTCTGTGCGGTGGGTGGGCCTGAAGACGCAGGGCATAAGGCTAGGGTCAGACGAGCGCATTTTGTACGGACTGTGAGTCCGTGTAGTACGGACGTACTTTCTGACTGACAACAAGGTAGTGGCAGTGGTGTATTTAGGTTTTGTGCTGCCCTAGGTCTGACTAAACTCGTGCACCCCCTAATTTAAATTTGACGCACCCCTTCCTGTCAAGGGCACACCTCTCCCTGGTTAATCCCCACCCTTCCCCTTTAAGCTCCACCTTTTCCTCTCTTTATATTAAAAGTGGATACCAAGTGCCTACTTGTAGATTTTGTATACCATTTCAAATGTATCTATTAAGATAAAAAAAAATATGAAATGTTTAAATTCAAGCATTTTTACAAAGAACAGCCACACGCATGTCAAGTAAACAGGATCACAGCCGCTCTAATTGGTTGAACGATAAAATCCACAGAAACTTGCACTGCATATGAGTTTATCAGAGCTGCACAGCAATAAAACCCACAGAAATGGGCACTGTGTATGAGCATATCACAGAACTGCACAGCAATAAAACACAGTAATGTGCAGTGTGTATGAGCGTATCCCAGAGCTCCGGGGCAATAAACTCACAGTAATATGCAGTGTGTATCACAGAATCCACAGCAATAAAACTCCCAGCAATGCAATGTTTGGTGTGTGTCAGCGTATCAGAATCCACAGCAATAAAACTCCCAGCAATGCAATGTGTGGTGTGTATGAGTGCATCAGAATTCACAGCAATAAAACTCACAGCAATGCAATGTGTGGTGTGTGTCAGCGTATCAGAATCCACAGCAATAAAACTACCAGCAATGCAATGTGCGGTGTGTATGAGTGCATCAGAATCCACTGCAGTAAAACTCCCAGCAAACCGAGTGTATATGAGCACACAGCAATTATGCTGTGGAGCCATCTTGTCAGCAGTGGGGTGCCACTGTCAGAGGGTGCACTGTAGCTTTGATTCCCTTCCCGGTGGGTGTTCAGTCCAGAATAGTCTGTGTTAACGAAAGGGCGGGCAGCTGCGCGCGTGCGTTTCACGTGGTTCAGCCAGTCATGTGGTACTGAGACTCAGAGAAATGGCAGTGAAATGCCCTGATGTTCGGTGGTTTCAATCAGCAGGTTTATTTCAGGCGAACCCCATAGGTTTCAATGTTAAAAATATTCCCGTTTTTATGCAATATCTAATCTAATAAATCATTTATTATTTTAATCTTCAGTAAAAAGGCTTTGATTTTTTTTTTTAGTACCTTTTAGCCATTTTTCAGATTTTTTTGGGCAAAATTCCCCTCCCCTTTTTTTAATAGCAGTTTTTCTTTTTTCTGTAACAGAACTTTTTATTATCAATCATAGGATCTTATATGTAAATTCCAGACATTTTCATTCAGTAGTTCTTTTGAAAACAGCAGGCCACGGGTTTGCGGTGGCAGCATTCAGCGGCCGACTCCATGCACTTTGGGGACCTTGCGGTGAATGGTGAAATTTTATTCTCCTAAGTGCAGGGAACTACAGAACACCAAAAAGTTGGCGTAATTTCGGTGCTCTGTGAGTAACCCATTTAGTGGTGAGGTTTTTTGCTGCCCCCTGGAAAGTGAAATTGAAAGTGTAAATTAGTGAAATCTCAATGTATCCTTCCTGGTAAAATACTTTGCAAAAGTAAATTTTTTTTTATTTTTTTTTAGTGGTGGGGCCACCCAGTGCGGGCCAACGCCCCCTGGAAAGTGCCGCCCTAGGCCTGGGCCTAGTCGGCCTAAGCCAAAATACACCAGTGGGTAGTGGCCACACAGTCCGTTTTTTTTCACTGACGTTATTTTTGCCTGATGTAGCAGGGAAAATAAATTAAAATGCAAAACAATTTTGTCAGTCAAAAATGCTGAATGTATAAATGCAGTCCATCTGACCACGTTCCATCACTCACACACAAAGCTATGCGGACGTTGTGAACTCCGCACGTCCGTCCTAGCGGTTCGACGTTCTTGCTAACCTGCGTTCGTTTGCCGTGTCCGTAGTGCGTCCGTACTTCGTGTGTGGGCCTTCATTGGTCATGATTATCTGCTACTACGGACGTACTAAAGTGCGGCTACCACGGACGTTAACACTGTGTTCGTCTGACCCCCAGCCTAAAGTTCATCCTCCTGCATTCAATGACACGTGCTGCATGTCTGCTGTGTGGGCCGGACAAATTAGAGGCCCACAGCAGCACTGGCTTCGAGGTGTACCTGTACACCTCGCCGGAGTTAACCCCTGCCTGATGGGCGACACCCATCACGCCTTTGGGCTTCCTACATTGCACGACGCCAATTGTGCCATTGGCTGCCACGGGCCACGACCAGCACGCACGTTCACACAATGTAGGTGTACTGATCGCGTCTATGGGAAGGCTGCGTCTATCGGAAGGACGTGCTATGCCAGCCCACAGTATTTAGGCTCCCTACTGTGGGGAAGGCAAAGCGCGCCCTGCAACGTGAAAGTGTTCAGCTTTTACTTTTACAAACACTATGGCCGTGTCTAGACTCTGACTTTTGCAATGATCCCTCATATGACCCTGTAGGTACGGAGTCAGCAACCTTGGCCCTCCAAGTGTTTTGGAACTACATCTGCCGAGTGTTCAGCTACACATTAGGCTCTTAGAGCCTCATGGGAAATGTAGTTCAAGAAATCTGGAGGGCCAAGATTGCCGACTCCTGCTTTAGGATATAGGTACCAAAAATACAGGTGATCAATAGACGCCCACATCTTCCTGTATAGGAAATTCCCTGCCAGATGGGAGGGGAGCCTAATTTCTGTTGTCATCACACTCCTGTGCAATACAGCCAGTGGGGCAGGGGACGTCCTACAGCAAGAGTTGTCAGCCTGCTGTGGGAGAAGCCTCAAATTGTCACTGGATCGGCATCGTTCTGTGGGAACTCACGTATTGCGGCTGCAGTGAGACAGCTCGTCCGATTATCGGCAAAAAAAAAAAAAAAAAATGCTGATACGCATATATCGGTAATTTGATGAATTATCAGCCACGAATAATTGGCAAAGTCCATAATTGGACTACCCTAGTTTTAACGATGAAGACATGAAATGCGTGCCTTCACATGGAGTTTTAAAAAAAAATGCCCAACACACACACTTATGCATACGCAACACAAAAATAGATGGATGCACTCAGGGTCTTAGGATAAAAAGATAATGCTTAGTCATAAAATCTTTTTCTCAAGACTTTGAGTGCATCCATCTATTTTTGTACTGCATAGATCTTCTTGGATTTTTGCGCCTGGGCAATCTTTTTTCCTATGGTGGCATTGCAGGTTCTGAGTGGTTTAAAAAAAAAACACACACCAGTTAATATAAGTCTATAGCTAGCATTTCCACTTGACAAATACAAAAAAATAAATAAAGCCACAATGCCATGGGACTCCATCCACATTTATTACATTGATTTCAAAAGACAAAGCAAAGAGCATTCAAGAACACATTTGGTCTCATTTATCACTCAAAATCTACATATAGAAAAGGTTATGCTTTTAACCCCTTCACTGCTGAGCCATTTCATGTCTTAAAAAAAACTTATTTTTCCTTTTTTTATTATTATTTAAATAATTTTCTTCTTTACTTTAAACATGGTCATGTTTGGTATCATTGGAAAGGCCATGCTCTGGCCTTTCTAGTGATACCAAATATGTCCCTGCTAGTCAACAGTCGGGAGATATCAGGGTTCAAAGAACCCCCATCGCCACCCCTATCTTTCCTTAGGAGTCAATGAGGACGTTCCACACACGTCCTCAGCAGTGAAAGGGTTAAAATGCCTTCAAAGAGTGTGAAAGTCCATAAGATGATGCTGGCCCTTGTCCTAATGAATTATATGGGAGGGGACACGCACAAATGTTTCTTATGTGTATTTTGGGATTAGATATTTTGCATATGATGTCATTATTACCCCATACAATCACATAACAATGCAGACAAACGCATATGGAAAAGGGGAGAGAGCCTGAAAATTAATTTTTTGCAGCCGAGCCGCATTTCATCTGGGGACTCAGTAAACAGTCATGGCCAGAGAAATATATAGAAAAAAAGTGTAACAAGCTCTTCTGCATCCCTTTACTTCTTAAAAAAAAAAAAAAAAAAACAAGCAGCCACAGGGATGCAGTAGTTGCAAACAGGGGGAAAAAAAAGAGATTCATAAATTTATGTTGTGATGGCATAACAACAAAGAACATTAAACTCCGTAAAACCTGTGGACTACTGGAGTTATCATTCTTTGTTACTGTCTTTATGGCTCTTTTAGAGCTGATGGTTATCATTTGTTGTATGATAGTTTTGATTCCAGGTGCTGTATTTCGCCTCACTGTTTGACATATGTGCATATCATCATTGTCTTTTTTTTTTTTCCCTGTATTATGCACAGGTTGTTTCAATCACGTGAATCCCAGAGTGAACTTTTTTTTCATTTTATCAAGGTTAACAAAAACCCTCAAAACCTGCCAAAAAGTTCAAATAGGGAACATTATCTGCTGTCTCAATGATCTCGCAAGAATTCTTGACCAACGCAACTGTCAAAACGGTCACCACAAAAATGTATTTGTTCTGTTACATGCAGCGAGTGACAAATGCTTGTGAAAACGACAGCATACGTTAAACGCAAATCGCGCATTATCAGTGTTCTTCTCCTGCCATCTGGTGGACTTAAATATTGAATTACAAGTAAAAGCTTGTGAAACATCAAACTCTGGAATCAATTTTAAAGAAGAGAGCCCTGTTGGCCTATAAAAAACAATGGAAGACCTATGCCGGTGTGCTGAATGTCTGACCCCAAGTTCAAAGGGCTACAGAACTGAAATACAAAGGCAAGGACATTGTCTGCAGTTTGTACCAGTAGGTCTTATCTATTCCCATAGCTTTAACTGGAGATGAAATGGCCTTGGGTTGGTACTGTCCTGTTTTTTCCTACAAAACCATTATTTTCCAGGAGGGGTTAAACCAGAATGTATAAAATATTTTGTTCCGCAATGCTATTAATTTGCTAATGTCATATTCTTCAGACACAATTGTCCAAAATTCCTTCCAATGTAGGTGTCAGAAAGATGCAAAGCGTCAAATCATTTTATTTCTGGTTTCACTGGGAAAAAGGAAATCCTGACGTATAAAATCCAAATAATGAAGATTTAATTCAAACGCAAGAACAAGATAAAGGGCTTTTCCCTGAGCTCCTGCTGCAGCTGTTAAAAAGGTTGCTTTTGCTTGTGGATTTATCTTGTTTCTGTGACTGGCGTGCGCAGGGGGTGCGATTACTATGCCCAAACACATTAACAAGGTTAGAACCTAGTCAGCTTATCCTCCATCTAACCACTTAAATGCAGAGCCATTTCACGCCATATGCTGAGCGCACACGACTCGGGCACACTGCCTGTCTTCTACTTTTCCTTTTTTTCCCCTCCCCTTCTCCCACACCACCTTGCTCTAGAAATGTTTTTCCCTCTCTTCCCCCTCTTGCTGCTTCTTTCTACTATCTCCCTTATCTCTAAATCTACCCTCCAAATTACAGCAAGCTGGAAAAGAAACCCAGATACACCATAGCCTGCTCAGCTCCTTTAACTTATCAGTTGAGTGCTGGTGGAGAGTGTTAAAATCCAGCCCTCCCACCCCCACACAACGGAGGTTTAAAACTCTCCAATCACTATTTTCCAAAAAGAAAAACCTGTCTAAATTCCTTTTTATTCTGCTGCTTGCACTGGCAAATGATGTTGAATCCAACCCTGGTCCAATAGCTGACACCATATTTAATCTCCCCACTAAAAAAGGCCTCTCCTTTGTGCATTGCAACATTCGCAGTTTACTCCTGAAGGGAATAGGAGCACCAAACGCCTCGCACTGATCGGTAGCAACCTATATATATTTCTTTAGTTTAATATGGGACATATATATGCAGAATCCCTGTTAAGTTTCGTTTCTGTATCCTACAGAATTAGTTTCATTTCTGAAGAAAAGATCTGCAATTTCCCCGAAATCACGTGTTCTGTATGTTAAGGGGGGTTTTCCAGCCACTGTCTCCCGCTCTACCAATTAGAGCATGAGATGAGAAACACAGCCTCTTTTGCAGAAATGTATAAATAATGTGTTCAGACAAAGAACCAGAGATGTGTTTTGAGTGACTACAAGGCTTCCGTGTCTTAATTTATCATTCTAATCATCTCTCCTTCAACGTTGATGAGATTTTAATCTAAGGTGTCAATATCAGCTCGAGACAGGGTTTCGAGAAAAGAACAAAAAAGGACGGACAGGAGACAGTTAATTCTCCACAGATTTGGAGGCAGCTGCCGAGATAACCTGTCACCCCTCGTCCTGGTGAGTATTTTTCTTGTCCAGACGAGGGCTCTGACCTCGGTTTACGAGCTAAATTGGTCCGTGCCTTTTTTTTCTTTTTTTTTAATGTATCTGGGATACAGACATAACTAAATTGGGACAGAGTTCCCGTACGGGAGTATGTCAGGGACTGCTCCGTATCTAGGGTATCTGGGATACCCAAGACAACCTTGGATTAACATCTAAAACTGTATATTTGATGCATGCTTATCAATAAGTATATAAATATATATATTGTTAAAGTATAAGTTAAAGTGCCGAGTGGTCTGTAAGGTAAGACGGACGCTCGTCATTCCTGTATTACCGGTTTAATTATATATGTGTATAAATGTTATGAATGTGGATTTAAAGTTGTGTGTGTATATGTGCTCTGTGCAGTAAGTGTATATATGTGATATATGGCTGCAGCCAGTGTGGGTATGTGCTATTTACAGAGCAAAAGTGATATATACTTTAACAATATATATCTATATAAGTTGTTTTTTTTCTCGAGCACTGTGAAGAGCCTCTCTTTTCTTCTTTCTTTCTCTATTTTATCTGTCTGAATATTTAATTGTACAACTAACCATGGGTACTCAAAATAGCAAGGTTAAAGAATATCCTTTACCATTAGTAGGGGAATCCTGTAAAGATTATGTAGCAAGAGCAGGAGGGACAGATTACTATTTTATTAATCCTTGGGTGGATAATATGGCGGGATGGACAGAGGCAGTCGGTAGTTTTAACCCATTCCCCAGACAAGGTGATAACAGTCTTTTCCACATGGATATGGTAAAGGGGTTATGCCTTGATGACACCGAAGCATGGCCCTATTACCGGGGAGACCCTCAGTGGGACATGCAAGACATGAGACTGGGAGGAGAACAGTGGTTAATTTTGGCAAGTCATTAGTTTAATAGACAGACTAAACAATGCAAAAAGGCCCCCGCAACAAGGTCTGATTGTTCCAGAGAACATAAAATAGAACAAAGTATACCACGCAATAAACAGGAAGTGCCTCGTGCCAACTGGGGACCTCGACCCCCTCCTCCTTATAAGCAGTCAATATATTTTTCCCTAGTGGGGTTTTCTGACACTGAGATATTGGGTGCAGTGGGAGCAATGGAGGACCACAAATCCTCAGCCCCCACCAAGTCCGATGATACTAAACAGGAGAACACACAAAAAAACCCTGAACCAAGTGCGCCCCCTTTGTTTAGAAATAGTGGTGAGCCTTCCCAGATCATAACCCGCACTCAGGCCGGGACCCCGATCAATCCACCAGTCAAATATGATGATGTTTTTTATTTTCCTTTTATGACCGTTGGAGACAGATTAAAAATAAAAAAAAAAAAAAAAAAAGGCTTTGGATATAGAAGATATTAATAAAATTTTAACACTGTCCAAAGCCAAGAGAGACCCCTTTAGGCACACTCAACTATCTAAAAAAGGCTTGTAACGGCCGCAATTTTACGCAGGAAGACATGAGACTAATTATAGACGCTATTATAGATAAACAGGCTGGATGGAAGTGGAGCCACGTCCCTTCCATTTCTGAGATACAAAAACATCCAACATCTGATAATTATATTTTAAACGATGAAGATGGAATTAATAAAATGTGGCAGGAGATTGAAAACGAAATGACCCTGGTTTACAAAGCACGGTCATCCTTGCCCATAGCGGTTGCATGCAAACAAAAACAAGGGGAGGGATCTCCTTGGGAAACTAGAAGTCACAATATATTCCAGAACAGGGGGTCTTATTATTGACTCACCAACACTCCCCCTCTTCTTAGACATGCACCATTATTTTTTACTGACTACAGAAACGCTACCCACTGAACTCCGGGACTTGGACCAGTTGTGGTCCAACGGTCCCTATGACACTGGACTGATTAGCTGCACTCCATATAAAGCCAGACTACATGACAATTGCAACCCTGTCTACCAGAAATAGTATCCTTTGTCCAAAGAAAAGGACGGATTGCACCCCTATTAACCCCGTAAACAAAGCTGACGGCACTGTCAGGTTCGTCCAAGACTTGCGCGCAGTTAATTCCCTAGTGATTCCAATAGCACCAATTGTCCCAGATGTTACATCACTCCTGTCATCCATACCAGCAGCACATACACATTTTTCAGTGATTGATCTCAAGAATGCATTTTTTAGCATCCCTGTGCACCCAGACACGGCACTACTTTTTGCATTTTCATTCGAAGGCACACAGCTTATCTGGTCTAGAATGCCCCAGGGGTACGTTGATTCCCCGGTGGTCTATAGCATTGTGTTACAGGCCACTCTGAAATCCTGGCACCCCAGCCATGGTTCTGTCCTGCTGCAGTAGGTGGATGATCTCCTCGTGTGCAGTCCTTCGGAGGAGGCCAGCCGGGAGGATGGTGTATCTCTATTAAAATGGTTACGAGAATGTGGGCATAAGGTCTCTCTACAGAAAATGCAATGGTGTAAAAAGTAAGTCGAATATTTGGGGTTTGTTCTCAGACAGGGAGAACGGAGCATCAGTCAGAAGCGAGTCCAGTCTGTCACGGGCCTGGTCAACCCGAAAACCAAGAAGGACATGCTGTCATTCTTGGGTATGATAAATTATTGTAGACAGTGGATCCCTGACTGCTCCTATTACGATAACATTCTGAGACAAGCCACCCTGTTGGGTCAATCCGATATGATAAAATGGTCAAACGAAATGTTAAATGCCTTTAGGGTTCTCAGAAATGCAATGATGACAAGCCCCGCGCTCGGCCTCCCCGATTACGTTCTTCCATTTCATTTGTTTGCAAGGGACAACTGTAAAACCATGGCCGGGGTACTGACGCAAGAACACGGTGGCCGGTTGCGCCCAGTCGTTTTTTTTTTTTTTTTTTTCAAAATACTGCCAGTCACAGTGCAAGGGATGCCGGCATGTCTGAGGGCTCTGGCTGCGTGCGCAATAGCTGTCAGTATGGCAGGCCAGTACACTTTAGGATGCAAAACTTACCTACACACAACACATGATGTCCTGGCTTTACTTAGAGGCATACACACCCAGCACATGTCTTCCCAGCGTTTCAGCGGCTATGAGGTCACTCTGCTCAGCAACCCTGCCTTACACATAGAGTACAGCTCCAGTATTGCAGGCCCGGCGCCCATTCTTAATGCAATACTAGGCCTTAAAGAACCCTTTGACTCACTACCTGAGGCCCATGACTGTCTTTTAAGTATTGAGTCTGATACGGCACCCCGCTCTGACCTTATGTCCATTCCAGTACCAGACGCTAACGTAGTGTTTGTTGACGGATCCTGCACGCGACTCAATGACCAGACATACCATGCCGGATATGCAGTGGTCAAACTCCCTGATAAGATACTCGAAGCAAAATCTGTACCCTACCAATCAGCCCCGGCAGCAGAACTTATGGCCCTTACTAGAGCTTGCCAACTGTATGAAGGAAAGCCTGTCACTATTTACACAGACTCCAAATATGTTTATGTAGTTGTCCATGACCATGGAATGATATGGGAAAAGAGGGGATTTATGGCAGCAGATGGAAAGAAGATTTCCCATTCATCCCTGGTCATGGATCTCCTAGCAAGCATTCTTTTGCCATCCCAGATAGCAGTACTACACTGCAGGGCACACACTGGATTATTCAAGGACAGGTTACGTAAGGCCACAGGAGGGACATTCAAGAAAAGAAAATAGTGCTCCCAATAGTCCTAGCAGAAATCAGGATGTCAGTAAATAGGAACACAGATTATTCCCCTTTTGAGATACTGATGGGGCGCCCATTTCCTTTGCCATGGTCACGGATACCCCTGGCACTGGAGACAGGGGACCTAGAACAGATAAGGGATGAGTATGTCAGGTAGCTAATAATCACTCGAGGAAACCAGAGACGAAGTTACTTTTAGGTCTTCTCTTTCAGACACACCAACCCACCTGTTCAATCCAGGAGACAAGGTCCTGGTAAAGAGACTGCAAAAGGGAAAAAGGCCGGAGGAATTCACGTATGGACCAGAGACCACGGTGGTAGCCGTTACTCGCACAGCTGTACTGACGGAGGATAGCCCGGTCTGGATCCACGCCTCCAGGATCAAGAGAATCCAGCAAGGGGCACTAACGGGGGCAGCTAATAGCCTTGGCCTCCATCAGGAAGAGGACCCGGACCAAGAGACACTCACGAGGGCAGGCAGCCCTGTCCTCCAACAAGGGAAAGATGACGACCAAGGATTCTTTCCGAAGAATGTGGAATCTCATGCTGGGAAAGAAAAAGACTGAAACGATATGTTTACCACCCTCGCCAAAGTTGTCCCAACCCCTGTTGCCCAGCCCCACCACAAGTCCCTTACAGCTCAGCATTATTTGTTTTCTTCTTTTCCTGGTCTTAAATTGCCCGCAATGCCAAACCAAAGACGTTTACATGACACAAGATAAAGGACAAATGACTTTTTGGTATAATTCCTCAGCCGGGAGAAGGGATATATATTTACCCTGGGGAATATACTTGCTACCGATCTATTGAGAGGGGTAGGAACCTTACCTTTTTCCCTGAGGGGTATTGCGCTAAATACAGCACTATAAACAGTACTACGTTGCAGAATCAGGTTTTTCTAATTGGGGATCTCTACTGGATATGTGGAGACCTCAAGATTAGGGCGCGCCTGCCCCTTCAGTGGTCCGGTGAGTGTGCCCTATCCAAAGCAGTTATGGGATTCCATATTGTTTCAGACCCCGGAGGAAATTCCAACTTTTTCCACTCAGCGCATAAAGCGAAAGGCTCCGAACCCCCAGGGAAGTCTTGACCCACACGTCTATATTGACGCAATTGGGGTTCCAAGAGGGGTCCCTAACGAGTTTAAAGCAAGGGATCAAGTCAAGGCGGGCTTTGAGTCCTTCCTAGCCCCCCTTGTTACTATTAACAAGAATGTAGATTGGATTAATTATTTGTACTATAATCAGCAGCGTTTTGTTAATTATACGCGAGATGCTCTACAGGGTCTTGCGGAGCAGTTACAATCGACTTCTATTGTGACTTTCCAGAATCGGATGGCTCTGGACATGATATTAGCCGAAAAGGGAGGCGTGTGTAAGATGATCGAAGGGACGGGTACATGCTGCACCTACATCCCTGACAATGTGGGCCCCAATGGCAAGGTTACCCATGCCATAAAAAAAATTGACAGAACTTTCAGAAGAAATGAAACGTAACTCGGGAATAGACAATCCCTGGGACCAATATTTTGGGTGGTTCAAGGGATGGCACCAGGCTCTAACCCAGCTAGGCATTATTATACTGCTAATTATTCTCTGTATCGCCATTATTGTTTATTGTCTAATGCCCTGTTTAAAACAGATGGCAAATAAAGCCACCTCATCCAATATGATGTTTAGTCTTCCCTCTAATATCCCTGAGGACTATACTCAGTATGTGCAGCTGCGTCGCATAATCCATAATAGGCAAAGAAATGTGATTCTAGGAGGACAGTAGCGAAGACTGGAATTGGGAGACTGTCATGTGTTAGCCGTTCCGTGACAGGTACTACCCCCCTGGTTCTAATGTTTCTCGTGTGAGTAATGAGGGATTTGTTCCCCTGCTCACGCTGTCCAAGGACTGTTTAAAGAATCATATGTTAAAACAGAATGATTCTAAGAGGGGATTGAAGGGAATAGGAGCACCAAACGCCTCGCACTGATCGGTAGCAACCTATATATATTTCTTTAGTTTAATATGGGACATATATATGCAGAATCCCTGTTAAGTTTCGTTTCTGTATCCTACAGAATTAGTTTCATTTCTGAAGAAAAGATCTGCAATTTCCCCGAAATCACGTGTTCTGTATGTTAAGGGGGGTTTTCCAGCCACTGTCTCCCGCTCTACCAATTAGAGCATGAGATGAGAAACACAGCCTCTTTTGCAAATCCCAGCAATGCTGCTGAAAAATCAGTGCTCCAGCAATTGCAAAACCTGTCGCAACCCTAATCAATGAATCACTGGCGACTGGATACATACCCAAACTCTGGAAGACTGCAAGGGTGGTACCGATCCATAAAAGTGGAGACAATACTTTGGTATCCAACTACCGCCCAATATCACTGCTCCCTGTAATGTCAAAAATTCTGGAAAAAAGGTGTCTACACTCAATTACGTGATTATTATCAGTATCGGAACTATTTTAACCCCAGATCAATCAGGCTTTCGTCCAAATCATTCAACTACCACTGCCCTTTTAAACGTTTGCAATAATATCCAAGCAGGCATGGAACAAGGAAACCTAACTGGAGCCATCTTCCTTGATTTTGCCAAGGCCTTTGACACCGTAGACCATGGCATCCTATTACAAAAACTTAAAAACTCCGGTATTGGCGATAGCACGCTAACCTGGTTCCAATCATTTGTGTCTGATCGGTCGCAATAGGTGTCCATTTCTGACAGCAATTCCCTTCCCCTCCCAGTCACGTGCGGTGTACCCCAAGGCTCGATACTCGGCCCCCTGCTATTCACAATATTCATAAATGATCTGCCCAATGTCTGCAAAGCCTCAACTGTACGCATGTACGCAGACGACACTGTAATCTATACCAGCCAACCAAATCTCCCGCAGCTGGTGGCAGTGCTGCAAGAACAATTCACAGGAGAAGAAAAGTGGATCGCAGATAACAAACTTTTTCTAAATGCTGACAAAACTGTTACAATGCTCTTTGGAACCGCACCTAAACTACACAAATTGCAAACACCCCACCTACGTGTGGGGACAAGATCAAATGGCACGCCGATTACAGTCACTGCTCTCAAATATCTAGGTATGTGGTTAGACCCAAATCTATCTTTTGGCCCCCACATCGAAAAACTCATCTAAACTCTACCCCAAACTAGGTGCCCTGTACAGAAACAAATCCTGCCTGAGCCCCGCGGTAAGAAAGCAGATTGTACAACAAATGCTTATGCCAGCCATAGAATACGGAGATGTAGTGTATGCAGCCGCACCTCAAACACGCCTCCAGAAACTTACTACATTGTATAACTCATTCTGCCGCTTTGTGCTACAATGTAACTACATGACCCACCATTGTGACATGTTAAAAGAACTAAACTGGCCATCGCTGGATTCTAGACGCACCCTTCACCTTTCCAACCTGGTGTTTAAGAGCTTTTCTGGGAAGCTACCACCCTACCTGAATAGGCAGATTGCCCCAGCAATTCCCTCATCCTATAACCTCAGATCTAGGTCCAGCACCTTACTTGCAATAACGCAATACATAAAGAAAGTGGCTCGATCCTCATTTTCCTACAGAGCACCGCAAATATGGAATAACCTCCCAGACGCCATCAAATCTTCCCCAGTCTAAAGTCCCTTATTAACATACCTCAATACGGTATGCACCTGTAAACATGTAAATGACTTTATTTCCTATATATTTATTTTTCTGTTAATCTGTATATTTGGTTTTGTGCCAATATCTTGCATTTTACGATTTTGTATTTCTGTAACCATCAATGTTCTTGAACCCAGGACATACTTGAAAAACGAGAGAAATCTCAATGTATTCATCCTGGTAAAATACTTTATAAATAAATAAATTTTTGCTCTTAAGATTTAAATGCTATTTGAAGTTTAATATCAGTGACCTCACAAAAATATATAGGATTATTAAAGCAGATTCAAAATAGGGCTTAACCAACCTAGTATCTTCGAGAACGGTGGTCTTTGGCCTTTTCAAGCCACTCCGACCCCCAAATCTGAGACATGTCGGACAGTGAGACTCCCAGAGCCCTGGCATTGACTCACAAGCAGAAAGGGAAGGCGGAGCAAGAGAATGCCAAGGCCACAGGATTCCCTTTCGGGAGGAGCTACTGGTCCAGCCACAGTTCATTCTGTATCAGATCAGGACTCTATTGGCCAATCCTGAAGATCACATCAACCGGATCAGATCAGAGGCTTGAAAATCATTATCAGGACATACAGAGGGCGGCACATGCAAATAAGGGTGTGATGTGACCCGACATTCAAAAGAGAGAACTTTCTGTCTCAGCACAGGAGGTGATAGAAGCATAAATCGCTCAACCCATCAAAAACATCCCTACCAGACAGGCGAGGTCCACACCTGAGCGTATCTCATATGTGCATTTTAAGCGTGTTTTTTGTTGGGCGTTTCATGAGCGTTTTTGACAATTAGAAACGCGCGTCATACGTTCATTTTTTGAAGTCTATGGCAGCAAACATGCTGTAATACGCCTCAAAGAAGCTCCTGTACTTCTTTGGGCGTAGGGTAGTTTCACAGCGCGTTCCTACGCGCTGTAAAAAGCCCAGGTGTGAACCAAGCCTAAGGGTATTCATTTTTCTGAATTGTGATCATCTACATTTCAGGAGGGCGGGTGACCCCTCATTTTAAAAAGGGGAGCATCAGTATGTCTGATTTTGGTGTATGGTGTCAAAGTCTGAGGTAAGGGCTGTAATACAGTAGGCTTATTGCTGCAGGTTTGTTTGCATTCTATAGCAATCTACTGCATTCTTCATGAACAAATGTCGCATCAGAAAGAGAGAACATACTGTCCTTTCCAAAGTAGGGTCTCTTAATGGAAGTCATAGGGAGGAAGGAATATTCAGTTTTTATGTATGAAAGGAGTATGCGTGGGTACAATCAATAACCCAGTCACTTAAACCTAGATACGCGAGGCAGGAGATAATGAGAAAAGGGAAAGGTATTGTGCAATCAGTGTTCTGATAGTAAGGCAAAGGAGATGCACCAATAGGACGTATTTTGGAAAATTAGATCTTTGATAGTTGCACTTAAAATACAGAAATGTGTGTTCAGCAGGTAATAAAAAAATTTAGGGGTTATTCACAAGTGCTGTAATTACAGCACTGACAAACACCAGCGTTTCACAAAAGTAGAATCCAAAAAAGTGCCAGAAAGCACTTCAAAGAGTTTCCTGTTGCTGTAGTTTTACATAGGTGTCAGCTGCAAATGATGGGACGAGAATGTGTTCGATTTGGGGTTGACCAGAAGCAGAGAAGATCGGGTGATACCCCACACATACTAGTACTAATGCATAGAGCACAGGCATCTTTCAAACTGGCTAGTAAACCTGGACACGGTGTCCTTGGTGGCCTGGTAAGAGAGCAGAATGCACTGCACCTGCATCGTGTACAGACCGCTTGATGTTAATGGCTAGTTCCCAGCCCTTGTGTGACCCTTCATTTCATATAACATTGTTATGCAGCAGGAAAAATGTGACTTCAACGGATACCCCAAGAACCATAGTCTAGTATTCTTGCATGTATTTGCACAGAGCATGACCCACTTGCATCAACGGTAGCATCCAGGTAAAATCCATTATGTAGATTTGGTAAGAATAAATCAAGACATGTAAGGGTGGCCAGTACTGAAATACCAAGGACATCATCCCTGCACCAGAGGTGCAGCAACCCTGATGATCATTTCAGCCTTGATAGGCTCATCAGGAGGCTATAGCTGACACCCCTCTAGGCACCTCGCGCAAGGGATCCACGTCTGGATGACCCTGTAAAACTTAGTGACAAAAGAGGTTTGAGGGGTGTCAACAAAACCCTGCCAACGAGGTCTAACAAGGCCAAAACAATCATCGGGGGTTGCTGCACCTCTCGCACATGGATGACGTCCAACGCATTTCAGTACTGGCCACCCTTTCTGGGTGATTTGCATATGGAGCGGTCAGCCCTGTAATGGCATAAATCGAGCTACAACTTTGAGAGACCTGAGCGGGCCACACTGTAAAGCAGGCCACTAATGCCATTGGCTCGCTTCAGGAGCCTCACAAACCTCTTTCACTGTAAGTATTTTGGCATCAATTTCCCCGAGCTTGTAGGTAAGACCTGGCAGTCGCACAATGGGAATTGGCAATATAATGGAGGTTACTAGGAATTTGGACAAAGCAATGTAGGGATAAGCGGAATAAGACAATGACGCACGGAGATGGAAGAATGGGCACAGTAAATGCGAGATGATGCAGTAAGGTAAAACACCATTTTAGCTTCAGAGTACATTAACCAGGCGCTGTTCCTACTGCTGGGCTTGACTGGCAAGTGATCCATCATTATGTGCACATAGTCCAGCGATGCTGAACCACCACAGCAACTGGGAGACCACAAGCCTTTCTGGGGATTATAAATTGACACTGAATTTAGAGAATGAATGTTGGAAAAACACCCACAAACTCTGCCTTTGACCCCGAATATAGCAGAATGTATTAACCCTTTCGCTGCTGAGGCTTTTCCCGCCCCTATGCTGAGGTCATTTTTACCTGTTTTGCGCATCATGTTTAAACGTGTTTTGAAGGCTTATTTTAGTATATGACCCAGACCTATTATATATCGTTCTTTCCATCAGACTCGGTAGATTCATAATATGTCATTATTATATGTATACGTTATGTCATGTCTGTATATTATAACAAAAAATGCAATAAAATATGTATTTTCAATAATTTACAATGTGTAAAGTGTTTTTTTCCACATTTTAACATGCGAGCAATTGCGGTTATATTTTGTATGGGGTGCGCTTGTTAAAAAAATTAGAGATGGGGTCTCATTACATTTTTTTTTGGGAAAATGACACTATTTTTAACAAACGCACCGCATACAAAAATCGTTAGTGCAGCATCATTGTTCACATTATAATTGAAATGGGAACAATATTGCTGCATTAACAAACCAAAAAAAATAAAAAAAAAGTGTTTATTTTTTTTTTTAATTTTTTTTAATTTTTTTTTTTAATTTTTTTTTTTTTTTTTACAAAATTTTTCACTTTCATGTTTGGTATCGTTGGAACGGCCATGCTCTGGCCGATCCAACCATACCAAAATTTAACCCCTAGCTGCCACGGATCGGGAGATAGGGAGTTCCAATGAACTCCCTATCTCCACAGTTGGTGGCAGTTAGGGGTTAACTCTAGGACTGGCGTCATCGTGCTACGCACGATGACGCCAGTCCTCTGGGGGAGTTCCCGGAGGCTTGGCCGACATCCAAGATGTCGGCCAGCTCCGGGAAAGGATCGCGAACCGGCGCTTTTCAGCGCCGATTCGCGATCCAGCTCCCCAGGGGTTAATGCCAGGCATCATTTGGAAGGGCAGGCTGTGCCCTTCCAAATGATGCCTGGGTTAACCCCCGCAGAGCCGCCGATCGGGAGGGAGAGAGGTCCGAAGGACCTCCCCCCCCTCCCTTTCAGGCGCCTCCTCCGCACATGCGGGGGGGCGCCTGAATTAGGTGTCATCGCGCCCCCGCGATGACACCTAATTCTGGCGGCTGCTGGTCCGGATGCCGGGCTGACATTCAGGATGTCAGCCCGCACCGGAGGGGCCAGCGATCGGCCGGAACCCGGCCGAACGCTGACCCCAATGGGAGGACGCGCTCAGCGCGTCCTCAGCACACCAGCGGGACTGCTGAGGACGCGCTCACGAAGTGGTTAAGGCTAGGGTCAGACGAAAGCATTTTCCCCCCGCGAACAAGTGCTTCTGAACGCATTGACGTATTTTATCACGGAATGCGCAAAAACGGTCAGACGACGCGCATTTTCGGGCGTGATTTTGTACGGATCGTCAATAAAAGTCTTTTTGCGTCTGGACGTTATGTAGGCTGGACATTAGGAGATGTCAGACACTGCTAATCTCGCACACACGCCGCAGCTGCGCACTCCGTACGTCAGTACTAGCGGTTCAGCGTTCTCAAAAAAATGCGTTCAAATTCCACTTGCGTTGCACGGCCGGACTTTTGTGCAGCCGTACATCGTATATTGGCCGTCATTGCCCGTCATCTGCTGCTAGTGCGGCCGTAATTATGTGCGCCAGACCCCACGTTAAAAGTGCGCTGGTCTGACCCCAGCCTAAACCTGCATAGGTGAAAGGATGTCTGTTATGGATACAAATTTCTGTAAATGATACAAATTTCCCATGTAACCGTTGTGGCCAAGAGGTATCACTAAAGAGCGAAATATTCTTTGTCTGACCATGGGCTGTGGTCAGGATGTGACATAAACCAACTAACCCCACCCAGGAAGGCTAATTTCCATCCAGTCACTAGAACCCACTCTGGTGGGTGGAGCCTTTAGCCTAACCTCCTCTGTATTCAATCGGGGAGACCCATGGAACTCTGCCTTCTCTTTTCTGCTGACGAGAACACATGGTGCGCAGGCCATGGGTTCTATATATGTGGATGGGTAAAGGATTACTGTACTGCTTTTTAATCCCTTTGCCTTTCTTATGTTGATCTTCTGGGGAGAGTCATTATTAATGGGGATAGACAGATATATCAGTTTTGCCAATTACTGATATCGGTATCAGCATTTTATTGGATGATAATTGGACAAGTTGGCTCATCAGCTGCGACACGCAAGATCCCACAGAACTGTGCGAATCGGCCTGGAGCTCCTCCCGCGATGGCAGTCCTGCATCCAGTGTCCTCTCTCCGTTGGTCGCCGGTATGACGTCACGGAAGCCTTTGACCCTGGGTCAAAGGCTTTCATGACGTCATACCGGCGACCGTCAGAGAGCAGGCACTGGATGCAGGACTGCCATCGCTGATGGAGCTCAGGGCCGATGTAGGTGAGTATGTGTAGGTAACATTCTCCTATTTCGGCCCTGAGCTGTAGCGGTGACAGTCCTCCGGCTGTCACAGGCTGCTCGGCCATCCTCCAGGCTCAGGCGAGCCCCCGGCTCGGCTGGGCCTTCAAGGCCACTGCTGGAGCTCAGGGCCGAAGTAGGAGGATGTAGGGAACTATGTGTAGGCACCATACTCCCCTACATCCTCCTACTTCAGCCCTGAGCTCCAGCAGTGACAGTCTTCTGGCTCTCGCAGGCTGCTCGGCCGGCCTCCAGGCTCAGGCGAGCCCCCAGAAGACTGTCACCGCTGGAGCTCCGGATCGAAGAAGGAGGATGTAGGCGAGTATGGTGCAACCGAATCGTCTGAAAACTGAAAATCAGCCATGCGAACCTGGGACTTCGGGATCAGGCGAGTCTCCGGCCACCAGGCCCAGGTTCTCATGTCTGATTTTCAGCTGATTCGGTCTCAGCCAAAAAATTTCATTTCGGTGCATCCCTAAATGATACCCAAGCTGGCATGGAACAAGGAGATCTAACTGGAGCCATCTGTTACCCTCCGTCTGAGTGCCCCTTTCCACTGTACAAGTAGGTGCTCATATCCACACAGTATAGACGACACAGACTGATGCTTGCACACCAAACGCAGAATGTTTTATTTACAAGTTCATGTACAGACTAGGGATGCACCGAAATTTCGGGTGGCTGAAATTATCGGTCAATAATGGCACTTTAACCCCTTAAGGACCGCTGACGTACCTTGTACGTCCTGTCCACAGGTCTCCCTTAGACCTGCGGACGTACAGGGTACGTCAGCGGCGCTTAATCCCCCTCCCGCCCGATACTCACCTCCCTCGCTGGATCCCTCGGCGATCTTGCAGGGAGGAAGCCTGCCCATGTGATTTACATGGGCAGGCGAGGCTGATGACGTTGCCACGCTGCGTGGTAACGTCATCAGCAGGCGTCCCCATGCAAATCAATGGAGGGGAGGGGGGGCTCCTTCAGACCCCTCTATCTCCCCAACCATTGAAGCTAGGGAGATGCTTTTTGCACCGCTGAAAAGGGGAGAGTCTCTTGGCATTAACCATTTTGCCGCCGAATCACGTTACAACGCTAATTGGCGCCAAAACGGGATTTGAACCTGGAGGGGGGCTGACATCCAAGACATCTTGGATGTCAGCCAAGCCTCCAGGTCCCCCCCACCCACTGACAAGCTCAGCATATGTTTGAGGATGTCAGTGGGCCAGTTAACCATCTAGCTGCCATGTAGAGATAAGGGGATCCTAAGGATCCCTTTATCTCCCGATCCATGGCAGCTAGATGGTCATATTTGACATCATTTGAAAGGCCTGATCATAGCCTTTCCAATGATAACATGACCAGGTTTGTTTTTTTAAAAAAAAAATTATAAAAAAAAATAAATAAAATAAAAAAAATTGAAGTTTTTTTTGTCTGGGGGGGGGGGGGTTTAATTAAATAGGACCTAGGCTGTCATCTTAAAATAATTAGCACAAAATGGTCAGAATGAGCGCAGCGCACATAGGTAAAAATTGGGTATTTCTATTCTCGGGATAAAATTTTGAACCTATTTAGCCGGGGTCTTTATTGGTGGTTGTAGATTTTGGGGATTAAATTATGAAAAAGTGTGTTTATACCATTTTTTCATCATATTTCATATTTTTTTTATAGTAAATTATTGGATACTAGTTGTAAAGCCTGCCCAGAGGGCAGTCTATTGTGGATATACTGCCCCTGCTCATGTATACTGCCCCAGCTAGTGGATACTGCCCCAGCTCGTGGATATTGCCCCAGCACGTGGATACTGCCCCAGCACGTGGATACTGCCCCAGCACGTGGATATTGCCCCAGCACGTGGATACTGCCCCAGCACGTGGATATTGCCCCAGCACGTGGATGGATACTGCCCCAGCACGTGGATATTGCCCCAGCTCGTGGATACTGCCCCAGCTCCTGGATATTGCCCCAGCACGTGGATACTGCCCCAGCACGTGGATACTGCCCCAGCACGTGGATACTGCCCCAGCACGTGGATATTGCCCCAGCTCGTGGATACTGCCCCAGCACGTGGATACTGCCCAGCACATGGATATTGCCCTAGCACGTGGATTGATACTGCCCCAGCACGTGGATACTGCCCCAGCACGTGGATACTGCCCCAGCACGTGGATACTGCCCCAGCACGTGGATACTGCCCCAGCACGTGGATACTGCCCCAGCACGTGGATGGATACTGCCCCAGCACGTGGATGGATACTGCCCCAGCACGTGGATACTGCCCCAGCACGTGGATACTGCCCCAGCACGTGGATACTGCCCCAGCACGTGGATACTGCCCCAGCTCGTGGATACTGCCCCAGCACGTGGATACTGCCCAGCACATGGATATTGCCCCAGCACGTGGATATTGACCCAGCACGTGGATATTGCCCCAGCACGTGGATATTGCCCCAGCACGTGGATATTGCCCCAGCACGTGGATACTGCCCCAGCACGTGGATACAGCCCCAGCCACGTGGATACAGCCCCAGCACGTGGATACTGCCCAGCACATGGATATTGCCCCAGCACGTGGATTGATACTGCCCCAGCACGTGGATACTGCCCCAGCACGTGGATACTGCCCCAGCACGTGGATGGATACTGCCCCAGCACGTGGATGGATACTGCCCCAGCACGTGGATGGATACTGCCCCAGCACGTGATGGATACTGCCCCAGCACGTGGATACTGCCCCAGCACGTGGATATTGACCCAGCACGTGGATATTGACCAGCACGTGGATATTGCCCCAGCACGTGGATATTGCCCCAGCACGTGGATATTGCCCCAGCACGTGGATACTGCCCCAGCACGTGGATACAGCCCCAGCACGTGGATACAGCCCCAGCACGTGGATACTGCCCCAGCACATGGATATTGCCCCAGCACGTGGATGATACTGCCCCAGCACGTGGATACTGCCCCAGCACGTGGATACTGCCCCAGCACGTGGATGGATACTGCCCCAGCACGTGGATGGATACTGCCCCAGCACGTGGATGGATACTGCCCCAGCACGTGGATGGATACTGCCCCAGCACGTGGATACTGCCCCAGCACGTGGATATTGCCCCAGCACGTGGATATTGACCCAGCACGTGGATATTGCCCCAGCACGTGGATACAGCCCCAGCACGTGGATACAGCCCCAGCACGTGGATACTGCCCCAGCACGTGGATATTGCCCCAGCTCGTGGATACTGCCCCAGCACGTGGATACTGCCCAGCACATGGATATTGCCCCAGCACGTGGATTGATACTGCCCCAGCACGTGGATACTGCCCCAGCACGTGGATGGATACTGCCCCAGCACGTGGATACTGCCCCAGCACGTGGATACTGCCCCAGCACGTGGATACTGCCCAAGCACGTGGATACTGCCCAAGCACGTGGATACTGCCCAAGCACGTGGATACTGCCCCAGCTCGTGGATATCGCCCCAGCACGTGGATATCGCCCCCCCCGCTCGTGGATATGGCCCCCCGCTCGTGGATATGGCCCCCCAGCTCGTGGATATGGCCCCCCGCTCGTGGATATCGCCCCCCCGCTCGTGGATATGGCCCCCCCGCTCGTGGATATACTCACCTACATCGGCCCTCCAGCGATGGCGGTCCCGCGTCCCGCTTCCAGCGTCCTCTCTCGCTCCGTTGGTCGCCGGGATGACGTCACGAAAGCCTTTGACCCCGGGGTCAAAGGCTTTCGTGACGTCATTCCGGCGAACAACGGAGCGAGAGAGGACGCTGGAAGCGGGACCGCCATCGCTGGAGGAGCTAAGGGCCGATGTAGGTGAGTATGTGTAGGCAACATCCCCCTACATTGGCCCGGAGCCTCAGCGGTGGCTGTCGTAGGCTGCTCGGCCGGCCTCCAGGCTTAGGCGAGCCCCCGGCTCGGCTGGGCCTGTAGGCCCAAGCCAAGCCGGGGGCTCGCCTGAGCCTGGAGGCCGGCCGAGCAGCCTGCGACAGCCGGAGGACAGTCACCGCTGGAGCTCAGGGCTAATGTAGGTGAGTATGTGCTCTCCACACCCACCCTGCTTACTCGGCCGGTATCCAAGCTTAGGCGAGCCCCCGGCTTGGGCCTAGAGGCCCAGCAGAGCCGGGGACTCGCCTGAGCATGGAGGCCGGTCGAGTTGCATGCTCAAACGTCCTCCAGGCTTAGCGGAGTCCCCGGCTCGGCTGGGCCTCTAGGCCCAAGCCAAGCCGGGGGCTCGCCTGAGCCTGGATGCCGACCAAGCTTAGGCGAGCCCCCGGCTTGGCGTGGGCCTAGAGGCCCAGCCGAGCCGGGGACTCGCCTGAGCCTGGAGGACGCCCGAGCATGCAACTCGACCGGCCTCCATGCTCAGGCGAGTCCCCGGCTCGGCAGGGCCTCTAGGCCCAAGCCAAGCCGGGGGCTCGCCTAAGCTTGGATACCGGCCGAGCAAGCAGGTGTGTGTGTGTGTAGAGCACATACTCACCTACATCGGCCTCGAGTCCTCCACCGGTTCCACACATACTCACCGACATCGGCCTTAGCTCCTCCAGCGATGGCGGTCCCGCTTGCAGCATCCTCTCTCTCTCTCCGTTGCTCGCCAGGATGACGTCACGAAAGCCTTTGACCCCCCGGGGTCAAAGGCTTTCGTGACGTCATTCCGGCGAGCAACGGAGAGAGAGAGGATGCTGCAAGCGGGACCGCCATCGCTGGAGGAGCTAAGGGCCGATGTCGGTGAGTATGTGTTAGGCAACATCGGCCCTGAGCTCCAGCGGTGACCTCCTCCGGCCGAGCAGGCTGCTCGGCCGGCCTCTACGCTTAGGCGAGTCCCCGGCTCGGCTGGGCCTGTAGGCCCAAGCCAAGCCGGGGGCTCGCCTAAGCCTAGAGGCCCGCCGAGCAGCCAGCGGCAGCTGGAGGAGGTCTCCGCTGGAGCTCAGGGCCGATTTTGGGGTGTATTTTTTGGGAACTTCGGCCCCGATCCTCCAGCGGTGACTTTCTCTGGCTGCCGCTGGCTGCTCGGCGGGCCTCTAGGCTTAGGCGAGTCCCCGGCTCGGCTGGGCCTGTAGGCCCAAACCGAGCCGGGGGCTCGCCTAAGCCTAGAGGCCGCCGAGCAGCCAGCGGCAGCCGGAGGAGGTCTCCGCTGGAGCTCAGGGCCGATTTTGGGGTGTATTTTTGGGAACTTCGGCCCCGATCCTCCAGCGGTGACTTTCTCGGCTGCCGCTGGCTGCTCGGCGGGCCTCTAGGCTTAGGCGAGTCCCCGGCTCGGCTGGGCCTGTAGGCCCAAACCGAGCCGGGGGCTCGCCTAAGCCTAGAGGCCGCCGAGCAGCCAGCGGCAGCCGGAGGAGGTCTCCGCTGGAGCTCAGGGCCGATTTTGGGGTGTGTTTGTTTTGGAACTTCGGCCCCGATCCTCCAGCGGTGACCTTCTCCGGCTGCTGCTGGCTGCTCGGCGGGCCTCTAGGCTTAGGCGAGTCCCCGGCTCGGCTGGGCCTGTAGCCCAAACGAGCCGGGGGCTCGCCTGAGCCTGGAGGCCCGCCGGCAGCCGGAGGACGGTCACCGCTGGAGGATCGGGGCATCTGGCCGTGTAAACACACGGGTAGCTGCGCGCGGCTCGTGCCGTTTTTTTTTTTCACGCGGCCGGCACGCGCAGCTACCTGTGTGTTCTAACGGCCGCTTTCAAATGTCCGTCGCGCATGCGCAGTAGGGTTTTGGCGACGGACAGTTTTTAGCTTATCCTTTTATAGTATAGATGGAAATAATGGTATTTCTAGAAAGTCCATTTAATGGCGGGAAAAAGGGTGTATAATATGTGTGGGTTGAATAAACGAGTAAGAGGAAAATTTGACCTAAACACTAACAGCGCAGAAACGTAAAAACAGCAGCGGTCACTAAAGGACGGATATGTGTAAAACCGCCCGGTCACTAAGGGGTTAAGCTGTCTGCCGATAGCAAGAATCTGGCCGAAAATAAAAACCGAAAATCAAGCATGTAATTATAACTGGTGCCTCCAGGTGGCGCTGTAGCAATAAATCTGCACTCCATTTGCACAGGAGGAAGACCTTGTTGAGCTCCGTGATTTATTTATTTTTCCGTCGGGCAGGCAGCTGGGGAGTCACATGGCCGGCTTGCAGCATGTGAGATAGGTGCAGGGCACTCGGCCCTGTGCTTTGATCAGCCCCACAGAACCCGGCACTTTAAAAAAAAAAAAAAAAACTGTGCTCCCTTTGGCCAGAAGCTGAGAGGTAGAGCTGCTCTCTGAAGCTACAGGCTGCACGTTTCCCTTCCGGCACAGCGAGATAAGGATGCTGCTGTAACCGGAATCTGCTAGGCTCACTCGGGACGAGGTTGGACCGGACACGAGCAAGGATTGTCTGAACACGAGTCTCTTCAGGAAAGGCAAACTTTATTGTGATATCACAACAGATGCTCAAACAGGATTCAATCGCAAAGAATGAGCCCCGAGTCCCTCGTGACATCCAATCTTATACCCCAAATACATAATTAGGTACATCCCAATTAGCCCACCTCCCGATGACACTCTCCCACCCCACGTGGGTTAATACCTCCCTTAACCTAATACAAAGACATTCCATTACTTGGCCGTAAATTGGCAAACTTTATGTTAGTTTCAGTGAGTCATGATTAGTTGCTTTTCCTATTCCGGGCTGCGCCCTCCTCCCTTGCGCCTACAATCATTTGTTACAGCTAACACCTGGTCTGATCTCTATGCTCCTTTGTCTTTCTGCGGGCCTCAACGACCTTGGTGAATCTACTCCTCTTTCTGCCCTTCCGTCCCAGGAACAGCCTATACCTTTCTCAAACTTCTAATTACATTTTCTGCTAATCTAACACATTCCTAAATTTCTACGTATGCTTCATTCTAGTTTCAACTAAAGCTTGCCTAGTTATTTTCAAGTGAACCAATATTCTGAACAAGATGGTCGCCTGGCTTATAATGGCGGCCATCTTCCAGCCTATTCCCACTTCACTGCTATTGTGTAAATAGCCCCCCCTCTAGTTTAAACATAAATTATGTCCCACTCAGGAGTCAGATGACATGGGATGGTGGAAGAGACTGACCATCTTCTAGGTTAACCCCTGCAATGCCAGGGTTCTGCAAACACTGCTTCATTTGTAGGATTACTCTACTAACTAATGATATGCGAATATGATTTGTGTGGCGTGTGTATATATATATATATATATATATAATTTTTTTTTACTATTATTTTTTTTACAAAAAGGATATTACCAAGAGAGAAAGAGAGAAAGAGAGAAAGAGAGACAGAGAGACAGAGAGAGATAGAGAGAGATAGAGAGAGATAGAGAGAGATAGAGAGAGATAGAGAGAGATAGAGAGAGATATAGAGAGAGATAGAGAGAGATATAGAGAGAGATAGAGAGAGATATAGAGAGATATAGAGAGAGATATATATATATATATATATATAAATCATTTTCGGTCCCAAATTTTCATTTCGGTGCATCACTAGTACAGACACAATGGAAACACGCCCAGCAGTGGAACAATGGCTGGAGTCAGAGCACAATCGAATGACTTGTTGCTGGGGGGGGGGGGGGGGGGGGGGGGAGTCCATGGAAGCATGTGAAGACAAAAGGAATTACTTTCAGGGGGGAGGAAACAGACAAAAGGTTAGATTGCAAGCTTTTGAGCAGGGTCCTCACCTACTGTTCTTTGAGTGCAACTTGCATGCACATGTTATCCTGTCTTATCCATTGCACGGTGCTATGGAACTTGTTAGTGCTTTATAACTTGTAACTGTAACATACAGATACACACTTTGACAACAGCACAGCACATCACATAGCATTCTACCCTATATACAGAGACAATGAAAAGTAGGGAAAAATAAATGCAAATAAACATTGAAGCAGCCGTTTCATCACACCATCTTCCTTGATTTTGCCAAGGCCTTTGACACAGTAGACCATGGCATCTTATAACAAAATCCTAAACTCCAGTATTGGTGATCGCACACTAAACTGGTTTCAATCGTATGAAGCCGACCGATCGCAACATGTGTCCATTTCTGGCAGATCCTCCCTCCCCCTCCCAGTCACATACGGAGTACCCCAAGGCTTGAAACTCGGCCCCCTGCTATTCACGATATTCATAAATGATCTGCCCAACATCTGCAAAGCCTCAACTGTACACATGTACGCTGATCACACCTTAATCTATACCAGCAAACCAAATCTCCCACAGCTGGAGGCCGTGCTGCAAGAACAGTTCACAGAGGTAGAAAAGTGTATTGAAGATCAACTTTAAATACTGACAAAACGGTCACAATGCTCTTTGGAACAAAACCTAAACTACATTAATTGCAAAATCACCATCTATGTGTTGGGACAAAATCAAATGGCACGCTGATTACAGTCACTTCTCTCAAATATCTAGGTATGTGGTTAGACCCAAATCTATCCTTTGGCCCCCACATCGAAAAACTCTCATCTAAACTTTACCCCAAACTAGGTGCCCTGTACAGAAACAAATCCTGCCCGAGCCCCGCGGTAAGAAAGCAGATTGTATAACAAATGCTTATGCCGGGTATTGAATATGGAGATGTAGTGTATGCAGCCGCCCCGCAAACACACCTTCATAAACTTACTACATTGTATAGCTCATTCTGTCGCTTTGTGGTACAATGTAACTACATGACCCACTATTGTGACATGTTAAAAGAGCTAAACTGGCAGTCGCTGGAATCTAGATGCACTCTTCACAGGGGCGGACTGATAAGACTCAGGGTCCCCGGACCAAATAAAGCAAGGGCCCCCCTGACTCCACCCATGACCCACCTCTTTCCCACCCAAAAGGCTCTTCCAGCCTCAACTCCACATTTTGCAGACTACAAACAAAAATGGAAGATCTCATAAATAAGTGCAATACAAGTCATAGATACAGACCAAGTCCTGTTGCGAAATTTCCGCCAGTAGCGCAAACTGCGCAGAAAAGTCTTGCATGTGATGGAGAAAAAGGTGAGTAAAATTGGAAAAATAAAAAGCAAATAAAAATATAGGCAAATAGGACTTCCAATTGTTTCAGTGGAGTGTTCCTTTAACACCAAAGTGCTCCCCCTGGCCCATACATTTTACTCAAATATATCCATAGCCAAGTTAGCTCACCTTAAGGTTTATTCAAATTGTGTGTGGCTCACTGTCTGGCAAATTTCTATATATTACTATAACGTTACTAGCTGATTTACAGGGACATAATGTCGGTCCCAGGAGGGAGAAAAAAATGATCACTCTAGTCAAGAGTCTTGACTCTTCTATAAACCAGCTCCCTAGAGCAGAAATTCTCTCCCCATGTGGCGCATAATGGCGCCGTCATGTGATATGACTTCACGCACAGGGGTGAATCCAGAGTCTGGTCTTGGGAAGCGCACTGACGGAAAATAAGTGGTTTTAGCAGAGAGCCCGGGTCACAGGACCTTACAATTTAGAGGAACAGAGGGCCCCAGCACACAAGAGCTTACAATCTAGAGGAACAGAGGGCCCCAGCTCACAGGAGCTTACAATCTAGGAGGAAGAGAGCCCCTGCACACAAGAGCTTACAATCTAGATAGGAGGAAGGATCAGACTTTCAGGGGCCCATTACATACCTCCTTGGAGTCCCTGCACAAAGGCTCCAGCCCTTCTCTCCTCTGGTCCTGTTCAGCCTCAGATCCACCCCTTTCCTCTCGCTGTCAGGCAGGCATGGAGGGAGACATGCTTTGTCACATGGTCGCCGGGAACTTGGTACAGTCCACATTTCATTTCAGGAGCTGGTATGTGTGACTCCCAGCAGACTGCTGCTCCCCCAGCCTGGGCTGCAAGGTGGGACGCTCTGCCTCCGGCTGTATTACTGCAGTGCTTGCTCAGTGGACAGTCAGTACGGCGGAGCTCAGCTGTGCGTTTAGAGGCCCAGCCCCTCGGTCGAGGACCGATTTGCCTGACCGGTCAGTCCACCCCTTGTGTTTAAGAGCTGATCTGGGAAGCTACCACCCTACCCGAATAGGCTGCTTCCCCCAGCATTTCCCTCATCCTATAACCTCCGATCCAGGACCAGCACCTTACTTTTTGCATTGTGGTATTGCAAGTAAGTGGCTCGATCCTCATTTTCCTACAGAGTACCGCAGTTATGGACTAACCTCCCAGATGTCATCAAATCTTCCCCCAGTCTTAAGTCACTCAAGAGCTCCCTATTAACATACCTCAATACAGAATGCACCTGTGAACATGTTACATAATGAATATATTTCCTACATATTTATTTTCTGTGTTAATCTGTATATTTGTGTTGTTTTTTAAATATCTTGCATTTTATTACTTTGTATTTCTGTAACGACTGTAAAAATTCAATGTTCTTGAACCCAGGACATACTTGAAAAGGAGAGAAATCTCAATGTATCCTTTCTGGTAAAATACTTTGCAAATAAAGTATGATCACGATCTTGTAGCCATCTCTCCATCATTTTGCCAAAGTCAGGTGTTTTTAAAAATGTTAATGCTACAGTTAAGTGAACACTGCGTTTAGTAGGTTTTACACAGACACCACGGGACACTGATAAAAGATCAATGCTTTCTGTCTGATCTCATCCTCACATGACGACTTCTCCCTGTGTTGTCACAGTGATTGAATGAAAGGCCACTCCTCGAAATAAAATCACTGCCCTGACACAGGTGATAATAGTAACCGCAAACTTGCTACTTAATCAGGAAAAACATGTTAGTCATGTGGCCATCACGAATTATGACGTACAAGTCAACACAAGTCTCCGGCTAGATAAGACAAATACAAATTTATATAGCACCAACAAATTCCATAGTGCTGTACAACGGGTAGGGACAAACAAACCAAATTAGACACCCTGATAATGATGGGAAATGAGGATCCTATTTAACCCCTTAGGCCAGGGTCAGACGAGTGCACTAGGTACGCCGTACTGATGTGGCTTCCGGCGTCTGTCGCAGCGTCGGGACGTTACGACAGGGCCTGCCAGACGTTGTTGTGCGTGAATGAATTGCACACGCGCGCAACAGCGGCCATGCTACATCTAGGACGTGCGTTGACGGAGCTGCAAAGCTCGATCCTCCATAGGAGTAGGGCTGAAACAACTAATCAATTAAAATAGTTGTCAACTATTTCCGTTATCGATTAATCAGTGTTGATTAATCGTCCTGTGTACAGCAGACACTGTTTAGAGTCAGACTGAGTTAAATGTAAATGACATCCAGGATGTCAGCCATTTCCGGGTTTGAATCGTGACCGATAAAAAATTTATCAGGGTGTGATTATGTCCTAAATTTAAAACCGCTGGGTTTGTAAAAGGAATGTTAGGAACTGAAACGTTGGCATTTTAAACATGATCAATAAACTGTTATTTTATGGAAATCCCAGAGTGCTGGTGAATCTTTGACTGCATTCAACTAAGACCATTGCTGTGCACCCGGTGTGTGGAACCAGGGGTGAACCATGAGTGCAGACCACAGAGAGATACATATGTATGTGTGTGTATCGTATAATAAAATGTCACTTCAAGTCACATTTATTTACACATGAGCAAAAACGGCAAAAATTAGCTTCGCACACAGGGGTCAAATGGCTCAGTGAAGGGGTTAAGATGTTAATATTTGAATTTCTACACAAACTATCTGAACAAAAGGGATCGTCTAGGATTAAGATCTTCTGACCCTCTTCACACTCCCCAGTTCCCATTTTAACACTAATGGAGCTGACAATGCACCATTATTCCAGCACTGGTCCACTCCAGATATGACAAGCTGCAGCTTCCAATGAAGACAGAGGACATTAGGTGAGGCTGGACAATCGAATGTACAGCCCATCTGATGGCTCTCAATGCAAGCACATTTAGAGTCAGGAGTAAAAACCATGGTCTTTAAGGACTGCTGACACAAATTTCTGAACAATCTACTCCAAATGAACAATTAATAAGAACCCCAAATGGCCATGTCACAATTAGTGACCACCACTAGATGTCACTAAAGAGCAAAACATTCTTCGTCTGGACATGTGCTTTTGCCAGGATGTGACACAAACAGGCTACACCACCCCCCCCCCAGGAAGGTCACATGACATTCAACCAGCCACTAGGATCCACTCACGTGGGTAGAGACAAAACTGTAGCCCAAGCTCCTCTGGACTGATCCAGAGAAACAAAGGAAGTGACCAACAGATTTTTGCTGACCTTCTGAAGAGAACACAGTCAGCTGTGCAAGCCGATTGTGTTCTGCGTATCTGGATGGGTAAATGACTGCTGCTTCTTAATCCGTTTTGAGTTTTAAAAAAAATGTATTGTGTGTGTATATATCACACACATATATCACCTATGCAGGTCTTGTTTTTTTTCTGAGGGCCCAGGATTTAGTGTAACATTTTTTTATGTTAACTGGAGGTTTCATTTCTTATGTTAGTCTCTGGGGAGAGTTAATATTAGAAGTATAATATTATTAAACATTATGATCTTCTCAGGGGAGAGTATTATTAAACTGCGGACCAGATGATTGTAACATGTGTTGCATTATTACCTTTTGAGTTTTACTAAAGTAAATTCATTATAGCCATCCATCTGTGTCTCTTTACTGGCTATATTACATCCCACGTTATCAGCGGATATAACTTTTAAAATTACAAATGGTGTAGACTGAGTTATGGATATTTATCAGCAAATATCATTGCTGCAGAGGCTTAGCAACTAAACTGTGTTATATAGGCTCTGAGTGATCAGATAGAACTATGCCAGAATACCAGAAATTGCTTTGTTTTTTTAATGTTATTAAGCGCATTTTGGGTTCTGTACAATTGTGCTTGTGTTACTTACTCATAGTGGCTGCATGATCGGTGGCCATCTTGGTGATCACTGTAGACGCATGGCCGGTGGCCATTTCTGTGGTCACTGATCACATGGCTGGCGGCGATCTTAAGACTCAATGAGGCACATGGTCTGCAGTCATTTTTGAAGTGGCACAGCAGTAATTGTACAACCCTTCGCGCAAATAATTCATCCAAAGCGAAGCAAACTAAAATAAAAAAAAGGCATATTGAGCAGGATTACCACCTGAAGCAATATCGAACCAAAACACTAATCTTTCATGGAAAGAAGATTAGGGCTGTGCAATATTGACAAAATAATCATATTGCGATTTCTTGAATGAATATTGCGATTTTATTTGCGATTTAGCCAATTGTTTTTGCTTTTTCAAACATGCTACATACATTCTAAATGTATTCAGTATTCAGCACATGGATATACTGCCAGCCCCCAGCACGTGGATATACTGCCAGCCCCCAGCACGTGGATATACTGCCAGCCCCCAGCACGTGGATATACTGCCCCAGCACGTGGATATACTGCCCCAGCACGTGGATATACTGCCCCAGCACGTGGATATACTGCCCCAGCACGTGGATATACTGCCCCAGCACGTGGATATACTGCCCCAGCACGTGGATATACTGCCCCAGCACGTGGATATACTGCCCCAGCACGTGGATATACTGCCCCAGCACGTGGATATACTGCCCCAGCACGTGGATATACTGCCCCAGCACGTGGATATACTGCCCCAGCACGTGGATATACTGCCCCAGCTCGTGGATATACTGCCCCAGCTCGTGGATATACTGCCCCAGCACGTGGATATACTGCCCCAGCACGTGGATATACTGCCCCAGCACGTGGATACTGCCCCAGCACGTGGATACTGCCCCGCAGCTCACCTCTGTGCACCGCTGTGTTCTGTGCGCCGCGTGTTCGGCTCCCTGTTAACTTCCGGCGGCACATGGAGCTTGGGCGCTCGCCTGGGGGAACCATGTGACGAGTTGCGAGAATGCAGCTCGTCACGTGGTTCCCCCTGCGAGCGCTCAAAGCACCATGCCGCCACCGGAAGTTAACAGCCGAAAATCGCAGCCTTATGCGATTTAGAAATCGCAGGGTCGGAAATCGCGATTCGATTGCGATTGCAATTAATTGCACAGCCCTAGTGCTCACTAATTCAAACATATTGCAGTTAAACCAACTCATGGGGGGGGGCTGTATCATTGATTCAGGACCTTGGGGGGGGGGGGACATTCAGGTCACTGTGACCCAACCATTTGCAATTAATTGTCACAGTGCCTGGAGTGTCTCCTTAATACCTGGAATACCGTGCCTTCACACATGTACAGTTGTGTTCAAAATTATTCAACCCCCACTGAAATTGAGTGTTTCGGCCAGTTTGACATTGATTTTGATCATTCAGTCATCTTGCTTACAATTAAATCAAAGAGGCACGTGTAGGTCAGACAAATATAACATAAGACATTTGTGGTTATTTCATTATGTTTTCTGTGCTCACATCATTATCAGTTTTATTCAACCCCCAAGTGACATTCAATCTTAGTACTTAGTACAACATCCTTTTACAGTTATAACAGCTTTTAAACGTGAAGCATAGCTTGACACAAGTGTCTTGCAGCGATCTACGGGTATCTTCGCCCATTCGTCATGGGCAAAAGCCTCCAGTTCAGTCACATTCTTAGGCTTGCGCACTGCAACTGCTTTCTTTAAGTCCCACCAGAGGTTCTCAGATTTAAGTCAGGTGACTGCGATGGCCACTCCAAAATGTTCCAGCCTTTAATCTGCAACCATGCTCTAGTGGACTTGGAGGTATGCTTGGGATCATTGTCCTGTTGAAAGGTCCAACGTCTCCCAAGCCTCAGGTTTGTGACGGACTGCATCACATTGTCATCCAATATCTCCTGGTACTGAAGAGAATTCATGGTACCTTGCACACGCTGAAGCTTCCCTGTACCTGCAGAAGCAAAACAGCCCCAAAGCATGATTGACCCCCCGCCATGCTTCACAGTAGGCAAGGTGTTCTTTTCTTCATAGGCCTTGTTCTTCCTCCTCCAAACATAGCGTTGATCCATGGGCCCAAACAGTTCTAATTTTGTTTCATCAGTCCACAGAACACTATCCCAAAACTTCGGTGGTTTGTCCACATGACTTTTGGCATACTGCAGTCGACTCTTCTTATTCTTTGGAGACAGCAAGGGGGTGCGCCTGGGAGTTCTGGCATGGAGGCCTTCATTACGCAGTGTGCGCCGTATTGTCTGAGCTGAAACTTCAGTACCCACATCTGACAAATCTTTTCTCAGTTCCTCAGCAGTCACACGGGGACTTTTCTCCACTCTACGCTTCAGGTAGCGCACAGCAGTCGAAGTCAGCATCTTCTTTCTGCCACGACCAGGTAGCGTTTCAACAGTGCCCTTTGCCTTGAATTTGCGAATGATGCTTCCTATGGTCTCTCTTGGTATGTTTAACATCTTTGCAATCTTCTTATAGCCATTGCCCTTCCTGTGAAGAGTAATCACCTCTTCTCTTGTCTTCCTGGACCATTCTCTTGACTTCACCATGTTTGTAACCACACCAGTAAATGTCTAGAAGGAGCTGAGTATCACAGTCATTTTAAAGCTGCCTAATTGGTGCTTATTATGCTTTATTGCTGCTCCGTGACATCCACAGGTGTTTTCAATACCTGATTGAAAACACTTGAATGAACCTCTGTTCTTCAGAGTGGTAGTCTTTAAGGGGTTGAATAATTGTGTCAATGAAGAATTCACAAAAGAAACATTTACTACTGTATTACAAAACCAATTGATGTCATTTTAGTTGCATATGGTTCTTTAAAAAGTCCTTGTAGGATTTCATTCTGAATACAATTACAAATGTACACTAAATTCCCTAAAACCCTTTACAGCATTGGGGGTTGAATAATTTTGAACACAACTGTAGTTCAATAAAATGTCCATCATGCAAGACATCATTATATACAACTGGAACACTCCAGGCTGTAGCGGTGATTTGAAGCTGCTGCAATTATTCCAATTAAAAACAGGGTTAAATTATTTGATCATTGGGCACCAATGAGAGCTTTGGCATCGTCAACACCCGGGCACCTTTCCTATCTGATTCCTCCAACATTGACACCCAGGGGCCTCACTGAATGGCACTGATTGCTGTGAGGCCCCTCCACTGTGCCATACAAAAACGATTATACCTCCACTTATTTATAAAGGATTTTACCAGGAAGGATACATTGAGATTTCTCTCGTTTTCAAGTACGTCCTGGGTTCAAGAACATTAAAATGTTACAATTGTTACAGAAATACAAAGTAATACAATGCAAGATATTAAAAAAACACACAAATATACAGATTAACAGAAAATAAAGATGTAGGAAATAGTCATTATGTTACATGTTTACAGGTGCATTCTGTATTGAGGTATGTTAATAGGGAACTCGAGTGACTTTAGACTAGGGGAAGATTTGATGGCGTCTGGGAGGTTATTCCATAACTGTGGTGCTCTGTAGGAAAATGAGGATCGAGCCACTGTCTTTTTGTATTGTGGTACTGCAAGTAAGGTGCTGGTCCTGGATCGGAGGTTATAGGATGAGGGAACTGCTGGAGGAAGCAGTCTATTCAGGTAGGGTGGTAGCTTCCCAGAAAAGCTCTTAAACCCCAGGTTGGAAAAGGTGAAGGGTGCATCTAGATTCCAGCGACGGCCAGTTTAGCTCTTTTAACATGTCACAATGGTGGGTCATGTAGTTACATTGTAGCGCAAAGTGGCATCATGAGTTATACAATGTGGTAAGTTTCTGAAGGTGTGTTTGTGGGGCAAACAAAGTCAACCTTTAAATCATAAATCCTCTATTTTGTATAGGACTTACAAGTGGTATCAAGAATAATGAGCAATTCCACGCAGTCTGTATTGCATTACCAACAGAAAAGGTGATAAAATGCTATTGAATCCATCATGGGCTGTTGCTGCCTGAATCAAAACCAGCACGTGTAAGTCCCAGTGTTTATTCCAGTGATTTTTGATCAGGCAGTAACACAATGGAGTTCTATGCCGCTAGCAGTAAGATCATATTGAATAAATCTTAGAGTACCAGCAATAATCTGCTAGAGGTTAAAGGTCAGCAATGGATTTAAGCAGCAGCGCAGGGGATCTATTCCAGTTGTGCTGTTAGAATTTGTGAATGAGTGGATAACGTTTATGGCTCCGCTCCCAAACACTAAGGGCTACATTACGTTGTTGGTGCTAACGTTAGCGCTGACCTGAGCTTGTGTGTAGATCCAATGCATTGGCTGCCTTTCTGAGTTCACTCGCTTTCGTGGGTGATCTCAGTGGGTGACATCAGCACGCTCTGTCTGCTGATGTCACTAATGACCAATCTGGTAATTGACAGGTGGGAAATTCAAAATACCTGGCTGCTGATTGGAATGGAGGAAGTTCTTCCACTTCACCCAGCAATAAAACCTGGGCAGCAAGGAGGGGAGATGCTGTACAAATCCTGCCAACGTTTAAACATTCCAGTGGTCTTTAGGAGTAAAGAGATATATATATATATGATATAGAAAATTTAAAAAGACAATGCAGTGCATGCCAGCAGGGGTTAATGGTTAGTGCCCTTGAGCCTCATTTCAGCCAAGGACTCTTACTTGCAGTAACAATTACGTGAGCCTTGGTAATTATTGCAGAGTCTAGTACAATCGTTACTGCAATTCTTGCTATTCTGAAACCAAGCAGCAACTTGTGTTACCGCTCCGCTTTCGCGCCCTATACTGCAATTTTATGCCTTACTTTTTATAGTATACGTAAACCAGCACTAGGGCTGCAATGACGAACAATTCCACATATTTCATCATTCGTGCTGCCAGTGCAAAAACCTGACCATGATTGTGCTTCCTATAAACAGGTATGTCTATGTTTCTATGTTTCTAGGTATGTGATTTTGCACAATTTAAAATACAGCCCCACATCTGAACTCCGCTGTCAAGCTCCCAAGGGTCTCACTCCGACACGCCAGAACATTTCTGCGAAAACAGAAGGAGACAGGAGAAAGCGTTCCTTGGTTTCTCTCCACCGAACCTTACGTGGCGTGAGATCTCAAATTAGAAGATCTTGCAGCAACACTCAATAGAGAACTACATACTCAGGAGCTTAAGCCGCTAGCGGGGTGTCACCGATCGATTTACCTACAACTGGGATTGCTACAGTAACACGCTATCACAAGCTGCTTAAAGGGAGAGGCAATTCAGCGGGCTTGCAATCACAGATCACTGCTCCTAAAAGAACAGAGACCCAAGTTGATATCAGCTCATGCCAATAACGGCTTCCTGTTAATAGTTGCTAACAGAGCTGCAAAGGGTTATAGATTAAGAACAATAGAAAGTCACGAATACTGGCAGCGGTGCGACGCACCTAAATGGGTTTTGACTCTAAGATTAGTTTGTTCCCAATGCTCTCCTGAATACAGAAAGTGAAGGAGGCAGGTCGCGTTGCACTGATCATCTTGTGATCTGAGGTAGGGTTAGTATTTTTTGAAGTGGTTAAATTGAAATATTCAGTGATTTTGCAAACAGGAAACACCTGGGTGTAAGAGCCGCTATTCTTTCTTCAATACAGGCTTGATTTGATGAGGAATGAGTGAGGTTGAAATTGCTCGTTCATCAGATAACCATTAACCCTTTCGCTGCTGAGCCTTTTCAAACCTCTGTGCTGAGGTCATTTTTACCGGTTTCGCTCATGTTTAACCACTTCCATGCGGAGGACGCGCTCAGCGCGTCCTCCACATGGCTCGCGCTGAGCACGTCCTTCCTTTGGGGTCAGCGTTCGGCCGGGTTCCGGCCGATCACTGGCCCCCCCGGTGCGGGCTGACATCCTCGATGTCAGCCCAGCATCCGGAACCGCCGCCGATGAAATTAGGTGTCATCGCGGCAGCGCGATGACACCTAATTCAGGCGCCCCCCCCCCGCATGTGCGGAGGAGGCGCCTGAAAGGGAGGGGGGGGGAGGTCCTTCGGATCGGCGGCATTGCGGGGGTTAACCCAGGCACCATTTGGAAGGGCACAGCCTGTCCTTCCAAATGGTGCCTGGCATTAACCCCTGGGGAGCTGGATCGCGAATCGGCGCTGAAAAGCGCCGGTTCGTGATCCTTTCCCGGAGCTGGCCGACATCTTGGATGTCGGCCAAGCCTCCGGGAACTCCCCCTGAGGACTGGCGTCATCGTGCATAGCACGATGACGCCAGTCCTAGAGTTAACCCCTAACTGCCACCAACGGTGGAGATAGGGAGTTCCAATGAACTCCCTATCTCCCGATCCGTGGCAGCTAGGGGTTAAAGTTTGGTATGGTTGGATCGGCCAGAGCATGGCCGTTCCAACGATACCAAACACGAAAGTGAAAAAGTTTTTAAAAATAAATAAAAATAAAAATATTTTAAAAAAATTATAAAAAAAAAAAATACATTTTTTTTGGTTCGTTAATGCAGCAATATTGTTCCCATTTCAATTATAATGTGAACAATGATGCTGCACTAACGATTTTTGTATGCGGTGCGTTTGTTAACCCTTTCGCTGCTGAGGCTTTTCCCGCCCCTGTGCTGAGCTCATTTTTACCGGTTTTGCTCATGTTTAAACGTGTTTTGAAGGCTTATTTTAGTATATATCGTTCTTTCCGTCAGACTCGGTAGATTCATAATATGTCATTATTATATGTATACGTTATGTCATGTCTGTATATTATAACAAAAAATGCAATAAAATATGTATTTTCAATAATTTACAATGTGTAATGTGGTTTTTTTTCACATTTTAACATGCGAGCAATTGCGGTTATATTTTGTATGGGGTGCGCTTGTTAAAAAAATTAGAGATGGGGTCTCGTTACATTTTTTTTTGGGGAAAATTACACTATTTTTAACAAACGCACCGCATACAAAAATCGTTAGTGCAGCATCATTGTTCACATTATAATTGAAATGGGAACAATATTGCTGCATTAACAAACCAAAAAAAAAGAAAAAAAAAAGTGTTTTTTTTTTTTATAATTTTTTTTTATTTTTCATTTTTTTGACAAACTTTTTCACAGTAGTGTTTGGTATCGTTGGAACGGCCATGCTCTGGCCGATCCAACCATACCAAACTTTAACCCCTAGCTGCCACGGATCGGGAGATAGGGAGTTCAATGGAACTCCCTATCTCCACCGTTGGTGGCAGTTAGGGGTTAAGTCCAGGACTGGCGTCATCGTGCTACGCACGATGACGCCAGTCCTCAGGGGGAGTTCCCGGAGGCTTGGCCGACATCCAAGATGTCGGCCAGCTCCAGGAAAGGATCGCGAACCGGCGCTTTTCAGCGCCGATTCGCGATCCAGCTCCCCAGGGGTTAATGCCAGGCACCATTTGGAAGGGCAGGCTGTGCCCTTCCAAATGATGCCTGGGTTAACCCCCGCAGAGCCGCCGATCGGAGGGAGAGAGGTCCGAAGGACCTCCCCCCTCCCTTTCAGGCGCCTCCTCCGCACATGCGGGGGGGCGCCTGAATTAGGTGTCATCGCGCTGCCGCGATGACACCTAATTCCGGCGGCTGCGGTCCCGGATGCGCGGCTGACATCGAGGATGTCAGCCCGCACCGGAGGGGCCAGCGATCGGCCGGAACCCGGCCGAACGCTGACCCCAATGGGAGGACGCGCTCAGCGCGTCCTCCGCATACCAGCGGTAATGCGGAGGACGCGCTGAGCGCGTCCTCCGCATTGAAGTGGTTAAAAATCGTGTAATTTTCCCCAAAAAAAAAAAAAAAAGTAACGAGACCCCAGCTCTAATTTTTTTAACAAGCGCACCCCATACAAAATATAACCGCAATTGCTCGCATGTTAAAAAAAAAACTTTACACGTTGTAAATTATTGAAAAGACATATTTTATTGCATTTTTTGTTATAATATACAGACATGACATAACGTATACATATAATAATGACATATTATGAATCTACCGAGTCTGACGGAAAGAACGATATATAATATGTCTGGGTCATATACTAAAATAAGCCTTCAAAACACGTTTAAACATGATGAGCAAAACCGGTAAAAATGACCTCAGCACAGAGGTGTGAAAAGCCTCAGCAGCGAAAGGGTTAAATGCGATTTGAAGTCACATTGTATTATATGACCCAGACATATATATATATATATATATATCGTTCTTTCCGGGAGACTCGGCAGATTCATAATATATCATTATTATATGTATACGTTGTGTCCTGTCTGTATATTATAACATAAAATGAAATAAAATTTGAATTTTCAATAATTTACAACATGTAAAGTAGGTTTTTTTACATTTTTATATTTTAACATGCGAGCGTTTGCAGTTATATTTTCTATGGGTTGCACTTGTTAAAAAAAATTTGAAATGGGGAATCGTTACTTTTTTGGGGAAAATTACGTGTTTTTTAGCAAACACCCACCATAGAAAAAATCGTTAGTGCAGCATCATTGTTCACATTATAATTGAAATGGGAACAATGTTGCTGCATTAATAAAACAAGTTTAATTATTTTTTTATTTTAATTTTTTTTTTTATTTTTTTACACTGTACATGGTCATGTTTGGTATCATTGGAAAGGCTCTGGCCGTTCCAATGATATCAAACATTAACCCCTAGCTGCCATGGATTGGGAGATCGGGGGTTCAGTGGAACCCCTTATCTCCACCATAGGTGGCAGCAAGGGGTTAATTGCGGAACTGGCGCCATCGCGCTATGCGCGATGACGCCAGTCGTTAGGGGGATATCCCGGAAGCTTGGACCACATCCAAGATGTCGGCCAGCTCCGGGAGGGGACCGCGATACGGCACATGTTAGCACCATATCGCGATCCAGGCTGTGCCCTTCCAAGCGGTGCCTGCCTTTACTCGCTGGCCTGTACGGATGGGGAGAGGTCTGAAGGACCACCCCCCCCCCCTTCAGGCAACTTCCCCGCAATGGCAGGGGGGGGGGGTGTCTGAAATAGACGTCTATCGTGCCCGCCGGGGTCCCGGAGGCTGGGCTGACATCGAGGAGGTCAGCCACGATCGGCCGGAATTAATGGGTGGGGTTGTTTGGGGGGGGGGGTTAGCAAAGGCCAGGTTACGCAACCAGACACAATCACTCCTGTACAGTGAATATATATTTTAAAAAAAATGTGCTCATCGTATACACAAGCATAATGCACAAGTTTATTCCTGAACCTTTAAGATATATTACACTGCTCAAAAAAATAAAAGGGAACACAAACATAAGACATCCTAGATCTGAATGAATGAAATCTTCTTATTAAATACTGTGGTCATTACATAGTTGAATGTGCTGACAACAAAATCAGACAAACATTATCAATGGAAATCAAATTGAACAACCCATGGAGGTCTGGATTTGGAGTTACACTCAAAATTAAAGTGGAAAACAACACTACAGGCTGATCCAACTTTGATGTAATGTCCTTCAATCAAGTCAAAATGAGGCTCAGTAGTGTGTGTGGTCTCCACGTGCCTGTATGACCTCCCTACAACACCTGGGCATGCTCCTGATGAGGTGGCGGATGGTCTCCCGAGGGATCTCATCCCAACACCTGGACAGTCTGTGGTGCAACGTGGCGTTGGTGGATGGAGCGAGACATGATGCCCCAGATGTGCTCAATTGGATTCAGGTCTGGGGAACGGGCGGGCCAGTCCATAGCATCAATGCCTTCGTCTTGCAGGAACTGCTGACACACTCCAGCCTCATGAGGTCTAGCATGGTCTTGCATTAGGAGAAACCCAGGGCCAACCGCACCAGCATATGGTCAAGGGGTCTGAGGATTCTCATCTCGGTACCCAATGGCAATCAGGCTACCTCTGGCAAGCACATGGAGGGCTGTGTGGCCCCCTAAAGAAATGCCACCCCACACCATTACGGACCCACTGCCAAACCGGTCATACTGGAGGATGTTGCAGGCAGCAGAACGTTCTCCACAGCTTCTCCAGACCCTGTCACGTCTGTCACATGTGCTCAGTGTGAACCGGTTTTCATCTGTGAAGAGCACAGAGCGAAGCTGCCAATCTTGGTGTTCTCTGGCAAATGCCAAACGTCCTGCACAGTTTTGGGCTGTAAGCACTACCCCCACCTGTGGACGTCGGGCCCTCATTGAGTCTGTTTCTGACCGTTTGAGCAGCCACATGCACATTTGTGGCCAGCTGGAGGTCATTTTGCAGGGCTCTGGCAGTGCTCCTCCTGTCCCTCCTTGCACAAAGGCGGAGGTAGCGGTCCTGCTGCTGGGTTGTTGCCCTCCTCCACGTCTCCTGATGTACTGGCCTGTCTCCTGGTAGCGTATCCATGCTCTGGACACTACGCCGACAGACACAGCAAACCACCTTGCCACAGCTCGCATTGATGTGCCATCCTGGATGAGCTGCACTACCTGAGCCACTTGTGTGAGTTGTAGACTCTGTCTCATGCTACCATTAGAGTGACAGCACCGCCAGCATTCAAAAGTGACCAAACCATCAGCCAGAAAGCATAGGAACTGAGAAGTGGTCTGTGGTCACCACCTGCAGAACCACTCCTTTATTGGGGATGTCTTGCTACCTGCCTATGCTTCCCACCTCTTGTCTATTCCATTTGCACAACAGCATGTGGACTTGACTGTCAGTGTTGCTACTTAAGTGGACAGTTTGATTTCACAGACGTGTGATTGACTTGGAGTTACATTGTGTTGTTTAAGGGAGCCGGCACACGAGCATACTGTACTGCGTCCATTACGGACGCACTTTTTCACGGGAGATAGTGAGTACTGCATAAAGTGCGTCCGTAACGTCTGTCTCCACACCCTAGGAAAATACTTGGCAGCGTTGTTTCTGCGTCCGTGGCTTTATACTTTGCGCGTCCGTGAACAAGTGCGCAGGGGCCTTGTGTAGTGTGTTTAATTGACTCCTTTATAAAGCTACGACGGACAGCAAACAGTACGGTCAGACGGACGTAAAATGTTTGCTAGTGTGCCGCCAGCCTGAGTGTTCTTTTTTTGAGCAGTGTATATCCACACACAAATGTACAACTGTGTGTAAAATCTGAGAGAATGAGCAACGATATTATATTTCTGATCTAAGGCATTTGTTATAAGTGCTATAAGCAGTTCAGTGTTTTATATTGCACACCTCCTGCCTCCATGGAGCAGCTCTCTCTCTCTGAGCGTTTTATACAGAGGAAGCAGCCAGCAGGTCTGGGTTCACAGCAGGGGGGGGGGGTACATTCTCCGGTGCACCGGGCACGATATGGGCATAGAGGTGTGGGCTGTGGCGCACAGGGGATACTCACAGTAATAAGACACCACCGGGTCCCTCTTGTCGTGCTCCTGAGCCGTTCTCAGGTGATGCTGCAGGGATTTGAACTGCTGGGGCAGCGGAGAGGCCATACTGACGGCACAGACTGTGGGCTGGGAGTGCTAGGAGTCAGCTTTCGCCTCCTGGAGGATCTGCCAGTCACGGGGAACCACAACAAGCCGAACGCTTCCGCTTCCGGGGGGAGGAGCCTGAGGCTGACGTAGGAAACGCAGGGTTCCTCCGCTAGAATCTAGAGTTCCCTGACGATGGGTGGGGGGTGTGAGGAGCAGCTGTCCCGCTACATTGTGCTCCTGGGCTCTCGTGCAGACGCACGCGGGAAGGGGGGGGGGGGCTGGCCGAGGTGCTGAAAGCCTGTCCCAGGTGCTGAAAGCCTGTCCCTGGCGAGATACGGCTCCTCCTGTGTGAAGCCCAGCAGGGACATGAGAGAGAGTGTAACAGCACATACCACATATTAACCCTTTAATCCACAGCCCCAATACTTAACCCCTCACCTCCAATTTAACCCTGCAGCCCAGATTCAAAGGAACACCCAATTTTATTTATTATTTATTTTCTGGTGAATTTATTAACCTTTTGTGTGATGCCGTGTGCAGCTCCTCTTCTCCAGCTCAGAGACACCCTAACACCCACGTCCGTGAGGCTTTTCTGTGCAGTCTGCTCTTCTTGCACCACTTTCGTAGGAAACGCAAATTGTGCACCGCAACAACACGTGCAAACTTTACAGAAGTTACATAGCGCCTCACTGCCACGATTGTCTCAGATAGTGCTGTCAGTATGCTCTGTGTGTGCTGACATCACAAGTATCCAACAACCGGGAAATTCAAATTCTCCGACTGCTGGTCACACTGGGGGGGGGGTGGAGGAAACTCTACCCAGTGTTTTTTACCAGTTCGGCTGAGGGGGGACGACTCCTCACATCCTGACAACTTCAAAAATATTAAGTGGTCAGGATGTGTAGAGTGTGCCTAAAAAACATTGCACGCGTCCGTCCCTGTCTTAATCAGGATTCTGCTAAAATGCTGATCCAAGCTCTTTTATCTCCCACCTTGACAACTGTAACCTCCTTCTCTCTGGCCTTAAGAGATCCCAGATTCTCCCTCTGCAGTGTAATGAATGACTGTGCCAGGGTCATCCACCTCACGTCCCGCACCTCTCGCACCTCACCCCTTTGTCAGTCTCTGCATTGCCTCCCTGTTTCCTTTTAGAATCCAATTCAAAACACTGGTCCTCACATACAAAGCTCTCCATAACCTGCACCCCTGCCTACTAGACATGTGCAAAATGAAAACATTTATTTAGTTTCGGATTGATTTGTTACGTTTTTTTTTAATTCGTTTCGGTGAGTTCGTTATGTTACTGTGATTCATTATTTCGTTTTGATTCGTTATTTCGGAATGGTAAAATGGATGAATTAATGACTGTTACATTATGGCTAAAAAATTAGACTTAAAAGATACGGTTACCCCTGTCCTTGGTGCTGAAATAGGTTTCAGCACCAAGGACAGCAGCACTGCGGGGCTCCCAAAGAAAAAATCCCTCTGTCCTTTTGTGCTGGAATTGGTTTCAGCACCAAGAACAGCACCAGCCGAACACAGCCAGACTGAAGGAAAGAAATAAAAAACGAGTGCAGCAAAGAAAAAAAAAACTTTTCTTTTTAAAATAATTGGGAATCCAAACGTTTCATCTACAAAATACAAACAAATTTAAAAAAAAAATCAATGAATAAAAAGGCTTTTTGCTGCAAATGAAAAGAATATTGAATAAATCTATTTTTTTTACATTGAAAACTATGGGATTCGCCTGTTTAAACCTGTCGAACAAAACCACTGAAAATCAGGGCATTTCACTGACATGTCGGTGCTGTTCGGTATCTTTGAATAGATTAACCATTACTTCTCTATGGGGAATTTCACTGCCGCCGAATCGCATCAAACAGCACCAAGGCACTGTCTATGGCCTGTGGTGGTGACTTAGCTCGTCGCTAACAGCCCTAATTTAACTCTAAGGCTAGGGTCAAACGAAAGTATTTTTACACGCGAACGTAAAAAAGTGCGTCCGAACGCATTGATGTATTTTTTCACGGAATACGCGACAACGGTCATACGATGCGCATTTTCGTGCATGATGTTTTACGAATCCAAACCAGGAAACTTTTTGCGTCTGGACGTTATGTTGGCCGGACATGAGCAGGGTCTGACGTCTCCAAATCACACGCACACACCGCTAGCGGGCGCAGCGCACTCTGTACGTCCGTACTAGAGGTTCTGCGTTCCCGAAATAATGCGTTCATTTTCCACTTGCGTTGCGCGGCCGGACTTTCGTGCGACCGTACTTCGTATATTGGCCGTCATTGCCTGTCATTTGCTGCTAGTGCGGCCGTGATTAAGTGCGCCAGAACGCACGTTAAAAGTGCGCTGGTCTGACCCCAGCCTTAACCCCGGCAGCCCTGACTTGACGATTCACTATACAGTCCTGACTTAACCATTCAATCCAAAAACCTAAATTAACCCTTTCAAACATAAACAGTATCTTAACCCCTTTCTTTTATATATTTATATATATATATATACACACACACTCTGGTTAAAGGAACACTCTAAGCAAAAATCCCCCCCCCTGTTTTTTTTTTTTTTTTTACAGTAAAATATACCTATTCCCTCAATAACTAGGTAGGGATTTTTTTTTTTTTTTACTGTAATACTTACCCTAAAATCCACTTGTTTCCAACGGTGTTTTTTTTTATATATATATATATATACTCACCTCCCTCCTCTTGCGCTCCCGTCCTTCTAACTCTTTCACTTGGCTAATGGTTTACGTGAGAAGCGCGCAGGCGTGCAGGGCCGGTGCTAGACTATTTTGCGCCCTAGGCAAGACCAGCTACTTGCGCCCCCCCCCCTAACAAAAACACCGCACATTACTGTGGAGCTCTGTAACACCCTCATAATAAACGCACATCACTGTGGAGCTCTAACACCCTCATAAACACTGCACATTACTGTGGAGCTCTGTAACACCCTCATAAACAACGCACATTACTGTGGAGCTCTGTAACACCCTCATAAACAACGCACATTACTGTGGAGCTCTGTAACACCCTCATAATCAATGCACATTACTGTGGAGCTTTGTAACACCCTCAATGTGCAGTGTACATTACATTTCATCTACCCCTCTTTTCATTTCACACCCTCTTCTCATTACAATGGATTTCATCCCCACTCTTTTCATTCCATTCCCCTTCTTTTCATGCACTCCCCCTCCTTATTTTCATCCCCCCCACCTTTTCAGTCACCCCTCCTTCTTTTCATTCCCCCCTTCTCATTACCCCTTCTTTTCATTCCCCTTCCTTCTTTCCATTCCCCCTCCTTCTTTCCATTCCCCATCCTTCTTTCCATTCCCATTCTTTTCAATCACCCCTTCTTTTCACCCCCTCCTTCGTAATCACCCCCTCCTTCTTTTCATCCCCTCCTTCGTAATCACCCCCTCCTTCGTAATCACCCCCTCCTTCTTTTCACCCCCTCCTTCTTAATCACCCCCTCCTTCTTAATCAACCCCCTCTCCTTAAAAATAAATAATAAATTATTTCCCCCTCTCCTGCTTACCTTTTGTGCAGGGAGGGGGCCAAATCAATGGTGGCCCAGTGGGAGTGAGGGAGGCATGTCTCCCTGGTGGTCTGGGTCCTGATCTGTGTCGGAGGGGGCCTTGCTTCTTTGGCGCTCACCTCCTCCAGTCCTGACAGGGAGTTTGGGTGTTTTGGGAGTTTTATACATGCACTGATCATCCGGATACAGTGCGATATGATACGTACCACACGGCAGGCGCAGCTTCGTCTCAGTCTCACCTCGTCATCCAGCTGCTCCGTCTCCCTCACGCGAGACCCCACAGCACAGGAAGCCAGCGACTGACGTGAGGCGCATGCTGCCGCCGGCATCAACACGTGCCGGCGCACGTCGTCTACGTCAGCCCTGGCATCGACAGAGGCAGGCTACGGCTCACGGCTGGCGTGCAGCAACGCGGAGTAACTAAATTGCGGCGGCCAAGAAGTGGGACACACAAATGAATGATTTCCTGCTTCAGTGGTCCGGCCGGCTGCGCCCTAGGCGGGCACTGCGCTCTAGGCGCCCGCCTAGCTCGCCTAGCGGCAACGCCGGCCCTGCATGCGTGCCTCTCACGTAAGCCAGCCAATCAGCAGGCTTCCTCTTCTTCTTGGATTAGTGTTATGCCCAAGAGGATGCGCGCAACACTAATCCCAGCTGCAGACTATGCTGGCGGCTCGCTCCCGCCAGCTACTGCGGCGAGTCGGAGACGTCATCGCGCTGAAAGCGCAATGACGTCTCCTACTTGGCAATAGTCGGCAGAACCGGGAAATATGAATCCCGCTCTGCTGACTGATAGCTGGGAGGGTGGAGTAAAGTCCTCCGCCTCTCTCAGCTGTTTCAGATTTTTCAGCTGATCTGCTGAGCGGAGGGAGGGGGGACAGGCAAGGGCATACTCAGGGCATCATGACCACCTAAAAAAGCTTAGGTGGTCATGTTGCCTAGAGTATCCCTTTAATACACACAAATTTAGCCCTTTCCATGCAGAGGACGCGTTCTGCCGCATGTACAATTTGCTGCGTATGTTAGACATTTGAATACTTCTGTCGGAGGAGCAGGACCACAATGAGGAGACTTTCGGCAGAGTGCAGCCCCCTCCTGCCGAAAATCCGAATTTTGATTCGTTATTCAATCAGGACTTTTAGAATTTAAGGAGGTCATAGTATTCTCACGATCAGTACCGCTGAGGAAGCCTTAGGGCACACATTGCCTAGGTGAAACGCGTTCGGTTTTATATATTTTGTTAAATTTTATTTTGTTGGGGGCGTGGCCAGCTGCTGATGGGGAAAGCCGCATCTTCTTAGAGCTCCGCTCTAACCTGCCTGATTTTGGGGTTTATTGAGTCCTTTACCGCTGAGTTTCTGCATCAGAGATCCCCAAGTGGTCGGCCATCAGGTGAGAGCTGTCTGGTGCCTGCTTCGTTCCCCCTCACCGGACCAGAGACACGCATTTGTGGGCCGTTTTTCTGCACGGAGGTGCTGCTGTCGGCCATTTTGTGAGTTCGGATGTCTCCTCATGGTGCCTTATCTGAAGCTGGATCCGGGCGGAGGGCGGCGGAGATGGAGGGCCCCCGTTTCCCTGCCACTGCACGGACTGGAGCAGAGACTGTACCAGGTGGACCTGCTGCAGACCAGCGGGGTGGATTTCCTCCTCCAACTAGAGGGGTTGATGCCTTTGTCTCGGGCCTGGAGGCCTGTCTGCGGCTATTAGAGTGTGTGGACTCAGATGGCCCGCTTACTAAGGGTGTCTGGCGCCAGGTGATGTCGGCGTTACAAGACGGCAGAGAGGTGAGGTCACCGGAAACGGAGGAGATCGGGATTGCCCTGGAACGACACTCTGGTGAGGCCTGCTCCCCTGATGCTACAGAGGACCGCAGCGAGAAAGGCGTCCCGGCTGAGGCGCTTGAATCTGAGATCCCGAGCCTGCTCTTACACCCGCAGGATAGAGGGGTGTTGCTTCCCTGTGTGCCCCGAGAGTCGGAGGCTCTGGCTGACCCAGCGGTGGTAGATGGGATACCCGGGTTCATTGGGGGATCGATGGAGCTACGGGGGCCTCGACCCTGCGTTGCGGAAGGAGAGGGGCCAGCGGCCTTAGCCCAAGATACAGATGATGGCTCTGGCGGTACAGAGGGGCGCCTGATAGTCTTACTGTTCTTGTTCCCCTGCATTGACTTCGGCGGTGGAGTTTGCGGTGCCGCTCAGGCCTTGCTGGGATCTGACGACCTCTTCCGTGGCTGCAGGCTACTGGCGATTGGATGCTCCGGCTTAATGGGTGATACGTTACCTGTCCAATGTCCCCTACCTTTTGTCGACGCAGGCTGAGAACTATGGCCTATGCACTGAAGTGATTCCCCTGTTATTTTTTCTTTCTTTTTTACTTTTCTCCCGCTGATGTTTTTTTTTTTCTTCCCCCCCCCTGTTTTGGCATATGCGGGTTCTCTTGGTGTACCACCGAGGCATGGTGCCCGGTATGGCCCCCAAGGACGCAGGCCTGGTGCCATTTGTCTCCCTCGGTCTCCCACTGTCCTTGGACTAACGGGAATGTGCCAGGGACGGCACATTTTTGGTCATTTGCCGAGATATATATATTTTTTTTCCCTCCTCCCTTCCCCTGTTTTAGTGTATTTGATGTGTTTAGCTGACTGTCAGTCTACTTGATGTGTTCCGCCGATTTCTGCTTTTTCGTTTTTCATTTATGGCCGTTTATCTATAGAAGAGACCCCCCTATTAGGGGATGCTTATAATTTTTCATGATGACTTTATATTTCAATGCGCTCACCGCAGAAGACCTTTGCTTGGAATATATTTCTAACAGATGACCATTTACTGTTTATTTTGTAAGCCGAGATTTATTGTTATCAAAGACTTTCTTTTGGCCCTGCGTGGCCTACTGTTGATGTTTAAGTGATCTTTATTCAAATACAAAAAAAAATAATTTTATTTTGTTTTTATGGGCACTTGGACCCGTTTGGAAATAAATCCTGATTTTTTTTTTTTGATTTTTTTTTTTTTTTTATCACTTCGAGGTATCTCCTTTCATCTGATCAAAGAGGCTTTTTGCAGTTGGGCCTATTTAACAAACTCCCGGGCAAATTCAAAAGAGCCTAGATAGGCTCCGAAATACGTGAGTGGATCTAATCTTCGTGTATTCTATAAAAATATTTTTATGATATGCGCTATGTTTCTGTTCCTTTCTAGGTATTTGAAGATGGAACTATCGTTTGAGGCTAGTGGGTGGGCCGTATGAAATCAACCCATAGGCGTATACACTAGAGCCAGGCTAGGCTCTTTAGAGTGTGAGTTCTATAATCCACCGATTCAATCTATGTGATTATTATTGACTGTATTACGCTATGTTCATTATGTTTTATACTAAGGTCTAATTCCAGCTATGGATATATAGAGCTACATATAAACCAAGCCGAAAGCGAAGTTAAAAAATATTTTGTGTGCTTTTGAACACTGGGAAGCGCCACACTCTTTATACCCTTTTCATTTTGTTCATCAGTGGTGTCGACAATAGGGCCGACACGTGTGGATGTATTGGCGTTCGTGTACTTTTTGTTTGCTTCCTTTTTCCTCTCTGGACCACTATTCCATTAATTGCGCCTTTACCCTATCTTCTCTCTATATAATATGTCTGGGTTGTATAATAAAATGTGACTTCAAATCGCGTTTAAACTTGATGAGCGAAACAGGTAAAAATGACCTCAGCACAGAGGTGTGAAATGGCTCAGCAGCGAAAGGGTTAAGCTTTAAAGGAAAAACTATAATATATTTTATTAATTCTATACATATTTAATTTTGGTATTGCATTTACTTATACATATGTTTCTTTCATTTTTCTATAAAAAATAAAATATTACATATTTAAAAATAAAATAAATGTGTCCTTATAATGCCATAGCTGTGCTTACGGACTTGACATATTTAATTTCATGTACGGGCCTTTACTATAAAGATTAATTTTATTCCATAAAATATATACAATATGGTCCCTGCAGGTGCTGGACACTGGTAACTCTCAATTACGGCGATCACCATTCCAAAATAGCCACGAAAATGCATTACCTCTCAATTTGCCCCCACACCACCATTTTTTGACATATGTGGCCACACTTATCCTTGTCCTACATGTAAATCAGTACACATTCCACTGTGTAACCGAGCCTCAACACCCCTAGGAGCGATCAGTTACAGCGATCACCCTTCTAAAATAGCTGCGAAAATGTGTTACCTCTCAATCTAGGCCGGCTGGGTGGAGTAGAGGTAACATCACTGCTCTGCATGGAGAGAGCCTGTGGAGACATGGGTTCAATCCCAGCAAGAGCACCTCTCAGTAAGTGTCCTTGGGCAAGACACCTAACGGTACATACTTGAAAACGAGAGAAATCTCAATGTATCCTTCCTGGTAAAATCCTTTCTAAAAAAAATAAAAAATCTGCACCCCTCTTCTTTATATGTAGGGATATATACACACACTCTGCTTAATATATATACAGACTTTCAGCGCCACGGCCAGCCCTCCTGCTCTTCATGCATGTGCAGGAAGCACCCCTAGGGAACAGAATTTTACAGGTAACCAACTTTAGCCCAAAATCACCGCAGATGGGGACTGCAGCCAAGAAATTAAAATACGTTTGCTCCTGGGGAGGAAAGCTATGGCAGATCTAGACAGCATACTAAAAAGCAGAGACATCACACTGCCAACAAAAGTGCGTGTATTCAAGGCTATGGTTTTCCCAGTTGCAATGTATGGCTGTGAAAGCTGGACCATAAGAAAGGCTGAGCGCCAAAGAATTGAGGCCTTTGAACTATGGTGCTGGAGAAGACTCCTGCGAGTCCCTTGGACTGCAAGGCGATCAAACTGGCCAGTCTTAGAGGAGATTAACCCTGACTGCTCTTTAGAAGGCCAGATCCTGAAGATGAAACTCCTATATTTTGGTCACCTAATTAGAAGGAAGGACTCACTGGAGAAGAGCCTAATGTTGGGAAAGATTAAAGGTAAAAGGAGAAGGGGACGACAGAGAATGCGGCGGCTGGATGGAGTCACTGAGGCAGTTGACGTGAGCTTAAATGGACTCCTGGAGATAATAAAGGACAGGGAGGCCTGGAGGAACGTTATTCATGGGGTCGCTACAGGTCAGACACGATTTCGCAACTAACACCAACAAACTTTAGAGCGAGCACAACACCACCACGGTGGCACACACTGCATGACAGCAATGAGCAGAAGTCATTTAGTCACTGCACTGCTTGTTAAAGGTACGGACTAATCTGGATTCACTCCACCATGGCAAAATAAGCATTTCAGCAATTTGATTGGTTCCGTTATTTTCTACCTAGGGAGATGATTCTATTCAGCCACCCTCACACTGACAGAGACACAGGCAGAGACAAAGAGCCACTGACAGATACAGAGGCACTGACAGATGCATTCAGAGACAATGGCAGAGAGACTGAGGTGCTGGCAGAGACACAGACACACAGTTACATGTATACTGTATATAAAGCGGTAACAAGTTCTGTAGCTTAATACAAACAAGTCTAAGCTTTAAAGGAAAAACTATCAGGGTTATTCAAAGAGATCCGAATTGCTTGAGAAAGGTAACCGAACGCTGAAAATCAGCGTTCGGTTACCTTTCTTGGCCATTCGGCTATCCAGAGAGCAGGCAATTCGCCAAATCCTGGCAAATTGCCTGAACATATGGTGCCTGTTCGGTGCCTGTTCGAGGGCAGTGAAATCCCCATGAAAAAGCACTGCTTCGGCTATTCAGAGAACACAAACCAGCAGTGAAAAGTTCCCGAAATGCCCTGCCATTCGGTGGTTTAATTCGGCAAATTTATTCAGGTGAATCCCATAGGCTTCAATGTTAAAAATATTCCCGTTTTAATTCAATATCTAATAAACCATTCTTTATAAAATTATGCAGTAAAGAGTCTCTTTATTTATAGATTTTTTATGATATTTTTCTTTTTTTTTTTTTTTTTTTTTTTTTTAAGTTTATTTATTTTTTCTGTAACAGCCCTCTTTATTATCATTCCCTGGACCTCATATGTCAATTTCAGACATTTTCGCTCAGTAGTTTCTTTGCAAAGAGTGTTTCACTTTTCAAACATTCATACAAACTGTTTTCCTAATTTATTCACTTCCCTCTGTCTGCGGTCTCAGCTTTTTCCGGCAGCTTCGCTGCGGTGATCGGCTCCTGCTCGGGTTTTTCCGTGGTTTTCGGCAGGTTAATCCAGATGTTTTTGCGGGTTTTCAGCGTGCATTCGCCGAGTTTTGCGGTTAGTTTTCGTCGGGTTTGCGGCAGCTTTTCCCTGCAATTCGGGGACCCTGTGGTGCTTGCTGAATACACCGCAGGGTCACCGAAATGGGATCGGCAAAAGGAACCGAATTGAAGAGAACGAAAAGTCACCGAACGTGCGGTGACTTTTCGAATCTCTTTGAATAACCCTGTATATTATATTTACATAGAGTTACTGACAGATGCACAGACACAGAGACTGACAGACTCATCACAATCCTAAAATCACTGGTCTGCAGCATCCCTTTATGATTATGTGTGCATTCCTGGTTCCTTGGACCACCATGGGCAACCTTCTGTGCCCTGTCTCGTTAAGAAGGTTTTTACACCTTCAGAATTGACCCCACTTGCCATTTTTATTTTATTTTGCACAATATTCTCTTTATATTGTAAGTACTGTTCTTCATGAAAATCCCATTTTCACAAATTTCACTATCGCTAATTCAACCAACTGTTCCTTCCTCCCAACCCCCTGCCCAGGGCCAGTGCAAGGATTTCTGCCATCCTAGGCAGGAAAATATTTTTCCGCTCAACACTCCCCAGTGTTTCAAAGTGTTCCATGTATTGTCTCTGCTCCCTTAATACATATCATCTTTTGGGGTCTAGACCAGGGGACAAAAATCTTGCTGGCTGTGAGACAGCAGAGTGAGCTTGCAGGCAGAGGGCGCTTGCAATTCGAGAGAGCGTGCAGCTAACGGAAGGAGAGGGCTGCTGCAAGCTCTGGGGCAGGGCAAGACAGACTTAACTTCTGCCATAGTGCCTGTGGTTGTATTAGCTCATAATGTCACCCCCCCCCCCAGTGGCGCCCCAGTCAACTGCCTAGTTTGACTGCTCAATGCCCTGGCCCTGCCCCAGCCACCTGTCTTTCTACATGTAAATGGAACACTCATTAACCCGACATCTCAAGCTGCCAGGTTTAACGTCTAACGTTTTCTCCCCATGTCCAGACAGTGACCAAATCCTGTTATTATCTACTCAAAACCATTGCCTGTATCTACCCCTTTCTGACGCAAGATGCACAAAGCTGCAGGTTCATGCACTTACTATATCACGACTTGATTACCTTACTGGCCTCCCCGACGCCCGCATTGCCCCTTTGCAATCTGTAATAAATGTAAATGCTAGGTTTATTTTTCCCACCCGATGTTCCTTGCATAGCCCACCCCACGCCAGTCCGGTCCCTCCATTGGTTTCCTGTACATTTCAGGATATAGTTTAAAATATTGATGTTTACATTCAAATCCCTCAATAACTCAACCCCCCCCCCTTTACGTGTCTTCGTTATTTCGCAAGCACGTGCCTTCTAAACCACTCCGTTCAGCGGGCGACCTCCTCCTGCACCCACGCTGCTAGCTCTCGTCTCCAAGACTTCTTAAGGGCAGCTCCGATCCTCCTAAATGATCTACCTTCCTCTATCACTCTCTCCCCATAGGACCTTTAAGAAATCCCTCAAAACCCATCTCTTCAGATTAACGTACCACAATACTGATGCTGATCTGTGTGTCTCCTCGCCTACCCCCACCTCATAATAGATGCCACTTTCATTGTCTACCACCATTCCTGAACCACTGGCACTAGTGATCCTGATGACCAATAAAACTCTCCTTGTCTTCTTCCACCACAATCCCTCTAGATTGTAAAGTTATCTGAGCAGGACCCTCTGCGTCTCTTGCTTCCACTCCGATGTTTGTTTGATTTTATCTCATTCCCATTGGTTATTTTAAAGCGCTGCTGAACCTGTTGGCGCTATATAAATGATGATAATAATAATACCACTGAGCAAGTAAAATTCTCATGCATTCGTTTCCTTTGGAAACTGTTATAGCAATTAAATTCCTCTAGAGGGAAGCACAGGTTCAGAGGATCTGTATACCTTGTATCCCACCCAGACACACATAAGGAAGGGAAACACCTGTGATAGTACGTCTGATGCCAAGCACGGAATTACTCTGCGGCTACAGTGCTTATACTGCTGATAATCTCTAAGGCTGAGTGTCCACTGGCACCGTAGTCGGACGACCGATGCGTTCATCCGACTAAGTAGGACGTCGGACGTCCGACGTCGTCCGACGAGTGTCTTCCACTGCAAGCGATCTGTCGGAACAACTACGGACGATCAGATAGATTTCAGAGGTGGAGTGCAGAGGCTGCCAAAACCAGGATGAACTTGTTTTACATATAAAAAACAGTTCATTTTGCTTTTTTAAACACTGCAGTCCTTTGTGGGACAATGGGTGAGACAGAAAACAAATATACATACAAGTACACACAGAACAGTAGCAGAGAGGACCCAAGAGCTTACAATCAACCAAGGAGCCTTCCCTGCCCTACCCCTCACCTCTACACAAACAGGGCTAGTCCCATACATATAAATAAGGGATCTCAAACTCTGGCCCCACAGATATATATTGCCTACAAATCCCAGAATTCTTTGAATGCAATAAATGGCCAGAGATTAATGGGAGGTGTAGTTGAGAAACATCTGGGGGGCCAGAGTTTGAGATCCCTGATATAAAAGCATTTAAAATAAACTATTTCTAACTCCCCTGATCAGTTTCTCCACATCTATCTTCTCTGATCTGCTGAAATACATGCGATGCAAACGAGTGATTTGGTTCTGATCGCCCATCTGATGCCGTCTTTACCCGTCGCTGGAAGACGGACGTCAGACGTCGGACGCAATGGACGATGGTCCATTCACCTGCATGTTGTTGGATCGGACGGACGACGACGGACGATATCTGATGATCGCACCATCGCACAAAAACGGTGCCAGTGGACGCCCAGCCTAATCGTACTCAGCTGCGCCTGATGTAATTAATCTGTATAGAAATGTCTGGTCAGGAAAGGACCATTGAATGTGCATGGACCAAGAGAAGAGCAAAATGTTAGTTATGTGTAAGAGAATCAGCAATTATCCTAATGAAACCAATTTCAGAGATTGTGCGACTTCAAAACATGAAAAGGGGGCAAATTTCTGTAATACAGTCTGTATTTGGCTTGTATATTTAAATATACCTTAATAGAACTCCGACCATATGGACAGAAACATCTTTTGACATAATGTATTAGGCTGGGCGTCCACTGGATCTGTATTCGCGCGACAACGACATCGAAGTCGTCCGTGTCGTCAGACTAATCCAACAACATTATTGTTAATGTACCGTCGTCCATTGCGTCAGACTTGCGACAAGCGACTTCCTGCGATTTTTGATGTGTGCTTCAGACACGCGATCAGATCAAAAATTTGGGAAAAATTACAACTCAGACAGCCGATCAGGGAAGAAGAAGATGGATTCAGAGAAGTTAATTAGGTGAGTTATAAATGCTATTTCTGGAGCCTGGGCAAGCCCCCTCCTTTTCCCTCTCCCCCTGATTTGATTGTAAAAGCTTGGAAAGTATTGTGCTCATTTGATGTATCACTCATCTTCTGTTTTTGTCTCTTTTGTATAGCACTATGACTTTTCATTAAAAAAAATATATCTATATAATAAAAGAGTAAGGCTTTGGCTGTCCGTCGCCAAAGCCTTACTGCGCATGCGCGCGCAACCAGCGGCGGTTGGTTGCGCGCGCATGCAACCGCCGCGGCACGAGCCGGCTGCCGGCTCGCCGCGGCGGTTACACATGCACACAGCAGCCGGGTAGAGGCTGCGCTCGCAGCCTCTACCCGGCTGCCGCGCGCATCCAACCCCAGAGCGGCGAAGGGAAAGTTTCCTCCGCCGCTCGGGGGGTTGGATGCGCGCGGCAGCCGGGTAGAGGCTGCGAGCGCAGCCTCTACCCGGCTGCTGTGTGCATCTAACGGGTCCCCCGAGCGGCGAAGGGAAAGTTCCCTCCGCCGCTCAGGGGTAGGATGCGCGCGGCAGCCGGGTAGAGGCGCAGCCTCTACCCGGCTGCCGCGCGCATCCTACCCCCCGAGCGGCGGAGGGAAAGTTCCCTCGCTTCCGCTTTGAAGGACCCAAGCCCCGGTCACGTGACCGCGGCTTGGGTCCTTCAAAGACCGGAAGCGGGGAAATCTTCACTTCCCTGGCGCCGCTCGACAGGTAAGTATGAGCGCTGGTGGGGGGGGGGTCCATATCCACGAGCTGGGGGACCATATCCACGACCTGGGGGCAAATCCACGTGCTGGGCAATCCACGAGCTGGGGCGAATCCACGTGCTGAGCAAATCCACGAGCTGGGCAACTCCATGAGCTGGGGGCAAATCCATGTGCTGGGGGCAAATCCATGTGCTGGGCAAATCCATGAGCTGGGGCAAATCCATGTGCTGGGCAAATCCATGAGCTGGGGGCAAATCCATGAGCTGGGCAAATCCATGAGCTGGGGGCAAATCCATGTGCTGGGCAAATCCATGAGCTGGGGGCAAATCCATGAGCTGGGCAAATCCATGAGCTGGGGCAAATCCATGAGCTGGGGGCAAATCCATGTGCTGGGCAAATCCATGAGCTGGGGCAAATCCATGTGCTGGGCAAATCCATGAGCTGGGGGCAAATCCATGTGCTGGGCAAATCCATGAGCTGGGGCAAATCCATGAGCTGGGCAACTCCATGAGCTGGGGGCAAATCCATGAGCTGGGGCAAATCCATGAGCTGGGCAACTCCATGAGCTGGGGGCAAATCCATGAGCTGGGCAAATCCATGAGCTGGGCAAATCCATGTGCTGGGGGCAAATATCCATGTGCTGGGGGCAAATATCCATGTGCTGGGGCAGTATCCACATGCTGGGGCAATATCCACGTGCTGGGGCAGTATCCACGAGCTGGGGCAGTATACCCACAATAGACTGCCCTCTGGGCAGGCTGGGGCAGTATCCACGTGCGGGGGCAGTATCCACGTGCGGGGGCAGTATCCACGTGCTGGGGCAGTATCCACGTGCTGGGGCAGTATCCACGAGCTGGGGCAGTATATCCATGAGCAGGGGCAGTATATCCACAATAGACTGCCCTCTGGGCAGGCTTTACAACTAGTTTAAAATAAAATAAAAAAACGCTATTTCTGGAGCCTGGGCAAGCCCCCTCCTTTTCCCTCTCCCCCTAGCAGTGCATCCAGCTCCTCCACATCCATATCCATTTTTGCACACAGTCTGCAGTGGTTCCAAAAGCACTATGCGATAGTCTCAGAAAAAAAACAAGAATAAACGTTTTTTTGGGTCCATAGTTGTCCAAAGTCGCTGATCGCTAGTCTGATGCAGTTGACGACCCTCGTCAGACCAAGTCGCACAACCGATATCGTTCCAAGTCTGACGACCAAGTCGGTCGTGCGACTACGGATCCAGTGGACGCCCTGCCTTAAGGAAACTTCAAACTGAGTCCACATAGACTAGTAGGCCAAACTTTTAAATGGAGAAGCCAAATGCAAGTTACTCACCATCTATGTATATACAGGTATATCTGTATACAGGTAAGTGCGCTTAAAATCCTCCTCTCTGCAAACTGCAAGAGAATATAAGTCCATGCAAATCAGAGACTAGCTTTGCCCTCACATCACCTTTTGACACACTTCCCTCGCATGTAGCAGGGAATTCTGGGTAGGACATCCAAATGATTCCCACGATTTCTCATGTTTTTGATCATCACTCTGCAGCAATCACAAGCCCGAAAGCACTGCCCAGGTGTGACTTCGTGACATTTCATACCCTAACATATTCTTGGGGCAGTTTAGCATGACATTGCACTGTATGGTGTCTACATTACCAACGACGTTTGATGCAAAAAGAAAAATGAGAACTTGGGTTTGCATGTCCTAGCATTCCTTGCTACATATGGAAAAGTGTGGCAAAGGAGCTCTGGGCAAAGCAATTCTCTGATTAACCCGGTCATGTAAAAATGTTTCAGAATGACCTATATTCTCTCTATAATTACGGTTCTTCATCATGATCGTTCCATTACTCTGCTCCATACCTTTTCCCTGCTGCAGGTCTTATCGGTTCATCATGTAGACATCTTTTCTTTCTCTGCTTCCCAGCTACTTTTTTTCTCTATGTTTCCCTTGTTTTTCCTAGATACCCCATACATGTAGTGATTGGACCATATAAGCAAGAGGACAGCAACCCTGGCCCTCCAGATGTTTTGGAACTACATCGCCCATGATGCTCAACCACTCAATAATGTGACCAAGCCCCATGGGAAATTTAGTTTCAAAACATCTGGATGGCCAAGGTTGCTGGCTGGTTATCTAAGCACCAGCTCAGCTGTTATAAATCCTGTATGTTAGACTATCAAAGAGCCCCGAATTGTGGCTGAAAGGTAACTGAACAGTGAAATTCAGCATACAGTTACCCTTCCTGGCCATTCGGCTATCCAAAGAGCAGGCAGTTCGCCAAATGTTAGCGAATTGCCTGCACATACGGTGTCTGTCCAGTGCCTGTTCGAGGGCAGTGAATCCCCATAGAGAAGCAATGCTTCGTCTATTCAGAGAACAAAAACCAGCAGTGAAAAGTTGCCGAATTGCCCTGCTGTTCGATGGCTTCATTCGACAGGTTTATTCAGGCGAATCCCATAGGCTTCAATGTTAAAAATATTCCTGTTTTAATTCAATATCTAATAAACCGTTGATTATAATATTCTGCAGTAAAGAGTCTCTTTATTTATAGATTTTTCACGATCTTTTAGGCATGTTTCGGGATTTTTTTGCGAAAATTCGTTTTCGTTTTTAATTAAATGCTTTTTTCTTTTTTCTGTAACAGCCCTTTTTATTATCATTCATTGGATCTTATATGTAAATTTCAGACATTTTCGTTCTGTAGTTTCTTTGCAAACAGCGTTTCACTTTTCAAACATTCAAACGTACTGTTTTTTTGGGGGTTTTTTTCAGTACATTCGTCTGTGGTGTTGGGTTTTTCCGGCGGCTGCTATGTGCTGTGATCGGCGGCTGCTCGGCTTTCTCCGGCGTGGTTAATCGAGATGTTTTTGCGGGTTTCGGTGTGCCTTCGCCAGGTTTTGCTGTGAGTGTTCGGCGGGTTTGCGGCGCCTTTTATTTGCAGTACGGTGGTCCTGTGGTGTTTGCTGAATACACCGCAGGGTCGCCGAAATGGGATCGCCGAAATGGGATCGCCAAATCGCACCGAATTGAAGAGAACGAAAAGTCACCGAACGTGCGGTGACTTTTCGATTCTCTTTGAATAACCCTGTATATTTAAAATACCTTTTTTTTTTTACCTAGGATACACTTCACCTGCGAATGAGCTTCAGCAGTGCTGCACTCATCATGCGACGTGCGGTCGATCCTAAATCAAAATATATATTCACAGCACAGATTGATATAATTTATATATGATGCCAAACTGACTTCAAATGAAACAGAATATATACAAATCCTTTTTTATTATTATTTTCTAACATTTCACGATGAAACATAAATCAGATACATTGTCTTCACTTAGAAAAGTTAGTAAACAATTAAACTGGGACATTTCCAATGATACATAGACATTTCGTTCCTGAGATTTCACAATTTTAAAATTTTAAAGAAGGTATTTATTTTCTTTTAATATAAGATGGATGGATTTTAGATAAAAACAACTGTACAACACAAACAAATGTTTAAAAAAAAAAAATTCCCCCATTGTTGATTTGTTTCTCAAATAAAATCAGTTTTAAAAATTCAATTCCCATTGATAACTCAGCTATTTATTAATCTCCTCATAATAAGTCAGCTATTTATGCCATGCTGTGCAGCCAGGCTTTGATATGAAAACTCTTACATTATTGACGAAACACAAGATATTGACTTAACCACTCAACTACCAAGATTGTGTATACTCGATCATCAAACACCTGCTGCTGCCCCGATATCGAGTATACTACACGTGGTCTAACTCTGAAGCAATGCAAAGGAACTTAGTTTATCGCAAATTAAATTCTATAGCATATGCGCACCAGAATGTACCCCCATTGTTTTAGCATGACGGCTGTGCAAAACAATTCAAAGAGCTTGGAATCCATTTTTCTCAGAGCTGTAGTTGGGAGATGTAGTACTGCTTTTTACCAGCAGATGGTGCCATATTGCATGCAATTTGAATATGTTTTTTATGCTTTTTCAGGGGAATTTTCACCGTATAGCATCTGCAAAGTTGTTTTCAATAAATACACTGGGTCCTGGCACTGATTTTATGGAAAACAATTCGGTAGTGAAGGCAGTAAGAAGTGATGAATAAATAGCTATAGTGATTCCTTCTCCAACAAATCCTTTGTACAGATCTTTTGAACAGGCGTGGAACATGATAAATGTAATATATAGGAAGTGGGCATTCAGTCTTTCCCTTGTCATCGATGTATCTCATGTGCATTCTCTGTATTTTAGGATTCTATATTTCGTAAGTTGTGGGATGCTGACACATGGTACACGTTTCATCCTAAATTGCATGTTAAAAATAATAGACTAGCTATTAAAAAAATAACCTAAAAAATCCAGTACCTACCCTTCATCCCAAGGATGTCACAATTCTCTCGTTACAAGCAGAAGGACCCTGAAAATAAATAATTCCTTGTGTCCCTCCAGCGACTCTGTGCATTCCCACAAGGTGATGCACACATAGGACCCTATTGCATTCTCCGCGCAAAAACGCGTGCGCAGCGCAATAGATTTTGCGCACAGCTTTGAGCGTTAACGCGCGAAAATTAACAGTGGTATTACAATCCTCGCGTATTTTTTCATCCGTCAAAAAATAACGCGAGTAAAACGAACGTGCAAAACGCAGATAAATACGCGCACAGTAACGTAGCGCGCGGAAATCAGTATGCTGACTGTTTTTTTCACGGGATTCAGCCAATCAGAATTAAGAACCTTAAGTGAGTCAATTAAGGTAAATTAATGTCAATTAAGTTTTTGAACCTGTCAAAGTAAATCTGAGTATACATGCTGCAGCAATAATAAAAAAACGCACAAATTCTCAATTCTATTGTTTGGGTATGTGTAGAATGTGTAACTATACTGTGCTGTATTTTTTTTTTTTGGGCTGGTGTATTTGGGTTCGGCCAGATTGTTCAGATTTGACATTAACACCAGCTTTTCAAAAACTTTAAAATTATGCGCGCAAACGTTGTCTGTTAAAATTTGCGCATAGATTGTAATACCGTCCTCGTACCAGCGCACAAACGCATTTGCACTCACAATGTTAAGTATAGGACACGCAAAGTACAGTGTGCTAGCGCAGTGTTCGCGCAGGTTCACCCGCGGTAGACTTTAACGTGCATTTGTTGCACGGACATTATAATACGACGTTGTGCGCAAATGGTTTTTCCCCTCGCGTTAATGCGTTTTGGCGCACGCGTTAACGTTTGCGTGAAGAATGTAATGGGGCCCATACTGTTTTATGGGTATCCATGGAGTCCTTTGGAACCAGTAGAGGATACAATCAAAGATGCTGCCGTAACAGTCAGTCATACGGAGCTGCAAATCGTTATCGCCTTGTTACGATTTTTTGCCAATTGTGACTCCCTATACTGCTCAGCCGAGATAGGGTCCCAGGAATTTTGGGCAGTTTTGGGAACCACCTTTTATAATCTTTTCATGTGGCTGACAGTGAGGAGATTGGAAATTACTAGAGAATGTCATTAGTGGCAATTAAATACATTAACCATAGAAAACCAAACGCTTCATTGGAATTAGGTCCCTTCATGAGGCAGATTGGATTATTCTGACATACACACGGTTCTTCATATGAGTTATAAAGCTGTCACTGGGTACTACTTGTGATCCTATTCCCACAATTGGCAAAGGATGGTTCACATTTTTTTAATTTGGATAAAATATTAGTCAAGTAATATATATATATATATACACTGTATTGCCAAAAGTATTCGCTCACCTGCCTTGACCCGCATATGAATTTAAGTGACATCCCATTCCTAATCCATAGGGTTCAATATGACGTCGGTCCACCCTTTGCAGCTTTAACAGCTTCAACTCTTCTGGGAAAGCTGTCCACAAGGTTTAGGAGGGTGTTTATGGGAATTTTTGACCATTCTTCCAGAAGCGCATTTGTGAGGTCACACACTGATGTTGGACGAGAAGGCCTGGCTTTCAGTCTCTGCTCTAATTCATCCCAAAGGTGTTCTATCGGGTTGAGGTCAGGACTCTGTGCAGGCCAGTCAAGTTCATCCACACCAGACTCTGTCATCCATGTCTTTATGGAGCTTGCTTTGTGCACTGGTGCACAGTCATGTTGGAAGAGGAAGGGGCCAGTTTCAAACTGTTCCCACAAAGTTGGGAGCATGGAATTGTCCAAAATGTCTTGGTATGCTGAAGCATTCAGAGTTCCTTTCACTGGAACGAAGGGGCCAAGCCCAGGTCCTGAAAAACAACCCCACACCACAATCCCCCCTCCACCAAACATTACACTTGGCACAATGCAGTCAGACAAGTACCGTTCTCCTGGCAACTGCCAAACCCAGACTCGTCCATCAGATTGCCAGATGGAGAAGCACGATTCGTCACTCCAGAGAACGCATCTCCACTGCTCTAAAGTCCAGTGGCGGCATGCTTTACACCACTGCATCCGACGCTTTGCATTGCACTGGGTGATGTATGGCTTGGATGCAGCTGCTCGGCCATGGAAACCCATTCAATGAAGCTCTCTGCGCACTGTTCTTGAGCTAATCTGAAGGCCAAATGAAGTTTGGAGGTCTGTAGTGATTGACTCTGCAGAAAATTGGCGGCCTCTTCGCACTATGCACCTCAGCATCCGCTGACCCTGCTCCATCAGTTTACGTGGCCTACCACTTCGTGGCTGAGTTGCTGTCATTCCCAAACACTTCCACGTTCTTATAATACAGCTGACAGTTGACTGTGGAATATTTAGGAGTGAGGAAATTTCACGACTGGATTTGTTGCACAGGTGGCATCCTATCACAGTTCCAAGCTGGAATTCACTGAGCTCCTGGGAGCGACCCATTCTTTCACAAATGTTTGTAAAAACAGTCTGCATGCCTAGGTGCTTGATTTTATACACCTGTAGCCATGGAAGTGATTGGAACACCTGATTCTGATTATTTGGATGGGTGAGCGAATACTTTTGGCAATATAGTGTATATATATATACATATATGTGTCTACTTTCACTCTCATACGGGAGTTTTAATAAATACTATGTCACCATTCACTCAAAAACTGTAATTTGTTTTCAAGTATCATAACTTTCTCCCCAACATTTCTATTAACCAAAAACCTGCTGATTTCAACTGACTATGTACATATTTACAATGGAATACATGAGTGTATCTCTTTACTCTATGCAAAGTTTAAGAAAAAAATAATATTCCCTGTTTATAACATGTTTTTATGGAATTAAACCGGCCACAGAATCAGCCACAAACATTTAGTCCATGTAAGTTCCTGCAGAAAATTGCAGAAGTATTCCATATAAAGTCCTTGTTTGAAGAGCAGGACTTTATAAACATCACCAAGAACCTATAAATAACACGTCACAGGTAGGTCACTCTGTGTTTAGGAAACCTAACCGTCTATATAAGATCTCAAAAATCTCAGCAACACAAAGCACCATCGTAATCACAGTAAAAGTGTACATGGCAATGAGGAAGATTGTTTTTTCAAAGTGTTCGGGAACCATACACCTGGTCAAGTTATACTTTTTGTCGAGGCTCGTTGCATCACATTTAAAGATTGGATTGACTTGGAATCCAAAAAGGTGACTCTGTAGCCAGAACGCCAGCACCTCCAGTGTTATCCTTAAAAGCACAGAGATAATGTAAAAGACAGTGTAGACAGGCTTCTGGAGAATGTCTTCTTGGTCTATACTCTTGCAAGCTGCGTACAGATGGAAAACGGCTCCGGGGACCAGGACTGTCACAAGCTGCAGCGCCCAAAAAACCTGCCAAATAGGAGAAATAAGGAAGAAATCTGAGGTGTTAAGAGGATGTTATATTTAGAAGAATAGAAAACAAAGGATCAAAAATTAGTGTTCTTCACAAAGCTTTTTGGCTCTAACTAAAGAGACTTGGGCTAGCTTGCAAGGCCCCCATTCTAACCTGGTCAGATGCAAGAAAAAAAATTCACCATGAGCCGATAACCCTTAGTAACTCCCTGTTACCAGCTCTAATACAACTGAGCTGTTGTATTAGAGCAGGGGGTCTAAAACTCAAATTATCCGAGGGCCACTGGACAAGTTTTCGTATCCCATGGGGGCCACATGCAAATTTTCAAACTTTTTTTTTTAAACCGTTTATTCTTTTCGTTTACAGCAAAAAGTCTTTATTTTTGCTCCTAAGCAATGGCATTGTCCATTTGTCACATATAAAATGAGCAACACCACTGCCATTACTCACCTTCACAACATTTCCCTCACTGCGAGCAAAAGTGATATTTTATACATTACATAGTCACATTAGCCATCATAAAACACAATGCAGCAAAATACAAAATACTTATTGCATCTGAGGCTGCCCGGCATCACAGAAGGTCGCTGTGGCACATGTGGGAAGCTGCCGATCGCTTGTCAGGTTTATGATACTGTACCCTAGAGGTACACTATACATTACTGCATCACAGAGCTCCACAGCAATAAACTTCACACTCATACACAACGCGCGCACATTACTGTATCACAGAGCTCCACAGCAATATAGCTCACGGTCATACACACCGCACATTACTGTATCACAGACGTCCACAGCTTATAAAACTCACACACACCACGCACACATTAATATATCACAGACATCCACAGCAAAAAAACTCACGGTCATACACACTGCGTGCACATTACTGTATCACAGAGCTCCACAGCAATAAAACTCACAGTAATGTGCAGTACATATGAATGCACTAACAGGGTTATCCAAAGAGATCCGAATTGCTTGAGAAAGGTAACCGAATGCTGAAAATCAGCGTTCGGTTACCTTTCCTGGCCATTCGGCTATCCAGAGAGCAGGCAATTCGCCAAATACTGGCGAATTGCCTGCACATACGGTGCCTGTTCGGTCCCTGTTCGAGGGCAGTGAAATCCCCATAGAGAAGCACTGCTTCGTCTATTCAGAGAACACAAACCAGCAGTGAAAGGTTCCCCTAATGCCCTGCCATTCGGTGGTTTCATTCGGCAAATTTATTCAGGAGAATCCCATAGGCTTCAATGTTAAAAATATTCCCGTTTTAATTCAATATCTAATAAACCGTTCAGTATAAAATTCTGCAGCAAAGTGTCTCTTTATTTATAGATTTTTTAGGATACTTTAAGCATTTTTCAGATTTTTTTTTTTTTATTAAAAGTCCGATTTTTTTTTTTTTATTTTTTTTTCAGTTTACTTATTTTTTTTGTAACAGCCCTCTTTATTATCATTCCCTGGACCTCCTGTGAAAATTTCAGACATTTTCGCTCAGTAGTTTCTTTGCAAACAGTGTTTCATTTTCCCAGATTCATACAAATGGTTTTTCTAATTTATTCACTGCCTCCTCTACCTCACAGCTGCTTCGGCTCTGTGTGATTCGGCTCATGTTCGGCTCCTGTTCGGCTCCTGTTCGTCTTTTTCAAAGGTTAATCCAGATGTTTTTGCTTGTTTTCAGCGTGCATTCGGTTAGTTTTCGGTGGGTTTGCGGCATCTTTTCCCTGCAATTCGGGGACCCTGTGCGGTTTGCTGAATACACCGCAGGGTCACCGAAATGCAATCGGCAAAAGGAACCGAATTGAAGAGAACGAAAAGTCACCGAACGTGCGGTGACTTTTCGAATCTCTTTGGATAACCCTGTAAGTGCGCTCAGCGAGGTGGCCAGACGGGAGTCGAGTGGAACGAACGTCCACTCTCACGGACGTTCCTTCCGCTCTTCAAATACGCTTATCTGACGCCTTAATTTTCCATTTCTGAGATCAGTAACAACAACAGGTGGGACAATTAGAGTTCTGTAGAATCATGTTAATATAACAAGCTTTCTTTAATTTCTAGTATCTGTCACTACCTGTCAATCAAACGAAGGGATTGTTGAATATGTAAAGAATAAGCGTTCGTCTAACAGGGTTATCCAAAGAGATTCGAAAAGTCACCGCACGTTCGGTGACTTTTCGTTCTCTTCAATTCGGTTCCTTTTGCCGATTGCATTTCGGTGACCCTGCGGTGTATTCAGCAAACACCACAGGGTCCCCGAATTGCAGGGAAAAGCTGCCGAAAACCTGACGAAAACTAACCGAATGCACGCTGAAAACAAGCAAAAACATCTGGATTAACCTTCGAAGAGGAGCCGAACAGGAGCCGAACAGGAGCCGAAAAGGAGCCGAATCACACAGAGCCGAAGCAGCTGTGACGTAGAGGAGGCAGTGAATAAATTAGAAAAACCATTTGTATGAATCTGGGAAAATGAAACGCTGTTTGCAAAGAAACTACTGAGCGAAAATATCTGAAATTTTCACAGGAGGTCCAGGGAATGATAATAAAGAGGGCTGTTACAAAAAAAATAAGTTAACTGAAAAAAAAAAAAAAAAAAAATCGGACTTTTAATTTGTTTTTTAAAAATTCAGAAAAATGCTTAAAGTATCCTAAAAAATCTATAAATAAAGAGACTTTTTGCTGCAGAATTTTATAATGAACGGTTTATTAGATATTGAATTAAAACGGGAATATTTTTAACATTGAAGTCTATGGGATTCTCCTGAATAAATTTGCCGAATTAAACCACCGAATGGCAGAGCATTAGGGGAACCTTTCACTGCTGGTTTGTGTTCTCTGAATAGCCGAAGCAGTGCTTTTTGATGGGGATTTCACTGCCCTCGAACAGGGACCGAACAGGCACCGTATGTGCAGGCAATTCGACAGGATTTGGCGAATTGCCTGCTCTCTGGATAGCCGAATGGCCAGGAAAGGTAACCGTACCCTGATTTTCAGCGTTCGGTTACCTTTCTCAAGCAATTCGAATCTCTTTGGATAACCCTGTAAATATCTAAATAATACGCCAAGCATAAATCTTAATTCTACAGGAATCCTAGTTGCATTGGGCTAATAATCTGTTCATAAAAGTAACAGGTTTACAACCAAGCTTCTGCTGGTAATTCAAGATGTCCGGGGTCTCACCTGAGGAGTTATTGGTCGAAACTGGTTGTAACAGAATAAATTCACCTCTCTCTTGTCTGGATCACAACTGAAATGCAAGGCCTCGTTTCCATACACAGCGAAGCCCAGCACCCCGAGGAAAAACATGCGCACAGACCCAAAGAAAAGGGTGTGGAACTGTCCGATGACTGTTGGAGGTCTGAGCTACGAAAATAACGTCAACATGTTAGAATGGGTTTCCACCAAATTAACTTTATCATCTGTAACATTTGTATCAGTCGATCTATTTTACAATGCACATTTTTATACAGATTTATTACAAAAAAAGACATAAATCTACAAGCAGACAGCGTACCGTGAAATGCCTGAGTCCTGCTTTCCTTTTAGTGTTGACATTACAGCACATGCACAAAGCTGCCATATAGTCTATATAAAGAGAGCGCGTTTGCCATTAAATTAAGCAATTGTCTTCAGCTTTTCTGGAAACGCCACAGAAACATCTGCTCACTACTCTAGCTCTGGAGCAGTCTGCTCATTGTTATCTGATCGGTATCGAGTCAGCAATTAACAAGAACAGAACGCCTGATTTATCCATTGTTGCCAACCGTACAGTTAATTGGAAATCTCTAGACTTGTGCCAACAAATAAACTACACAGTTTGTTAGAATGATTTAGAGATCCACCAGTGTACTTTAACACCCAGAAAACGACATTTATTTAAATTATCAAAGCATTTAATACGTTCACCCATATTTACGTCCTATCACAACCAAGATATTTCAAGTATACATGCACTAACAGAAGAACTAGCAGCGTGGATCAGCATGATGCTATTGATAACAATATAGTCAATGAACTATGACTAATACGGAACATCGTATTAAAGTGCATGGTTTGTTTTATTTTGTTTTGTCGGCTACGAAGAACTTAAATATCCAACAAATACGTCCTCCACAAAAGGTAATCCATCAGTCGATACTCACACATCCTTCATAAAAATTCTTGATATAATTCAAAGACATCTCTCGGAAGACGTTATCTCGGAATACATCTGGAGTCTTTCGTGTCACTCATTGCCAATTTGTTGTCACCAGACCCAGTCCAGTGTAATGGCTCTCGCATGACCTTTGCTGCAAAAACTCTAGCCTCTGCACATTTCTCTTTTTATCTCTGAGGCCCCAATCAATTTTACGCTCTCCCTCCCAAAAAAAAGAAAAAAAAAGCCAAACAATACACAGTCCGTGTGGTCAGCGCACTAATCCCCAACAAACGCAGTCAGCAGAAAGGCCAACACAGTTCTAAAGTCATTGTACTATAAAGTGGCTCGTTACGTCGGTTGATAGGAGTGTAACCAAGAAACCTACGTTGTCCAACGCCTCCATTGTTATGTTGTTGTATTCTTAGAAAGTCTTTTATTAAACTAGCGGTCTGTCAGACTACACTTTATTCATGGGTAATTCCTTCCAAGTCAATTCACAGAAAAATATGTCTATATGCAAAATACACCTTATTATTATTAAGAACTATTAGAATTATTATTAATAAGAACTGAAATGGGGTAAAACCAAGCCGCAGTGAACATCAAGATATGTAAATTAAATGTCAACACCTATATAGCTATATACAGGTAAAAAACTCTCCTGTTTGGAACAATAGTATTAAAAGTGTAGTAAACCATGTTAGCATGATAGCATAAATAGAATTTATTACAGGACATATGTAGGAAATGCTACACTGTGACATGGTTTACTACACTTTTAATACTATTGTTCCAAACAGGAGAGTTTTTTACCTGTATATAGCTATATAGGTGTTGACATTTAATTTACATATCTTGATGTTCACTGCGGCTTGGTTTTATCCCATTTCAGTTAATCTTACCTCAACTATGGTTCTATTCTACCAAATAATTCTGCGGTTTTAGTTCTGAAGCCTCTGAATTGTTCACACCAAAAAAAAAAAAAAAGTACAAGCAAAGTCAATAATTATAAAACAATAATGGTCTCCCGTACCCTATTTTATATGACCAGTATGTACATTATAAGTAGCGATTGCAACAGTTAAAAAAATTACAAATCTGTCATCAAATCGCAATTAATGTTTATAATATTTCATATTTAAAGGTCTAAAACTAGAAAAACTTTTTTAAAATAAGATTCTTGTTTGCCTTAAGGAATAGAATATACACAATGCAATAATTAATAAATTCAGATTTTTTTTTTAACACTGACCTTCAAGAAAAATGTTTGTTTTAGTTTTTTAACACCAACCTCATTATATATTTAATTTATCATTAGCACAAGGGTGTTGTTTTCATTTTAAAGAAAAATAATTGTGTGTTGCTTAATTCTAAGAAAAATATATTTGGCTTCTAGTCTTCATGTATGTAACTATTTTCACACTATAGGAATAATCACTATTACTTTTATTGCTATTTATTCCTTTATATTTTCTCTGTGACACATTGCCTGGTTTACAACTAGAAATGGCAAAGTACAATACAAACACAACAATAGGATATCACAAAAAAAGCCAAAATAAAAATGCAAAACTTTGAAATAAAATTAAACAATAAAGGGGCAACATTTGTTATATAATATTTTTGATATGTTTTCTCCAACTAAAATAATGTATGTGAATGCAAGATTTTGGTTTTTTTCATATTGTTTATATTATTCATCTCGCATTGCATCTCTTAATTGAATGAATAAAAGTAATTGACATTTTCTGCATTTATTACCAAAAACTTAGTTAAATTATCCTAAATGTTTTATATTAGCTTTATTCCAATGACTAAAAATAAATGCAAATGTTATGGTTAATGTGGGTTTGATGATAAACTATCGCTTGGTTATCCAATCTCAGATACTGTTTGCATTTAATAACCTGCATATCTATCTTATGTCTGATTTATACGTTGCCAATATGGATTACCTTTTACGAACAACTTTACGAATCGAACTCTACTACCATTAAATGTTGTTATTATTATGATATAAAACTTAATAAAAATTTATATAAAAAAAAAAATGCAAATGTTGCTTTAATCTTGGGTACACTACAGAACACTTGGGTACACTACCGAGATCAATATACCCAATTAAATTCTTTTAAATATGAAAATAGACTTTAAGACGTACGCTGTGAGTCAAACATATTATCAGCAAACAGGAGATACTGTAGCAGCAACGCATTTACTCACCAACCTCAGACCAGGTGCGGTATTGTTTGGTCGACCCATTCAGTGTTTTAATCCAATTTCATCCTTAAATGTAATATTCCAAAACCGATCTGCAGTAACCGAACCTGCGGAATCCACGTCTCTGCCATTGTTAAGCAGAAATGTACCTGCATATAAAAACTCCTAACCCTTTTTCATTTTTTTTTTCTACGAACGTGTAAGTCACCTCCTGTTATATTTGTAATGGAATACTTGCCATAAACAGCAAGGATTTTTCCATAACAGCGGCAGATTTACTGAACGCAAGGATAACACTCGCTATGCTAGATAAATCACCCTCTACTACACTGTACTATGTCTGCAATATGTAGTGAAAAGCTCAGCATCAGGTGACAGTCAGGAACTCAAAGCTCTGTTGACGTCCAAACAGAAGCATTTTGATGGGAGAAAAGCCTATTAGCCAATCAGGTGTAATCAATCCATACCTGAAATAAAGTGACTTTTTAAACAAAAATATTTCTTGAGAGTAGCGACAACACATACCTGCATCAAGCTCTCTGCTCTTCAAATCCTGCTGGATCTGCCAGGTTTAAAAGATTATTTTTGTGGAAAGAAATTATTCTAATTCCATCATAGAGAGTAAATTGTTTTGAAAGCAAGATGGAGATACAGGAGTCTAAATATATTTTGGGGTTTTTATATTTCTGTCACGACCGTGGTAGAAGGGAAGAGGGTATGAGCCCAATATGCAGTGAATAACGAGCTGAGCGACGTGGATATGGAAAAATGGGGATTTATTACATACAGACAGCAGTATGGAAGGTGATGGTCAGGGCAGGAATGGAGTTGACTGAGGAGGGATTGCAGGGAGGAACAAGACACAGGGAGACACTGAGGGAAACACAGCAGGAGACTTACGTAAGACAGGAAGCAGGGGGCACTGGAGACTTGGAAGCAGAGGGCACTGGAGACTTGGAAGCAGAGGGCACTGGAGACTTGGAAGCAGAGGGCACTGGAGACTTGGAAGCAGAGGGCACTGGAGACTTGAAACAGGGGACACTCGAGACTAGGAAACAGGGGACACTGGAGACTTGGAAACAGGGGACACTGGAGACTTGGAAACAGGGGACACTGGAGACTTGAAACAGGGGACACTGGAGACAAGGATACAGTGGTAGGCAATAATCATAGTACAATCCATGAAATAAATCGTGGCAGGCGGCTGGCAAACATAGTATAAAGCTCAAGCAAGGTTCGGTACACGGGTATTCCAACTTGAAGGGAAGGAGCAGGTTTCAGGAGAAAAGGCTACCAGGTTAGATGATGGACAAATGCATCATGGGTACTCCACCCTTATAAAGGGAAACACAGGCCTTGTTATAGGGAGCACCTGGTGTGAGCACACAGCCAGAATCTGCCTGAAGGTGACGTTGCAGGAAGGATGCTGCCTAAGAGTCATGTAGCAGTGCTGGTTTTGGCATTCCTGCGCCGGCGTGGTTCATGACTGTTACGGATCCTGGTACCCTCACGCTCAGTACCCTCCGTCTGGACGCCCCCTTTCCGCTGAATACAGGAGATATTTCCACACACAGTAGACAACACCTACTATGTAGAGTTGTTTCTCATTCAAAATCCAAATGGAGAATGCTTCTTTATTTCAAATACACACAGTTAACAGTTGAGACAACCCCCTCCCTTAAAGAATACATTATAGATAAGATCAAGAGTCTCCAGTCAGAGAACAATAGAAAGACATCCAACACAATTGAGTGTTTACACATGCCTTCTCATCTTAAAGGAATCTTCTTACTGCAGGGAAAATACAATTTACAAAGAGGGGGTAGCCACAGAGAAGTACAGTATAAAGACAGAGGACAGCTAATACAGAGATGTACACTATACAGAGAGAAGGTACACAGAAACTATACTCTACAATAAACACATAAGGGAATATTAATGTAACACAGACATCAGATAATAGCGCACACAGAATAAACCTACCTTATATACAGAGACAATAAACTGTAATGCAAAATAACTGCAAATAAACATTGGTGCGGCAGTTTCGTGACATATGTTCCCCATTCCAGAACGTCAGGGCAAGCTTTGATCCCAACGGATCGCTTGCCACTGACAAGACCTCTCCCTTTGCTGCACCATTTGTAAAGTTCCAGGGTGCTAGCGCACAAGCACCATCAGTGGGGTCTGACAGTCGCTGCAGGGTTGTGGGTCCGTAGTCCTGGGGTAAGAGGCAAGACACCCCTCTTGTCCAGTGCCCCACGCAACAGGCCACCACAGTCCACAGAGAAAAATTGTTCGGTAGTGGGCACACTGGGTCTCCTCCCCACATGTCTTTTTCTCCAGCATATTTCTGAAGCCCCAGGACCTGAACCGAGTCAGCATTTACAGTCCCCAGTCTCTTCTTCTGCTGATGCCCCCCTCCCAGACATTCAAAACGGGCCCAGCCCACGGCAGTCCCCACAATCCCAAATGGGTGCAGCCTCTCAGGATTGTCACTCACCGGTCACCTTGGCAGGTGGGCAGTGGTCTTCATCTTCCTCGATGACCCAGCACACTCTGTTGTCAACACAGTGTCCAGCTCCAGTAGAACGGGGTACACTCGCCGCGGAGTAGCAAGGCTGACTGCCCCCTCTCCCTGATGCCCGCTCTGTTCTGCGGCTGGCTCCTCACCTGGGGCCGTGTTGAGCTCCGCTGCCAATGTGAGGCTGTTCTCTTTTCCCAACTCATCTGTCCGGTGTAACTCCTCACCGACGGCATGCCGCCTGATGATCTCGGTGTCCAGCTGTACCTCTAGCCGCATGGTCCTTGCTTCCAGTTCAGCAATTGATGCCAGCAGCTCGGCCTGGATCTGTTGCTGCCGCACGGTCTGAAGCCTCTCGTTTTCCAGCTGTTGGCGGGCAATGCGCAGCATACTTTCGGATTGTTGCAGCTGCTCACCAATACTGTGGCGTTGTTGGGTCTCTGCAGCAAGCTGCTCCTGTACCTCTTCATGGGCTTTCTCGTGCAGCTGGGCCTTGACTTGCTCTGCCTCTTTGTCCGCTCTCAGCTGGTTAATCTGCAGCATGGCCTTCTCGAGATCATCACCTACTTGATCCGCGTGATTCTGCTTGTCTTTTAATTTCTCTTCCAGCAGCAGGATCTGACCTTCCAGGAGGCACTCTTCCTCCTTGGCTGCCTGGACTTTTAAAGCACCAAAGTCTACGGCCTCATCTCGCTCCCGAGCAGCATATTCCTTGGCTCGTTCAGCAGCTTTCAGTAACTCCCGTAAGCCAGTTGTCTCCATTTCCATATTGAGTGCCAATATTTTCCTTATCCAGCGTAGCTCCCTCGGGTGGTCGCATCTCTGCCCAGCGGTCTCTGCGTTCTCTTTCCTTCTTTAGAAAAGCGTCAACGTCTTTCATGATGGCTAGTGATGGCTTATCAGTGGGGTTAGGACCGACAAATGCCAACCTCATCTGCATCTCTTTTTGAAACTCCGTCTGCTCTACGGAGTCTTGGGACAAGGCTGACCTGGCGCGGTTGTCCTCCATGGCTTTTGGATTGTTGCTGGATGCCAGTCCCAGAGCCTCTGCCAATTCTTTCAGCTCCCTCCAGCTGGAAAGGGCAATCCCACCCTGCTGCCAACCAGTGTTACTGATCCTGGCACCCTCACACTCGGTACCCTCTGTCTGGACGCCCCCTTTCCGCTGAATACAGGAGATATTTCCATACATAGTAGGCGACACGTACTATCCAAATGGAGAATGCTTCTTTATTTCAAATACATACAGTTAACAGTTGAGACAACCCCCTCCCTTAAAGAATACATTATAGATAAGATCAAGAGTCTCCAGTCAGAGAACAATAGAAAGACATCTACCCCACCTACTCCCTCACTCCCTGCCCCCTCTTCTACTATGTCTTCCTTTTCTACAGTCTCGGAGGAGGATGTAACAGAACTTCTTATGTCCTCCTACCCGACCACCTGTCCACTTGATCCCATCCCCTCACACCATATTTGGCCTGCACTACCTGTTACTGCCCCTGCTTTGACTCATATTTTAACCTCTCCCTCTCCTCTGGAATATTCTCCTCTGTATTCAAGCGTGCTTTGATCACCCCATTCTAAAAAAGCCATCTCTTGATCCTACCTCCCTCTTGAACTACTGTCCCATCTCTCTACTCCCCTTTGCCTCCAAAATCTTAGAACGTCTGGTCTATAACCAGCTCACCAGTTTTCTTGCTGCTAACTCTCTACTCGATCCGCACAGTCTAGCTTTCACTCCTAACAATCTACTGAGACTGCTCTGACCAAGGTGACTAATGATTTAGCTACCGCTAAAACCAAAGGTCACTTCTCCCTCCTTATTCTTCTTGACCATTCTGCTGCATTCAACACTGGTGATAATGATCACCCTCTCCAGCTCCTCACGCTGCATCAACTTGGTGTCATGTCCTCAGCCCCCGCTGCGCTGCCTGGGGGGGTCTGGGCAAGGTCCTGTGCCAGGAGCTGGCCGGCTGCCAGCACTGGGGAATGGCCGAGCGGCGTCCGAGGGGGCGGGGCCCAGCATGGTCACGAGGAGCCGACGTGGAGTTGCCTCGTTGCCCTGACGTGGAGTCTGATTCCCGCATCGCTGCCTTTTGATTGTTATTGCCTTTCTGTTGCCAACCCGTTTTTTGTATATGATCCCTGCTCCTGTTATTGTAAGGGTCCTAGCCGCCGGCGCCATAGAAAGCCTAAATCCTGCACCGCCTCGTAGTGCTGAGACTCTCAGTCTTCTCAGGACTCTCCTCTGCAACACTTAGGTGTTGACTAACAGAGGCGGCTCTAGACTTGCTGAGGCCTTAGGCGAAGGCAAGATATGAGGCCCCTATTAACCACAGGACCATAGCCGAGGCCACATACAAGGTAATGACATAACCTAGCAGGGCCATTTATATCAATAATAAATGTGATTTAAAATAAAAGCAAAGAATCTTATATACAGGGAACAATTTCTAACATTGATTATAGTTTACAGACTCATTGTTTATTGCAATGCAGCTCTGTCATACACAGAGGACACCCTGAACATATGGAGGGCTTCAAAAAAAGAGGATCATTATATAAAGACGGGAAAAGTAGTTTGGGCCCAAAATAGGGATTACACCCACACTAACAGTAAATTATATTTTACAAGATTGCATTTCATACACAACTATACAGTTCTAAAGAAACACTTATAGAGACCATGGGCCCTATTACCTCCTTAATGCTAGTGCTCACATAAATGAGCGTTAGCACTAGGTTAAAAGAGGTGATAGCGTTACACCCGTATCACATCCCGATGCGCTAACTGGATAAAAAATCCATTGGCGCATCGGTATTAGCGCTTTTTAGCAACAGCTTACTGTACTTTGCGCTCCCTATAATAAACATGGAGAGCACAAAGTGTAAGCAGAGAGTAACTAGAGTTAGGATCACATAGCTAGATCACAAAACGAATTACTCATCCCTGCAGCTAACTGACAAGGTGGCACCAGCTCTAAGCTGGTGCTAAGTGATTGCGCTGCTGTGGAATCAGTTATCACCAGCTGAGCCCCCCCAAAAAATAAATCAGATACTCACCTCTCATCCCACAGCGAGAACGGCGGCTCTCTCCGCCATTTCTGGCCACTGGGACCAGAGTGAGACTTTGGACAAATAGTCCCCAGTCTCCCTCCACGATCTCTCCGTGGCCATGCACGATCTTGCGAGAGCGAGATCACATGGCTTGGGTCTACTCACCCTGAAGCTCCCCAGCAGGCCCTAGGTCTTTAAGGCCTGGCTGCCTATAAAGGTCTGAGCGTGCTGGGGAGCTCCAGGGTGAGTTGATCCTGTAAATGCAGACTCAGTCAAGTTAGATAGGATCTGTCAACAATGGGGTACATTGGCGTTTGTGACCAGCTTAACCCTTTCGCTGCTGAGGCTTTTCCCGCCCCTATGCTGAGGTCATTTTTACCTGTTTTGCGCATCATGTTTAAACGTGTTTTGAAGGCTTATTTTAGTATATGACCCAGACATATTATATATCGTTCTTTCCGTCAGACTCGGTAGATTCATAATATGTCATTATTATATGTATACGTTATGTCATGTCTGTATATTATAACAAAAAATGCAATAAAATATGTATTTTCAATAATTTACAATGTGTAAAGTGTTTTTTTCCACATTTTAACATGCGAGCAATTGCAGTTATATTTTGTATGGGGTGCGCTTGTTAAAATAATTAGAGATGGGGTCTCGTTAGATTTTTTTTGGGGAAAATGACACTATTTTTAACAAACGCACCGCATACAAAAATCGTTAGTGCAGCATCATTGTTCACATTATAATTGAAATGGGAACAATATTGCTGCATTAACAAACCAAAAAAAATAAAAAAAGTGTTTATTTTTTTTTTACAAAATTTTTTTAATTTTTTTTTATTTTTATTTTTCCTCTGGGGGAGTTCCCGGAGGCTTGGCCGACATCCAAGATGTCGGCCAGCTCCGGGAAAGGATCGCGAACCGGCGCTTTTCAGCGCCGATTCGCGATCCAGCTCCCCAGGGGTTAATGCCAGGCATCATTTGGAAGGGCAGGCTGTGCCCTTCCAAATGATGCCTGGGTTAACCCCCGCAGAGCCGCCGATCGGGAGGGAGAGAGGTCCGAAGGACCTCCCCCCCTCCCTTTCAGGCGCCTCCTCCGCACATGCGGGGGGGGCGCCTGAATTAGGTGTCATCTCGCCCCCGCGATGACACCTAATTCTGGCGGCTGCTGGTCCGGATGCCGGGTTGACATCCAGGATGTCAGCCTGCACCGGAGGGGCCAGCGATCGGCCGGAACCCGGCCGAACGCTGACCCCAATGGGAGGACGCGCTCAGCGCGTCCTCAGCACACCAGCGGGACTGCTGAGGACACGCTGAGCGCGTCCTCAGCAGCGAAGTGGTTAAGCAAACTATGATCATACTTTAGAAACTGAATCCCCTTCATTTATTCCCTCAGTCAGGTTTTTTGCCACAGAAAATGATTGAAGAAGGTGGTCATTGATATGGAGTGCTCTTTGCTGGTGTTATATAGATCTTTTTTTATCAACAGCAGATGGGGAACTAGGAACTGAGCACTGTGTCAGTTAACATGGACTACAATACAATTTAAGCTGAGAGTGAGGATTGAAAGTGTGAGATATATGTAGCACTCACCCCCAGAGGAGCTGCTGAATAAACCTCGGGATAGTCTCACCGCACTAGGAAATAACTATACACCAGCACTGTTGTGGATTTTTCTATATTATATTCTTTACGGATCCCAATAAAACAGCATATAATACGCATATACGGTATTTGAATAACAAGAATTCGTAACGCGGGAAAAACACGCGGCGGTAAAAGAAACCCGTTAACCCCCTCAGTTCTGGAGTGTAAGTCCCATGAAAAATAGCTCAAAAATATATATGTGTGTTGTCTAGGGTACCCGGGTACTGTGTTCAACTGGCCAGTGAATGAAACAAAAACAATCTTTGACTAGTCACCGTTGGGGCCCTTAAAGAAACAATAAACAAGTGCGCAATGTTCTGCGTTTTCACCAGGCCAAAGCCTTCTCACCCATCCGGTGTAACCGCTTGTCCTGGACCGATGAACGCTGGAGAAAGGGATCTCTCGAGAGAGGATCTGTCCTCGCTGCCACTTGGAACTCGATGCTGTTAACGCCTGCACTCCCGATCTGGTTCTCCTCAACCAGCACACGAACACATAGGCGCCAGCACTCCTCTCCAGTTTGCAGCCTCTCCTCACACGATGTCCCACTTCTCCCAAACCGCACTTTGTCAAGAACAGTTCAACGTAGTACACAGCCGGCCAATGCACACTCTCTCTCCGATCACTGCAGCAATGGATGCCGCCGTCTCTCTGCGCTCAAACTCTGCAAGGATCCGAGAAGTGTCACCTGCGACTGTTCTCTCTCACTGCTCGCTCTGTACTCTCAACGCTCAGGGAACAGCACAATCTTTAACACGACTGTAGCAACTTCCACACTCCTGCCTGGTTTCAAACCCTAACAGCCCCAGCGTGCATCCTACGTCTCTCGTGGCTCTGCTCACATTGCCCATGCCTTGCACGAGGCTGCTGATGATCTTCCTCCTCTTTGTACCACCCACTTCCTGTCCTCACGCAAAGGGTGATGGGAGATGGAGTCCGTTTTGTCCAGCATAGTCCACAATGTCTCCCTCTGGTGGCAGCAATAGTTCAATGCACCAGAATACAGTTTTAAAGCAGTGCTACATATATATATATATACAGTCATGGCCGAAATTGTTGGCACCCCAGACATTTTTCCAGAAAATCAAGTATTTCTCACAGAAAAGTATTGCAGTAACACATGTTTTGCTATACACATGTTTATTCCCTTTGTGTGTATTGGAACAAAACAAAAAAGGGAGGAAAAAAAGCAAATTGGACATAATGTCACACAAAACTACAAAAATGGGCTGGACAAATTCTTGGCACCCTTAACTTAATACTGTATATATATATATATATTCCACCACACTTACAGGAAACATACAAAACTATTTCAGGACAACAAAGGGGATGGTTAAAAACATTTTTGCTGCTCAGATCCATGGTCTTGCAGGGGTTAAAGACCACAGGGGATGAAAATTGTCCTTTCCAGCATGGGTTGTAATATGGCAGGAATGTCTGCTCCTGGACACAGGAGACCCCTCACACATTACAGCTTACACTAGGGGGGTCTCTGCAGGGGGGGTGCCGAGATATGAGCGTTTACAGTGCAGAGAGCAGATAGTTTCTCACCTGGCAGCCTGGTGGACTGGAATCTTGCTCCTCACTCAGCATCACGTGGGACAAGAGGACAGGATGCCATGTTCCCACTGCTCTGTAACAGCCTGCAGCTTCTGGAGCTCATCAGCAGCTGAGAGCCACCACTCACTGGGGGCTGTGTGTGCACTGTTAATCTGACAGTGCAGGAGCAGGGCCCCAGGAACACGCTGCCTGGAGGGACTGGGAGGAGCAACTCTGGTGGCATCAGCGCCTTTCACGGGCTTGGAGCTGCTGACTTGAGCTTGACCAGTGAGTCTGAGGTCACTGTGGCAGGAAAGCAACCTCGCGAGGCCCCGGAGGGGGGGGGGGTGAGGCCTTAGGCAGCCGCCTAAACTGCCTAATTGGTGAGCCACCTATGTTGACTAATTCACCTGATGCTCCCTGCACAAAATCAGACCGCGCCCAATTAACATTGCTTCTGCATTATCTTGGTGTATGCCAAGCTGACAGGGAGCTTCCACTTGTTCCTGTTATCTGCCTAGACCCTAACTGTTCTGTCTCCACCAGTATTTCCCTCCACTGTGCCTGCATCCCGCAGAATCTTCAGAGTCCACTCTGCCTGCATCCTGCAGATTCATCAGTCCGCTGCCCTGCATCCCGCAGAATTTTCAAAGTCCGCTGCCCTGCATCCAGCAGAATCTTCAGAGTCCACTGTGCCTGCATTCCGCAGAATCTTCAGAGTCCACTGCATAGGCGACTCTACAGGGGGGCAAGGGGGGGCAATTGCCCCCCCTAGGTTATTCCTTGCCCCCCCATGTGCCCCCCCACCAAAAATCAGCATCCAGCTTCCCACACTTTTTCGGACCGCTGTATCTCCGTCCCTGTGCATCGTATGGACAACCTATGTGTCATTGGAAAGGGAAGATTCTGGCCTTTCCAATGATACCCAACATGACCATATTCAGTTTGAAATAAAAGTCATAAAACATTAAATAACGGGCACTTAATCTTAAGCATTTTCACAGGGTTGAAATGGCTCAGCAGTGAAGTGGTTAATGTTCAGACTATACATTACATTGTGTATTACGTTAGTTTTTGCCTTGGTTTAGTTGTATATTAAGGGTTAATGGGTAGGCTTCATCCCTCACAGTATACATTTTATTTTTTCCTTTATTTAATTGCATTGTAGGGGTTAATGGGTAGGCTACATGCCGCACAGTGTATTCATTTCATGTTTTCCCATGATTAATGGCATATTAGGGGTTAAGGGGTAGCTAAATGCCACATTGTTTATTATTTTTATTGTATTTCCCTGGGTTTATGGCATTTTAGGGGTTATTATGGAAGTTAGAATCTAAAGGGTCTAATGATCTTTAGATCCTTTGCTTTTCGGCACATTTCGGGGAATTCATTTCGCCGAAAATATAGTGAATTCCTATTTATCGAATGGTCACTGTAATTTGCTAAAAGTGGAGTCACTGAAGCAGCTATCAGACATTCAGCGAAAACTGCCGAATTGCGGCAAATAAAGTATCAGGTTAGTACAATAAAAAGGCATCATTGCGTCACATTACTCATTGCATCACGTTACTCTGGGGTTTTGGAATCTTATTTATATATACTTATTTAGGGCACTATTACCTGGTGTGGGTTAACCCTTGCGTTCGCATGGTTTTGCGTTAGCGCCAGGTTAATTGAGTCTAGCGCCTGACCAACAGATCGTTTGCCTCTCGCTACAAACGGGAAAAATCACTTACAGGGTTATTCAGAGAGCGTGAAAAGCAGGAGAATGACTGGAGAATGAAAAATTCTAGGTCAAAATAGCCGATTTGGAAAGTGAGATGAAAGGGAGACTGTTTTTGGTTTGGCTATTTTGACCTAGAATTTTTCATTCTCCAGCTATTCTCCAGTCATTCTCCTGCTTTTCATGCTCTCTGAATAACCCTGAATGTGTGTTGCTATTAGCGATTTGTACCGCGAGCTTAATGTACTTTCCGCGTCCTTTACTTAACACGGAGAGCGCTAGAAATCTCTAGCGCTTTTGCAGCTAACAGATCACTTGTTGCCAGCGCTAATTTTTTAGGGCGCTAATTGCAACATTTTACCTACTGCTCAACCCTGGCGCTATCTCCAAAAAAACAGAAAAAACAGGTCCTCGCCCAAAATTAACAGGCAATTGAAAGGAATGCAGCACAGGTGTTCTCTTGGCCCCATTCACCATAGTAATGGATCTGGTCTGCATTGTCGTTGCTGTTGCAGTAGGCTCTATTATAAAAGTGTCCTTTATCCACATATATCCTAATATATTGCCTAATTTTTAACATTTTATGCTGGGGGTTATTCATAGTATGGAAGTGGTTGATTATTAGGGTGACCGTGTGGACCATGTTTAAAGTGACACATGGATAAGTCTTGCCCTGAAACATGTATTATTTATATGCTGCAGCAGGAAATTTTTTGTCGCTCACCTGGCCTTCCTTTTGGATCTATTAAATGCAGTGTAAGGATTCTACTATGCTGCTGGGTGGCATTTATCATGCAATGTCCATCAGCCTTAATATATGTGTGCATCAAAACATGGAGGATACGGCCACCTTGGAGGCTTTTAATAATGCAGGGTGTGAGGTTATTCACTGTATGTGTTCATATTCAAGCTTGTGAGGGCGGGGGATAGGTATGGCCCGGCACTCTGCACTGGAAAGAAAAAACAGTTCTATCCTGTACACACTAAACAACTTTATTAATACAACTTTGCAAGAAGACACCAATAAAAAACATTAAATTGAATGAATGACGTGTATCGGATGGGCACTGTGTGGCTATAGCAATGCTGATGGATGGAATCAATGCAACTCAGTATATCACACTCATAAGAAGTAGCGCGTTACAAAATATTCACTTAATGGATGATGTGCAGCAAAAGATGCAAATTAGACCAAACACATTAGCTCAGCAATTATTAGTGTTTCTATCCTGTACACAACTGCATTAGCCCTGGGTCTCAGCTCGGGTCTTAGAGTTTTCCTAGCGTGCGCCAAACGACCTTGTTTATGGACTACCGCAGACAAGGTGATCTGTTAGTCTGCACTAAATTTATCCTTTAGTGATGGTGTTTTAGTTCACACCAAGTGATAGGGCTCTTAGTTTTATTCAGTGGTATGATTTAGTGGTGAAAATTATTAGTGCCCCCCCAGTTTTGACTGTGGTATCTTCTGTGCCCCCCCTAAATATTGTTCCTAGAGTCGCCACTGGTCCACTGTGCCTGCATCCCACAGAATCTTCAGAGTCCACTGTGCCTGCATCCCACAGAATCTTCAGAGTCCACTGTGCCTGCATCCCGCAGAATCTTCAGACTCCACTGTGCCTGCATCCCGCAGAATCTTCAGAGTCCACTGTGCCTGCATCCCGCAGAATCTTCAGAGTCCACTGTGCCTGCATCCCTCAGAATCTTCAGACTCCACTGTGCCTGCATCCCGCAGAATCTTCAGAGTCCACTGTGCCTGCATCCCGCAGAATCTTCAGAGTCCACTGTGCCTGCATCCCTCAGAATCTTCAGACTCCACTGTGCCTGCATCCCGCAGAATCTTCAGAGTCCACTGTGCCTGCATCCCGCAGAATCTTCAGAGTCCACTGTGCCTGCATCCCTCAGAATCTTCAGAGTCCACTGTGCCTGCATCCCGCAGAATCTTCAGAGTCCACTGTGCCTGCATCCCTCAGAATCTTCAGAGTCCACTGTGCCTGCATCCCTCAGAATCTTCAGACTCCACTGTGCCTGCATCCCGCAGAATCTTCAGAGTCTGCTGCCCTGCATACCCAGGACACTCTGCAGACCCAGGAGACTCTGCCTGCAAAAGACTCTTCTGCTTTTGTTTTACTATTTATTTCCTAAAGATCTCATTCTTATATTGTCTCCTTTTATAGTTTAGAGTAGCTTAGTACTGTCCTTCTGCCTATTCTTTTCTCACCTTGCTTTCAGTTATTCTTGTTACTGTTTATTATATATACAGTGTCTTCCCTTCCTCTCAGTCTTATCCAGCTCCTTGATATTTGTTTATTGCCTTTTTATGTTACTCCTAATAAACCCTCTTGTATATGTTTATCTGAATCTCAGTTTTCTCATTGCATATTGGGCTCAAACCTACCACCCCGGAACCAGCACCTGACAGAATGCAGAAGCCTATAATGATTGAGCCTGCAATGAATCAAGCTATCAGAGGGTTAATACAGAAGGCTCTCCAACACTTCCTTGCACACCTGATTGAACTCCTGAACCTTCAATTCCAGAACCTGTTTAATCCTGCTGCAAAGGAATGTACTCCCACCACAAAGGTAACCCATGGTCCTCTAACCCCGGCAGAGTGTGCCAGGAGGCAGGCAGCTGGCGTCTGTATATACTGGGGATCTAGGGGGCACTGGATCCCGCTTTGCCCAACAAGACCTCCGAAACAAACCCCAATGTCTAAGACCCCAGCACCTATATTTAGAACTACTGCAGCAAAATCTGTTACCATGAAATCCACCCCAGTGCTTAAACCCGCACCACTGCCTAATTCTACCTATAGAGAACCTGCTATTGCTACTCCATTTCCTGTACCCCCACCTACATCTCCACCAAGGCCCACCAGACTACAGACTTCCACACCAGAACCCATGCCTTATGAACCTATGGACTACAAACCATCAGAGTACCAAACCTGTGACATACCTATGGAGATTACATCTGTGCTTACTACCAACGTTATCGCACCCATTACTCACAGTCAGCAACCTCTGGGTGCAACTGTGTATCCTACACAGGTCTGTGTATCCAAGGAACCCATATCTGCAGACTGTGTTGTCGCTTCAAATGGGACGGTGGTCTGCAGAAAAGATTTGAAAAGGCATTGAAAGCTAGAAAATTTAAAAGCCAGTCTGAGGAAGTAATTCTAGCAGCGACTACCACCCCCATCACCCTCAGCCATCATGGCACAAAACCTTCTCTATCAAGATTCCCTGTATCTGATACTGGTTCTAAAGGCTGGGAAAACAATGACTCTAAAGAAATGCCATCACAAGTTGCCCAGCATCTCAATGGAGGCCCAGGTGGACGTACTACTCTTGTTGGGGCTACCACAGTTATTCCTCATAGAAAGCCATGGAAAGACTTCTTGCCATTTGATCATTCCTCTTCAGATGACTTCGCGAATAGTGCGTATGATCTAAGAGAAACTAAAGATCAAGATCCTGCCACACCTCCCTCACCCATCTATGGCACAGCATTCATGACTCTGGTTACTCAACTCCCTCAGGATCCTCCCGGTCCTCTGACTACAGATTCCGGTGCCCATAACCCATATCCCTCCAAAAACTCTCAAGAGGTTGAGCTAGGAGACCCAGAGATTGCACCTTCAGAAAAACAACAGTGTTTGGAAAACTCAATCCAGGCTGCAGTGCCCGCTGCTGAAGCTTCACTCTATACCAAAGAGCCTGTTGCCGACACCTTGGTTCCCGCTGAGGTGCTCAATACCACGCTACCCATTGATGAAGCTTTGGTTCATGCCAAAGAGCCTGCCGCCAGAGTACCAGTTGCTGAGGTGCCACCAGTCAATCTGCCTGTCGCTGAGGTGTCTCCAGTTCACGTCTCTGTTCTCAAGGTGCCGCCAGTCGATATACCTGCTGCCAATTCCTTACCTGATATGACCGCTGCTGCAGAGATAAAACCTGCAAAAGAATCTATGGAAACAACTACCATACCCTTTATTATATCTTCCATGACAATACTCGCTAACCGAGTCAATGAGATCGCTTAAATCGTGAATAAACAACAACGTTTTCTTATGTCTTTGCAGGACCAATTACAGGAAGCTATAAACCATGTCTCGCCTCCCTTACTGAATTCTGTCATAAGTACAGTACCCTTGCCTAGCATCTACCCGGCTGTTCATCAGTATGGAATTGCCATTCCTAAGAAGACACCTGGGATAACTAAAATAGACTCTTCCATCATCCACACCAGAAAGACAAGACCGGAACCTATTAAATTCCCAGTTCTGGATACAGCAACTGTGACCCCATCTCCTCAGAACCAGAAGACCTTTCTGACTCTATGGCCACCGACGCTGATCCAGAAACACCCGAAACCATCTTGGTCACCCGGAGTGTGCCCTTAGAGGGGGGACATATGTAAGGGTCCTAGCCGCCGGCGCCATAGCCTAAATCCAGCACCGCCTCGTGGTGCTGAGACTGTCAGTCTTCTCAGGACTCTCCTCTGCAACACTCAGGTGTTGACTAATTCACCTGATGCTCCCTGCACAAAACCAGACCACACTCAATTAACATTGCTTCTGCATTATCTTGGTGTATGCCAAGCTGACAGGGAGCTACCACTTGTTCCTGTTATCTGCCTAGACCCTAACTGTTCTGTCTCCTCCAGTATTTCCCTCCACTGTGCCTGCATCCCACAGAATCTTCAGAGTCCGCTGCCCTGCATCCCGCAGAATCTTCAGAGTCTGCTGCCCTGCAGACCCAGGACCCTTTGCATTTCCAGGACCCTCTGCAGACCCAGGACCCTTTGCATTTCCAGGACCCTCTGCAGACCCAGGACCGTTTGCATTTCCAAGACCCTCTGCAGACCCAGGACCCTTTGCATTTCCAGGACCCTCTGCAGACCCAGGACCGTTTGCATTTCCAGGACCCTCTGCAGACCCAGGACCCTTTGCATTTCCAGGACCCTCTGCAGACCCAGGACCCTTTGCATTTCCAGGACCCTCTGCAGACCCAGGACCCTCTGTAAACCCAGGACCCTTTGCATTTCCAGGACCCTCTGCAGACCCAGGACCCTCTGCAGACCCAGGACCCTCTGCCTGCAAAAGACTCTTCTGCTTTTTTTTACTATTTATTTCCTAAAGATCTCCTTCAGCCTTCATTCTATATCGACTCCTTTTATAGTTTAGAGTAGCTTAGTACGGTCCTTCTGCCTATTCTTTTCTCACCTTGCTTTCAATTAACCTCCCTGGCGGTATTCCCGAGTGTGACTCGGGGTTAAATTTCACTACCACGAACGGTAACCCCGAGCCACACTCGGGCTGGATGCATACTCACCTCCTCCTGGCAAATCTTGTTACTTCCACCTAAAAAACATTGCATGCATCTGTCCCTTTCTTAATCCAGACTCTACTAAAATGCTCATCCAAACTCTTATGATCACCCGCCTTGACTACTGTAACTAGGGATGAGCTGTTCGGGTTCGGACGGTTCGGGGTTCGACCCGAACTTAGCCTGTTTGAGTGTATCGCGAACACCGAACATTTCCAGGTGTTCGCCGCATGTTCGACCACAATGCATTTTCCCATTGGCCTGAAGCTCGTAATTGGCTACAGCCTTGCACCTGACCACAGGTCTGGTGCAAGACTGGTTCAACACTATGCCAATCACCGCTCAGAGTCCTGATTGGGCAAATTTTGTCCCGCAGCACACTATATAACGTTTCCACGCAGCGCTTCTGCACGCATTTCAGAGGAGATTTCAAAGGAGATAGTTGTGTCTTGTTACTGCCGGTCTGCCACGCTACTGGGGGGGGGGGTCTGGGGGGTTCTCATTTCTACCAAATATCAGGGAATTTAGGTGATGTGTGTCTTGTCACTGTGCCAGCAAGTTTTTATGGGGTTTACAACTTTCTTTAAAACATTTGTGAATTGAGGTGATTTTCTGGGTCTTGTCACTGTGCCAGCAAGTCTTTTTGGGTCTCATTTCTACCAAATATCAGGGAATTTAGGTGATGTGTGTCTTGTCACTGTGCCAGCAAGTTTTTTTGGGGTTTACAACTTTCTTTAAAACATTTGTGAATTGAGGTGATCTTCTGGGTCTTGTGACTGTGCCAGCAAATCTTTTGGGGCTCACTAATTTCTTTAAAACATTTGTGAATTAAGGTGATCTGTGTCTTGTCACACAACCAGTACCACGCTGTATTTTGGGGCTCACTAATTTCTTTAAAACACTTGTGAATTAAGGTGATCTCTGTCTTGTCACACAACCAGTACCACGCAGTATTTTGGGGCTCACTAATTTCTTTAAAACACTTGTGAATTAAGGTGATCTGTGTCTCGTCACACAACCAGTACCACGCTGTATTTTGGGGCTCACTAATTTCTTTAAAACATATGTGAATTGAGGTGATCTGTGTCTCGTCACTGGCTGCCAGCTATCAGTGTGTCTCACTGAGTTATACCAGAGTTCTTTAAATCTTTATACCAGAGTTGAATCAGAGTTCTGTATATATTAATCTATAAATCACTCACCATGTCTGAAAGAACAAAAAGGACAGGCAGACGCTCCCAGACACAGATAAGAGGGCAAGCAGCCCCTGTGTCGGGAGGCTGTGTCTCTGGTCGTGGTGGACGTGGTGCATCCTCTGCAGGGGCACGCTTGTCCTTTCTAACTGGTGCTGGCCGTCTTAAGCAGCAGCAACATACAGAGGACTTGGTGGATTGGCTAACCAGGCCATCCTCATCTTCCGAGTCCTCTGCCAGCCAGGCTTCTAGTGCTTTACAGTCCACTCAGCTGCCAAAGCATCTAATGCAGCCTCCATGTCCACAGCTACTCCTGCCGTAGCCTCGCTATCACACACGGAGGAGTCAGCTGAATTGTTTGACTACAATGAAAGTGACATGCTGCTTGAGGATGCGCAGCAAGTACAGTGCTCTGATTCAATCTCTGAGGTTGAGCAAGGGAGTATAATCAACCTAGAGGAAGGGGGTGTCAGTGATGACACACAAATAACTGGCACTCATGTTGCCCCAGCAGCTGCAGAATACTGCCAAATTGGCTCCAGTGACGAGGAGATAGGGGGTGAAGATGACATTGATGATGAGGTCACTGACTCAACCTGGGTGCCAGATCGAACTGAGGAATCAAGTGAGGAGGAGGGGGAGGAGGAGGAGGAGGAGGAGGCACAGCAAACACGAGGCACAACATCCTCTGTGAACAACCATAGCACTAGCCAGTCCAAGGCATCACATGTGAGAGCTGCTCCGGTGCAGGGCGCTGTTGTCTCAAAGAACACATGCAGGAACTCTGCTGTCTGGGAGTTCTTTAAGAAATGTGCAGCAGACCCCACCGTTGCTATTTGTAATCTATGTCAGATGAGGCTGAAGCGTGGGATAAACACCGGACACTTGGGTACCACGTGCTTGAGGTGACATATGAACAAGTGCCACACATCCCGTTGGCACAAAACTTTGCGTAGGTCCTCCTCCTCCTCATCTGTCTCTACCCACACTGTATGTCCTGCAATGTCATTGCCTACAACCTCCACCGACAGGGATGATGCTACAGTAATCGATGTACCAGCAGGTCCTTCCTCACAATGTGACATCATCCCAGTAGCTGAAGATTTACGCAGTCAGATTACATTGCCGCAGCTGCTGCAGCGAAAGAAAAAATATAGTCCCAACCATCCCCAAGCACAGCGTCTAAATGCCAGCTTAGTAAAATTACTCGCATTGCAGCTGCTGCCTTTCCAGCTGGTGGACTCTGCTCCCTTCCGTGAATTTGCTGAATGTGCTGTACCACAGTGGCAGGTTCAAAAACGCCATTACTTTTCACGCAAGGCCATTCCAGCACTATACCAGCATGTGGAAGGCAATGTTATCCAGTCATTGGGAAAGGCAGTCAGCAGCAAGGTGCATGTCACTTTAGACATGTGGTCCAGCAAGCATGGACAGGGTCGTTACATTTCCTTCACGGCACACTGGGTAACTCTGATCGCAGCTGGGAGGGATCCAAGACGGGGCTCTGTGCTGGAGCTTGTTCATCCACCACACCTCCAGAAAGCTGATTGTATGAGGTCTGTCTGCTCCACCACCACCACCTCTTCCTCCTCCTCCTCCTGCTCTGTCTCTGGCGAAGTGGCAGTTAAACCGACGCCTGACAGGGTCTACGCAATGGCTCAAGCAAAAAGATGCCATACGGTGCTTGAGCTGGTTTGTTTAGGGGACAGGAGCCACACCGGGTCAGAAATTTTGTCAGCTCTACAGGGGCAGGTGCAGAGATGGTTAACACCACGCCAGCTTGAGCTGGGAATGATCGTCTGCGATAATGGCAGCAACCTTCTCTCCGCCCTACGCAAGGGTAAATTGACGCATGTACCATGCCTAGCACACGTCCTAAATCTGGTGGTACAGCGTTTCCTAACCAAGTACCCAGGGCTGCCAGAGCTTCTCATCCAGGCCAGAAAAGTCTGCAGCCACTTCAGACGGTCATTCCCAGCAAGCGTTCGCCTGGCAGAAATTCAAAGAGAATTCCACCTTCCACAAACCCTCTGATCTGTGACATGCCCACCAGGTGGAACTCGACATTAGCAATGCTGCAGCGTCTGCACAAGCAGCAGAGGGCCATCAACGAGTACCTGTGTGAGTATGGCACAAGGACAGGTTCAGGTCAACTTGTTTTTTTTCCCCCCCGCAGTGGCTGATGATCAAGGATGCATGCACTGTACTGTCACCATTTGAGGAGGCAACAAGGATGGTGAGCAGGGACAGTGCATGCATCAGTGACACAATTCCTTTAGTGTCCCTGCTGGAGCACACTCTGTGGGGAATTATAGATGTGGCTCTAGAGGCAGAGCAGCGGGAGGAAGAGGAGGCCTTCCCTAGCTCTCAAGGCCCCAGTCTTTCCACAGACAGCATTCCAGCGGGTCCTACTCAGATCAGACAGGAGGAGGATGAGGAGGAGGAGGACTATTTAAGTAGTGGGGGCATTGAAGGTGGGGATTCCTCAAGGGAGGGTTGTCTGCCCAGAAACAGAAGGGCTTGTGCGTGGCTGGGAGGAGGAAGTGCACGATACGGTCATCCTCATTGACCAGGAAGACTAGGAAGCTAATACCACCTCCAACCTACGCTGCATGGGCTCCCTAATGATGCAAAGCCTGCTAAAGGACCCCAGGATTTGTGCTATCAAGGAGAGGGATCATTACTGGTTGGCAACCCTTCTTTATCCACGATACAAGGGGAAAGTTGCAGAGCTCATCCTGCCTGCACAGAGGGAGCACAGGATGAAAAAACTTGAGGACGCTCTAAAGCGACACTTGTGTAACACCTTTCCAGGCACTGGTAGATTACCAAGTGCTGACACACATGCTTCTGAGGCTGCGGGTGATCATAGGAATAGCGGTGAAGGCCAGGGCCGCTTGACTGATGCTTTTTTAAATTTTTTTAGTCCACGACGCCCAAGGACGTCAAATGTAGGCACCCATTGCCAGCGTCTTCACCATATGGTGCAGGACTACCTAGGGGCAAGGGAAGACCTGGATACCTTTCCAGCAGATGATCCACTGGCTTACTGGGTGTTGAGATTGGATCACTGGTCAGAACTTAGCCAATATGCTATGCAGCTACTAGGTTTCCCTTCATCTAGCGTGCTTTCTGAAAGGACGTTCAGTGCCACTGGAGGTTTTGTCACAGACAAAAGAGTGCGTCTGTCCACCGACTCTGTAGACCGGCTGACATTTATAAAAATGAATCAGTCCTGGATCAGCAGCTATCAATTTTCTGATGCTGAAGTAATGGAATAGATAGGGGATGTCGTCTTCTGCATTCACAAAACCTCCAGCACTGAACTTTTCCACAATACCACAAAAGGTTTACGGTATGAAGGCACTTGCTGCCATGAAAGGCACAATATTTGGCTGCACTGACGCCTGTGCCAGATTTATATCATTTTATTTTTTTGAACCGCAGGGTCCACCCCTGCACTCTTCCACAATACCACAGAGGGGTTACTGTATGATGATACTTGCTGGCCTGGCATTAAAGGCACAATATCTGGGTGCACTGACGCCCATTACCAGATCAAAAACCTTTCAATATAGGACCACATGGTCCACCCCTGCACTCTTCCACAATACCACAGAGGGGTTAGGCTAGGGTCAGATGAGCGCATTTTCTACGGACTGTGCGTCCGTGCAGTACGGACGTACTTACTGACTGACGACAAGGTAGTGGCCACACGGTCGTTTTTTTTCACTGACGTATTTTTTGACTGATGTAGCAGGGAAAATAAATTACAATGAAAGAACATTCTGTCCGTCAAAAAATGCTGGACGTATAAATGCAGTCCGTCTGACCTTGTTGCATCACTCACACACAAAGCTATGCGGACATGGGGACGTGGCGCACTCTAGCAGTTCTCTCGTTCTAGCAGTATTACGTTCTTGCCTAACCTGCGTCCGTTTGCAGCGTCCGTCAGCCCCCGCACTTCTGTGCGGACGTACTTCATGTGTGGGGCTCCATTTAACACAATTGTATGCTATCACGGACGTACTTATGTGCGGGCAACACGGACGTTAACAGTACACTGCGTTTGTCTGACCCCAGCCTTACTGTATGATGATACTTGCTGGCCTGGCAGTCTTGCACCAAAGGCAGAATATCTGGGTGCACTGACGCCTTAACCAGATGCATATCTTTTTAATATAGGAACGCAAGGTCCACCCCTGCACTCTTCCACAATAACACAGAGGGGTTACTGTATGATGATACTTGCTGGCCTGGCATTAAAGGCACAATATCTGGGTGCACTGACGCCCATTCCCAGATTCATATCTTTTTAATATAGGACCGCATGGTCCACCCCTGCGTTCTTCCACAATACCACAGAGGGGTTACTGTATGATAGTACTTGCATGCCTGGCACTTAAGGCACAATATCTGGGTGCACTGCCACTGACGCCTGTATCAGATTCATATCCTCAGAGGGGTTACGGTGTGACGGCACTGTTGCCGACGCTAAAAGCCCAATTTTAAAGCACCTATTGTTACTTTCATCCAAAGCCTGCATAAGTTTCACAATAATTTAGCCAAAAAAATAACTAAACTTTTTCTGCGCGTCCTAAAATGTCTTTTCATACAGGCTGCCGCCCCAAGCAGTTGTTTATGGATAGATTAAAGGAAAAGCATTTACCGTCATATGAAACGTCATTTTTTTGTTTTTAAGTGTTTCTATACATCCTAGAAATCCGCCACTTCACGGGCAGGTTATGGGGACCTCCTATGTACGATATTTGAAGGAATTTTTTGTTTTTATTTTTAACCCTTATTTCATGGAAAACTCACTGTCCCTTTAAAAACGTTTGTTTTTTACTTTTTGTCCTTGTTTCCTGTCCCTCAGGGCACTACCCGGACCCCCATACACCTTTTATGGCAAATATGTAGCATATATGCCCTCTTGGAGCGCACTCTAAAAAAACAAATTTTCAGCCCCATTGACTTGCATGGGGTTCGGGTTCGGGCACGAACCGAGCTCGGGGAGTGTTCGGCTCATCCCTAACTGTAACCTCCTTCTCTCTGGCCTTAAGAGATCCCAGATTCTGCCTCTGCAGTCTGTAATGAACGCCTATGCCAGACTCGGCTTCAAGACTTCTCCCGAACTGCACCCTTTCTATGGAACTCCCTCCCCCGCAACATCAGACTCACCTGTCTCTCCAGTCCTTCAAGAAGTCTCTGAAAACGCATTACTATAGAGAAGCCTATCGGCTCACTCCATCTTCCCATACAGTCCTCGTGCAACCCGCTACTTCAAATACCCTATTCATCCTCACCTAATGTGTCACCCCTCTCCTCTTAGTTTGTAAGCCCTCGAGCAGGGTCCTTCCTCCTTCTGTTCCGTGTTTGTAACATACAGTTGTGTTCAAAATTATTCAACCCCCAATGCTGTAAAGGGTTTTAGGGAATTTAGTGTACATTTGTAATTGTATTCAGAATGAAATCCTACAAGGACTTTTTAAAGAACCATATGCAACTAAAATGACATCAATTGGTTTTGTAATACAGTAGTAAATGTTTCTTTTGTGAATTCTTCATTGACACAATTATTCAACCCCTTAAAGACTACCACTCTGAAGAACAGAGGTTCATTCAAGTGTTTTCAATCAGGTATTGAAAACACCTGTGGATGTCACGGAGCAGCAATAAAGCATAATAAGCACCAATTAGGCAGCTTTAAAATGACTGTGATACTCAGCTCCTTCTAGACATTTACTGGTGTGGTTACAAACATGGTGAAGTCAAGAGAATGGTCCAGGAAGACAAGAGAAGAGGTGATTACTCTTCACAGGAAGGGCAAACGTGAAGCATAGCTTGACACAAGTGTCTTGAAGCGATCTACGGGTATCTTCGCCCATTCGTCATGGGCAAAAGCCTCCAGTTCAGTCACATTCATAGGCTTGCGCACTGCAACTGCTTTCTTTAAGTCCCACCAGAGGTTCTCAATTGGATTTAAGTCAGGTGACTGCGATGGCCACTCCAAAATGTTCCAGCCTTTAATCTGCAACCATGCTCTAGTGGTCTTGGAGGTATGCTTGGGATCATTGTCCTGTTGAAAGGTCCAACGTCTCCCAAGCCTCAGGTTTGTGACGGACTGCATCACATTGTCATCCAATATCTCCTGGTACTGAAGAGAATTCATGGTACCTTGCACACGCTGAAGCTTCCCTGTACCTGCAGAAGCAAAACAGCCCCAAAGCATGATTGACCCCCCGCCATGCTTCACAGTAGGCAAGGTGTTCTTTTCTTCATAGGCCTTGTTCTTCCTCTTCCAAACATAGCGTTGATCCATGGGCCCAAACAGTTCTAATTTTGTTTCATCAGTCCACAGAACACTATCCTAAAACCTCTGTGGTTTGTCCACATGACTTTTGGCATACTGCAGTCGACTCTTCTTATTCTTTGGAGACAGCAAGGGGGTGCGCCTGGGAGTTCTGGCATGGAGGCCTTCATTACGCAGTGTGCGCCATATTGTCTGAGCTTAAACTTCAGTACCCACATCTGACAAATCTTTTCTCAGTTCCTCAGCAGTCACACAGGGACTTTTCTCCACTCTACGCTTCAGGTAGCGCACAGCAGTCGAAGTCAGCATCTTCTTTCTGCCACGACCAGGTAGCGTTTCAACAGTGCCCTTTGCCTTGAATTTGCGAATGATGCTTCCTATGGTCTCTCTTGGTATGTTTAACATCTTTGCAATCTTCTTATAGCCATTGCCCTTCCTGTGAAGGGTAATCACCTCTTCTCTTGTCTTCCTGGACCATTCTCTTGACTTCACCATGTTTGTAACCACACCAGTAAATGTCTAGAAGGAGCGGAGTATCACAGTCATTTTAAAGCTGAATAATTGGTGCTTATTATGCTTTATTACTGCTCCGTGACATCCACAGGTGTTTTCAATACCTGATTGAAAACACTTGAATGAACCTCTGTTCTTCAGAGTGGTAGTCTTTAAGGGGTTGAATAATTGTGTCAATGAAGAATTCACAAAAGAAACATTTACTACTGTATTACAAACCCAATTGATGTCATTTTAGTTGCATATGGTTCTTCAAAAAGTCCTTGTAGGATTTCATTCTGAATACAATTACAAATGTACACTAAATTCCCTAAAACCCTTTACAGCATTGGGGGTTGAATAATTTTGAACACAACTGTAACTGTAAAAGGATGTTGTATTAAGTACTAAGATTGAATGTCACTTGGGGGTTGAATAAAACTGATAATGATGTGAGCACAGAAAAGACATTTGTGGTGGTTTCATTATAAATGTTATGTTATATTTGTCTGACCTACACGTGCCTCTTTGATTTAATTGTAAGCAAGATGACTGAATGATCAAAATCAATGTCAAACTGGCCAAAACACTCAATTTCAGTGGGGGTTGAATAATTTTGAACACAACTGTATATGTGTATTTGTTATTCTGTTTCTCTCATTGTACAGTGCTATGGAATTTGTTGACGCTTTATAAATACTTGTAACTGTAACTAATTCAACTAAGGCAACAGATTCTGCCTCTTCTTTGATTTGAGCACGGAGAAAAACTGTTTCAGTTTTGGGGGGTAGGGGCGCTCCGCATTTCTGTGCCTACAGGCTCCTGAGGTGCAAATCCGGCCCTGCTGGTACCGGCAGCACACAACAGGGAACCCATGTGGTCAAAGACCTGGCAGGCTAAAGGGAAGTCCTGGAGCGGAGGTAGATGAATGTATTTTCCCAAACAGGGGTAAGAGCTGGACCGGATCGGCTCACAACAGGGATCATGGCTGGAAATATGACAGTACCATTCTAGGAGGTGGTAGCCAAGGATTAATGCTGCATGTAAGGGCGCAGCACAAGCCATTGTTCTGCTCAGGCGCCTACATAGCTTACATATGAAAGTACACAAGTTCCATACGATACGCAATTTGTGCTGCATAGGTCCAAAAGTTACATACACTATCAGGGTTATTCAAAGAGATCCGAATGGCTGGAGAAAGGTAACCAAATGCTGAAAATCAGCGTTCGGTTACCTTTCTTGGCCATTCGGCTATCCAGAGAGCAGGCAATATGCCAAATCCTGGCGAATTGCCTGCACATACGGTGCCTATTTGAGGGCAGTGAATCCCCATAAAAAAGCACTGCTTCTGCTATTCAGAGAACACAAACCAGCAGTGAAAGGTTCCCAAAATGCCCTGCCATTCGGTGGTTTCATGCGACAGGTTTATTCAGGAGAATCCCATAGGCTTCAATGTTAAAAATATTCCCGTTTTAATTCAATATCTAAAACCGTTCATAATAAAATTCTGCAGTAAAGAGTCTATTTTTTTTGGGATATTTTAAGTTTTTTTATTTTTTAAAAAGTCCTTTTTTTTAAGTTGTTTTTTTCTGTAACAGCCCTTTTTATTATCATTCCCTGGACCTCATATGTAAATTTCAGACATTTTCGCTCAGTACTTTCTTTGCAAACAGCGTTTCACTTTTCAAACATTCAAGCAAACTGTTTTTTTAATTTATTCTCCTCCTTCGTCTGCGGGCTTTTTCCAGAGGCTTCGCTGCGTGTGATCGGCTCCTGCTCGGGTTTTTCCGGCGTCTCAGGCGGGTTAATCCAGATGTTTTTGCAGGTTTCGGCGTGCATTCGCTGGGTTTTGCGGTGACTTTTCGTTGGGTTTGCGGCAGCTTTTCCCTGCGCTTCGACGGCCCAGTGGTGCTTGCTGAATATACCGCAGGGTCGCCGAAAATGCGGTGACTTTTCGATTCTCTTTGAATAACCCTGTATGAAAATCGCATAAGAAGCTGCTGGGACTTCTGCAATTTGAAAGCCCTGAACCAACGTTAAGGAACAGCCAAGTGCCATTCAAGAAAAGGTATTTCCAGCTGAAATAAAATATAGATTAAAAAAATAATTGGGCAGATGTTGTCAACAGCACCTGCCCAATTAGTAAAGGGGGCATAAATATATTTAATAATCGAATGTCCCTAGAATTCCCAATTACCCACATTCTGGTTATAACTTAAAAACTCACATTTTAACCCAGCACCGAGGTCTCTCTCACTGCTCTTCCTCCCTGCTGTTAAAGCTGTGCCGTCAGCAGGTTGAATGTTTCATTAAGCATCCAGTCTATCGGATACCTCTTACTGCAAATACATTGAGATGCAATGGCTGGATGGCATTGAGCAGAGCTGTGCATTCCTTGCCTAAAGTCTGGATGGGTGTTCAGCTTTAGCTGATTGAATACTTTCCGTCAATCAGCTGGAAGACTGTCACAGCCTGCCAGGACACCTGACGGGGTGCAGGGAGAGTGAGGCACCAAGTTATCCATGAATATTTAAAATACATCAAAAGATAAAGAATCTATGTGATAGATCATTTACATTTACTGATATTCTTATATGGCATCTTCCGTGTGACAAAAGCATTTCTGCTTCGATTTTAGTATTTTAATATCCTTTCTAAATTATGGCAATAGAACAGATATCACATAATCTTAACGGAGGCCAGAAAACCCTCCTGACCCGAGTCACGTTTTTACAGAATATTAAGATGACGCAGATGCGGTCATTGTGCTGCGTACTAAGCTGAGTATATGCATTGAGATGCACTGGCCAATCAGCTCTGCACATCCAGTGCAATGCGGCTTCCACGAGATCTGATCGACAGCCTTCCAGGCCGGAGAAATCCTTCCTTTCATATATATATCAAATATACATGCGCTTGTCAATATATACAGATATGTAACTATACAATGCCTGTATCTACATGTAAATATATTGTGTGTGTATGCAGAGTGTGAGCCTGGCCTATGGCTCAGTAAGGGGCGACCCTATACCCTTGCCAAAACTGTATAGACATGAGACCAAAAATGAGACTATACAACATGGGATCCCTGCAAATGCATAAATTGGTCTTCTGGTTATTAATTAGCATGCATGCTGCAATTAGGAAGTCACAGACTGGATCTCTCTTAGACTAAAGTGGTAACAGTAGCTATCATAGAATATTTAAGGAAAAAAAAGTTCAAGCACAATGTAGCAATGCAAGCCAATTTATTTATCTTCTTATTATACCACCCTCAATATAAGCTTCTTAATCGAGTAAATAAACATTTCTTTAGTCCTGACGGACTGTGCAGACTTCTAAGTAGGTCACTGTTGTCTTGCTTGCTTTTGCTTGCCTAAAAAAACATACATAAAAAAAAATTAGGTTAAGGGACATATCTGCATTTAATAACACTAAACAGTATACTCTTACAGGGCTATTCAGAAAGAGGTGAAAACCAGGAGAATGACTGGGGAATTGAAAATTCTAGGTCAAAATAGTCAAACCAGAAAATTTTTCCCATTTATCTCCCTTTCCAAATCGGCTGTTTGGTCTAGATTGTTCATTCTCCTGCCAATTCTCAAGGTTTTCACCTCTCTCTGAATAACCTAGTTTCAGTGGATCCTAACCGGAATTAAAAGGTTATTCAGTAAGCAACGAACTTGCCACCGAATTGCACCAAACGCGACCGGTGAATTTCACCATACGGTGCAATTTCGTGGCAGTTAGTCTATTCGCTAAACTATCAATTTGCCAAATACTGGCGCTTTAACAGCAAAATACGGTGCAGTTTGCCGCAGACCGCCGCAATTCGGTGATCTTCGGCGGCAGCGAAATTGTCCCATTGAGCAGTAATGGTTAATCTATTCAGAGAACACCGAACTGCAACGAAGTGTCAGTAAAATGCCCTGAATTTCAGTGATTCAGTTCGAGGGGTGAACAGGTGAATCCCATAGGACTCAATGTAAAAAATATTATTGTTTTTATTCAATCATTTATGCTTTTCATTTTCAGTAAACCAGCAGGGTTATTCAAAGAGAATCGAAAAGCCACCGCACATTCAGTGACTTTTCGTGCTCTTCAATTCGGTTCGATTTGGCGATCCCATTTCGTTGACCCTGCGGTGTATTCAGCAAACACCACAGGGTCCCCGAATTGCAGGGAAAGGCTGCCGCAAACCCGACGAAAACTCACTGCAAAACGTGGGCGAACGCACACCGAAACCCGCAAAAACATCTGGATTAACCTGCCGAAAACGCCGGAAAAACCTGAGCAGGAGCCGATCACACGCAGCGCAGCCGCCGGAAAAAGCCGACACCGCAGACGAATGCAGTAAATGAATAAAAAAAACTGTTTGCTTAAGGCTAGGGTCAGAGTGGGGCAGTCGGAACGCGCGTGCAGGCGCACTAAATCACGGCGGCAGTAGCAGCACATAACGGCCAATGACGGCCAATATACGCAGTACGTGCGTACAAAAGTGCGCCGACACCACGCAACCGGCAAATGAACGCATTTTTCTCAGAACGTGAAACCGCTGCTACAGACGTACAGAGTGCGCTGCGGCCGCATAGCAGCGTGTGTGCGTGATTAGGAGATGTCAGACGCTGCTAGTGTGCGGCCAACATAACGTTCAAACAGCCGGATTTCCCTAGAATTGCGTTGGTGAGTACCTGCGACTGTGCGACTGTGGTCGTCTGACCACTTAAGCGTATTCCGTGAAAAAATGCGTGCGCACGCATCGACGTACATTTTGACGGTGGCCGCAGAAAATGCGCTCATCTGTCCCTAGCCTGAATGTTTGAAAAGTGAAACGCTGTTTGCAAAGAAACTACTGAGCGAAAATGTCTGAAATTCACATATGAGGTCCAGGGAATGATAATAAAAAGGGCTGTTACAGAAAAAAGAAGTTAGGAATTTTTTTAAAAATAAAATCCCGAGCAGATGCTTAAAATATCCTACAAAATCTATAAATAAAGAGACTCTTTACTGCAAAATATTAAACGGTTTATTAGATATTGAATTAAAAAACGGGAATATTTTTAACATTGAAGCCTATGGGATTCGCCTGAATAAACCTGTCGAATTAAACCACTGAATGGCAGGGCATTTCGGGAACCTTTCACTGCTGGTTTTTGTTCTCTGAATAGCCCAAGCATGGCTTCTCTATGGGGATTTCACTGCCCTCGAACAGGCACCGTATGTGCAGGCAATTCGCCAAGATTTGGCGAATTGCCTGCTCTCCGGATAGCCGAATGGCCAAGAAAGGTAACCGAACGCTGATTTTCAGCATTCGGTTCCCTTTCGACAGCCATTCGGATCTCTTTGAATAACCCTGCATGTTTTTATTTATATTTTTGAACATTTTATGCAAAGGCTTTTTTTTTGTAATTCTGTAACAGACCGTTTTATTATTTTTTATAGGACTTTTTTTATTATTTCCACATATTTTCATGCATTTCTATTGGTTTAAACACCTTTTAGAAGAATAGCAGAGTTCCGTTCTTTTTTTTCTGCAGTTCGGCAGAGTTCCGTGATCTTCACTGGATCCACGTTCAGCGCACTTGGGGGACCCTGCGGTGAATAGTGAATTCACCGTAGGGTCGGCAAACTGGAATCAGCAAAGTGTACTGAAGTGCCATGAATGAGAAAGCACTGAAATTTTGTTGCTTTCTGGATAACCTCTCGAGTAGAAAATAAACCATCAGGCTGCATGAGAATTAATATAAAGAAATGACCAGACGTCTTCTGAAGTTGAATAGAGGTGCTCAGGAAAGCAATTTAAGCCTGGGTTTCTATGGTGAACTAAGTTGAGGTGGAGCATCTTCTTCTAATCTTAGAAGACATCCCACAGAGCATAATATACCTGTGGCATGATGTCGGTGTGTATATACGCTCGCAGCACAAAGGAAATACCAAGTGATAGATACCAAGGCTGGTGTAAAACATTCCAGTGCCATTAAGTTCTGTGAAGCGAATACATTCACCAGAGCTCTGGGGAAATTTACTCCAGCCTTGGAACCTAGTCCCAAATGTTAATCTTCTACTTTTAAAAATACATTTGATAGCATGTGTGTGTTAAGTAATATTCTGGTTAAATTCTCTGGCTTACTTATGCAATCCTTCTGCTTCTTCGATTGTCTCTGGAAGAGTCAGTCCTTTTGTTTCGGGGAGCAATAGCACTAAGAAGCCGGATATTGCCCCAAGAATAGCTAAGCAAACCAAAATAAAAATAAGACAAACAGACAAAGTGTGTTAGTAAAGAAATTGTAATTTATTGCCTACGTAATTATTAGTTGAATTTACTTATTTTACTTGTCTGATTCAAGGCTTGTGATTGAAGTATATTCTAACCACTACAAACTGCATCATGAAGCTTTTTAAACATTTGTAAAGGCTTGTCAAATATTAACATTTACCTATTTTTAGTTGAATACCCTGCAGTTTATGCTTTTTTTTACTCTGCCTTCTCTCTCTCTCTCTCTGTAACATATTCTCAAACCCAACCCATCTCACTTTTGCTGATGTAAAATCACTTAACACTGCACCTCTAGTCCCTTGATGAAGAGGATGGCATGATCTGCTGGCTCCCAGGGGCGTAACTACCAGGGGTGCAGGGGGTGCCACCGCACCCGGGCCTTGAGTCCGGGGGCCCACACTTGCCTGCTTTGGCCTGGGGGATTGCATATACAGTATATATAAATTTTGTAGTTAATTTTATACTTATTCGGGAGTTTTACAGGGTGAGCCAGTCAAACCTGCATTTTTGAAATGACTGTAAAAAATAAACGGATGGATATTTCAAAATTTTATTGTTACTATCTTAATGTACATTAAAAAGCATTTAAGAAACAACATTCACTGTTTAAAAATAACTCCAGTAAGATGGTGTCCTTCCCGATTGAGACATTCTTGTAGGCGATTTCTGAAACAGCCCATCGCATCACGGAGCATACGCTGAGGAATTCTCTCGATTTCCAACCGGATTCTCCTCTTGAGTTCCCCAAGCGTTGGAGGTCGTTGTTCAAAGACTTTACTCTTCAGGTACCCCCACAAGAAAAATCGCACACTGTGAGGTCGGGCGATCGGGGAGGCCAAGAAATTGCTCCATTTCGGGATATCACCCGATTTGGAAAAACATTGTTGAGAACATTCATGCTCACACGGGCTGTATGACTTGTGGCACCGTCTTGCTGGAATAAGGTTTCATTGTTCATTCCATGTTGACGAAGCTGAGGAATGAAGAACGAATGCAACATTTCCGAATAGCGTTGTGCATTCACAGTAACTGCTTGCTCCCTGTCATTTTCAAAAAAATACAGGCCTATGATTCCCAATGAGGACATTGCGCACCAAACTGTTACCTTGCTTGAATGGAGTGGTGTTTGATGGAGTTGTTGAGGGTTTTCATCACTCCAATATCGGAAATTTTGTTTATTCACAAAACCGGAGAGATGGAAATGTGCCTCATCGCTCATCCACAGGTTGTGAACAAGGTCCTCGTTTTCATCAAACATGTCCAACAACGTTTGACAAAAACGCCGTCGAGCTGCAAAATCGTTTTCATTCATAGCCTGAACAACCTGAATTTTGTATGGGTGATGGTGTAAATCTAACTTCGAGATTCTTCGGACGCTCGTGTTTGCCATGCCAAGCGCAGCACTCTGTCGACGCGCCGATCTCCGAGGGCTTCTTTCCACAGCAACTCTCACGCGGTCAATATTCGCGGGAGTTCGCACTGATCTTGCACTGCCACCCCTTCTGCTTCTCGTTTCACCAATTGCTTCAAAGTTTGTCACCCACAATTTGATTGAATTAACAGACGGCACTGGCTTATTTCGATTAATTTGAAAATTCTTTTGGAAACGACGCTGAGCGGCTGCATAACTACCACTTTGGTAAAACGCTTTCACAGCGAATGAACGTTGTTGTTTAGACCACTGCTCCATGACGACTGAAATGCTTAGTTGTGGGGGACACCATGGTAACCTTGCTAACTCGCTCTGCCCACTTTCACGGCTCTCCTGCCCTTTTCAAAAATGCAGGTTTGACTGGCTCACCCTGTACTTTGGAGGTCTGTGATACACTCATACACACCACATATTACTGTGAGTTTTGTTGCTGTAAACCTCTGATTTACACTGATACACACTGCACATTACTGTGAGTTTTATTGCTGTGGAGCTCTGTGAGATACACATAGTGCAAATTACATTAAAAATGGGATGAACTGAAGAGGTCATAGTGAACATGGAAAAAAAACGAGACACTGTCTGGAGTCAACATTGTGGACCAATGCATGTTGACGGGAGGGGAAAACATATGTTTTTGCCTAGGGTGGGAGGGCGTCATGGTTCCTGCACCTGGGCCCTGAGGTTTCTAATTACGCCTCTGCTGGCTCCTCTCACCACAGGGTGAAGAAAAGGGTAAGCAAATAGTTTGCTGTGGTCCTTCCTCCGTAAAGCACAATCACGCAAGATCAGATGCACGCTATCTTGCGACGGTCTCACACAGGAGAGTATATTAACCCATTCACTACCACGGGATTTTCCAGAAAACCAATGTCAGGAACCAGCCTTTGTTTTGGAAATTCATTTTTAATAATTATAAAGAAAGAAATATTAGGAGATATTCACAATGTATTTCTTACATAACCTATTTGACATGGAGATCTCCAGTCACGTGTGCGACACGTGTGACGCACGCATCACACACAGCGACTGGCACAGACGAGAAGGCAGGGGAGGAGCAGTGAGTATGTTGCTGTCAGCCTTGGACCCAGCCAAACCCCAGCAGGGCCGAGCCCAGGTAGACATCAGACCCCAGGTGCACACACCAGGCCCCAGACAAGACCCAGTTCCCAGACCCCAGACCCAGGGCCCAGGCCCCAAGACCCAGACCCAGGGCCCAAGACAAGGGCTCAGACCCAGGTCCCAGACCCAAGGCCAAGACCCAGGGCCAAGACCTGAAGAAGTTAAGTCTTGGATTGTTGAAACTAACTAGTGTATACCACATTTACCACTGACTAATGCAGAGTTGCAATGCAAGCAGATCAGCTAAAAGTAGTTGGATCAGTATGTGCGTTATAATTAAATTGATTAAAAAAAATAAAAAATTAACCGAACACGAAAGTTTTAATCAGTACCAGCCCTATTACAAATATATTAAATTCCTTTGCATCGATCCTGTGGAACACCATATCGACTATACTCGATATCAGGTCACCAGGAGGTGCCTTAGTCTGTGACTTATAATGGAGCGAAAGAGAACAGCTCTCTTAACAATCCTTGGTTTAGCGATCATCACTCAACTCTTTGTAGGAAAGTTCTTGAACTGATCCATTAAAAGACAGCTTCAACATAGTTAAAGACAGTTCTACATTGCTGTATATGGTTCTATATATGATATTTTTATTAACTTTTATATTTATTCATGCAAAATCAATTGAATATATTCGGTTGTGAAGTTTAGCAGGAATGCATGGGAACGCAGTTCTCCACTATTTCTGCAGCAGGGACATGCAGTCAGGGGTGGCAGGGGAGGCTCCAGTAAATGAATGTGCTCATTGTGCTGTAATGACATGTGTGTATATTTAAACTGTAAATAAAATGTTATTTATTGAAAAACGTTCTCATGCTCCCCTCTCCCTCGCTGCTTCTCTGTCCTCCTCTTTTTTTTCCCCTGCACTTTCAGTTTGCCGGCTGCTGTGTGTGTGTGATTCACTACACAGACAGCAGGGGCAGCACTGAGCCAGTCTAGCCTACTCAATTTGTGCAGCTGAATGCTACACTAATTGCGTAGCTCAAGCTGGCTTTGCTTCCTGGTTCTATGCTTTTCAGTGCCTCCAGAGGCACTGAGAGCAATTGAAAGCTTGAGCCAATGGGAAACCTCTATTGGTCTCAAGCACTTTTAAAAAAAAAAAAAAAAACCCCATGGGAGGCAGAGCTCCCCATGGATTAATTGACGCAGAACAGTCGTGTGACTGTCCTCGTCAGTCGTGGGGGGGGAGCAGGCAGAGCTCAGCAATCAGCATGTATGTAATAGTGCCCTCTATTAGTCAGTATTGTAAGTGCATACTCTTAGAACTGTAAAAAATATTTAAAAAAGCGAACTTTACTTTATAAATGGTGAAACGCTATTCTCCTATATAACGATAATCAAATGCGTAAATTACGACTGCGTAACCCTGTGTATATCTGGCTCTGATACTAGCCAGTGCCTCACCAGCCACTGTTCTCACCGCACGTCACCGTTTTGCAGCGGTAACTCAGTACCCATTGGTTCCACACACTATAAAGCTGTTATTCAGGTGTTCTATCTTATGCTTCCTGGTTACGTTACAGTAAATGCATGATTTATTATAGATTTGAAACCCCAGCCTATACAGAGATATATATGCTTATATCACATTTGAGTGTGTGGAAGGTTAAGTGGGCAGAATATTTGGTGATTTCCCACACTTTCCTTGAACCCTGAATCTATTGATAACATTACCTGGTTATACACCAAAGCATTTCTTTAAGCACAAGTTCTTACTAAATCTTACCAAATACAATAAGTGGTAGTTCTTGCCAGATGTCTGCCAATCTGTATACTATAAATGGTGTGATGGTACCACCAAGATCACACATCGATGAACAAACCATTATGCCCAGGTTCCTGAGAAAGAAAAAATGCAGATCATATTTGGAAGTATACTAAAAAGAACATATTGTGCTTCGTGGCCCAAAATAAGCTTAAATTTAATGTTACTTTTATTCAAAACTGTAAGAATGCTACAACTTCCAGTACATCAATAGCCAAGATGGAAATATAGTGACATAATGCCAATAAGTCAGAATTCCGAACACTCCTGTGCTCTACACAGCCCTGACTGCTAAATTTGGCAGGAAGTTAGAATTATGGGTTATATTTAGGAGACTAGATTAGAGGAGATGAGGCCAGACTATAAATATATATGTATATCCCAAATGATATAGCCTGCACTTCTTCTGCACACTTATTCAATTGGTTTATGCCCTGGTGTACGATTTATATATATTATTTATTTTATTTATTTATTTAGAAAGGATTTTACCAGGAAGGATACATTGAGATTTCTCTCGTTTTCAAGTATGTCCTGGATTCAAGAACATTGAAGTGTTACAGTTACAGAAATACAAAGTAATACAATGCAAGATATTATAAAAACAACACAAATATACAGATTAACAGAAAATAAATATGTAGGAAATATAGTCACTAGGTTACATGTTTACAGGTGCATTCTGTATTGAGGTATGTTAGTAAGGAGCTCTTGAGTGATTTAAGACTGGGGGAAGATTTGATGGTGTCTGGGAGGTTATTCCATAATTGTGGAGCTCTGTAGGAAAATGAGTATCGAGCCACTGTCTTTTTGTATTGTGGTATTGCAAGTAAGGTGCTGGACCTGGATCGGAGGTTATAGGATGAGGGAGCTGCTGGGGGAAGCAGTCTATTCAGGTAGGGTGGCAGCTTCCCAGAGATGCTCTTAAACACCAGGCTGGAAAGGTGAAGGGTGCGTCTGGATTCCAGCGATGGCCAGTTTAGCTCTTTTGAGATGGGAGTGGGTGTGTTTGACTGTGAGAGATGGGATTAAGCATGTGGTTGATTGTGTGAGATGGCTGTGAGTAAAGTGAGTTTGTGCTTGATCGTGCATACCACTCCCCCCTGTATACTGTATTATTTTTATTTTTTTTAAAAAGTATAGATTGGGCACCATCTGGGACTTATGTTAAAAACAATACATTTTAAATGTTTACCATTAAGAAGGTCAGACAGTTTGGCTGAGCCTTTATAAAGACATCCATGGCAGCAAAATGTCAGACCTTTTTAATGGTAGAATATTAAAGTTAATTGTTTTGTATCAGAAGTCACAGAGAGCAGGTAAGTAATGGCAGTGGTATTGCTCATTTTATATGCGACAAATTGACAATGCCATCGCTTTGGAACAAAAAATAAATGTATAAAAAAATATTTTATATATAGAGATGTTTGTGTGTGGGGTGGGTGGGGTAAGGCCTGTTCAGCTGCCGCTGCTTTGGGGAGCTGTGTTGGGAAAGGCATCCCGGCTCCTACACGCTGTAAAATGCTCAAACACTGAAATCCCATTATTTCCTATGGGCACGGTTCACACCTGGGCGTTTTACAGCGCGTAGGAACGCTGTAAAACGCCCTACGGCCAAAGAAGCACAGGAGCTTCTTTGGGGCGTATTACAGCGCGTTTGCAGCCATAGACTACAAAAACGCACGTACGACATGCGTTTCGAATTGTCAAAAACGCTCATAAAACGCGCATATGAGATACTCTCAGGTGTGAACCCAGCCTTAAATTGTCAAATTTGAAATACTGTTTGCAAAAAAATACTGGAATTAACATATTATTAACTACTGGACTTAACATATAAAGGTACTACGAATAATAATAATAAAAAGGCCTGTTAAAGAAACAAAAAAAATGCTACAAAAATAAAAATATCGGGGAATAAAAAGCTGTCGAAAAAAATCCTGAAAAATGACAGAAAAAAAATTAAAAAATAGACTTTTGCAGAAAATTAAAAGAATAAATCTGTTTAACAGATATTGAATAAAAATGTGAATATTTTTAACATTAAAACCTATGGGATTCGCCTGATTAAACCTGCCGAATGAAACCACCAAACAACAACACTGACATTTCTCTGCTGTTCGTTGTTCCCTGAATAGATTAACCATTGCTTCCCTATGGGGGATTTCACTGCCTTTGAACAGGCACCGCACTTGCTGACAATTCGCCAAAATTTGGCAAACTGCCCGCCTTCTGAAAAGCCGAATGGCCATGAAACCGTACGGGGAAATTCACTGTTTGGTGCAATTTCGGGGCCAGATCAGCTATTTCTGAATAACCCCTTTTGGTAATTTTTACCACTGCCATGTGATTTTTCTTATTATTTGCAATGGGATAATGCCCCAAATAACTCAGTGGATAAGCCTCTATTGCCACACATTTTGAATAATAAAAGAATCCCATTAGAACCCTACTTACTTTTAACATGCCAGAGCTACATACTGTCCCTTTGTATCTTGACAGGTAACAGTGTTTTAGAGGAACATATGCTTCTATGCACCATAATCCTATATCTCTAGTAATTTTTGTATTTGGCATATTATACAAAACACACAAATCTTATAAAATACCTGATAAATGTTGGATACAGCTCAGCGTTCACCAGACATATTAATTCATAGGACATTGTAATACCCATTCTGCTGACACATCCTAGGGTTACCTTTAACCACTGCAGTCCTAAAACAATAGGAATAAAATATTAATGATTGCAAAGCAGGGCTTACAAAAATAAAACCACTGTATAAATATAAGTATATTTCATATAGGTCCAAAGGAACATCACAGCAAATAGATATTCTGTATAACACATGTATGAAAGTTGTGAGCAAATAATATATTAATAATTTACACCAATATGTATATATAAACTAATATATTAAGGATCGATTGCAGATATGATTGTCAGAGAAAGGATGTTTCTAGAGACAGGATTTATGTAATGTTAGAAGAACTTCAAATTAATCAGATTACAGTTATGATGGTTTTAGGGTTAAGGATAGATTTTGTATAGGAGCCTTTATGCCAGTCTTTTCAAAAGCGAACTGTTATTCACCTGCCATTAGATTATGGTGGATTTAAAACATATTTTTGGGATATAAATACTAAGGTTGCTTTTAATTTGAGTTTTTATCTTATTTTAATTTAAATAAAGTTTTGAGTCTAATCCATTCAATTCAGTCAAACCAGCTGTAAATATTGAAAAACGCTGTATAGATGGATATTACAACAGACTAGCTATCAAAGAATAGACAGGATTGATAATCCTCAATATAATGGGTGGAACCCTAATACATCATTGTCAAAAAGTGAGGAAAAAGACATTAAAACTTAACATTTATTTGTACTAAAAAATAAATAAAAAAAAATAGAGCCAGACATACATATACACATATCGGTGTCAGACACCACCCAGAAAAATAAATAATGGAGCCTCCAAAAGGGGAGCAACCTAGAATTGTGGGTGTGTGAGACACTGGTGACCAGTAAAGCAGGGTTATGCCTATTCCCTATATGGCGGGAGCATCTGAAAGCCAAGTAGTTATTTTGTAAGCCAAACAAACAAGAAGGATTAGCGTAAATGAATAAACAAATCACAAAGGGAAAGCTAATACAGAGATCCTTAGAATGGTCTCATAGGAAATACATCTGGCAAACAACAAACAAATTGCCAGTTGTATTTCCTAGGAGACCATTCTAAGGATCTCTGTATTAGCTTTCCCTTTGATTTGTTTATTCATTTAGGCTAATCCTTCTTGTTTGTTTGGCTTACAAAATAACTAATTGGCTTTCAGATGCTCCCGCCGTATAGGGAATAGGCTTAACCCTGCTTTACTGGTCACCAATGTCTCACACACCCGCAATTCTAGGTTGCTCCCCTTGTGGAGGCTCCATTCTTTATCTTTCTGGGTGGTGTCTGACACCGATATGTGTATATGTATGTCTGGTTCGATTTTTTTAAGTACAAATAAATGTATGTTTTAATGTCTTTTTCCTCAGTTTTTTGACAAACCAGCTGTAAAACCTTATAATCTTTAGGTCAGAAAATTCACTGGATATTTTGGGTTTACATTTCCACGTTTGCTGTCCTCGGAGTTACGCGCGTATCTTGACCTTTTAAGATTGGAATGTCAAATTTGGGCACCCCTGATGTGCTTTACTACATTTCCCATGATCTCTGGCTATCAATGCCATTCAAAGATTTGTGGTAATTGTAGTCCATTAACACTTGGATGCCAGAGTTTAAGATCCCTTTAGTCTATGTTAAAAGTAACTTACCATTTGGAATGAAGGCGGTGACTAGGCAGGTGATTCCTGTTACAAAGCACGCTACCGCCCATGGATAACGTCGCCCAATTCGATCCACTGTAACGATTATTATCAGAGCAGCGGGTAATTCAACCATGGCAGAGATAAAAAAGTCCAAATAAATGTTTTCACCAGTACTGCCCAAATGCATGATCAAACCCTGATAAATGACAGCACAAGTAAACCTGCAAGCAAAGGAATATTTTGATATATTGAAATGCCCCGCATGGTATGGAGAGTAAAGCTTTGGAATTCATTGAACTTTTCTATATATTTTAATAACTATAAAACCAAAAAACATAATACAGAAGCTGACCTAAAAAAAGCCCTGACATGCGAGAAATGAAAATGTACCTCTAGTAACAATATTACTGTTTCACCAGAGTGTACAGCTGTATACACCTCTGTAATAATGAGGGATATAACCGTATACCCTGTACTGTAAAATCAGAAGGACTGTGGATATAGGATCGTCAGTTACTGACATCTTTAAAGAAGGCCTAGATACTCTTTCCCTTTGAAACCTTGCTGTTACAATATGCCCTAATACACTGAACATTTCACGTGATGATTTGGTCCTTGAGCATCCTCGATAGTCAGCAAGTATAAACAGAATATTAATAGAAAATGTATTGTGTATTACCAGATATACATCAAAATAAACGTGTGCTTCCTAATCTGAGGTGTCCTGACCAAGTCCATGAATGATGGAATTCGTTTTTCTTCTGAGTCTTCATCTGCAGTTAAATTCTATAAGAGAAAGAGACCAAAGTATAAAGTCAATGCTATGCATGATAGAGTAGATGACTAGGGACCATTGCCCATATTTTTAAGTATAGGTCTGTGATGATTATAGTTACTTATTTTTCATTTACCTCTAATGCCTCCGGTACAGTTTTTCCATTTCTTTTGGCCATAAATTTAGTAATTTCCCTTGCTTCAGCCTTCCTTGTTTGCGATATAAGCCAACGTGGGGATTCTGGGATACACCTACAAATGTCAAGTCAGTAGGTCTCATGGTTTCCAGAAACCCCAAGCAAGCAGAGCTTAACTACATAGTAGAAAACATGAGAATTCCCTAAACAAATCCCTAAAATGGTCAGGCTAAATAAGGTACAAAAGGGCTAAACAGAAGAATAGTCAGAGAAGTAGCCAAGGTCAAGAGTGAAGCGATAGATGAGTAGACAAGCCGGGTCAAGGACATACAAAGGAGAGTCAGAGAGAGCCAGGTCAAATGCAGGAACAAACAAGGAACATCCTGATGAGTCAAGACAGAAGCCTATAAAAGGGCAAGGCACAACACTGGTCAGAGCCAGATATAAATCGCTTATGGGTTGTTTCCCATTGACAGGTTTGATTTCTGTGTGCCAAAACATGAATGTGTGTCAGAAACGTGATGTGACACAATTGGCATCAAACCCATGACTCCTACTCCAAATACACTAACAGGGTTATTCAAAGAGCTCCAAATTGCTGGCGAAAGGTAACCGAATGCTGAAATTCAGCGTTCGTTACCTTTCTTGGCCATTCGGCTATCCAGAGAGCAGACAGTTCGACAAATGTTGGCGAATTGCCTGCACATATGGTGTCTGTTCGAGGGCAGTGAAATCCCCATAGCTTCGTTTATTCAGAGAACAAAAACCAGCAGTGAAAAGTTGCCGCAATGCCCTGCCATTCGGTGGCTTCATTCGACAGGTTTATTCAGGCGAATCCCATAGGCTTCAATGTTAAAAATATTCCTATTTTGATTCAATATCTTATAAACCATTTATTATAATATTCTGCAGTAAAAACTCTTTATTTATAGATTTTTTTAGGATCATTTTAGCATTTTTTGGGATTTTTTTTCAAATAAATTCAGTTTTTTTAAAAAAAAGAAAAGTTTTTTCTTTTTTCTGTAGCAGGCCTTTTTATTATCATCATTCATTGGATCTCATATGTAAATTTCAGACATTTTCTCTTGGTAGTTTGTTTGCAAACAGCGTTTCACTTTTCAAACATTCAAGCATACGTTTTTTTTTTTTCCACTCCATTCGTCTGAGGTGTCGGCTTTTTCCGGCGGCTGTTCTGTGCCGTGATCGGCTCCTGCTCGGGTTTCTCCGGCGTGTTCTGTGGGGTTAATCCAGATGTTTTTGCGGGTTTCGGTGTGCATTCGCCTGGGTTTTCCAGTGAGTGCGAGTGTTCGACAGGGTTTCGGCGGCTTTTCCCTGCACTACGATGGCCCTGTGGTGCTTGCTGAATACACCGCAGGGTCGCCAAAATGGGATCGCCGAATCAAGCCAAATTGACGAGAACGAAAAGTCACCGAACATGCGGTGACTTTGATTCTCTTTGAATAACCCTGTAAGATGCCGGAGAGACAGAGCGATCTGCTTCATTATGGCTGAGAGAGCAACTCGGGACATGACGTTGAGGAGCTAGAACGACATTGATCTGACAAAGAGGGTCGCGACCAGCATCAAAACGAAGATGGATGATACGGGAAATGCAACAGTAGGGAATCAAAAAGTGTTTTTAGTGTAGGATGATTATCCCTATTCCCTAGCTGCCTGAAAACGTTTAGAAAGGACGCTTAATTCGGACTTGACACTTTTTGCCTGGCTCGTTGGTGGTTGCAATGCAAATTTTGATATGACTACTCGTATGCTGCTTGGCAGGCCTTGCGCGGCCTTATTTCTTCTATCTTTGATTTCTCGATTATCTTTGTATTTGTAATTCTCTAAATAAAGAATTAAAAAAAAAAAAGACGCTTAAGTACTTGTTTTTGTTTTGTATTTTCAATGTAATTATGAAAATAAAACCTCAACAATGTTTATATCCATCTGGGATCTGCTAGACCCTTTGGAGACAGAGGGTTTGCTATTCAACAAGTTTCTCTAAACAAATAACAAAAACTCCAGATAAAAGAACATTATACGGAATGTGATGTAACATATATTTTACCAATAATATGCCAAAAACAGAAAGTTTGGCAGCGTAACAGCCAATTGCAACCATCTCCAGTTAGTAATTCCGTAAGCGACACCTGAGAGCACCAGAAGTCCAACGGTGAAGGCTGCTTGGTATACAATGCCAACAGTCTTCCTATGGTCCATGCCAACAAATTCTGCAACTAAAATATGATAAATAGTAAATGGTTTAAGAAAAGTAAATTAGCCATAATATGACCAATGAAAGATCTACGAATATCAGACAGTCACTATAGATATCATTTTTATAAACTGATATTTACTAGTTTAGGAATCAAGATATTGAACACACAGAATAATCTTTTGCAACATAAGTAGATATAACAAGCCAAAATGTAAACCAATGCAGTGCTAACTAAGGGCTCTGTTACAATCCCCACGCTAAACCGGGGATGGTAGGGAGAAAATACTGCGCCTGCAGTATTCCCCCTACCGTCCCCGGTTTAGCGGGGGATTACAAGGCAGGCGCAAAATATGCTGCCTGCATTGTTTTCGCCCGCTAAGCGCAGCCGCGCGCATGCTCTCAATGGAGTCCATAGGACTCCATTGAGAGAGATGCCGGCGGTCACATGACCAGCCGGATCTCGCCTCGCGAGATCCGGCCGGTCGACGTAGGGATACCCAGGGAGAGACTGGAGGGACTTATTCCCCCAGTCTTTCCCTGATCTCGCTGACCGGAGGAAGCGAGCAGAGCTGCGATCCTCGCCGCGGGACAGAGGGTTAGTATCTGATGCTTTTTGAAAACAAATTTATCCTGGTGTTAACGGATTCTGCAGAAGCGGAATCTGTTAACACCAGGTCCTGGCTCTGGTTAACTTTGCGTTGACCAGAGCCAGGCGTTAATCAGTGCTGGGACTTTGTAATACCAGCGCTGATTAACGCTTTGCGCTCCCCATGTTAAGTATAGGGAGCGCAAAGTACAGTAACCTTGCGCTGAGAAGCGCATGGTACCAAACGCAAACGGGTTTTTTTAACCCGTTTGCGTTTGGATTGTAATATGCGGTAAATACCGCAAACGTTAATGCTCACGCAAGTGAGCGTTAACATTTGCGTTCAGATCGTAACAGGGCCCTAAGTACTCAAATCTGTCAACTAAATTCTTTAATTGGACCTGATATAGGAAAAGTGTATTCCTAATACTTTCTAGAAACAAACAATTGAGGTGACATGCCATTGTAAAAGTGGTGAATAAGAGAACAAGTCACAAATCGGGATATTCCAGGCTTGGGTTTCATGATTCTGTTAGGTTACCTGCCTTTTTAGAGTACTACAAGAGTCTATGGTCCCAGACATCCTTCTGTCATACACTCAAGGTATCCCATATCCAAAGTCCACAACTCAAGCATTCTATGGACTGGTTATATGTTCTTGACATTTTCTGTGCCGATTCTCTGGCTCACTGCATGTTAGGTCTGACTATTGTAAATGTTGCTACCTTCACAACATTATTAAAATAATTTGCAGAAACAGGGAGAGAAACAACACATAGGGCACTATTACATTCTTCGCGCAAAAAAGTGCGCATGCGCAAAAACGCATTAACGCGAAGGGAAAAACCCTTTGCGCTGAACGTCATATTACGACATTCGCGCAAACGATGCGCGTTAACGTCTAACGCGAGTGATCCTGCGTGAACCCTATGCGAGCGCAAGTTCATGCCCGCATCCCATACTTAACATTGTGAGCGCAAATGTGTTCGTGCGCTGGTACGCAGATGGTATTACAAATCGATGCGCAAATTTTTACGAAAGACGTTTGCGTGCATAATTTTAACGTCTTTTATAAGCTGATGGTAACTGCAAATCTGAACGTCCTGGCCGAAACCAAATACACCAGCCCAAAAAAAAAATTATAAAATATACAGCACAGTATAGTATACACATTCTACACATACCCAAACAATAAAATTGAGAGGCTGTGCGTGTTTTTATTATTGCTGTAGCATATATACTCAGATTGATTTTGACAGGCGCAAAAACTGAACGGGAGACAATTGTGGTTCTTAATTCTGATTGCCCACCGATTTCTGCGTGCAGCGTTAATTTGCGCGCGTTTTCGTGCATATTTTTTACGCACGATATTTTGGGACGGATGAAAAGATGCGCTCGGATCGTAATACCAGCGTTAATTTACGTGCGTTAACGTCTAACGCTGCAGGCAAAAGAAATTGCGCAGCGCGTGTACTTTTGCGCGGAGAATGTAATAGAGCCCATAAAGTGTTATTGAGACAAAACGAAGCTTTAGTATGTAATCGCACCTCTTCAGTGATGGACCCCGACGTGCATTTTAAATTTATTTCTGGTTTTGTATTATGGTGTTAAAACCAGCTCTAGTGCCATAATTTATTTTCCCCAGCACATATGAACAAGTGACTTGGCATCAAATTATTCTCTCCCACTACATTGCACTTCCTATAAAACCTATAGGAAGCATAATATACACAATCCTGCCAGCAGAAGCCTTGGGGCCCCTTACTAAACCACTGGACGGGCCCCAATTCCTCAAGCTGCAAATTTCACCGGTGGCACGTAGACAAGCTGCACACGGTTTGCCAAGGGCCCCTTATCATGGGCTGTCACCGTCATGCTCGTAGTCCTGCCTGCCGTACAAATTGAGTCACAACAAGAGTTGTGGCTCGTTTTCAGACATTTACAAGTGTAGCTTTTAGGCTGCTGTCAGACGAGCGTAGTGTTCACGTCCGTGATTGCGCCTAAAAGTACGTCCGTGATAGCATGAAAGAAAGTCCATTGGAGCCCGACACATGAAGTACGTCCGCACTGAACTGCGGACGCACAACGGCCGCGGCCCACGGACGTAAGGCAGGCAAGAACGGCCACACAAAGTGCACTGCGTCCGCAACGTCCGCATAGCTTTGTGTGTGAGTGATGGAACGTGGTCAGACGGACTGCATTTATACGTCCAGCATTTTTCACGGACAAAATGGTTTTGCTTTTTAATTTATTTTCCCTCCTACATCCGTCAAAATATATACGTCAGTGAAAAAAACAGACTGTCTGGCCACTACTGCGTCTTACGTACTAACGTACGTCCGTGTGCACGGACGTACAGTCCGTAGAAATCACGCTCGTCTGACCCTAGCCTTATAGCTAACATCTCAGGCATGAATATTTGCAGCTCTAACAGAAGGGGGCCTAGGATGTCTTATGTATTTTATAAAAAGTCGTAAATATGTAATATGACAATACTAATACTGTTTAGCAGTAGGGATGAGCTGAACACCACCCGAGTTCGGTTCGGGCCCGAACCCTCCATATGTTCGGGTCCGAACCCGAACTCCATGCAAGTCAATGGGGCTGAAAATTTGGTTTTTAGAGTGCCCTCCAAGAGGGCATATATGCTAGATATTTGCCATAAAAGGTGTATGGGGGTCCGGGTAGTGCCCTGGGGGACAGGAAACAAGGACAAAAAGTTTAAAAAAACGTTTTTAAAGGGACAGTGAGTTTTCCATGAAATAAGGGTTAAAAATAAAAACGAAAAATTCCTTCAAATATCGTGCCTAGGAGGACCCCATAACCTGCCCGTGAAGTGGCGGATTTCTAGGATGTATATAAACACTTAAAGGAACACTCTAATAAAAAAATCACCCCCCCCCCCCGTTTTTTAATCCTAACCTATCCCTAATCCCTTAATAAATCGTTATTTTTTGTTTTTGTAACTGTAATACTTACCCTAAAATCCTCTTGTTTCCAGCGCTGTTTTTTTTTTTATATACTCACCTCCCTCCTCTTCCGCTCCCGTCCTTCTTCTATCCGACTTGCCTTCTGGTTTACGTGAGAAGCGCGCACGCGCGCCTCTCACGTAAGACAGCCAATCGGCAGGCTTCCTCCCGGCTCCCTCTGAGGATTAGTGTTGCGCGCAAGATGATGCGCGCAACACTATCCCTCAGAGGGAGCCGCCAGCTTCTGCGGTGAGTTGGAGACGTCATCGCGCTGAAAGCACGATGAGGTCTCCTACTCGGCAAAAGTCGGCAGAAGCGGGAAATATGATTCCCGCTCTGCTGACTGACAGCTGGGAGGGCGGAGTAAAGTTCTCCGCCTCTCTCAGCTGTTTTCAGCATTTTCTGCTGAATCGCTGAGCGGAGGGAGGGGAGACAGAGGGCAGGATACTCCGTGCATCATGACCACCTAAAATAGCTTAGGTGGTCATATTGCTTAGAGTGTTCCTTTAAAACCAAAAAAATGATGTTTCAAATGATGGAAAACAGTTTTCCTTTAATCTATCCATAAACAACTGCTTGGGGCGGCAGTCTGTATGAAAAGAAGAGACATTTTCGGACACGGCATTTTTGGCGGTGAAAAGCAGGAGAATGGAAAATTCTAGACCAAATAGCCGATTTGGAAAGTGAGATAAATGGGAGAATTTTTCTGGTTCGGCTATTTTGACCTAGAATTTTCTCTTCAGTCATTCTCCTGAGTTTCACCTTTCTCTGAATAACCCTGTCAGGGTTATTCAGAGAGCGGTGAAGAGCAGGAGAATGTCTGGAGAATGGAAAATTCTAGGTCAAAATAGCCGAACCAGAAAAATTCTCCCTTTTAGGCTAGGGTCAGACTAGCGAATTTTTAACGTGCATTTAGGTGCACTTAATCACGGCCACACTAGCAGCAAAGGACGGGCAATGACGGCCAATATACGAAGTACGGTCGCACGAAAGTCCGGCTGCGCAACGCAAGTGGAACATGAATGCATTTTTTCGAGAACGCGGAACCGCTAGTACGGACGCACAGAGTGCGCTGCGTCCACTAGCGGCGTGTGTCCGTGATTTGGAGACGTCAGACCCTGCTCATGTCCGGCCAACATAACGTCTAGACACCCAAAGTTTCCTGGTTTGGATCCGTAAAAAATCACGCACAAAAATGCGCATCGAATGACTGTTTTCGCGCATTCCGTGAAAAACATACGGCAATGCGTTCGGACGCACTTTTTGACGGTCGCTGTGAAAAATGCGTTAGTCTGACCCTAGCCTTATCTCACTTTCCAAATCGGCTATTTGGTCCAGATTGTTCTCTTTTCCTGCCATTCTCCTGGTTTTCACCTTTCTCTGAACAACCCTGAGAGAGAGGTGAAAGCCAGGAGAACTGGCAGGAGAAGAGACCAATCTAGACCAAATAGCCGATTTGGAAAGTGAGATAAATGGGAGAATTTTTCTGATTTGGCTATTTTGACCTAGAATTTTCCATTCTCCAGTTATTCTCCTGCTTTTCACCGCTCTCTGAATAACCCTGTGAATGTTTAATCCCGAGGTGAAAAATAACATTGCTTTAGATGTTAAAAGCGGGCAATGAGGAAATTTTGTATTTTTTCACACAGCAGTTAAATGCAGAATATTAGGAAGTTTTAGGCTAGGGTCAGACGAACGCATTTTTAACGTGCGTTTAACCGCACAAAATCACGGCCGTGCTAGCAGCAAATGACGTCCAATGCCGGGGAACATACGACGAACGGCCGCACGAAAGTTCGTCCGTGCAACGCAAGTGGCCAACGAACGCATTTTTTCGAGAACGTCAAACCGCTACTACTGACGTACAGAGTGCGCTGCGGCCGCATAGCGGCGTGTGTGCGTGATTAGGAGACGTCAGACGCTGCACACGTCCTGCCAACATAACGTCCAGACGCAAAAGGGTTTTTATTGATGATCCGTACAAAATCACGGACGAAAATGCGCATCGTATGACCGCTATCGTGTATTCCGGGAAAAAATACGTCCATTCGTTCGAACGCACTTTTTCACGGACAACGTGAAAAATGCGTTCGTCTGACCCTAGCCTTAGGAGGGAAATTACTCACTCAGAACAGAAGCAGACACTCCACACCTTCATTCTACATAAAATGTATCAAATTGATTAGACCAGACTAAAACATCTGTTGTTGTTATGCCGTTTGATGAAAAAAAAAGGTCATTTAGAGGTGAGAATCTTTGCACCTAGACATTAGTTTTTAATTCAATATCTAATAAACCATTGCTTATAATATTCTGCAGTAAAGAGTCTCTTTTATTTCTAGATTTTTTAGTATTTTTTAAGCATTTTTTATACTTTTTTCAAAATTTATTTTTTTCCAAACTCGAACCGAACACACCCAAAAAGTTCGACGTTCACGAACTTTCGAACTGCCAAAGTTCGGGCCGAACTCCGAACCGTCCGAACCCGAACAGCTCATCCCTATTTAGCAGCCATGAGAATATATGCCAGCTTAACAAATGCACCACATAAGAGTAATATAAGGACGCTCAAATATAATCATCATGAAATTATTGTATTTGATATCCATTATGTTAGTTACACACTGTTTACATATGCAACTTACCAAGAATATAACCAGACAACCAGCTCCCCTTGCTGACTAATCCCTGAATAAAACGAAAGATTACCAGCCATGGGTAAGATGGAGCAAAAGCCACCAGGACACCAAAGACAGCTGTTATTAAAAGCGTTATCAACAGACAGGGCTTGCGACCAAATCTGCAGCAAAGAAAAATATGTGTAATTTGACTGTATAATATAATATAGTATAGAGTCATGTAGAACATTAAGACATGTGAATAATCAAAAATAAAGAGTGGAACAAAAATTTCAGGGCACCCCATTGTTTTTTGTATGATTCCAATTTGTAGACATTAAATATTTTATTTAAAAAAAAAAATCAGAATATTTTATTCAGATTATTTTCTATGTCGTGTGGAGTAAATTTTTACAGCTAGATTTCTTGTTAGAATACCCTGATATTGAAGAATATATTTCACATAACCACCAACTCATAGCAAATTGTACTACCATTATACACTGAGTGGCCAGATTATTATATGACCATCTGACCTTTTTAGGCAAATTAGCTATGATTTCGCGCTGAAGTTGCTAGAGGGCCAGACCATTCTAAATAGGGAAGCAGGTTGTTTACCACGACAGTAGAAGTGATTTTTTTTCTGAACATATGGGTAAACAACGTGATTTAACAGCCTTTGAACGTGGAATGATTGTTGGCGCTCAGAGCCATGGAGCGAGTATCAGCAAAACAGCAGAATTTGTTAAATGTTCAAGAGCAGCTGTTGTTAAAGTGTTTAAAGACTAGACTGTCAGACGAAAATCTGGGTCTGAACGTGCGAATTGTGGCCGTCGGCGACTAGTCAATGTTAGGGCAGAACAGAGACTGGCAAGACTGTGTAGCGCTGTGTTTAATTCCTTATTGTGGCAGTACCTATTTTTGGCCACTGGAGGGAGACAAGCGCAATGTGACACACTGAATATTACATTGGGACTACATTTCCCGGCATGCTTTGGGAACGGACACAGGAAGTGGGTGGGACACAGAGACTTACATCCTGAGCCTCGTGGGGAGAGCTGGCAGAGCGCGCCAGGGAGTGAGAGAGACAAGACACAGTGCTGCAGAACGTAACAGTGTCCAGGCCGGAACGCAGGTGCGGCCTGACGGAGTTACAGATCGGGTTACTCAGCCTTACCAAAGGTAGACCCAGTGATCCACAAGATTACCCAAGCTGCTATTGCGGAAGCCAGAGGACCCCAAGTTAGGAGTACCACAGGTCGATCGGACTGGGAGAGGAGGCGGTAAGCTGGACAAGTCACGGCAGGAGCAGAAAGCCAGACAGCGGATCCAGAAGCCAGGAGAACCCCAGTCAATATCGAGCGGAGAGACGTCCTGGGTCAAGCAGAGCCTCAAGTATCTGGCGGATGGGTGAGAGGCCTTCTAGGCCGTTGTAAAACCAAGAAAGCACGCTGCGGTTTGTTTCCAAAACCCACAGGGCCCCAACTTGACTAGTCGAAGATACCTCTTAAGAAATTCACTGGCCAGTTGAATAGTGTACCCGGGTACCATAACACACACACTTACATTCCGGGACACAACCTGTGCGGGACTCACTCCCCAATCAAAAAGGGGTTAAAGATAATTTTCCATTTATTTTCCACTGCGCGTTTCTCGAATTACGAAACCTTGTATTTCTTTTCCGCTGCGCGTTTCCTCGAAATACGAAGCATCGTATTTCTTTTCCACTGCGCGTTTCCCGCATTATGAAGTACTGTAAATATATCTACGAACACCGTGTTATTCATTATATGCCATTTATTCTAGTAAACTATATAATTTATAAAATCCACAACGGTGCTGGAGTATATTTATTCCCTAGTGCGGGGAGACTGACCCGAGGTTCAATTTCAGTGGCTCCTCCGGGAGTGAGCGCTACAACTGGTACAAGACAACAGAAGGGCAACAGTGCATCAAATTACTGCAAATCTTAATCAGGGATCCTCTCAAATGATCTCCGAACGCACTGTTCATCGTACACTGCGTCGTATGGGATATGGAAACCAAAGACCTGTACGAACACCTTTGCTGTCTGCAGTTAACAAGATAAAACATCTCCAAGTGGCACAGGAACACAAGGATTGGACAGTCGAGCATTGGAAAAAAAAGTCATGTGGTCTGATGAATCACGTATCCTGTTGCATCATGCAGATGGCAGAGTGAGAATTTGGCAGAAACAGCATGAAAGCAGCACCCCACATGCATGAGTACAACCCTTCAAGCTGGTGGGGGCAGTGTTATGGTTTGGGACCCTTCAATTCCTGTGGAACAATGTCTGTATAGCACCAACATACCAAAACATCGTTGCTGATAAAGTTCATCCTAGCATGTTGATGGCATATCCCAAATGGAGGTGGCTTCTTCCAACAATACAATGCGCCCTCATGCCACGGTGCTCGTATTGTGCAGGAGTGGTTTCAAGAACATGAGGGAGAATTTACCTTGCTTAGGTGGCCCTCCACAATCACCAGATCTCAATCCAATTGAACATTTGTGGGACGAAGTTGATAGAGCCAACAAGCAGCTGGTTCCACAACCATCAAATCGCACAGAACTGGACAGTGCTATTCATCAGGCATGGTGTCAGATTCCTCGCATCACCTTTCAACATCTCGTGGAGTCAATGCCAAAAAGAATCACCGCCGTATTGAAGGCAAAAGGTGGCCAAACGAAGTACTGATGGGGTGGTCATAATAATCTGGCCACTTAGTGTATGTACTGCCATAACCTTAGCTGTCCTGCATTGCCCTATAATCAGCTCATTTAAAATTGTTTTAGATCACATTAAATATTATGATTTTGATTATCAAAGAGGGAAATGAGTAGGAACATGCCACTGTAAGGGTTTATTAAAGTGCCATATGGCTATTTGCATTCTCTGCTATGCTCATTGGTAGGAAGCAATGTAGTTACAAACGTACCTGTCAGCAAAGTATCCAATAAACAATGATCCAAGGAAAAAGCCAAGGTTTACACAAGACTGGAAAAGATCCAACTTCCATGAATCATCGCAGACGAGGTTAAACTGAAGGGAAAATTAGCACTGATTGAAAACATATTTCCTGAAAGCGGAAAAGAATCACAGACAAACATAATAAGTTTTCATTTATCTCTGATAACAGTGAATTAAGGGTTCTTTCCGATATTTAAACTATTTTAGATGTCACACAATGTCAGGGCCTGAGTATGGGATGCAGGGCTAACCTCAGAGATAGGGCCGAAGAATCCAGGATAAGAGGCAAAAAATGCGATCATAGACAGAACTGTGGGTCAGGGCTTGCAGCAATCATTCGTGGTTGTTATAATGGAGTCAGGTCAAAACACAGGGGAGGACACACTAACGGTGATATACAGTTGTGTTCAAAATTATTCAACCCCCAATGCTGTAAAGGGTTTTAGGGAATTTAGTGTACATTTGTAATTGTATTCAGAATGAAATCCTACAAGGACTTTTTAAAGAACCATATGCAACTAAAATGACATCAATTGGTTTTGTAATACAGTAGTAAATGTTTCTTTTGTGAATTCTTCATTGACACAATTATTCAACCCCTTAAAGACTACCACTCTGAAGAACAGAGGTTCATTCAAGTGTTTTCAATCAGGTATTGAAAACACCTGTGGATGTCACGGAGCAGCAATAAAGCATAATAAGCACCAATTAGGCAGCTTTAAAATGACTGTGATACTCAGCTCCTTCTAGACATTTACTGGTCTGGTTACAAACATGGTGAAGTCAAGAGAATGGTCCAGGAAGACAAGAGAAGAGGTGATTACTCTTCACAGGAAGGGCAATGGCTATAAGAAGATTGCAAAGATGTTAAACATACCAAGAGAGACCATAGGAAGCATCATTCGCAAATTCAAGGCAAAGGGCACTGTTGAAACGCTACCTGGTCGTGGCAGAAAGAAGATGCTGACTTCGACTGCTGTGCGCTACCTGAAGCGTAGAGTGGAGAAAAGTCCCCGTGTGACTGCTGAGGAACTGAGAAAAGATTTGTCAGATGTGGGTACTGAAGTTTCAGCTCAGACAATACGGCGCACACTGCGTAATGAAGGCCTCCATGCCAGAACTCCCAGGCGCACCCCCTTGCTGTCTCCAAAGAATAAGAAGAGTCGACTGCAGTATGCCAAAAGTCATGTGGACAAACCACAGAAGTTTTGGGATAGTGTTCTGTGGACTGATGAAACAAAATTAGAACTGTTTGGGCCCATGGATCAACGCTATGTTTGGAGGAGGAAGAACAAGGCCTATGAAGAAAAGAACACCTTGCCTACTGTGAAGCATGGCGGGGGGTCAATCATGCTTTGGGGCTGTTTTGCTTCTGCAGGTACAGGGAAGCTTCAGCGTGTGCAAGGTACCATGAATTCTCTTCAGTACCAGGAGATATTGGATGACAATGTCATGCAGTCCATCACAAACCTGAGGCTTGGGAGACGTTGGACCTTTCAACAGGACAATGATCCCAAGCATACCTCCAAGTCCACTAGAGCATGGTTGCAGATTAAAGGCTGGAACATTTTGGAGTGGCCATCGCAGTCACCTGACTTAAATCCGATTGAGAACCTGTGGTGGGACTTAAAGAAAGCAGTTGCAGTGCGCAAGCCTAAGAATGTGACTGAACTGGAGGCTTTTGCCCATGACGAATGGGCGAAGATACCCGTAGATCGCTGCAAGACACTTGTGTCAAGCTATGCTTCCCGTTTAAAAGCTGTTATAACTGTAAAAGGATGTTGTACTAAGTACTAAGATTGAATGTCACTTGGGGGTTGAATAAAACTGATAATGATGTGAGCACAGAAAAGACATTTGTGGTTATTTCATTATAAATGTTATGTTATATTTGTCTGACCTACACGTGCCTCTTTGATTTAATTGTAAGCAAGATGACTGAATGATCAAAATCAATGTCAAACTGGCCAAAACACTCAATTTCAGTGGGGGTTGAATAATTTTGAACACAACTGTAGCACTGTACTAGCATAACACTGTGTAACAGCAACTGGGGTGCACTGGTCTCCAGCTTGTGGACCAGACCCAAAGCTGCTACAGCGTCCGTCTGTTCTCTTTAGCCAAGCTGATAAGCAGCAGCTTCTCTTCTCACAACACTCAGCCAGAACTTGAGGGTGTGCAATAGATTCATATACATCTCTCCCCCAAAACACCAAACGCTTAGTGCAGGGGAAATTAATGAATATCTTTAATGAAAATGAGGGCAGTTTTATGACAAGTGAAAGGAAGGTAACATGACACAATCAACCGAATACATTATCTACATGAGGGGGAGTTGAATTCCTAGACAAGACACTGAAACCTAATTCGTTACACAATAGATGGGATTAACAAACACAGAGCATCAGATTAAACTAAGAACATACAGATATACAATGAAGATACAATGTATTGTTCTCTAACACAAACGAACTCCTAAAATACAGTTTCAAGGTAAATGTAATTCTAATGCATTAACTGTTAGGTGACCCTTATGTCCATGATCCTTGAGAACTGGGTCCACAATCTCTTGGCAGGAGGCCAGCATCCACACCTCTTCAACAGGCACAGAGGCCATGTAAAGTGTGGGCAAGGGTGCCATGGAGGGTGAGGGCACAAAGGTAGAGGGAGCTTTGGTTACACACTGGTTCAAGACTGGAGTATGGAAGGAGGCCTCCCCACAGCCTTATGTAGAACTAGGCCTGTAGGGTCCCTCCCTCTTGACACAGTATTCCAGTGATGTCATCAGAAGGCACTGTGGGTCAGTTGCCATTATATTGGAAGCTGGCGGCTGACATGCCCTTAGTCAGGCCTAGCAGGGCACTGATGCCATGACTCACACTTCGCTCTCCTGGTTTGCCATGACAGCTCCAAGCGGCAGAGCTGAGGGAATCCCCTGGTTATGTGCCGCCTCTAGAACCTTATGCACCAGTGAGACCCCAGCATTGGAGACGCCAGGTTAGAGAACCGGAAAGAGCAGTCCCACACCACCCACGTAAAAACACATTGCATTCTTATGGATGAACTTACCGATAGAATAATGGTATAGCATCATGGAGCTATCATGCCTGGGAACTGTGGGATAATATGCTTTGCATCTGTGAAAAAGTATTACATCCTGGAAAGATCTACAGTGGGGGTTTCCTTTCCGCTTTTTTGTTTTAGAGAAAGAGGGGTTTAGTTGTTCCAATTTTTGGTGAACTGTTAAATATCACAGTGGTTCCCAACCCTGGTCCTCCGTTCCCCTACCGGGCCAGGTTTTAAGGATCACCTTGGGGAAATGCAGACTGAATCCTGCAATCACTGAGCAGCAAATCATATCACCTGTGCTGTGCTTCAGATATCTGACCTGTTAGGGGTATTTCACCAGGTTTGGGAACCACTGCTATATCTAATATATCTTTGCTTGACACATTATCCAGTCCACTCTCAAATGCCTATAATTTAGTGTGATATTGCACAATTAAAATTTGAATAATAAAAAAAAAATCACATGACTTCTATGTTACCCAATCCATCAAAATGATATGGTTATTGTAGTGACAGTCTGCACAGCAGCTTATAATGCTTGTAGCAATACATCTCTTCATTCCAGGTGAAGGCCATTAAAAGTGTAAGAACAAGATTGAAGACTCACCACACTGGATAGAATGCAGAGTAATGTAGGATTCTTTTAAAAGACCTTCACTAGAATTTGGGTAACTAGTCCTGGCTTTGGGTCATTTCTGAAAGCTGGTATAATCACACACATCTTATACTAACAGGTCTTTTCAAAGAAAGGTGAAACTCAGGAGAATGACTGGAGAAGTGAAAATTCTAGGTCAAAATAGCTAAAACAGGAAAATTCTCTCATTTATCTCACTTTCCAAATCGGCTATTTGGTCTAGATTGTTCTCTTCTCCCCTGCCACTTCTCCTGGTTTTCACCTTTCTCTGAATAACCCTGTAATGTTATATTATGCTTTCAACATGCAAAACTGAGTCTGAGTAAGGTAAAAATGTAAACAAGGCTGTTAAATCACCAAATACATTGTAGTCTATGGCAGGGCTCAAAATTTCAAGTCCCGACCTACTAGCCAGGCCTTAAGAGTTACACGCCACCATAACTCAACCCCCTGCCCTTAACTCAACCCCCAAACACACCCACAAATTATCTTATGAAATGACCGTTAAATGTTTTATTCAGAATAAAGTTACAAAAATAAATAACATTAACAAAAACCAATGTAAACTTAAAGGAAAATAAGTGCTTTACATCAATGGGGATGCAAACAAAATATTAAGTGTAACTGCTCAGCTTTTAATAAACTTAGTCCCTTTTTTTTAATCTTCACAATTTCTCCAGATACATGTATACTCAGACCACAGATACAGTTGTGTTCAAAATTATTCAACCCCCACTGAAATTGAGTGTTTTGGCCAGTTTGACATTGATTTTGATCATTCAGTCATCTTGCTTACAATTAAATCAAAGAGGCACGTGTAGGTCAGACAAATATAACATAACATTTATAATGAAATAACCACAAATGTCTTTTCTGTGCTCACATCATTATCAGTTTTATTCAACCCCCAAGTGACATTCAATCTTAGTACTTAGTACAACATCCTTTTACAGTTATAACAGCTTTTAAACGTGAAGCATAGCTTGACACAAGTGTCTTGCAGCGATCTACGGGTATCTTCGCCCATTCGTCATGGGCAAAAGCCTCCAGTTCAGTCACATTCTTAGGCTTGCGCACTGCAACTGCTTTCTTTAAGTCCCACCAGAGGTTCTCAATCGGATTTAAGTCAGGTGACTGCGATGGCCACTCCAAAATGTTCCAGCCTTTAATCTGCAACCATGCTCTAGTGGACTTGGAGGTATGCTTGGGATCATTGTCCTGTTGAAAGGTCCAACGTCTCCCAAGCCTCAGGTTTGTGACGGACTGCATCACATTGTCATCCAATATCTCCTGGTACTGAAGAGAATTCATGGTACCTTGCACACGCTGAAGCTTCCCTGTACCTGCAGAAGCAAAACAGCCCCAAAGCATGATTGACCCCCCGCCATGCTTCACAGTAGGCAAGGTGTTCTTTTCTTCATAGGCCTTGTCCTTCCTCCTCCAAACATAGCGTTGATCCATGGGCCCAAACAGTTCTAATTTTGTTTCATCAGTCCACAGAACACTATCCCAAAACTTCTGTGGTTTGTCCACATGACTTTTGGCATACTGCAGTCGACTCTTCTTATTCTTTGGAGACAGCAAGGGGGTGCGCCTGGGAGTTCTGGCATGGAGGCCTTCATTACGCAGTGTGCGCCGTATTGTCTGAGCTGAAACTTCAGTACCCACATCTGACAAATCTTTTCTCAGTTCCTCAGCAGTCACACAGGGACTTTTCTCTACTCTACGCTTCAGGTAGCGCACAGCAGTCGAAGTCAGCATCTTCTTTCTGCCACGACCAGGTAGCGTTTCAACAGTGCCCTTTGCCTTGAATTTGCGAATGATGCTTCCTATGGTCTCTCTTGGTATGTTTAACATCTTTGCAATCTTCGTCTAGCCATTGCCCTTCCTGTGAAGAGTAATCACCTCTTCTCTTGTCTTCCTGGACCATTCTCTTGACTTCACCATGTTTGTAACCAGACCAGTAAATGTCTAGAAGGAGCGGAGTATCACAGTCATTTTAAAGCTGCCTAATTGGTGCTTATTATGCTTTATTGCTGCTCCGTGACATCCACAGGTGTTTTCAATACCTGATTGAAAACACTTGAATGAACCTTTGTTCTTCAGAGTCGTAGTCTTTAAAGGGTTGAATAATTGTGTCAATGAAGAATTCACAAAAGAAACATTTACTACTGTATTACAAAACCAATTGATGTCATTTTAGTTGCATATGGTTCTTTAAAAAGTCCTTGTAGGATTTCATTCTGAATACAATTACAAATGTACACTAAATTCCCTAAAACCCTTTACAGCATTGGGGGTTGAATAATTTTGAACACAACTGTTCATGCATACCCAGAATAATCAGACCAGTGGCGTCGTAACGTGGGGGCGGGGGGTGCGGCCCGCACCAGGTGACACCCGCCCTTAGGGTGACACCGTCACCCTAAGGGCGGGTGTCTCACCCTCCGCCGCGTATTCGCTCCCTGCGAGCGTCCGAAGCATGCAGCTTCGGCGCTCGCCTGGAGGAAACACGTCACCAGCCAATCGCGGCTGGTCACATGGCTCCCCCAGGCGAGCGCCCAAGCTGCGCGCCGCCGGATGCTCAGAGGGAGCGAACACGCGGCGGAGGTGAGCGGGGGCAGTATCCATGTGCTGGGGCATTTTCATGAGCTGGGGCATATCCATGAGCTGCTGGGGCATATCCATGAGCTGGGGCATATCCATGAGGTGCTGGGGCATATCCATGAGCTGGGGCATATCCATGAGCTGCTGGGGCATATCCATGAGCTGCTGGGGCATATCCATGAGCTGGGGCATATCCATGAGCTGCTGGGGCATATCCATGAGCTGGGGCATATCCATGAGGTGCTGGGGCATATCCATGAGCTGGGGCATATCCATGAGCTGGGGCATATCCATGAGCTGCTGGGGCATATCCATGAGCTGCTGGGGCATATCCATGAGCTGCTGGGGCATATCCATGAGCTGCTGGGGCATATCCATGAGCTGGGGCATATCCATGAGCTGGGGCATTTCCATGAGCTGGGGCAAATCCATGAGCTGGGGCAAATCCATGACCTGGGGCATTTCCATGAGCTGGGGCAAATCCATGACCCGGGGCAGATCCATGAGCTGGGGCAGTTCCATGAGCTGGGGCATATCCATGTGCTGGGGCATATCCATGTGCTGGGGCAAATCCATGAGCTGGGGTATATCCATGAGCTGGGGCAGTATCCATGTGCTGGGGCTTATCCCATGAGCTGGGGCACATCGCATGAGCTGGGGCAAATCCATGAGCTGGGGCATATCCCATGAGCTGGGGCAATATCCATGTGCTGGGGCAATATCCATGTGCTGGGGCATTATCCATGTGCTGGGTCTGCATTCCCACTCGTCCTCCCTTAATTTCCACTCGCCAAATGCTAGCAGGCGAGTGGAAATTTTGAGGTCTGGTCTATGGCATTGGTAAGTTTACGTTTACCAGGGCATTGTTTAAATCTACACATAACGCAAATAATGCCCCGTATATTTAGCAGTAGGATATCCGTCCATAATCAAGGAAGAAATCATAATATGAAAACAAAACATGATAAGTTTAGTCACCTTACCTCAGTAACAATGGATGATCCAGTAGTGTCATAAATCCACCCATGTTTACAATCCGTTACAGGTATGTTACCGTAACCAGGTTGCTTATGGTTAATGCTTAGACAACTTGATGAGGTCTTGTTCCAGTCTACATCATACTGGAGACACTGACTCGCGAATGGGGAGTCTATGCTGTCATCCTGTATAGGAACTGTGAAGTTTACCACCTCTTCCAAACTCCATCCACAACTACTGATCAGGTTTGCAGCCTCTGGATTGAAACACCTGTGCGACGGCACAAAGCCTAGAAACACAATACCCACGTAGATTGGACTAAAAACAGCAGAGATCATACACATCAGAAAAAATACATACTTCTGAAAAAAGCCAAACTGTCCAATGTGATCAAGAACGTCATCAAACGATGGCATTTTTTGCTTAGAGTAGGGAGCATTGAGCTGCTGTGTTTTAGTTTGTTAGGGACGTGAGCATTTTGGGCATCCTAAGTCCCAATGTATTAATAATTCACCAATTATGAAATGTTAGGAAACTTTAAACTACAAATATCTAAACCAGTGAGGTTAGTGTTCTCGAACTGTGTTCTCTGTGTCAAAGAATGTACCTGTGGTTCTTTCACACTGGTATGTTAGGGAGGCCTTCTGTAGCTTCAAAGACGGAAAAGAATTATCACCAAAAAGTGCAATTCAGAATTAACCTGAGCATTAGTGAACACACCATAAAACAGTTATGTATATATTATATACTGCATTTTGTAAGATTCCAGGTTCTGCGCGACAATTCTGACATGAGACCCCAACGTAGTTTTAGAAGATATCACCATTATCAGATTGACAGTACTGAAGAAAGATAACACCTTCTTCACTGATGTTTTGTTATATTGGTCAAGCTCCTGGTGTGGCCTGCTGATTTTTGGTATACACTATTGGTGGACTGCGGAGCACCCCAGACAGTGGAGCACCCCAGCGCTGACCCGGCATTTGGTGAGTCCCCCGGTGTTAGCCACGCTTTGTTATAAATGAGAATTTTGTTGCTTTTTTTTATTCGACTTGTAAAAATTTGAATTGTGTTAACATGTGATGGTTTTAGTGAAACATTTTAGAAAATAGTTAATAATATACACCACATTTAACAAATGAAATAGAGCAAATCATCTCTTGGTTTATTATTGCCAAAACACTTATAAAAAACATGTGACATGATGGAGAAATGCACGCCTACAGTAAATCTGCTTATCTATTCCCAGTCAGAAGAATTTAATGATCGCTTTTGATAAAGTGCAGAACGAATGAAAATGTGTATAGGAACATTGATATATAAATTAACTATACAATTAAAACAATCAATAGGCTACATAAGTATGTACTACTGCTGGTTATATGCTAAAACTGACATGGAAACAGAATCCTTATTTGTTTTCTCCTAATGCGTTTACTTAAAATGGATTAGTCCACTCCCCCTAACTTACATAGTCAGTTTGGCCCAGCCCCATTTCCTCCTTAGCAAAGCCTGCTTTTCCTGTCAGTCTTCCAAAGAGACATGTAAGTGAAGATCCTGTTTTTACCATCCTCACATAACAAGGTACATCTTAGAAGCCCTCTCTATCTATTTCCTTTTATTTGCTGTTACTTTCCCAATAAAGTGAAGAAAATACAAAGGACTTTGTGTGCCTTCAAAAGGGGATGAGTTAGGCCGGCGTCAGACGAACACAGTGATCACGTCCGTGTTGCCGCACAGTTTAACGTCCATCGCAGCATAGAATCATGAGCAATAGAGACCCACACATGAAGTACTTGCGCACCGAACTGCGCAGGCACAACGCATGTGGCAAATGGAAGCAAGTTAGGCAAGAACGTAAAACTGCTAGACGGACGCGCAGAGTGCGCCACATCTGCGTAGCGTTCTGTGAGTGAGGAGATATCAGACGCAGCACATTTGCGACGTCCAGCACCTTGACGCAAAAAATGGCTTTTCATATCCTTTTCAAATTTTTATCATAAATTTTATTTCCCATAGTTCCCTTTTTTCCCTACGTCTGTCAACAAAAACGGACCGTGTGGGGTCTACAATATCTTCCGTCAGTACGTCCGTCCGTTATGCACGCACGCAGAATGCGCTCTGACTGCGTTCGTCTGACATTAGCCTTAAAGCTATCGGACTTCAATCATATCCTGTATGTGCCATGGGTTGGGAGATACGGGGGTCCAAAGTCATCATTTTCCATAGGGAATTCCCTGGGCATCCAATCTGTCAAACCCCTCTAGAAGAAGTCTGCGATCCAGTGCCAAACCGCAGTACTGGCACCTAAGGGACCTTTCCAACGATGCTGCTCCTATTTTCTTACAGCTTATGAGGAGATAGAGGGGTCCAAAGGACCCATTCCCTCCCTTTTAGGCACTCACCTGGCTCTGCTGGGGGGGCTGAAAATGACTTCAGTGCTTTGGGTGGGGTCCCATGGGATGGTCTGACTTCAACGGAGTCAAACCGCCACGGGTCTCCAATCAGAGTGGCTGGGGTCTCCCCCTTCGCTGCGGAGACCCTGTGACGTGTGGGGGACATCGCATTTTGCGGGAAATCTCTAGGACATCCCGAAGCAGCCACTGACTAGTACTGGGGCAGGCTGGGAGGCATTCAGGCCCACCCACTGCCGGGATGGCATAGCAAGACCTGTGGGGTTAAGAGGTTAAACTAATGATCACTAATTTCCCACCTATTCACTTTTTATAGGGTTATTCGCCAAGAACTGTTGTGTGATTGCAGATCACTAGTTGACAAAAAGGGTAAATAAAAATCACTATTGTTGCAACTATTCGCAGAAGCAGAAATCAACAACAGCAGGTGAACTTGCTGCAACGTACAACAACGGTACCACTGATATAGTCCTTTAACATGAGCCAACCGTGGTTATTCACCACTCAGTCAGGGCAGGATTTATAACTAGAGTCGGCATGTGCCTACAGGCACCTGCCACAAGGGGGCCTTGCTCTGTAATAAAAAAAAAGTGTTAATTTAGACCATTATATCTCTGGAGTCCTAAGGGCTATAGGGACATTCTAGGTATCATTGGAAAGACCAGATTATAGACTTTCCAGTGCTACCAAATATAACCAGGTTAGATTTATGGAAAAAGTATATTTTTCTCTTTTTCTAACGTAACATTATTACTCAGTTTACAATTATAAAGTGAACAGTGATGCTACACTAACCCACCTTGGCATCTCCCATGCTGCTAGCAAGTGTGCAGCTGGTGATGCAACACATTGCTTCATCAACAACCTAAACCGAGGCACTGCAGTGAGGAGAGCCAGAGGGACTTTGGAAACCTTCATCTCTAAATTGTACACCGCACAAGATTAAGAGAGATGTCATTAGAAAGGTCAGAGCCTGGTTTTTAGAATGATACCAAGCATGACCATGTAAGGTGTAAAAATAAAAAAAATGTAAAAAAATAAATGCAAAATGTATTTTTTTCTCTGTTCTACGGCAGAGGCAATATATGCTTAAACATATAACACAAACAATGCCACTGCACTAACGTAACAGAGTCTGTCCCTTCTTAGGATTTGAGCATACACAGAAATGTTTTTTCAGTTTTATTTTTTTAGTTTGCTCCAAATGAAAATGTAAAAAGTCATTTTGGCATGTCTCTATTTTCTGTTTTGGTGGGGGTGGGGTAAGTAGAGGCGCTCCACATTTGTGTGCCTACAGGCTCCTGAGATGCAAATCTGGCCCTGCACTTACAGGGTTATTCAGAGAGAGGTGAAAAGCAGGAGAATGGCTGGAGAATGGAAAATTCGAGGTCTAAAATAGCTAAACCAGAAAAATTCTCCCATTTATTTCACTTTCCAAATCAGCTATTTTTGACCTCGAATTTTCCATTCTCCAGCTTTTCACCTCTCTCTGAATAACCCTGTAAATGTTATTCTAATCTTCTTTGCAACACTTTGATTTAAATATGAATTATGATATTTTAATATTAGTGATGCATCGATATTAGTATCGGTATCGATACCGGCATTTGGACGACTACTTGTTCTCATGCAAATATCCCCCCCCCCCCGATACTGGAAGTCAGCACTGCAGTGTACTCTGCAAAATCTTGCGAGAGCGTGGCTGGAAACCCCAGATGAGCTGCGTTATAACTTACAGATGCCGACTGGCTGCGATTCAGCAAGCGGCTGCCGGCATCTGTAAGTTATGATGCAGCTCATCTGGGGGGCTTCCAACCGTGCTCTCGCAAGATCTTGCAGAGTTCGCAAGAGCGCAGCTGGAGGCCGCATCAGAGTTGTGTTAAAACCTTTACATGCCAGCGGCCGTGCAGAATGCTGTTAGTGCATTCTGGCCTGCCATCTGCCCCAAGTGTGAGGTCTTGGATATATATATATTTCTCATTAAAAGCCAGTACTCCAGTGTCTTCATATAAAACTTCAAAACTTTATTTGGTCAATAAAAATATCAGTGATCGTTTCAGCGCATTTCCACTGAGCTCTCATCGGGACTCATTGGAAATGAGATGAAACGATCAATGACGCTTTTTTTTTTTTTTACACGTTTTGAGGTTTTAAATTTTATGATGATGAGGCTTTTGATGAGGAATATGATTACATTGAGCTGAGCACCACAGCACCAGGCATTGGAAGTGAAAGTTTGTGAAGGTGGAGCTGATAGATGTGCGAAAACCCCTTCCTGACAATTGGCTCTCAGTAACCACTACTCCTTTAGTATAAATATATGGGGCCAGACTCAACACGCTCAGCTATGCTTTTCTCCAGTTGCAACCACTCCATCTACGCTCCTGTGATACCATTGATGAAATGCATACAGTTTGATGGAGGAATCTAATTTTTACTAACTATATCTGCTGCTACCTTTCTTTTGATGCCTTTGCTCTATTGATCCCACCTTGGGATATCATTGTTTAGACTAGCGCTCTCCATGGCTCCATATGGTAAATCACTGACAATATCCTGGACACCTCCAGCCTGTGGTGTTTACTATCCAGCAGATTATCTAGCTTTCCCCATTGTCCTGTGAACATGGACCCATGTAGGCCTGTATTCCCGCTTCCATTTCTTCGATATTTTCTGCGTCATAGCATAGCCAGTTTACAGGTTTCCTATTTGCTTTTATATTTTGCCTTCTGTCTTTTGATACAGTATACGCTACTTCCAGATTGCTGGCCCAGTCCTGCATTGGCACACCTTTTATTTTCTGTAATAAAAGATAAGTTTTATTTCTCATAGGCTCAGTATCCACCAGTTGTTTTGTATCAAATGGATGGACATGTACAGCAACAATACTTAGGGGGGCTGTGGCGTTTAAACAATGCTCAATTAGTACAAAGGGCAGGGCCCAAAGTGTGCCAAGAAAATATACCCCCACCATCACGAACCATTGATACAAGGCGGAATGGAGCCATGATTTCATGTTGTTTACGCCAAATTCTGACCCTACCATCTGAAATCGAGACTCATCAGACCAGGCAATGTTTTTTCAATCTTCTATTTTCCAATTTTGGTGGAATAAAAAAGCCTGTGCGAATCGTAGCCTCCATTTTCTGTTCTTGGCTGACAGGAGTGGCACCCAGTGTGGTCTGCTGCTTCTGTAGCCCATCTGCTTCAAGATTCTACATTTTGTGTGTTCAGAGGGTATATTCTACATACCTTGGTTGTAATGAGTGGTTATTTGAGTTAGTTTGTCACGTCCCACACTGAGTAAAGTACTGGCTTAGCGCGGCCGCAGGTCACTGACACCTGCCAAGTTTAAAATGAGATGCCTGAGCCCTCGATCTTTGCCCTGACGTGGTTTTCACTCCTCTCCATGCGTTTTTTGTATTCATTTATCGTATCTCCTGTGTATGGCTTCTGGCTTGGTGGACTTATTCGTCTGGCTGTTAACCCCCTTGGCTCCTGTCTGACACCCCACTCTGGTATAACGATGCCTGGCTGACAACCCGCTCTGACCTTCCGAAGCCTGGTATCCGGTTCACCTGCATTCTGGTATTAACCCCTGCTGTTTGTTGTTCTTTTGGTGAATACCCCTGGTACGTTCTGTGTTTGGAAATAGGTAGAGTGGTCACTTTAAAGACCGGCAGTGTAGTATAGCTTGTCTGCATATTGGGATTAGACTGTACATCTAGGAGGTACGTGACACTGTTGCCTTTCTCTATCATCTCGAACCAGTCTGCCCATTCTCCTTTGACATCAACAAGGCGTTTCATCCACACAACTGACGCTCACTGGATATGGTATCTTTTTCGGACCATTCTCTAAACCCCAGAGATGGTTGTGCATGAAAATACTAGTAGATCAACAGTTTTTGAAATACTCAGACCAGCTCATATGGCTCTAACAACTAGGCCACGTTCAAAGTCACCTAAATCCCCTTTTCTTATGCTCAGGATGAACTTCAGCAAGTCCATCTTGATCATGTCTAGATGAAAAAATGCATTGAGTCACTGCCATGTGATTTGCTGATTAGCAATTTGTGTTAACAAGCAATTGAACAGGTGTACCTAATAAAGTGGCCGAGGAGAGAGAGAGAGTGTGAGTGAGAGTGTGTGGTGTGTGTGTTGCATAAATGGTGTGTCTGCCCATACATTTCAATATTAATATAAACTGGACAGGCTTTCAGCAAAATCCTAAATTATTTGAAATGGATTACACAACAATCACTGAATAAAAGTATCGGCATCTGGGGGGAAAAATATCGGCACTCGTACTCTGTCTTTTAAAAATGTTATTGGTGCATCCCTATTGGCACTCTTTATTGAGATTTTAAGGAAACCATGCTGAAACCAATATGAAAAAATACTCTAAACAACTTCAACTGGTACTACAGTGGAAACTATGATGAAATCTGCCCCAAATAACTTCAGCAGAAACCCCGCTGAGATCTGCCCTAGACACCTTCAGCAGAAACTACAGCAGAAAGAACGGTGAAAACTATGAAGGAATACAGGAGGAACTTCACTAAATAGCAAGTCCAACGTTATGTCCATAAAGTATCAGTGATTAGTGAATAAGCCCTTTGGTAAATCGCTGTGTTGTTCATTATTAGTAAAGTTGTCATGAGGATGTAGCGCACAAGAAACACCAGCTCTTTCGTCAATTTCATACTAGAATAAATACACCTATACAGATTGAACACAGACATGTACTTTATAATTTGGTTTTCATTTATTTGTTCAACAGTTTTATATTACAAGTGGATCAAAAGTGGAGAAAGGGAAAGAAAAAGAAAAAAAAAAAGCACAAAAAGTACATTTCAACAAAACCCAAGAGAAATCATCTAGAACATACGAAACTGGGCAGCAGATTAGGCCATGTACCATTAAAGAGACATTAAGAAGGACTTTCACTGTCACATCTCTCTCCAGGTTTCTAAATAATAGGTAGATTGTACCAGGGACTGGCAACCCCACTGTGACTTCTACTGGTGTGATGCTCAATCTATACAGTGAACAGTCACTGGAATGCCAGGAGTTCAGAAGCCTTGTTTAAATAAATACACACATAATCCCAGATCGGAAAGACACCAATAAGCATAAAGTGCACCTGTCATACCCATAACAATTTGGGATGAATTGACAAGGAATCCCTCCTTTGATGTGTCTTAGCATTTTCAGCTGACATAGAATTGTAAAAAAGGAGTTATTTTGTTGCAAGGTTTGCAGCATGTCGCAGGGGGGAGTGACAGCTCAGAGCTGACAGTTGTCCTATAGGACGGTTCTCCATTAAGTCAGTGCTGTGGGCCAATCAAGAATAACTAAAGAGTGGCAATCAATGGTCTCCACCCATGGAGGGCAAAACATTGACACCCAGCGCGCTGGATCAGGGCGAGTACAAAGTGCGATATTTCATCAAGGGATGAAGTCTCACACTTAACAATCCCACATCAATTCCCTGTTAGGATATTGCAAACGAAGTGCACCTGGACAGTGCAGATACACTTTAAGAAAAAAACAATGAATAGTTGAAAATGAACATTTTCAACATATTACTTTCAGGTGGCTGAGTATATTACAGTTTCCTTGGATAAAAAAAGTCTATTTTATAGAATTCTAAATGGCAAACTGTCTTGGCATCCAAATGGATTGCAGTTTACATAACATTTGTTTCCAGGAGGTGGAGGACCACTGATTTGATGCAATGTTATAGTTTTTTTGAATAGTGCAGCACTGATGACCAGTTTAAGGTTATAAGCTCCCCAACATCACGATATGATAAAAAATAAAAACACCCCACACACAAAACAATGATACAGCCAAGAGAGAGAATATTCTGCAATTCAAATAAGGACAGCCATAGCAGGTACCAAATGCTTCTACATAGGAAAGGAACGCCAATATCAGATGTCTACTGTATTGATCTCTTAACAGAAACTTTATGTAAAACAGTGCATTTTTCCTGCGTAGCCAATGCGATTATGTGCTAAAAGTTTCTATCGTAAAAACCTATTACTGGTTATATAATACAATGTCTATTTAGTCGCCACATTGTGGAAATGAAACATGAGACTGGGAACAGAAAACAAAAACAATGCAAAATTATCATACATGCAAGTAAGAAAAACGCCCCAAGTAAGTATGATACATTCACTTTAACCTAATCTGTAAACTAAAAAAATTATAATTCGGAAATTGAGCATCACCTGCAAGATATTTTATATAACAAACGTACAATTAAATACAATATTTGTTAAAGCCACACATGTGAAAAAAGAACCTCCACAAAACCACATATATATGTTTTGTTTTCTTCTATACATAACAATCACTTCATACTGGATACGGCTTAGTCGTAGGATGCTCAGCCAGCGGTCCGGCCAACTTTGCATCATCAGATGTGCGAGTCACAACCCTGGACTGCCAGAGCTTAGCCAATACCTGTGCTGTACACAGAAAAAGAACAGGATTTGTCAGAGCAGTGATTGGAAAGAAATATTTTGACACCAAAAATCGCCAGCCCTCCCCCTCCTGATTGCCAAGTAAAAGCCATCCGTGCCTGCAAATTAAGGCTAGGAAACTGGATCTGGATTGAAGGGAATTCACGCAGCTTTCAGACAGCGCAGCGTAAAAGGTCTGGGAAATTTTAATTCTGAGCATTCTTTCAGCTGTGTGTCTGGTCAATAGACAACTGCGATCAAGGTCTTTCTGTTTCGATACATCTAAGCTTTGACATCTTTGTTTTACGGTTTGATAACATGCACAGGAAAGCAGCATCTTTCAGAGGTGTGTGTGTGTGTGTGTAGATGCCTGTATGTAGGATATACGTACAGTATACATAAACAGAAATATACAAATAGACTCCATATCTCTTCATGTAATACTTGCGTGATTAGCGCGCACACAAAGTTATTCTCATCATTATTAAATCAGCACAGGTTTAAAATACAGGCCAGAGTCGAGCCCAGGTACCTATTAATACGAGAAGAGTGCATGTCCCCTTGGCTTCTTGGATTGTATCAGACAGTGAGAAAAGTTTATTATTATTTTTTAGAATACCCTGCCGGCAGGAAGAGCTTGCTGATGTTTAGTCAGCCAACCTGAGTTGTAGTTCAAGTGAATAAATAAGGAGATATTATAGGACAGATGTCAGCAGTTCGTTTTGTTTTGTCACTGGTGGCAGAGGATCCAAAAGCCCTGATTCTGCTTTTGGACTTTCCATTGATTGCAAGGTGCGATGTGTAATACATGAAGACAGCAGTTCCTGTAGCAAAAGCATAAAACACTCAGGACAAACAAATTCGCCCTGATTATCAAAGAGCTATCGGCAGGATCTTCAGGCCAGAGCTGATACATTATACAGGACTCCCATCTATTGTTATCAGTGTAAATCAGAGGAGGTCTGAATCCTGCTGTACCCTGGTATTATTGAAAGAAAAAAAAGGTAACAAGAAAAACTCCCAACAGAAAAATCCATTCCCCCTGCAGAAATCTTCAGGCCGAGTTACATATATTTGGTTGCAGTAGCTTTGTCCATCCACACAAATTTCTAAATTTGTTTTCTGTATACACCATTTTTTTAAATTTATTTTTTTTAGGCACGAAGGAATTGGGAAGAGGGTAGTCAAGGTTGCTCTAGAGGTTAAGCAGGTCCTCGTCGCTATCATCATGAAAAGAAACTACATTCATTTTGTCTTTTTTACTTTGGCTGGAACAGCCTCTCCCAGATTTTCTGTTCATGCCATTTGACGTGCCAATCAAGGTGCCATCATCGCCTTCGGAAGGAATAGGGTTCCTTGATGGGTTAGAATTTCCCTCTCTCATTCTTGCTGAATGAATTCGGACTTCTGGGACTGTAAGGACTTCATCCTCGCTGTCCAGATCGTCCACGTTTAGGGTGGTGAAAGCTCTGGGCGTGGAGTGCCGGATGCTGCCGTTTTCATGGTTTGACTTTGCGTGATTTGAAGACACTTCTTCTATGAGCCATTCCGTCTCGTTGCCATCTGCTTCTTCCTCGGTATTAATCTGTGATGCAAAGGGCAATGCAAGAAAAGGGGAAGCAAACAAAGAAGATCTTTGTATTAGAGCAGTGTAAAACACAGATGAAACTGCACCTACTTGGCATGATCCTTTGGTAAAACGCATTGTATTCCATGTGCTGGCAGTGAGAATTATTTTAGTTCATGCACCATCTTTAATAAATCTATGGACAGATTCGAAAAGGGGATTTATGACTTGCAAACCCTTTACCCAAACCATCTTCAGGTATTGGAAAGAAACCAGGTTTGGTTACCATGCCGTGCTCTGTTGGGGTAACCTTAAATCTTTACAAAAGATAGCCTTCATTGGAATTTTGAAGTCAAAAGAAAAATTATGTAAACGAAGAACGTTTAGACCAATCTTTTTCTGTGCAGGACCGTATTTGGTGGAGACATTTTTTTTTTTTTTTTTTTGAGAAAGTATTTTACCAGGAAGGATACATTGAGATTTCTCTCATTTCAAGTATGTTCTGGGTGGGGAGTATGTACCGTTAGGTGTCTTGCCCAAGGACACTCACTGGAGAGGTGCTCTTGCCGGGATTTGAACCTGTGTCTCCACAGTTATAGAGCAGTGATGTTAGCTAATTAACTTTCCTTTTAATATGTTTTCCCTCCGTTTTTGATAGTCTCTTATCACTCTGCCTCCCCAACCCCTCGCATGTCGTTAACTCCTTGCATACAGACCTGCCCTCCTAAAATCTGTCTCTTTTTCTAGACACACACACACACACACACACACACACACACACACACACACACACACCTATGCATCTGCAGGCCTAAGGACTGCAAGGTATTCAACTATCAACCATGAAGTCCTTCAAGTCTCTCCACTGCTCCATATCCACTGTTTTTTAGATTTTGTTGCCTTTTATGTATTATTCCCAGGCTAATTAACTTTCCTTTTAATGTTTTCCCTCCGTTTTGATAGTCTCTTATCACTCTGCCTCCCCACCCCCTCACATACAGACCCCCTCCTAAAATCTGTCTCTTTCTTTCTACATCTCAGCACGCACACAGCCAGCACTCACCAACCTATGCATCTGCAATCCCACCCGCCCACTACTGAGCCCAAACTCATTGCTTCCCTTGCAGCTGCTGCCACTTTCTTTCTAATTAACCTTTAAGTCCAAGCTTCTAGTCACTTCCATACAATCCTTGCTATTTTCTCTCTAGCCACCAGCTCCACCCTCCCCTGCTCCCTTTTGTTTCACTTACCTCTGTCCTTTAGATTGCAAGCTCACGGGATGTCTGGCTGAGCACTTGTATAAAGTGCTGTATCAGTAGGGCGATTATCCTATGGGCAGGGCCGTCTGTCCCTTATGTGTATTAGTAGGTCTCATGTCTGCACTCCTTCATTGTAAAACACTACGGAATCTGTTGGCGCTATATAAGTATCTGTAATCTCTACGCCATCCAATTTATTAAGCTTGTCTGGACACTATTTCAGCAGAAAACACTTGCAATAGATATTTAAGCCCACTGAACACATGTAAGAAGATCTGCTTCAGGATGTGCATAGATCATAAATTCATTAAATACTCAGACTCCAGTGACAGACAGGTCTATTCAAAGAAAGGTGAAAATCTGGAGAATTGGCAGGAGAAGAGAGCAATCTAGACCAAATAGCTGATTTGGAAAGTGAGATAAATGGGAGAATTTTTCTGGTTTGGCAATTTTGACCTAGAATTTTCACTTCTCCAGTCATTCTCTTGAGTGTCACCATTCTTTGAATAGACCAGATAGTAAATGGTGGCACAAGCAATGAACCATGGGCAACTCCTGCATATGTTGTGAAGTGCTTTATTATAGGTGGAAGTACACCATTAGAAAATGTAAATTTTGGCCTAAAAATGAACCATAATTAAGGCTTTATAGGTCAAGATGCCATCTGTTATTCTTGGATTTTACCGCCTACAATGGAGTACTTGGAGTTATTGTGGAAGAGAGGACCTCCAGTGCTAGAGTCCCAGAACACAGCCTTGTAAGGCATAGCGGCTCTTGTGGGACATCATTGGGAATGACATCCGTTTTAAATGGTCATTACCTTGCTGTATTTGTAGGATACATTAGAGCTTCTTCTGCAGCAGTTGGACAACTTGTAGATCATGGTTTCCCTTCAAAAAGAAAACACAGGGTTTAATCTTCCCACACGTCATTTTACAATAAAAGCATGGTAACGCTTCTCCCTAATGGAGCTAAAATATGTTTAACACTTATTATTTAAAATCGACTGGCATTTGAGTGAGCAGGCGGCCATCTTGAAATTAAGTCACAATATTAAAACTCTGACAGTCACTGGTAAAGACTACGGAGACTATGGCTATCGTGTAGAATACTACGTGCACCAAACTTTAGCATTCATACTGTTTGAGGAAAACTAAGAGGCTACTAAAGGACCAGGCGACATCTTTGCCCTAGCGTCAACAATATTTTTACGAGACTAGTTTACCTTCTTTCCTTCTTGTAAAGCAAAAGAACGGCCATGCAAATGATAAGAATCACAAGCAGAAGGCAGAGAATCGTTCCCACGGCTTGGCTTCTTCCAGAAAGACCTTGATAGCTTTGATCGGGTTCACCAGGGCCGCCTTTAGGACTGCAACAGACAAATGGAACAATTCTAAAAACCATTAGAAATCTACTGATTGCGTTATTTTTTCTGCAAGCAGGTGGGATGGGTGAGAGGGAGGGGGAAGATACAGATTTGAAGCAATGGGGATTTTGATTCTGTAACGCTTTGATGTCGAGCTCAACTACTGCATGATCTTTCTATCTAAAACTTTCAAACATTGTATGGTGTGGGATGTATTCAAAAGACATCACCAGGGGGTAGATTACAAATTGTTTAAACCATCTATCAGATCTCATCAAGCTGCCATCAGTAAGAAAGGAGGATTACCAGCAGGGATTTATAGGTATAACCTACAAAACGCATAGGAGCCAAAATAAGCTACCAAGCTGGCATTTGTAGAAAGAGAAACCAGCGCACTAACTAAACCTGATAATATGGAGGACTATCAATTTCCTGCCATCATTTCTGCTCCTAAACCATTACCATGGTAGTCATCTTCATTTCACGTGTACGGCATCACTTTGTGCGTCTTCCCACATGCACTGTACCACTTCCCTGCAGATCCTCTTCCACAATCTCTCTTACCTCCCACCAAGAGCTGCTCACTGTCCTCACCCTCAGATATGGTTTTCCTTGGCACGGCTTTTGGCTCGTCGTCCCTTTCCTCCCTTAACTTCCAAGGTCTAATTATTTCCTCTCTCTCCCCCCCCTGTCTAACCACGCGTGTAAAATCCCTCCCTTCAAAAGCTCAACTTTCACTTCTAAACACAAAGTTTGGACTCTAAGTATTTACTATATGAAAGCAGGTAAATAAATAAAAGTTCAGATTAAAAAAAAGTAACTTACACCAAAGGACAGACCGCAGACGTGTGCCAGGAGAACAAGTACTGACAGTCCGTCGTTTCGTGGAGGAATCCTGGTTGTCCTTCCCCCTCAGTCTGACTGCAGTGGAAGAATATGGTGGAAGTGGCATTTTTGGTTTTATCTTTGCCACACTTTGAGTCAGAAGTAAAGATAACATCCAAGTCATCATCTGTTGAAAAACAAAATAAATTATATATATATATATAAACAGACGTTTAATAATTGAAATGAACTTTTAGCATCATTACCTGGGGTTGTTATTAGTAGTTACAATGCAAAGAATAAACAGTTCAAAAGTGGAAAGAGAGACAACTAGATCAGCCGTCATCTCCAGCCAGGTCATTATTGCTGCTGCCTCTTCCTGGTGAAGGTATAAATATAAACCCACCAGTCTCTCTCATGACTGAGAAATGGTTTGAGGATATGTGGTTGCTGCAAAAGCGGCTTTTGGTTTCATTAGGTAGGACCCACCTGACCGAGAGGTGCCCTGACATGGCGAGTGAGCTTACACTTTAATGGCCATTCAAGTAAACCAAACCCTCTGTTTTGTTTTGCGTGGAGTTGTAGTGATGAGCGCAAATGACAACCTTTTTTCTTGTTATGTTTTATACATGAAGTGGGCTGGATATTTTTGCTTTAGGCAGGCTCCCTGGTAGGGAACAGGCGCAAAACCATTTTTTCTGCATAGATCAGCCATTAGTCTCCAGAGAAATCTATTTGTACAGCCATCATCTCATAGCGCAAAAACATTGATCATCCCCTTCACTACTGTGATCAAGTATACATGATCAGCAGTAGCAGACACAGCAGCAGCATGAGATCTGAGGTTTTGCTGTATCATTGCAAACATATTTCATTTGCATTGGAGTTCCAGAACGTGTCCCCAAAGTTTTAGCAATCTGGGCACCATGCCTGAGGAGGAAACACTTCAAAACCAGTTCTATCGAACTTTTCTCCAGCTCAACCTGCAAGTAGCTTAGAACTGTAGTGACTCCATTTGGCCAGTAGATGGCGAATCCTGTCTGTCAAATAGGCCATTACATTAAGAAATACATTGGTAACATTGGTCTTACTGTATAAAAAGTTAAAAATTATTTTCCAAAAATCACTAACTCTTGAAAGTTTGGTTTTTGTTTGGAAAATCACTACGTAGTGAAGGGTTTAATAAAAATACAACAAAAATCCCATAATCTTACCATCAACGTGATATTTTACTTTGTTTGATAAACCGACTGCTCTGACAAAGTCTTCATTTATTTTTACTTGGCATATACTGGCTCCTATACATTTTGGGTTGGAGGAGGTCTCTGATCCTGAAAGCTGAATTTGGTACGTGTACTTATCATGTTGAGAATCATCCTGTCGAATATCACCAGTGACTGTGTATAATCTGCAGGGAAGAAAATTAAGATCTTTAAAGTAATGCTAAAATACTTAGAGGGACATGCATGTGTTGTCAGTGTGCCTTAAAAACAAGCAGTGCATTTTGAAGGAGTCCGTAGTCTCATTCAGCAGGCATAAAAAGTAAATATGATATTTATTCATATTTACCCGCTTTCCTTAGAGTTTTCCACGCTCACCTCAGGAGGCACTTTAAGCTAACCAATCAGTGTGCATTCTATGGAATGCATAAAAACACACTCAGCATGTGGGACTGAGTTGCTCCTCCTCCCTCCTGCACTGTGAGCTGAGGGGAGGGCGGGGCTGAGTGCCATTCCAATCTGTAACTCTTTAATCCCCAGTTACTACAGAAACAGGGAAAAAAAATCAATACACACAGGGAGAAAAACACACAGCAGCGGGAGGGCCAGCAAAAAAAAGGTAGAGAGAAAGCAAAAGAAAAAGCGCAGCAATCGAGAGAGTAGGAAAAGGTGCGGCGAGAGAGTGCAAGAAAAGGTGCGGCGAGAGAGCGCGCAAGAAAAGGTGCGGCAAGAGCGCGCAAGAAAAGGTGCGGCGAGAGAGCGCGCGCGAAAAGGTGCGGCGAGAGAGCGCGCGCAAGAAAAGGTGCGGCGAGAGAGCGCGCGCAAGAAAAGGTGCGGCGAGAGAGCGCGCGCAAGAAAAGGTGCGGCGAGAGAGCGCGCAAGAAAAGGTGCGGCGAGAGAGCGCGCAAGAAAAGGTGCGGCGAGAGAGCGCGCAAGAAAAGGTGCGGCGAGAGAGCGCGCAAGAAAAGGTGCGGCGAGAGCGCGCAAGAAAAAGTGCGGCGAGAGCGCGCAAGAAAAGGTGCGGCGAGAGCGCGCAAGAAAAGATGCAGCGAGAGCGCGCAAGAAAGGATGCGGCGAGAGCGCGAAAGGAAAGATGCGGCGAGAGCGCGAAAGGAAAGATGCGGCGAGAGCGTAAGAAAAGGTGCAGTGCAAGAAAAGGTGCAGCGAGAGAGCGCAAGAGAGGTGCAGTAACAGAAAGCATAAGAAAAAGGCACAGAGAGCACACAAGAGAAACATTGAGCGAGCGCACAGAAGAGACAGCACAAGAAAGCATGTGAGAGTGAGTGACCGTGTGAGGGAGTTTGAGCGAGACAGTGAGTATGTAAACCATGAAAGAGCGCAAGTGACGAAGTCAGCGGGAGAGGGAGCGAGTCAGCGGGAGAGGGAGCGAGTCAGCGGGAGAGGGAGCGAGTCAGCGGGAGAGGGAGCGAGTCAGCGGGAGAGGGAGCGAGTCAGCGGGAGAGGGAGCGAGTCAGCGGGAGAGGGAGCGAGTCAGCGGGAGAGGGAGCGAGTCAGCGGGAGAGGGAGCGAGTCAGCGGGAGAGGGAGCGAGTCAGCGGGAGAGGGAGCGAGTCAGCGGGAGAGGGAGCGAGTCAGCGGGAGAGGGAGCGAGTCAGCGGGAGAGGGAGCGAGTCAGCGGGAGAGGGAGCGAGTCAGCGGGAGAGGGAGCGAGTCAGCGGGAGAGGGAGCGAGTCAGCGGGAGAGGGAGCGAGTCAGCGGGAGAGGGAGCGAGTCAGCGGGAGAGGGAGCGAGTCAGCGGGAGAGCGAGCGAGTCAGCGGGAGAGGGAGCGAGTCAGCGGGAGAGCGAGCGAGTCAGCGGGAGAGCGAGCGAGTCAGCGGGAGAGCGAGCGAGTCAGCGGGAGAGCGAGCGAGTCAGCGGGAGAGCGAGCGTTGCTTTCACAGTTGCAGAGCTAGCGAATATTCAGTTCCTCAGTTTCAGTTTAGATGGCCAGAGAATCATGGCAATTATAGTTCAAAAGCAGAGAGCTGGAGTCGGACAACCCTGATTTACGGAGTAACTAGTTCTTGTTGAATGTACAATCAAGGAGTAGGTAAACCTAAAACTCTGTGTGAACCAGTGCACGCTGCATTTACTGCATGTAAACCAGACAAGCCCCTGGTATCTTAACAATCTATAAAAGTAGTTTCCTTAAAGTTCTGCTTATTTTAATTGAATTTCCTGCATTAAGCATACCATGTTCAGATTCTGCCATTCATTGCTTTGCGAGCCTTTTCAATACAGCGTGCAGAAATGATATGCAGCCACGCATGGAGACAGATGAGGCCGTAAATGAAAATCCTGGTGCCAGCGGGAGTATTTTCCAACATATGTCTTGTGGAAAGATGCCATCAATCTGGGCTGGCTGTACAGATCCTAAAACCACGATTAACCTCCCTGGCGGTCTAATTTTTGGGAAAAACCGTGTCTAAAAGCGGTCAATTTTTTTTTTTTTGCACCCCCTAGCGGCATCCCGAGTGTGGCTCCAATTCCTATGCTGGAAGCGGTAACCCCGAGCAACACTCGAGATGCCGCTGGATACATCACCTCTCCCTGCGCTCCCTCGATGTCCCCCCACAGTCTCCTCCGGCGATCGCAACCTCATTACTTCCTGGTTACCTCCTCGCAAGAAGGAATCCAGGAAGTAAAAAGCAGTGATTGCCGGAGGAGACTGCAGAGATCATCGAGGGAGCGCACGGAGAGGTAATTTATACAGCCCGAGTGTGTCTCGGGGTTACCACTCTCAGCAGTGAAATTTAACCCCGAGACACACTCGGGATCACCGTCAGGGAGGTTAAGATCTTTACCCAATATTAGCTGGATCATAATTTCTGGATGCTTTTAATTTTCTATTGTAGAACATGTTATGGTGGCTTCCTGTGGAGTGGAGGCAGGTGGCGGAGAACATCGGATATAAAGAGAAGCAAACAGAAACCGTATGCTGAAAACCATTAAGGACAGTTTAAAAAACAGTATCTTTACCAACAAGACAAAACGAAGATCGTTTAATTTCACACGACCTCACTTACTTTTGATAAATATTGCGGAGGTCGATGCTCACTCCGTTGTCCACTTGAATTGTGCCATTTACCATCTGTACTTCTTTAGGAACTACGGCGCAGGCTGCTCGGGTTGGCCAAATAATGCGATATTCACAGAGGTCTGCATCATACCTAGCACAGGGAACACAAAACATCCATCCTCAATGCATTGGAAGCAGACATAAGCAGGCTACAAATAGAAATATCTTCTGCAAAATTAATGTGTAGTGTGAAATGAATGCTCCGCGTCACATTTATGTATCAGTGCAGCCATACAGGATTTTGCGATTAAAGGTAAAAGGGTGTAATGGTATGCATCACCACCCTAACAAAGTCAATTCATGTTTCTCAGGATTGCAAGCAAGTAGAATTTGAAAACTACACGCCTGCGAGTGGGAAAAATACATTGCTGGAAGAAACATAGGGTCATGCAAAGATCTGCGAAGTGTCCAGCAGAAAAACACAGAGGAACAAGGGCAACACACATCTATCATCTGCACAGCTGCTGGATTGTGGGCGTCTTATTGTGCTCTATATGGGCAATTTATTTCCTCCTATCTTCATCATCTGATAACTTTTCTTGGGATCTGAAAATCCCCATATGGTTTGCCATTCACCTACCATACAAATCTTCTCGCAAGAGTACTAGGTGCTGATAATCCTGGATTTTACGCTCACCTTTCAAGGCTTGGCGAACCAACTGTATTCGAACACGTCAGCTGTAGTGTGGTAGAGAGTTTCTTTCCTTTTCCACAATCCTCTCCATTTGAATATCTGACATAAACGGTGTTATCTGGTAAATAGGACAAAGGATTAAAGGGCTAACCAAGTCACTAAATAAAGAGTCTAGCAAAGCCTATATATTTTATTTACCAAACATTTTTATAGATTTTAAAAGTTAAAATTGATAAATCATAATTCCATATTTGAAGAAAAACATGACAATATTTTTATTTTAAGTTTTTATTTTTACAAACAATAAGACCAGGTCTTTTGCAATGATCCCTCATATGACCGTGTATGTAAGGGGTTCAGCTACCTTGGCCCTCCAAGGGTTATATTACAAAGTTGGTATGAACTTAATCAGAGCTGTTGTAAACTTACCAGAGCCATTATAGTCCAAGGGGTTAAGTTTACAACAGCTCTGGTTAAATTAGCACCGACTTTGTAATATTGCCCCACGTTTTTGGAATGACATCTGCCATGATGCTCAGCTTCTCATTAGGTTGTAGAAACCTCATGGGAAATGCAGTTGGAAAACATTTGTATTTGTAGGGCCAAGATTGCTGAACCTGCTGTAGGAAATGGGTACCAGAAATACAGGGAACAAATAGACCCCTGCATCTCCTGTATTCCCTGCCAGATGGGATTGAAGCTCCATTTCTGTTGTCATCACGCCCATGTGCAAAACTGTCTGTGAGCAGGGAACGTCCTACAGTGAGGGCTTACAGTGATATGTGAGAAGCCCCGGATTCGTACAGTTCTGTGGGACCTCGCGTGTGCGGTTGCAGTGAGTCAACTTGTTTAATTAAGGAGTAGAGTTAACATCTAGGGATGAACAGATACCACTTTTTTAAGACCGAGTACGAGTATTTTATGTCATGTGACCGCTTTCCAATAAGAACAGACCTCATATACATATACACAGAATGCCCCAGCTCACATGGATATTAGAGAAAGAAGGATTTGCCAGCTGGCAAAAAAGGGAGCGCAAAATATGCAGATACTTAAAGCACTCACACCAGCTGACAAAAATAGAGTGCGAAGTGTATACTCATCTTAGGTGTAAACCAGTTGGGGAAGGCATAGACCTATAGAGTAAAAAAGAAAAAATAGCGCAATACCAAAGAGTAAATTGTGAACATGAGGAAGGAATAACAATTACACACTCACAAGGGTGGAGCCTATGGGCTCTCTGTCAGCGCCTGTAAGCCACTTCAGGGGGGGGGGGGCTTCACCCACAATGTGTGATAATTCCTTTCTTCCCTTGTTTTCTTGTTTCTTGTCCAGATTGCCTGGTGCATGCATGAAGCTTTAAGATCTTAAAGCTTCATGCATGCAGCAGGCAATCTGGACAAAAGAAAGTGCACAGACATTTACAAACATCTTCAGATCCTGGAGTTCAGCCGATCCAGGAAGCCTGTGATTCCGGTATCCACTGAGAACCAAGAAGGGTGAGACCTACCCAATACGGTCTGAGGCTTTTTCTACTGAGCCACTTCATTAGGAGGCTCTACACCACGTGAGTGTGTTATATGTTATCTAATATATATTACCAGCATAACAATATTGCGCTATACACTCTCTATTTGTCCGAGGTTCCATTTGTTTCATTCCATCTTTCTGGACAAGAGAGAGCAAATACAAGAAAACAAGGGAAGAAAGGAATTATCACACATTGTGGGTGAAGCCCCCCCCCCCCGAAGTGTCTTACAGGCGCTGACAGAGAGCCCATAGGCTCCACCCTTGTGAGTGTGTAATTGTTATTCCTTCCTCATGTTCACAATTTACTCTTTGGTATTGCGCAATTTTTTCTTTTTTACTCTATAGGTCTATGCCTTCCCCAACTGGTTTACACCTAAGATGAGTATACACTTCGCACTCTATTTTTGTCACCTGGTGTGAGTGCTTTAAGTATCTGCATATTTTACGCTCCCTTTTTTGCCAGCTGGCAAATCCTTCTTTCTCTATTGTATTTGTGGGTGAGGGAAACACCCATTGGTGAGCTGCAACTATCCACCGTCACATCCAGATCCATTTTTTAGCGCCGTATAAACATCTTTCACCCATTTACCTGGGTTACTTTGTTCACATGGATATTACCCCCAGCTCACATGGAGATTTGCCCCCAGCTCACATGGAGATTTGCCCCCAGCTCACATGGAGATTTGCCCCCAGCTCACATGGATATTTGCCCCCAGCTCACATGGATATTTGCCCCATCGAACGCTGGGGAAGCTGGCTGCGTGCATGAAAAGCACGCGGTCAGCGTTCCCCTCCTGTGGCTGCAATACTCACCCCTTCCGAAAGTCCGGTCGCGCTGCTTTGATGCATTCACGTGGCTGCCGGGCACATCTGTGACGCTGCCTTTTGGCTGGAGGCAGCGTCACAGAAGCGCCGGGCAGCCACGTCATCGCGCCACAGCAACGCGACCGGACCTTCGGAAGGGGTGAGTATTGCAGCCGCCGGAGAGGAACGCTGGCCGTGTGCTTTTCATGCACGCGGCCAGCTTCCCCAGCCCCGCGGATACCGGCAAGCCGGCCCAGCGCTGGCTTCCGGTATGGGGGGGGGGTCTATCGGGCCATTTGCACGAGTACTAAGTACTCGTGCAAACGGCAGTATTGATACCGATACTAGTATCAGTATCGGTGCATCCCTAGTAACATCGCTGCTCTATAACCGTGGAGAGAGACTGTGGAGACTCAGGTTTGATCCTGGCAAAAGCACCTAACGGTACATACTCGCCACCCAGGACATACTTGAAAACGAGAGAAAAAAATCTCAATGTATCCTTCCTGGTAAAATCCTTTCTCCAAAAATAAAATGCCGATACCACCAATTTTCTGAATAATCGTTTTAATACATAAGGTCCAGTTCTCTTGAATTATTTGGTGCAGGATCGCTGTATACAGCTGGAGTACCCCTTACATGGAATGCTTGGGACCCTAAACATTCCGGATTCTTCTGGATTTCAGATATTCCATTAGAATCTGATATTTAAGCGGAAGGAGATTTGAGTGGTAGAGCCACAAATCGCTTCCTGTTGCAGCCTCCAGCACACATGCTGGGACAGCTGTGCAGGGTTACTACGGACATGATGTCCAGAGTCTCAGTGACTCCAAGCACCATGTCAAGTCGTAAGCTGGGGCTGCCCAGAGGCTCCCATTGTGTGCCGCTGTCTGCTGCAGTGCTCGAGAACCAGGCTGGCTCAAAAAACGTCAGAACTGGCCATGACACCACACATTTTCTTTTTGCTTTCTAAATATAAATCTAAGATCTATTTTGCTGGAAAAGTTTCAGTTTTTAAGAAAGACGTCCAAGAGGCTTCAATGTGCTTTTGTTATAAGTTTATGACTCCTACCAATAATTCTGAAATGAGGATTTACCTTTCACAGTTACAGTCTGTGTGTGAACCTGACCCAGGACACTGACCGCTCCATACTTGCTTTTCATGCACACACTGGCACTTCCTGAGCATCCTGGTGGTCCCTGGTTCACCCTCTGGCAAAGGTTCAGGAAATAACTGAAAGTGAAATGGAAAAGCGAACAATTGTAAAAATAGTCAATCCTCCCCCCCACCCAACCACTCCAATTTCGAATACATTAAAACACAGATATCTAGTTGACCAATTCATGAAGAAGTGAAAAACAAACGCATGTAATAAAACAACCCTTTGGGGCTGTCAAAGACAATATGTGCATATGACAGGAGGTGCAGATCCATTACTACGGGAAGGGATCTCTACATGCCATTCCACAATGACCATTTTGACAAGCATCTAGCTCTTAAGAGATTTTCTATGCAGGCATGGAAAACAGACACGGTATACACCTCTTGCAGGTAGTTAGTAAGGCATTTTATTGATACTTACGAGTTGCCATCATGGGAAAATATCCAGGATCCAGTCATTGAGGAGAGCATCCTTAGGTCATACGTTTTGTGCTGCTCTATGAACTTGCACTCCACTTTTCTCGGAAGACAAACTGCTGCGGTCTTCCATTCGAATGTGGCTGAGCAACCCTCGGTTTCGCTGACCAGTACAGGACTTGTGTTTCCAGCATTTTCATCACATTTAAACAAGATGGTCGACTGTCTTCGTTCAGTTCCTGAGAAGGTAAAAGAAGATGGCAATGTTGAACTCTGCACACAAAAGGCTGCCATGTCGTTAATGCCAAGGCTGGTAATATTTTGGCAACAATGTTTAGATGTTGCACCAAGTCCTTTCACAGGTATGTACTTTCCATGATCCCACTAGCCACGAAGCTGCTGCAATCATGAATGTTGTAGTTGATGTGGTGTTGCAAGTTAGATTCTTACCACAGTGACGATCTTTAATTGTTAATACAGGTTTAAAGGAGGAGTAAATTTGCTGTATTTAAAAATATGTAGCATTTTAATATTCTATTTGTACCATACTACTCATGTTGGAAACGCATACATTTGTCAGTTTTCCAAGCATGACGTACATGGAGAATGTAGTGTACATTTATGTAGGTACATACAGCTATGCATCATCCAAGATACCAATAGGGGCCAGATCACAACCAGGATGACAAGCAACTAGCTCGAGTTTTGTACTTAATTTTGCAATATCTTATTCCATCTGAGATGCAAATTCAGCTTGTGTCTCGGATGTAGCAGCTCCTTGCTGTATATAAACATCTCCTATACGTTGTATGGGGATAAGTTAATGTGCAGGTGGGAAATTCCAATGGGCTTATTGTCTAAGGATCATCTTGGGGAAAGCTATTCTAATGGGCTTGATGTCCATCTGCACCTGTTGTTATTCTAAAAAGATTTTTTTTCACAAGTGGGTGTTAAGTGATCACGTTCTGCAGTAATATAAACCCACCTAAAAAATCCCATCCTCACCTCAGATCCTTCCGTACAAAGAACGGCGTGATCTGTCGCTTCCTCCCTCTGCTGGCACAGGAACACTGGGAACAATTTGTTTCCTCCGCTGCACCAGCCGGATCTCACACGAGATCCTTTCTGTCTCCATGGAGTTCTATGGACTCTTGGAGCGGATAGCCTCAGAGGCGCTAAGTGTGACAGCATTATCACCCTGCAGCTTGTATTATGACTCGAGCTGCTGGCAAAGCGGCTCAGTGGCAATACAGACATTAAAGGCAAGCCGCAAATGGAAAACGGCAGAAGCAACTGTTTTCCATTTGTGTCTTACCCCTAACGTCTCAGCTGTGATCCGGCCTGTGGTCTCTGAAGTCACTCTAAAGAAAACTCTAAGGGTGCATCAAATCAGCTTTTCACAGGACTTGCGCTGCATCAATTGTGTCATACAAGCAGATCATGACAAATCTCTATAACCTAAATCTTGTAAACAAGTCCTAACCAAATGCAGGAAACGCAAAGAGAAGTGGAACCATAAACCATGCGTCCCCCAACCAACAAGATCTATGTGAACCTTTTTGGAGTTTTGGGAAAAAAAAGTCTATATATACCTTTTGGGCAGGGATCTCCGCCTGTGTACTGCAACTCGACCATCTCCTCTTGGTGCAGATAGTTCATTTTCACAGCCTTCGGGTTGCCAAAAGAGATGGAATCCTTTCCTGATACAAGGCATACAGCACCGTCACATTTACCAACCGCTTCGTTCATTGCTGCAGAACATATGCCAATGTAATACGTTCCATGGTCAGGAGTCTGCAGAGACAACACAGGTGCAGCGTTACAGTCAGAGATCCATAAACTTCAGATAAGGGAACTTGGATAACGTATTTTAGAAAAAAGCAGTCTATGTACGTCCACCCGCCCAGCAACATAAATATACGTAAGTCTTATTAGTACACAGCTGTGGTGCTTTAGCTTCACTGGCTTTCTGCCATCCTAAAAGCTGGAAAGGCAATGTTTTACATTTACAGGGTTATTCAGAGAAAGGTGAAAATCAGGAGAATTGACAGTAGAAGAGAACAATCTAGACCAAATAGCCGATTTGGTAAGTGAGATAAAATGGGGAAATTTTTCTTGTTTGGCTATTTTGACCTAGAATTTTCACTTCTCCAGTCATTCTCCTGAGATTCACCTCTCTCTGAACAACCCTGACAGTTTTTTGACGTCTGGTGAAGTCGGATAAAGATGACTAGAATCAGCTTGCATTATGGATTAACCAAGACAACGATGGAAATAAAGTCTGTGCATAGTGCATCAACAGGTGTTATATGAAAAGCGAAATTGTTAACGTACTATTAAAAAGGAAAATATGTGCTTCTATCAAGATCCTACCCCATAAAGAACAGGGTGTGAGGTATACATGGATGTGATCTTTAAGATGTTAAAGTTGCTGTTTGTGTCTATTTCATACCTTGTATATACCTCCTGGAAGGACAGATAAGTTAAAGGTGTAGTTGAGGCGCTGGTCGGTTAAAGAACACCCAGAATTCGTGACTTCATCCGGACACACTACCGGTGTTTCCCATTCAAACACAAAACTACAGCCCGACTTCTGTAAAAATGTTGGTACTCCCTATAAAGAAGAGATAAACGGTAAAAGGTTTACTCTTTGTAGCCTTACATATTAATTATTTCAGTTACGTCACATGTTTAAAACATAAAACCAGTATGGAGAGTATTTCAGTTCGGTTTCTACCCAGACAGAAAGCGAACGTTTCACAAACACATCAAGAGGAACCTTTCCCTGCTCAGAAATATTATTGGACGGCACGTAAAGACTTACCAAATCAGTGCCAACTTTACAATAAAACTTAATGATGGAGGAATAATTCATCATCTTGTCCACGTCACAAGGTGTTGTACTTTCCAAAATGAGGAACACACTTTGAGAGTCACTGCTAATCTGCGGGGAACTGGATATGCGTCCAATGTCCTGTTCAGAGAAAAGCAAGAAAGAGTCAATCTGCTACTCCATGGGTAAGCAACCTTGTCCGCAAAAATATTTGGGAACATCATCTCCCATGATGCTCCTCCACTCATTAGGCTGGTAAAGCCTCATAGGAAATGTAGTTCCAAAACAGCTGGTGGGCCGAGGCTGCTGGCCACTGTATTTTATTAGGACAATGATCATGCAAGGACACAAACCAACAGGAATAAAAAAATAAAAGGTGTCAATTTCCTTTATTAAAATAGGTAGGAGATACAGATCCACGATTTGCGTCTTTCATCAGTTTGCGTGTATTATCGTATGCATAGGCAGCATATACCAAGCAGGGAATTCAACCCTGGCTGAGTGACCTGAATAGACTGGACTGGGAGAGCTTTATTCATAGAAACTATTCAGAGAAGTAAAAATCACGGTAGCACAGGAGACGAAATACAGGTAATAAAACCAAAACTTGAAGATTATAAAAGGTTTTCCAACAAAATAAATTATTACTCACAACTGGCTGCTCGTTCACAGAATCCAAACAAATGAAAGCTCCCGGAGGGCACTGAACATCAGAAACAGGATTTAAAGGCTGACATATATTGATGTAGTAATCAGATGGGTCCTTCTCTCGCTCCTCTGCTTTATAATACCCCACGTGCTTGGTCAAAGAACTAAGGTCGATTAGGGAAGTGCCATTCCACACAGAACATTTTTCCTGTAGGAAGATTAAAATCAAAATGGACCCGAGAACAGTTTCTGTTGTTAATTGATATGCATTGACAGGTATATTAGAATGGAAAATTAAAATGGATGCCTGTAGCCATCTTGTTTTAATGTAAAGTCTTCTCTTTCTCAAATTTTGTCTAGTTTTAGAAATGGACAGATTTTTTTTTTTTAAATAGTTCATGGCTAGGTGAACCATAAGAGTTATGGGTGTTTTTATAAATGCTATAGACGATAAAATGTCTTTATTTGATATAATGCTAAGCTAAGTGCCAGACATGTTATATTTAACTTTATTGGTTTGTTTTAACAAGTCCTTGAATTAAAGATATTTTTCTTTTTGGGTATAGAAATATATTTAAAATCTCTATGTAAGTGTATAAATATATTCACAAAATAAATTCTATATATTTACAGTAAAGAGTAGATGCTTCAAATATTTGTAGAGTATAACTGTACAACAGTAGAATTACTGAAGAATAGAATACGCTATTTAAATATAGAAGTATTTTCTGTTGATTTAACTAGAAAGGAATTTAGCTGATAAAGAAGTACTTTAAAATCTTTGAATGAGAAAAATAACGAAAGATATTAAATCAAAAATTGACAGCGAGACGCACTGTCTGGAATAACCATAGTTGTTCTTTGTTCAAAACTAAGATAGTGGATGACCCAAGATAAGGGAATTAAAATTAATTTGTGAAATTATATTTGAAGAGCAACACTGCCTTCGAGGCATAGTAAATATTATATTTTAAGAATAAATAATGGAAAATAATAGAGAAAGCAATATTTAAATGAAGGGGTAGATTTTCAGTGACGTCAAATTTACTATAACTGGATATACTGTTTGTTGCAGTCAGGCAGATCATTCCAACACACAGTGCATTGATGCAGAGCATTCCAGCACAAGACACACAATGTATTCAGGATATTACATCTCACTTAATTAGGACCACACCTAAATTTTCCCTCATGGGAATGCACAATTCTAACTTTTAGGCATGGAATATTTGAAATTGATAATATTCACATATTCCAAAACAATATATTATATCCAAAGAATATTGCTGCTGTAACTACTGAAATCTTGAATCCAGATCTTGGACAGGTAATGTATGAGAAAGCAAAATTAAGGGATTAATGTAAGAATTATATGTATAGGAGTGTGTACTTTGTAATGAAATAGATTGAGGTTCATCTCAAGTACTGTTAAATCCAGAGTCTTCAAAATATTTCTAAATCTGCAGATAGAGATATGAAGAAGAATCGGATATAAGGATTTTATCTTAAAGTATTAGTTGCAAATAGTATATACACAAATATATATACATATATATATATATTGAATTTGGAAGTTACTGTGATTGAAATAAGCAAGGAATTATATAACTACAATATAAAAAGCAGAAGATTAGAAGCTTAATTCTCGTTATTAGGGGAGGATTCACTAAATAAGTTTTTATTACTTATTCTAGAAATAGAATAAGTGATAGCTCATCTCTTGTTGATCCACGTAGCATAGAGAGATACATATATCTCTACAAGATCTAGGATGGTAAACATTGGTTTGCTGGGAACTACATGTTAATTGTTTTCGTTAAGCAAAAATGTTTATTAACCATTTGTGTATAGTTACTAACGGATAAAGTAAATGAGATTAATCATATATGCAGTTACTAACAGGAGATACATATATTGGGAAGCTAGTAATCTATGTGCTGATGGATGGATGTTGGGGTTTATAAATCTTTATGATGAGATTTGAAACTTTTTTGTATACGTAATAAATATGTTTTTATCCGGTTATTGATCATTATATTTTTTAAGCAAAGCACATACAATTAAAAGAATTGGAGAATTTCTAGGAAATATAGACGATTGATATTTATATCTCGTATAAGTTTCTTATTTGAATATATCTCAACAGAATGTATCCTTTAACATACACCTTGATTCTTGTCACTTTACAACTAAAACGAAATACAAAGCGCTCATGGATACCAACACTGCTTTGACAAACACTGCTAATAAACCAGGTGTCACAGCTTAAAAGAACATTTTAATAACCCCTCCCCCTTTTGTCCTTAAATAATTGGGTAGATATTGTCGTCAGCATCTGCCCAATTATTTTTTATTTTAATTTAGAAGTAAAGACTCACCTTCTCTCCCTCGGCACTCGCTGCTCACACCAGGTCAGCTCGGGGCTTCCGAAACCTGGAAGTCTCCTCAGCTTTTTAAAGCAATATGAATACCTACGTAATATGCGCATCGCTCGAAACATGCATTCTTTCGGTAAGCAAGTTCCATAGTGCCTGTGCAGAATGACGGATTGGAAATGTGCGCGCATGCGCAGATCTGATCCATCGGCTGCCTCTCTCAGAATACTCACTATTGTGAGCAGTCAGAATTACGTCAGCAGGCTCTGACGTGGAGGATTTAGAACAAATTCAATGTTCCTATCCTTAATGACATAGACAGTGAGAACGTTTATTTCCATTATTATAAGAAATATACAGTTCGTTAACTTGAACCCACTCAGACTAGAGCCTTTCAGGTCATGCCTATATCTTAATAGAATAGTACCGTTTAGGATCAGCATTAAGATTGGGTTACATGTGTTGACATCACCATTGGATTTCTCATTTCAGCTTTAGGATTATATTTTGGCATTGTGAGTTGAATACCCTATGTTATCATTATTATTCTTTATTTATAAAGCGCCAGCATATTCCGCAGTGCTGTACAATAGGCACAGTATAGACAGGGTTACAATACATTGAACAACATTAGACTAACCGTACAGGAGGAGAGGAGGCCCTATTCCCGTAGGAACTCACAATCTAGAAGGGTTGGGGTTGGAAACAGGAGAATATGTTGTGAATATTCATGGTAAACTCTAGACCTAATGGTTAATCTGTGTCCAGGTTGGACCAAAATGTGGAAAGCTGTCCAGCAGCTTCCAATTCAAGTAGATATACACGATTTCATCACTGATAGTCCAGCATAGACTGAAGACCTCATCACTAAAGAGCTGTCACAGGTGTCAGTATATAGCACAAAGGCATTAGAAACTAACACCTGCAGTGTATTCAGTTGTGTCGTCAACTCAGAATAGCAAAGAATTAAAATTCTATCCAATTTTCCTTACCTGCTGTTCGCAAACCAGAGGTGTATGCCATGAAAAGTACCACGTGCAGGTCTCCTCGCTGTAGGAGAGGAGGATGGGACGGTTGCCCATCACGTTGTCTGTTCCACAAACAAAGCTAAAAACACTCTTGTGCTTAAGATTGGAATTTGTACTACATGGGTCTCCATCCTCATAAACAAGGCTCAAGACCTGATCAGTGTACGTTAGGACATCACGAGACTTTCCAGCGTTAATGTGCTTGCTGCCCTCTGTGACACACACGCCTGAATAAAAAAATAAATAAATTAGTAATTGTTAAATCAATGAATAAAAAAAGGGTTAAAAAAAAAAGGTAACCCCCAGCCACACTCGGGCTGGATACATACCTGTACCTGTGGTCCCTCGCTGACCTCTCGCAATCTCGGCCTCCTGCTTCCTGGTTCCCTTCTCGTGAAAAAAGACCCAGGAAGCTGCTATTGGCCAGAGGTGTCTGTGGGGTACAGCGAGGGAGCACAGGGGCTGGATACATACCTGGGGTTACCGCTTTCAGCAAAGAAATTTAACCCCTTGAGCCACACTCTGGTACCGATTCTGACATATAAAATAGGTCAGAATCAGAACGCCAGGGAGATTAATGTAAATTTGTTAATTTTACATGTATTGGCTTTCCAAACATATTGCTGCGTGAAAGGTTCTAAACGCTAGATAGTATCCCTCATCGCGCACAATGCCACACGACAAGTGCAATTACCAGAATACAGGCAGAAATAGCGTTTGCATCAAATAGTAAATGTGATGCTGACAGATAAAATGGTCATATCGCCTGCTTCTGGGGTGATCACAGTGAGATTATTACCAATGCAGCTTCCAAAAATACCAACAGAATATAAAAAAATAATGCCTTTATGTGGCACAATGTCTGAATATGGAAATTACAGTAACACCTTGTATCTGTACTGTACAGGGATTTTCAATCGTAACTCCCTGCACAGAACTGAGTGAACCCACAGAGCTCTCCCTGGCTGTTGTAATGCAACAGCAAAGATTTTTAAATTTTTGTTACAATGGGTGAGAGCTGAGCTGCCCTTGCAGTTTGTTTACAGTAAGATAGGCTGAAAAGGAGAGCGATAAGAGAGTGGATTTAGTTTCTCCATAGAGGGCACACTAATCTTGCTTTAAAAAGGAATTCAAATGGAGGTTTGATATGCTAGGGATTTCTTTTCAATGAATTTCAATACAAAATCAAGTTAACTCGAGTTCGGGAGTGAAAGGAGTTCTATAAAAAGAAAAAAAGGCTCAGTTTGAGATGTACTGAAATTCAGGACAAAACATCCAGAGCATCTAAACGGATTTATATGGAATGCAGAGATTAGGAACGTTTTAATATTATCAATTCCGTAGACTATAATGGCTCTGGTAAGTTTACAACAGAGTTGTTTGATGTTATACCAAGACTGGAATACAGCCCTGGGTATATATATATATATAAAACGAATTTCAAGAAACCTAAATTTTAAAGTGTTTTCAATTAATAACGACAGATAAAATGCCTGGAACGTGCTGATCTCCTAATTCCTTATGTCTATATTGTGGTATGTGCAAATTCCCTAAACTCAGACGTTATAGGCCGATACAATAAATGTTAAATATTGCTCACCGACTCCATCGCCACAATTGTCTGTAACTGCTCCACAGATGTTGATCTTGATCGATCTTTCATGGTCTTTAAGGTTATATCCAACACTCTTTGTTAATGAAGAAAGATCAAAGGGGTGACCTAGAGAAAATGAAAAGTGTATTCGTGTATAAAGGTCAACAGCACAGAGTCAGGTTAGTTTTTGAGCAACGCAGGACACGCACACTTTGAAATCAGATTCTGTAATAAACTTCATGAACTGATTGCTACTGTACAATAAAAATAATCCATAAAGATCAGCTTGTTAGCTGTTTGTTTTTAGGCTTCTGGTTCTTATGATGTTGTGCAAGAATAAAATATTCATATTGACATGCAAACGAAGGACAGCATTATATTGTATTAATTAAGGCCAGGGTCAGACGAGCGCACTATGTGCGCGCTGATGAATTGCGTGAGCTACAGCGGACGTGCTGCAGCTGTGCTGAAAGCCTACCAGTCAGAGCGCTACGACGGGGCTGCAAAGCACGATCCTCCATAGGAGGATTGAGCCTTGCAGTGCTGAGTGCACTAACTGGGGCGTCAGAGTGAAAGGAACGTCCACTTTCACAGACGTTCCTTCCGCTCTTAAAAAAACTCGTCTGATCCCAGCCTAAAATCTCACTAAATACGTATGCACACAATACTGTGTGTAATATAAATATATTTAACATTACAATGGAGTGACCTCAATCTGGTGTATACAGTCAGGCCCAGAAATATTGGGACAGCGACACAATTCTAACATCTTTGGCTCTATACACCACCACAATGGAGTTGGAATGAAACAAACACAATGTGCTTTAACTGCAGACTGTCAACTTTAATTTGAGGGTATGTACATCCAACTCAGGTGAAAGGTGTAGGAGTTGCAGCAGTTTGCAGATGTGCCTCCCACTTGTTAAGGGACCAAAAGTAATGGGACAATTGGCTTCTCAGCTGTTCCATGGCCAGGTGTGTGATATTCCCTCATTACCCCAATTACAATGTGCAGATAAAAGGCCCAGAGTTAATTTCAAGTGTGCTATTTGCATTTGGAATCTGTTGCTGTCAACTCTCAAGATGAGATGCAAAGAGCAGTCACTATCAGTGAAGCAAGCCATCATTAGGCTGATGAAACAAAACAAACCCATCAGAGAGATAGCAAGAACATTAGGTGTGGCCAAAACAACTGTTTGGAACATTCTCAAAAAGAAGGAACGCACCGGTGAGCTCAGCAACACCAAAAGACTCGGGAGACCACGGAAAACAACTGTGGTGGATGACCGAAGAATTCTTTCCCTGGTGAAGAAAACACCCTTCACAACAGTTGGCCAGATCAAGAACACTCTCCAGGAGATAGGTGTGTGTGTGTGTCAAAGTCAACAATTCCCAAATTTTCCTATTATATATGACGGAAAGTTTGGGTTTTAATAAGGACTCGGAGGCGAGTATTTGCATTCTCTTTCTTTATTGCACCCACAGCAGCAAAGAAGAGTGATGAAAAACAGAACAAAAAACTTAAACCCCCCACGTGGGGCACCCTCCCCAGTCCATAGGTCCCGCCCCAAAGTCCATAAAAGGTCTGTGCTGGAGCAGCTACACCCTCTTTCTTTCAAGCGACTGACAAAATCAACCACGGGATCAGTCAACAGGAACAGTATCCAGGACGGACGACAATCCAGAACTGGAAGCCCCGATCAAACAAATCAAGAAGCTGTAAGAAGCACAGAACATTAGCGGTGCGAGGGTACCGAGAACCCGTAACCCTCCCAGAACCCCATGAGAGGGACCAAAATAACAACGAAATATGCGCAGCGCATAAAACATAAAAACCCAGCCGGTCAAAAACGCACCCCCCCAGGGCGGGAGAGGTGGGAAATACTCGCCTCCGAGTCCTTATTAAAAATCAAACTTTCCATCATATATAATAGGAAAATTTGGGAATTTTAAGGCAGGACGTCGGAGGCTCCTATTTGCATGTTCAACGTATCAGTGCCAGTGACCAATGAGAGACCGGCTGACTTTAAAAAGTACAAAACAATACCAGCAGGAACGCCAACAATTGTCAGAGGGGCAAGGACGGAGTGTCCTGTCACGATCCAAGAAAAGATACAACTCGGGACACAACCCAAGTAGACGAATAACTCAGAGCCGGGCCGAGAAAGACCAGCACCTTCGAGCAGTCGGCATACCAAGGGATGACACCCCAGAGGAGAGACCTCAAAACCCAAATGACCGGCCGACAAGGCAGACCCAAAGACGTTAACAGTGCGAAAAACCAAACCTGGGAGACGCCACCGCATATACTCACAACAGACGCAGAGATGCCTCACCATAGGAAATCAAAGTTGATGGGGGGGGCCTCACCTCCTCGGCCAACAGGCCATCATCTTGTGGAGCATAAATCTCTGGCGCTCTGTCATCCTCCCCTTGCTCGGGTTCCTCACTTGCCGAGTCAATGGTCGTGGGGAGTCAGCCAGAACCCGGAAGGGTAGGCCTGATCTGAAAGACCGCCACCAAGGCCCCGCGGTCAGGGGCTCTGTACGCGAGGTCACCTCACTAATCTCAGAGGGCAGAGTATCGGGGATGCCAGCCCCTCTAGGAGGATTATTCACGTGCTCTGGCTTAGCACATGTGTGGAGGGGAATCCCGTTTAGTAGGAGCGGAGGTCATCACCTCCTAGGGACCTCCACCCCAAGCGCCCAGCGGGAGTGGGCTCTCATACGAGGATCAGTGTCGGAGGATATGGCCACAGGCAGCAGTGTGGAGCTACCAGCCCCTCTAAAGGTGTTGGGCCTTGCCATCTGACTTATACCAGCAGCACGTGGCAGGGGAGTATCTGGGGGGCCTCACCGTGGTGAGTAACTTGCCCGGGAAGTCATCTGCTCGTAGCGCCAATTCTGTAGTAACATCAGCCATAATGGATGTAAAAAACATAAGGCAAAAGGGGCTTGTCAGTGTAAAAAACGGTTGAAAATGCTTAAAGCCTGCAAAACTGGGAGTTAAAGGGTCTTGCTTACAAACCAGGGGATTAAACACCAGTCACAAATCACCGGGAGGTGCAGGAGCTGTCTCGCAGCAATCTGAGCTTTCAGCGAGGGAGGCTGAACTCGGAACTTCAGAGTGAGCGCAGAATCATGCAGGAAGAGATAACATGCGGCAAATGGTGCAAACTCAGCCCGCGAGTTCTGCGCCCCCCCCCCCACGAGCGGAAGCAGCGCACAAAGCCCAGGACGAACAGTGACCCCCAGAGGAACCATAAGGATCGCGGCAAGTGAGCAGGGAATCCAAAAGGAGAGAGACATCCAGCGAGAGGCGGCAAAGCCCAGGTGATCTACCGTACTTTGCTGCCAATCGGGAGCTGACCCCGCGGTTGGAAAGTCAGCCCCCGACAAAAAACGGAACAAAATCGAAATATATATATATATATAAATCAGTTATTACAGTAAGGGAAAACTAGATATATCAGTGATTATGGAAAAACTATATCAGTGATTATAATAAGGGAAAACTATATATCAGTGATTACAGTAAGGGAAAACTATATCAGTGATTATAATAAGGGAAAACTATATATCAGTGATTACAGTAAGGGAAAACTATCAGTATTTTAAACAGAAAATGATTAAAATAAAAAAACAGAGGGTGAATACTCATCTGATCCGTGTAAGAGCAGCAAAGAAAGAGGGTGTGGCCGCTCCAGCACAGACCTTTATGGACTTTGGGGCGGGACCTATGGACTGGGGAGGGTGCCCCATGTGGGGGGTTTAAGTTTTTTGTTCTGTTTTTCATCACTCTTCTTTGCTGCTGTGGGTGCAATAAAGAAAGAGAATGCAAATAGGAGCATCCGACGTCCTGCCTTAAAATTAAGAGAAGACTTCACCAGAGTGAATTCACCACAAGATGTAAACCGTTGGTGAGCCTCAAAAACAGGAAGGCCAGATTAGAGTTTGCCAAACAACACCTAACAAAGCCTTAACAGTTCTGGAACAAGATCCTATGGACAGATGAGACCAAGAGCAACATGTACCAGAGTGATGGGAAGAGAAGAGTATGGAGAAGGAAAGGAACTGCTCATGATCCTAAGCATACCACCTCATCAGTGAAGCATGGTGGTGGTAGTGTCATGGCGTGGGCATGTATGGCTGCCAATGGAACTGGTTCTCTTGTATTTATTGATGATGTGACTGACAAAAGCAGCAGGATGAATTCTGAAGTGTTTCGGGCAATATTATCTGATCACATTCAGCCAAATGCTGCAGAACTCATTGGACGGCTCTTCGCAGTGCAGATGGACAATGACCCAAAGCATACTGCAAAATAGGGTTGCACCGATACCGATACTAGTATCGGTGCTGATACCGGGTACTGCAGGAGTACTTGGTACTCGTGCAGTACCCCCGATATTTTCCCCGATGCCGGCATTGAGCCGGCATCCGCGGGGCTGGGGCGACTGAATGCTCTATCGGCATTTGGACAGGCCCTGCAGCTTCTCTCCGCGATCATACTTACCTTCCTGGGCGACGTCGGGAAAGTCTTCGCGCGTGCGCTCGTTGGAAGGCCCCCAGCCGCAACCACATGATCGCGGCTGGGGCCTTCCAACGAGCGTACGCGCAGGAACTTTCCCGGCGTCGCTCAGGAAGGTAAGTATGAACACAGTGAGCAGCTGCAGGGCCTGTCCGAATGCCGAAAGAGCATTCAGACAGGCACCTGGAGCTCTCCGCGATGATACTTACCTTCCTGGGCGATGCCGGGAGAGTTTCCGCACGTGCGCTCGTTGGAAGGCTCCAGCCGCGATCACATGGTCCCACGTGGTCCCACGTGGTCGCGGCTGGGGGCCTTCCAACGAGCGCACGCGCAAAGACTTTCCCGGCGTCGCCCAGGAAGGTATGTATCATCGCAGAGAGCTCCAGGTGCCAGGTGAGCTGGGGGGGGGGAAAATCCATGAGCTGGGGGCAGTATCCATGAGCTGGGGGCAGTATCCATGAGCTGGGGGCAGTATCCATGAGCTGGGGGCAGTATCCATGAGCTGGGGGCAGTATCCATGAGCTGGGGCAATATCTATTAGAGCTGGGGGCATATCCATGAAAGCTGGGGGCATATCCATGAGTTGGGGGCATTATTATATGAGGTCTTTTCTTATTGGAAAGTGGTCACATGACATAAAAAAGTATCGGTACTCGGTATCGGTGAGTACTTGAAAAAAAGTATCGGTACTCGTACTTAAAAAAGTGGTATCGGTGCATCCCTACTGCAAAAGCAACCAAAGAGTTTTTGAAGGGACAGAATTGGAATGTTATGCAATGGCCAAGTCAATCACCTGACCTGAATCCCATTGAGCATGCATTTCACTTGCTGAAGACAAAACTGAAGGGAAAATGCCCCAAGAACAAGCAGGAACTGAAGACAGTTGCAGTAGAGGCCTGGCAGAGCATCACCAGGGATGAAACCCAGCGTCTGGTGATGTCTATGCGTTCCAGACTTCAGGCTGTGATTGACTGCAAAGGATTTGCTACCAAGTATTAAGGGAAAGTTTGATTTATGATTATTATTCTGTCCCATTACTTTTGGTCCCTTAACAAGTGGGAGGCACATCTGCAAACTGCTGTAAATCCTACACCGTTCACCTGAGTTGGAGGTACATACCCTCAAATTAAAGCTGACAGTCTGCAGTTAAAGCACATTGTGTTTGTTTCATTCCAACTCCATTGTGGTGGTGTATAGAGCCAAAGATGTTAGAATTGTGTCGATGTCCCAAAATTTCTGGACCTGACTGTATATTATAGCACAAAAACCACCAAAAGTAACAAACCTAGGGTTCACCTAAAAAACATTGAGTGCTAGAATATGGGAGAACATTGAACTAAAACTGCACTGCTCAGGAGAGAATCACTTAAAAACATTAAACGCACAACAAATAACACACGGACTCCTAATGCAGTTAAAAGGCAGCCCCTAAGGGTAAAATTTAATAGCTAGACCTGGTCACACGAGCGTGAGAACAAACATTCTTTTAGCGCGGATGCCCGTTTACCACGTGCTCTCAGCCCTACAAAGCGCGAGCCTCCTATGGATGATCAGGCTTTGTAAACCCATCAGACGTCCGCTGTAGAGTGTTGACTGGGAGGAAAACTGTACGCCCGTTGTAACGTGCGATACTATTACGCATGTTACACCGTGTGGCTCTCCCACTCGAGTCTTCATCAGGCTACCTACGACGCTGCTGGGAGGATGGGTCACTACGGACACACTTAGTGCGCTCGTGTGACACGCCTAAGGAATCCAATCCGATAGAGCAGTGGTACCCAACTGCGGTCCTCAAGTACCCCTAACAGGTCAGGTTTTCCAGATATGTGAAGCACAGCACATGAGATATGATTTGCTGCTCAGTGATTGCAGGAGTCAGTCGGCTTTTCCCCATGGTGATCCTTAAAATCTGGCCTGTTAGGGGAACTTGAGGACTGTGGTTGGGAACCGCTGCGATACAGGGACAATACAGAAGCAATTAATGATCATTAAAAGGAAGATTCCCCAACAGAATATCGATACAATGCAGGACCCCTAACAAAACCAGGGATATGATTTATAACCAGTATAAAATATATTTACAAACATGATGAATTTACATGAGCAAATAAGACCCTCCCCATGTGAACATCAATGGACTTCATACCTGTAGCAGGGTTCATCGTTCTGCATTTATCCTGCGACTTGGCTTTCAGAGGACAGGCGGAGGCTGTGGTCCAAAGGAAGTTATACTCACAATCCTCCAAGGCCGAAATGAACTGCGGCCTACTTTCCTAAAAAGGAAAAATTACACAAAACATGCATCAAGAAGCATCTTCACAGCGTATGCTTATTTAGTTTACTCACATCTTATTCATAGAAGACATCCATTTTTTTGGAAATGAAACAGTGCTCAGAGTTATCTAAATCTACGGGTTCATTCACAATGTAGTTTAATGCTACATGTATGTAGACAAATAGCAGGTTTATCCACAAAGCATTGCTGGAAATACGGTTATGGCATTGCAGCGCCTACAAAAAACAGCATTCAAAGAGCTAAAAGCAAAAGAATGACAGCAGAAGCTTCACATTGCAGCTTCTATCATTCTTTGGATTTTAATTACCAGCGTTTGTTGACACTGAAATACTGGCTATCTTGCAGTATTGGCAACACTGGCCATTTTTTTTAATAACCCACATATTGACCTACAAAGCGCTCACTAACTCCGCTCCCACTACCTATCCTCATTAATCATTAAATACACCCCAGCCCGCTCCCTAAGATCAAACAGTGACCTGCGCCTAGCTTCTCCCCGCATCACAGTTGCTTCTATGACCCCCACCATTCCCATACCACTGGCACTAATGATCCTGCTATCTTGTAAAATTCCTCGTCTTCCTCAACCCCAATCCCTCTAGATTGTAAACTCCTATGAGCAGGGCCCTCTACACCTGTTGTTTCCATCATATGTCCACTTATCTCGTTCCCTTTGATTATTGTAAAGCGCTGCGTAAACGGTTGCCGCTATATAAATGATGACAATAATAATAATCACCTCTTCCCATGATGGACTGCAGGATTTCTTACACGCAGCTCTCATAATCTGGAACACTCTCCCTCGTTCAGTCAGACTTTCCCCTAGTTTCTCTTCCTTCAAACACTCCCTTAAGACATTCCTATTTAGGGAAGTCTACCACCCGACTCACTAATACACCTCACTGCCCCAACCAGTCCATCACTCTCACCTTGCAGTCCTCTCCTCCCATTTCCACCCCCAACCCTTCTAGATTGTGAGTTCCCACGGGAATAGGGCCCTCGTTTCCTCCTGTACTGGGTTATCAAATGTTGTTCAGTCTCAGTGTATTGTAACCCTGTCTATATCGTGCCCATTGTTCAACGCTGCGGAATATGCTGGCGCTATATAAACTATAATAATAAAATAATATTGCGACCCAGAGGAATATATATCCTTCCATACCATTGTAGTGAAATTGTAACAAACAAAATTCTCTTAAATAAAGCCTAACAAAGTCAGACAATACCAGACAATTTCACATACAAAACAGATAACAGACAAACCGCCATTATAAAAAACTAAATTGGAAGGAAAAGCGAAAGGGCATTCAGTTTGTCAGGAAGAAGAAAACCAGATTAAACTCTAGATTACTCATCACTTTACATTGCAGCATCAGTCAAGGAGGAGTAAAATGTTTAAGCAGGTTTTACATAAAATATTTCTAAAGAAACTAAAAATTACTTGATCATTTTTAGTAGAGCGTTTATTGTAAACGTACACACACACACACACACACATATATATGATACAAAAATCATGCACTATAAATACTCCTTGTAATTCCCAGTGCTTTACATGGATTCCAGTATATGACAGCCCTCCAAGGTTTGCACATACGAAGAAGTTCATTTATTCATTGCATGCAACGTTTCAGTCTGCTATTTGCAAATACCTGATGGAAGTCCACAAATAGACTGCAAAGTCGTATGAAATTAATAAATTAAGGTCTTTGCATGAAGTTTTTGAGGTGCTGTCATATAATGGAGTGTGTGTGTTTAATTATACAAATGTAAATATTACCGTTAAAGTTCAAAGTGCGGTTAATTTTCGGATTTAGTGAAATTTCGGACTTTATCCAGGTAATCTGCAAAGTATCCAGAGGCCTCTGGGTACTACTCCGCTTTTCTTGGGTTTTCAGCAGGTTACAGTTGACTGAATTTTGAGGATTACCCGGATAAAGCCGCAAACTGTTAACTGACTGATAACAAAAGTGGTTTTTTTTCGTTATTTTTAACCAAATTGTATCCACAGTCACAAACCACACTAAATAACTGTTAAGTAACGATGTCCGTAAATTGCCTGAAAATTAATCTGTGAAGATATTATATAAAGAGTAACATAATGGTTATTATGTTTTATAAAGGATATATAAGCACATAGGACACATAATAAAGATCATATAACTCTAACATTCACATAAGAAACATATCCTGTTACTCTGTATATTCATTATATCCGTAATACATTAGTTTTGTTATCATTAATCCATTTTTTAAAACTTTCGCCATTTACGTTTATAATAGAAAAATTCACTTGTACCCGAGTAGGGTTGGATGTTCTGCAGATTACCCGGGTAAAGATTCAGGCTTTTTTTTGAACGATAACAAAATTAGATTTTAACCAAACGGGGTTAAATAGTCTGCAGATCATCCGGGTAAAGTGTGAATTTTTCAGCTCTTTTAGACTGCTACCCAAGGATGGTTGGCAAGTCCTAAGATTACCCGGGCAAAGTCTGAATTTCTTTTTTTTTTTCCAGCTTTACCCGGCAGTTTTGGGTAATGTCACACATGGCCCCCTCAACAGTGTTGCAGTGTGGGTTTTGGACTGATTGCCCCAGGGAGAATCGTTTGTGTTAATCCACAAAAAAAACATAACTGGTATGACTTGTGTCCCTGGGGTGGAGCACTTTTCAGAGTAGGAGGAGCCAGTGCTCGACACCATATATTACACACACCACAGCGGGTGAGAGGTCCAGTCCAGGAGTTCTGGATTACCCATGGAGTTCCCCACCTTCTGAGTAAAAAGGATTCTCAGCTGGGAATTCAGTGAGAGATAGAGAGTACCCTGAGCAGAAGGGAAGAGGCAAGCTCTCTCCAGGAAAAACTGAAACCTGCGAGTTGGTTAAAAGAAAAATGTCAGTGTATTTTTGTCTATTAGACGGCTGTGGATAAACCAACTATTTCCCCTGTAGTCAGTGGGTTTTGGGTTAGAGCTCCAACGAGCTAGGATTTGTTTTACTTTTGTTTTGCCAGACCTTGAAATAAAAAGGACTGTATTATTCTAAAAGGCTGTTTATTGGGTCCCGGCTCACAATATACACCCAAACGTGTTTTTGTCGGTTCTCCCATACTATACTGACTAGATTTACTACCTGTAGAATTGAATGTCAGAGTTTGTGTCACATACACTCATTATCACAAGCATTAATGTGTGTCTTACAAATAGGTTTTCCTCGCATTTGAAGCGTATTCTTGTAGTTCTTTTTCTTTTCCCATCAGGACAGTTGTCTCCATTTGTATACTCCAGGACCAGGAGGTCACTTTCCCACCTCGGTCCACTGGCAAGCTCACCGATATTTATAGACTCTGATCCGTTCAGCAGACATGCAGAAGCACCGTTTGAGCATGACGATGGACCTAAATGGAGAATAGCTGCAGTTACCTTGGATTCTTCATAAAAAATAAGTAAATCAGCTACAACATAAAATCCTTTGGCCATTTTCCGCAATTCATTATATGAACAAAATCCTACATGCCAAGATTAATGATATGACACTGTTGACCACCCCCTCCTTCTACAGACCCTCAACTCTCTGGGTCTCGGTGACACTGCACTTGCTTGGGTTGACTCCTATTTATCCAACAGGTCCTTCTGTGTGTCCTTTGCTGGTAACTCCTCCTCTTCATTGCCTCTATCTGTTGGTGTACCTCAAGGCTCTGTCCTTGGTCCTCTGCTCTTTTCCATCTACACCTCCTCCCTGGGCAAAATCATCAACAGCTATGGCTTTAATTACCACCTCTACGCTGATGACACTCAGATCTACCTCTCTACCCCTGATCTCTCTCTCCCCCTGTCCTTTCAAAAGTCAGTGACTGTTTATCTGGCATCTCCTCCTGGATGGCCTCCCACCACCTAAAGATCAACATGTCAAAGACTGAGCTCCTACTTATTCCTCCCTCTAATGCCTCCCCACCTCCTGACTTCTCTATCACGGTGGAGGGTATCACCATCTCCCCATCAAACCAAGTTCGCTGTCTTGGAGTTACACTGGACTCTGCTCTTTCCTTCATCCCCCACATCAAGTCTCTTTCCTCCTCCTGCCGATACCAACTGCGTACTATTTCCAGAATTCGGCCATTTCTTACCGCTGTCACCACAAAACAACTCATACACGCCCTGGTAATCTCCCGACTCGACTATTGCAATAATCTCTTATCTGGCCTCCCTCTGTCCCGCCTCTCCCCCCTACAATCCATCCTGAACGCCTCCGCCAGGCTAATTCACCTCACCCGCCGCTCTGTCTCTGCTGCTCCCCTCTGCGAGTCCCTTCACTGGCTCCCCATCCACTGCAGAATTAAGTTCAAAATCCTTATCCTTACCTACAAAACCCTCACTAACTCAGCGCCCCACTACCTGTCCTCACTAATCACCAAATACACCCCAGCCCGCTCCCTAAGGTCAAACAGTGACCTGCGCCTAGCTTCTCCCCGCATCACCTCTTCCCATGATAGACTGCAGGATTTCTCACGCGCAGCCCCCACTCTCTGGAACGCTCTCCCTCGAGCTGTCAGACTTTCCCCTAACTTCTCTTCCTTCAAACGCTCCCTGAAAACATTCCTATTTAGGGAAGCCTACCACCCAACTCACTGACGCAACCATCAATCACTCTCACCTTACAGTCCTCTCCTCCTGTTTCCAACCCCAACCCTCCTAGATTGTGAGTTCCTACGGGAATAGGGCCCTCATCTCCTCCTGTACTGTTTGTCAAATGTTGTTCAATGTATTGTAACCCTGTCTGTACTGTGCTTATTGTACAGCGCTGCGGAATATGCTGGCGCCTTATAAAAAATAATAATAATAATAATGAACACCTTTTTAACTCCACATGCATATTGCACTGATTGGACTGTAATCGTGGTTCAAATTTATGGACATTAATATCTGCTTCTTCCCGCGGGCCACAATCCATTGCTTATTCTCAATTTTCAGAAGGTAATCTTATTGTGACAAGGCGAGGCCTCTCTAAACACACATTCTACAATTAGTCATTTGTTCACTGGGGCCTAAAACAGCCAGGATGGTGCCAAAACACTCAAACACAATAGAGTGGTCTAAAAATGTAAACTCTGTAACTGACTCTTTAGAGATCACTTGACTGTTCAAACAGCTTCCCTTACCAGGCTCTGGTACTAAAGGCTTGCACACGTTCAAGCGATACTTCTTTGTTAATCCAGAAGTAAGTTCAACCTCCCAGTTATCATTATATCGCGATAATGATGAAAGGTCATACAAATTTCCCGATGGGTCCCTGAAATCCAAAGTGTTAGAAGTGAGTGAACGCAAACTGGAACTTTGTGGGCCAATAAATAGAACTGGTGCAAATAACCAGGCCGAGTCTCCATTCAGTAAATGCTATTAACAGGTGGAGGAAACAAATTCACACCAAATTTTATCGTAAAAAAACATTCAGTAGGATAAATAGACTAAAGACAAAAAAAACAAAACAGACACCACATCCAAAATAACTTGGAACCATATTCTAAGGGCACTATCATCTGGCCGTCGCTAAAACGAGGACACCAAGGGGAAAAACGAGTGTTCACCAATCTCCCACTAGCGCCTCCGTTTCACCTGTACATTACGGGGCAGGAGCTGAGTCCAGCAGCCTACCCTGTAGTGGCACTCCTGACGAGCCTTTGAAAGGCGAAACAATATGAATATCTGTATACCCGCAAGATTACTGGCTTGGTTCTCCTAGTGGGGAGAAGCTTGGTTGTTATATTTCTCTGCTGGGGAAAGTACTTAAATAATTAGATCGTAGTGATTTCTGAGTGGAGTAATTTTTCCTCTTGATTCCCTTTCTCCTCCACAGGTTTCCCCAATTTATGCCTATATACAATCTTGGCACTTAATTATATAAATTATCAAGTTATTAGATTATTATTATTCACATGGGAACATATACAGTGGCATTTTGTTTTAATTCACGTTTTTATGTGTGGATCGTGATCAAGACCAGTGTGTGTTTTTTTTCTTGGTATATTTCCTTTGGGTTTTACTTTTTAATCCGTAATTAAAAGTTAAGTTTTACTCATTTATATTCTCAACCAATTCCATTTACTCCGGGTAGAAAAAGAGGTCTACCCACTTAGGTGGACCAGCACATTTATGCCCTGTAGTGGCCGCTAGGCTCCTGGATGCTCGGGCATCCCCTCCATAGAGTCCTTAGGACTTCATGGAGGCTTCTGTTGCCGGGTCACATGACCAACAGGATATTGCCTTTCACGAGATCCTGCAGGTCGGTGGAGTGATCACGGAGGGAGACTGGGGACTCTCCCTCCCCCCACCCCCTCACTCTGCTCCCGGCAACTAGAAGTGGCAAATCGGGCCGCCATTCTCGCCAAGGGAGAGATGAGGGTTTCATTTTGGGGGGGGGGGGGGGGTTCAGCTGCTGCTAGTTACTTTGTGCTTACATTTTGCTCTCTCCATGTTAAGCATAGGGAGCACAAAGTACAGTAACCTCGCACTAAAAAGTGTCAATGCTGTCGGATATAATCTCTGCACGTGAATACAACACGTTTGTATATATTGGATTTATCAGCCAAGCCTCCAATATGTCTATATTGGACTTACTGGACCTACCTCGGCAGTCGTCTCCAATATATCAGGGATTATTATTTCATAAGAAATTTATACGAGACACAAATATCAATCGTCTCGTTTATGTTTATTAACCATTTGTGCATTAGTTACTAACTGATAAGGTAAATGATATTAATCATATATGCAGTTACTAACCGGAGATACATATATTGTGAAGCTAGTTTTTATATGCTGATGGATTGTGGTTTATAAATTGTTGTTCATGATATGAGATTTTAAATTCTTTTGTATACGTAATAAATATATATATATTTTTATCCGATTATTGATTATTGTATTTTTTAAAGCAAAACACAGATAAAAATATATATATATAATATATATATATATATATATTTATTACGTATACAAAAGAATTTAAAGTCTCATATCATGAACAACAATTTATAAACCACACTCCATCAGCATATAAAAACTAGCTTCACAATATATGTATCTCCGGTTAGTAACTGCATATATGATTAATATCATTTACCTTATCAGTTAGTAACTAATGCACAAATGGTTAATAAACATTTCTGCTTAATACAACATGCATTTCCCAGCAAACAATGTTTAACCAGCCAGCTCTTATAGATATATATATATCTCTATGCTACATGGATCAACAAAAGATGAGCTAATTTAATAATAAGTAATAAAAACTTATTTAGTGAATCCTCCCTTAATCGAGAATTAAACTTCTAATCTTTTGCTTTTTATTTTGTAGTTATATAATTCCTTGCTCATTAATTTTAATCACAGTAATTTCCAAATTCAATATATATATATTGGTATCAATCTTGCAACATTTCTTTAGGAATAAATCCTTATATCCACTTCTTCATATTTCTATCTGCAGAATAGAATTACTTAGAATTTGGATTTTAACCTTATCCGAGAAATCTCAGTCTACGTTGCAAAAATCTCTACAAATATATTTTTACATTAATTCCTTATTTCATACATTACCTGTCCAATTTGGATGTTGATGAGTCTGCCTTGGAATTTTCTATGTGATGCTTTGTTTTGGAATATGTGAAAATTATCGATATTAGATAATCAATGCATGTGAGTTAGAGATTTGGTGAGAATATTGATTGCCTCATGTCTTGGGATCTGAGTGCATGGTGATGTGAGTCTGATGTGAGTCTCTGTCTGTTGGAATCTCTGACTGACTTACAAAAGAACCTTTGCCGCCTATTATACCCAATTTGATGTCATGGATAATTATTTTTACTATCCTCTAGAGGGCAGTATTTCACTTCTTATATTAATTCCATTATTTCTTTTTAATATCTTATCTTGGGTCAAAGGTCAGACTAACTTAACAAAAAGCCTTGTCTTTTAACTAGACTGTCTCTAGACACAGTGTCTGTCATTTGATTTATATTCTCACTCCCTTTTGGTTGCTTAGATCAGCTAAATTCTTTCCTGGTTAACTCACAGAATCTATTCTTTAGTAATTTTTATTATTTACCAATTATATACTTTCTACAATATTTTGGAGTATATATTTCATACTGTAATTATAATAAAATATACCTTGATTATAAACATATATTTTGTGAATATAATTTTATATTACAGAATATTTTCTCTTATTCCTATACTCAAAAGACAAAATCTCTTTTGTTTTAAAAATTTAAAACAGACCAATAAATTTACTTATGACATGTCTTAGCATTATCTCACATTCATTCTAGGTTCCTTCATGTCTGGGACTTCTTAACCCAGAAATGAACTTTGTAAAAAAAAAGATCTTGTTCATTTCTAAACCTAGAGAATATTTTGAAAGAAAAACGGTCTTTAAAACAAAATGGCTACAGGCATCCATTTTAAATTCTTTGTCTCTCTAATATACCCGACAATGCACTTAACTTTTTATCCTGTTAGCGATTTGGAAGGGATTCAGGCGCAACGCTATGAGTTGATAGAACCCTATGTCAGGTTTAACTTAAAGGTTTCGAGGATCGCTAAGTCATTGATGTCTATGGACTTAAACTAGGCTCTGAAAAACATTAAGTTTACTTTTTTTTTTTTTGGAGAGAGGATTTTACCAGGAAGGATACATTGAGATTTCTCTTGTTTTCAAGTATGTCCCGTTAGGTGTCTTGCCCAAGGACACTTACTGGAGAGGTGCTAATTTTGCTTGGAATACAGTCCATAGATTTTACCTCAAAAAGATTCCTTTATAAATATTTAGCCAGTGAATATCATATCTTTTTAAATCTATTTTTACACATTTGTTATCAGCCAGTGTTCAATACATTTCATTAGAATTTCCAAAAGCAAAACAAAGTCAATACGTGTCTAGTCATATAATTAGGATAGAGAATGTTGAATTTAAACTAAAAATCTTCATTATATATATTACCTAGAAGAACAGTCAATGGGCTTGAAGGGCAAACAGGCAAGTGGGGTGCGCCATTCAAAGGTGTATGAGCAATCTGGGGTTTCTTTCAGAAAAACTGGCTGAAATAAAAAAACAATAAAAATAACTTGTATTTATTACCTGTAAAACAAGACAGGCAGGACAGGTGCAAATTAAGCAATTAATGAGACTGAAAGCGGGGGAAAACAGCTGTCTGGATATTAAACCTGGAGATGCTGCTCCGAAAAGATGTGAGGGATAACCTAATAAAGACAGGTATGGGGAAAAATAAATAAATGCAAAAAAGGACAAAAAGAAAAGACTGAAACAGGCATAAACCTGCATTTAGAGAGGAATAATTCACCAAATGACCATATGAACACAGAAGAAAAGGTGTGTGCGGACTGGGTATTGAAACTGCACGAGTGGTAAAATTACACCAAATGTTCACAGAAAACCAATACAAGTCTGGAACGTATGGGAAGAACATCCCTATGGGCTGCTGGAAGGCACATTGTCATAGGGACTACAGGGTGATTCCCGGTGGGCCAATGGCTCAGTGGGCCAGTGTGAATGCTGGTTCACCGTGCGGCTCGCACTGCACTTAATGGGCGAGAACTCCCTCGCCATCTGTAAAATAGAACAGTCTGCCACAGTCTCATACTCTAGCCACCATGCCGTGAGACCCGCTGCACATCCACCGCACCTTAAGACCTGGTGCACACTCAATCTCAGTAACGCTGCGTTGCTTTACGCAATCGCTCTGCAGAAACTCCGGTATCTGTAGAGCGAATGGTTGAATTATCCGGTTGGTTTATATACTATTTTTGCTTAAGGAAAGTGGACCGGTCTGAATGAAGCCCAAGGCTGATTTTTTGTCTCAGTCCAGCCCTGGCTGCTGTGCTTAATGTGAAATGTGGGAAAATAGGAGTATAAAATATTATTTCTATATTGAAAGGTCAAAATACAATACATGTATATGTTAGCACTTTAAATTCACACAGCAACACTAGTTTCCAGACATCCTGTAATCAAATTCAATCTAAATCATGCATTTTTAATGCCTTTAAATAGATTCACAATTCCGTAATGAATATTTAATCAATACATTTTAAATTTTACAATACTGACCGGTCTGTTCTCACTGTCACAGGAGAAAAGTATGGAGGTTGAACGGTTATAAATTTTATGGCAGACATCGCCTCCTGTGTAGTTTATTGTAATAAACCCATTTTCAAAACTGAGCTTTTCGGTGAGCAAGCCTATAAAAAGAAAAGAAAAAAACAGAACAGGCATTGAAAGGTCAGCACAAAAAATGTTTTTGTGCTCCCAGACTTAGCTTGCACAGCTACATGAAGAAGAAATACTGTAGATACTTGAGTATACCGCTAGATTTTGGTGACAAAAACTTACCTTAATATTGGCGGAGTCGCGTTATATTTGAGACATCTGCATCGCATGTAGAAAAAAATGTGACTTACTCAGGGATCCCAAGTCTCCCGAAAGTCCCTGGTAGTCTCCCTGAAGGGAGTGCGGACTCCCTGACGCACGCAAACACTTCAGGAACTCCCGGGAAAGTTGGGATTCATCATGGCCAGAGGGCACGTTCGGTTTAAGCCAATCAAGATTGGCTTAAAACCGAGCATGCATCCTAACTCTGCGCAGCACGTCGGGAGGTTTAGTTTTCTGACCTCCGGCTCCAGCAGGCAGGCTCTCCCACTGCGTTGTCCACCCCATTCCATTGCTGCCCCGTTCTGACATCACTGCCGACACGCTGCGTGATTCTCCTCACATTCTGAATGTGAGGAGAATCGTGCAACGCCTCTGCAGTGATGTCAGGAGCTCGTTCACTGCGTTGGTCATCTCGCTCCGCCAGCCATCTTATCGCAAGTAAAGAAGACGGATGACCAGCGGCTTCCTACTTAGTAACAACTACAATCATTCTAGAGCAGAGCACCCTGGCCTGAGGGGGAGCCTGACTGTGTGAAGAGAACCTCAAAAGGATTTTAAATGGTTTACCGGTACAGGATACTTTTATAATTTTGCTCCTCGTGTTATATTCGAGTCTTGAGTATTCTCTCATTTCCATACTAAAATCGCTATCCTTCGCGTTATATTCGAGTATTTACGGTAACATTAAACCAGAAACTGGGATGAAAAGCAAAGAGGTGGCCAGGGTGCTAACCTTAAATTTGAGTGGGTTAAATAGTCAAAGCAAAAGCTGATGAAGGAACAGAATGAACTGGTCAGGAATTGCCAAAATATGTCTGAATGGGTATGAAAATAATGGAAATGTGAGACGGAGTTGGATTCATGCATGGGGCATCAGCGCAGCACAAGGTGGGAGGCCCGGGGCGAGAGGCACGGGGAGGCACGGGGTGGCACGGGGCAGCGGCAGGGAGGGAGGGGTAGCGGCAAGGGGCAGGAGTGACGGGGCAGCGGCACGAGGGACGGGCAGCGGCACGGGGCAGAGGCAAAGCACGGGAGGGACGGGGCAGAGGCACGGCGCGGGTGGGACGGGGCAGAGGCACGGGTGGGACAGGGCAGAGACACGGCACGGGTGGGACGGGGGACGGGGCAGAGACACGGCACGGGTGGGACGGGGGACGGGGCAGAGACACGGCACGGGGCAGAGACACGGCACGGGTGGGACGGGGCAGAGACACGGGACAGGGCAGAGACACGGTTTTAAAACCATCATATCAAGGCTCGTGAAACACTTAAACTACAACTTCTATGTATTGAATACAAGCAGCACTTACCTGCTATTTTGGAATCTGCACCCTTGACCTGACATGAGGACACGGTCGCTCCAGGTTTTGCTTTGCTCAGGCAAGAAGAAATAGTGATCCCACCACAGACTTTAAAGTAGTAAACATAATCACTAGCTTTTACTTCAATGTCCTTGTCTCCCAAGGCCTTAAGGTTATATATGTGGCCATATTTTGGATGTTTTACTTGACAATTGTCACCTGTTAACAGGAAAGAAGACTTAAAACTTTCTGTAATGACACCTAAATGATACATAACACAAACAGAAAACCTGAAACTGCAGGAGAGAAGCATTCTGTCACTACAAACAATATATAATCATAACCATTACTGTAAAACAGAAGTTGGGGTGTAGTAGATACTGGAGAAAAAAAATGTAGCCATAGAGCAGGACAGTTCCTAAAATCCCTAATACTTATCTGGGTCACCTTTTATATACATCTCACATTTTGCTTTGCAATAAGTGTTACCTCTCCAGCCCCGTACATGTCTGTGATCCCACCATGTCGCATGAAAGATTAATCCATTGTAGCTATTCCCAGTCTCAATTTCTGTTTAATATTTTCCCCTTCACGCTTTAATCCATTGATTTCCAAACCTTTGTTGGTTGCCATACCAATTAGGAGCACAACATTGTAAAGACATTCCAGTAGTTTAATTTAGCATTTTAAAAAATTGGCATTAAGATGTTAAGATTCCATTTAATAATATGTACATCTCCCATTTTTGCCTTTGCTCCATTACGCCCATATTGTGTCACTGTCCTGTTACACACCTCATTCTGCCATTGCACAGCAAACATCTGCAGCACACCAGTGCGTCATGTCAGAGTTTGAAAACCATTGCTCTAACCCAGTGGTTCCCAACCTTGGTCCTCCAGTGCCCCTAACAGGCCAGATTTTGCAGATCACCTTGATTAAATGCAGACTGAATTCTGCAATCACTGAGCATCAAATCATATCACCTGTGCTGTGCTTCAGATATCTGGCAAACCTGGCCTGTTAGGGGGACTTGAGGACCGCGGTTGGGAACCACTGCTCTAAATAATCAGCCTCAACTTAAGCCAGTTAACTTCATCGTCCTAAACCTTTAAACCCCCATCTCTCCCCAACACACACCTTATTCTTCAAAAGCTCTACATTACACCACTCATACTTTACTACAGCCAGCACCCAAAATAACCAGTCTGTCAAGGCTTCATATTGGAGTGACGTACCAAGAAACATGCAACATAATCTGAGCTTCTAGGTACTCGAGATTAAGACCATATTGCTCCTCCACCCAACACTACGGATTAGTTAACCCCTTCACTACCAGGTGATTTTTTTAAAAAAAAAAAAATGTTTGGAAACTGAGGTTTTTTTTTTTTTTTTTTGGAAAATCATTTTTAATTAATTATGCAGTAACAAGTATTTGGGAGTATTCCCAGTGTATTTCTTACTGTAATAACCTGTTTGGCAGGCAGATCTACCGGCCAAAAGGAGATATTGCAGACCTGCGCTGTGTTGGGCATGATGCCAGAGGTGCCATGGTACTAAATCTTCATTGACACCTTCTGGAGCCCCATTGCAAATGTGCAAAAAATTTCATTTGCAGGGATACAGAATAGCTCCAGATTGTGTTAACATGGGCTGCTGTGTCTGCTACTGCTGGTCATGCATACGCAATCGCATTAGTGACTGCGTTAAACTGTCGCAGTGGATTGGTGCCATTGTATTTCTCCAGGTGGTATTCATTAACTATTAACGATGCATAATTTAATTTTCTTTCACATGACGTCGGCTTTAGAAATTACCTTCATCCACAATAAAATATTAGATCACTAGCAATGGTAAATATGAGGTTTTCTGCAGTAGAAGTAAAAAAAAGCGGGTGGAAACAGCTGAGGTATGATTATATCTACAGATGGCAAATGTGGTAAACTAGAAGAGGGCAGCAACACAGCATGAGAAGCACCGCCAAACGTTTGTTTTACGTACCCTCTGCTCTCTGAACAGGACACGCTTCAGGCGTCTTCCACAAGAATACATATTCACAGCCATCCTGTTGCTGGAAAATCGGAAGCCCCTAAATAAAGCACACAACATGTATACCTGTGTTATTTAAAGAAAGAGGCTCCTAAAATAAATCTGTGAAACTCGGTAATAAAGTGGGGGAATAAACAGCCCATCTAACCTGTTCATAATGAAACCTTTTGTAAGAATCAAACTGGATTCTACTCCGTACCAATGCACGGCGAGTACAGACAGCGCTGACTTTTTACAAAATATCCTTTTTGGAACATTCACTTTTTTTATGAAACAAAACATAGAACATGAGTGAAAGACTAGAAAGACCAACATATTAGGTCAGGGGATTTCTTTTATTTTTCCCAATAAACCTTGATTTTATTATTATGAAAAATGAGTAATGTGGATTTATTTATTTTTTTAATGGCAGGCCTTCTGTCCGAGCACTGCAAAGAAGAGCAGACATGCTCAGCAGGTCAGATAATCCATTTAAAAGAAACGGATTCCTTGATTTTCGTAATAGTTAGATCAAGTTTAAAGTCAACCTCAATTTTAAATTTTGCAAGTTTTGCCCATTTGACAGAGTCATTGCCTTTATACAGATCAGCATTTTTTTTTCGTTGACCTATATATACTTATTCAAAATAAAGAATATTTGCTTTTAAAGATTCCTGTTCAAGCACATGATCTGTGTCATGCCTCACGGGGATGGGACTTCTGACAGCAAAGAGATGTCCTGCGGGACAGCCCCAACTCCACTCAGGCTGGCGGCACACGAGCAAACATTTTGCGTCCATCTGACAGCACGGTTTACTGTCCGTCGTAGCTTTATAAAGGAGTCAATTAAATACACCACACGAAGCACCTGCGCACTTGTTCACGGACGGGCAACACATATAGCAACGGACGCAAAAATAACATTGACGTGAAAAAGCTAAACGGACGCAGAAACAACGCCGCCATGTATTTTCCTAGGGCGTGGAGACAGATGTTACGGACGCACTTTATGCAGTACTCTATCTTCCGTCAAAAAGTGCGTCTGTAAAAAAGGCAGTACAGTATGCTCGTGTGCCGCCTCTCTCAGTCAATGCATTGTTTTGGCCATCAAACACTGAGCTAAGTGACAGTCAACACAGCCCACTGGTTGAGATGGGGGGGGGGGGCATCCTATAGGACAGCTCTCTACTCCCAGCAGAGGGAGAAGGGGGGTCTTTTTGATTGATAATATATTCCTTTCTCAACTTACATCCTTCAGAAAGAAAAAAAACCACACACACACTATATAAAACATTGAAGTCTTACTACGTCATGATCACACTGAAAGATAATCCTCGTAGAGTAGCGCAGTTTGTCAGTGCACTTGTCTCCATTCATATAAACAATACTAAGAGACCCATCAATAGAAGCTTGAGGGCTCATCTGGATGTAGCCAAGATTAAGGTATTTATTTTCTGCTGTCTTCATGCAAGATCCAATCGCACCACCTAAAAATATCAAATACACATTAAAATAATATACATCTAAACTAAGCCATGCTGTTACGTGCACCACTTTATAACAAAAGGTACTATAGAGCTGGAGAGAGTGTGGTGTCATCTAATGGGCTATAAGGACGCAGCTTAAATATATATCCGGTCACTCTCTATTAACAGCACCACAGTGTCTGCTGTATCTTCACAGACACTATACTTATTATCACTCCCAGTACACTCCTTAGGACGCCACTCTGTAGGCGAAACGCGTAGAGTGATGGGTGATTTTGGTTTCCTATGGCAGTAATGTTACTTTCAGAGAGGACAGATCTGAAGCGTTCAGGTGGACTAGTTACTTTGTATGCAGGATATGCTCGCTATGTGCCGCTCTGATTATACTAGAGCAATAAATTTTCCTCCTTTCCTATTTATCGGGAACCCACTAAGGTTCACATTCCTACTGTGGCAGGATATATATATTTTGTTTGGCGCTAGGTTCAGAACTTGGTTATTCAATAACATTTTATCTCCCAGCCATAGGGGAACCTTTTGAGGTTTTTTTTTATCTGTCATGTGTCCTTTATCTGTTTGTCAGTTTGTGTCTGAGTTAAGGCAGCAGGTTCTCTTAGTTGCAATTTATTAAACGTTACATTTTAATTCTGTCCACAATAACGCATTTCTAAGCACTTTACATAAGTCACAAAAACACACACACAGGAAGTTGAGGACAAGTTATCTCACCAATATAGGAAAAGGTTCAATACCATATTTGAACAGGAGAAATCAGATTTCACTAAATAATTGCAAAATGAGGGTTTTTCACCAACACCCCCCCCCCCCCCGCTATATATTATTGGCTATCCTTTATAAAATGCAATTGGGCTTTCTTTAACTGAATGGACTCTTTTTTTCTTTCTTTCAGCTAACTCTTCCACTACTTTGAATTCACTCCATGGGCCCGGGAATCGCCACACTATTACCACGTAAATGAACTTAAATAGTAATGCTGACTAGGGTATCCCTTTAAGTTGCAAACATTCCCCTCATCTCATCCCTCATCATTGCCACAGGCTCAATGCAGAAAGCAATCATTAAAGTTTACTCTTTCCAACCCAATGAGGTGGACTACCAGAAGGTTGCTCAATAACAATAAAAAGGGAGAAAGGTCCCTGTGTTACACCGAAACATTTGGGGTTATTCAGAGAGAGGTGAAAAGCAGGAGAATGACTGGAGAAGTGAAAATTCTAGGTCAAAATAGCTGATTTGGAAAGTGAGATAAATGGGAGAATTTTTCTGGTTTGGCTATTTTGACCTAGAATTTTCACTTCTCCAGCCATTCTCCTGGTTTTCACCTCTCTCTGAATAACCCTGATTGTCTCTACCTTTAACATGTTGTTCTGAATAAAGGAGTAAGTGAAGATTTTGGAAGTGCTGATCTGCTATTGTTTTGCCAAAAACAAATGATTGACCACCTTCAGGGTGAAGGGACGTCCTTCACTATGAATGTCCTTTGTAGTGGCTGGGGACACCCAAGGAAGCAAACTCTCTAGCCACCATGACAGCAAGTGGTCACAGACACTAGAGCGTCCCTTTAAGATCAGCAGTACTGGATTTGGGAAGCTGGTGTAACATTTTTTGCACGACCTCCATGACTCAAAGGTCACCTTTAAATCACATTACTAAATAATGTACAAATCTAGTTTTACAAAATTGTAAAGAAACAAGCAAAGAAAATTAAAAAAGGAGATACCTGGACACCCACGAACATTTCTCAGAGGCTTACACACACTGATATAAAAATCTCTTTTATTTTCTGATGTGTCGACAGCTGTCCAAGGTTTACCATCTTCCCCGAGGTCACTCAAATCATACTCTATTCCGTTAGAATCTGGAAAGTAAGTTTGAAGCTGGTGAGGTTAGATCTATTTGCCAACGTAAACGAAGAACCAGCTCGCCCTTTTCAAGCCGTACCTGTAACTTGGCAGTCAACCTCAGCTGGGAGACAGGCCAGGGCCGTTTTAAACTCAAAAAACGTGTCAAAGATTTTATTGTTGATCTCCTGCTTGCGAAAGGAAAGTTCTCCAGGAAAACTGTCAATATCGCAAACAAATTGTATTGTGTAGGTGTCCCAGCTCCCTGCAAAACATATATATATTTTTTTTTTAAATACAGAGCACAAGGGCAAAAACATCAATATCAGTCTGTAAATAAAGATTTTTCTGAGTGTTAACCTCACTGGTGGTCTAATTTTTTCAAAATGTTGTGTCTAAATGCGTCTCAATTTTTTTTTGTAAAGGAAACGTGTTTTTGTACATCGTTAGCCTGTAATAATTAGGAATCACGCACTGAAATCCGTGCAAGCAAGAGTCCTTACTGGTAAAATCCTTTATAAATAAATAAATAAAATAAATAGTAAATACACCGAGTCCGATAAAGATTGAAACACGACATAATAATTTATTATCCCAAAAATAATTATGATATGCAATAAAATAAAAAACACTGAAATCTGTCTGAAAACAAGGATGGAACTATGTATGGTCTGTTTCTTATCCTGTAGTGCCACCTAGTGGCCGTTCATAAACATTGGAATACAGTGTATTATAATTTTTTTTTCTAAGTTTGCAGCCTGGTCCCGCCCCCCTGCATCGTGTGACACGCAGGGAGCCTTACCAGGAAGCAACTCGCGCGATCACACTGCGGGGGACAGCCAGGGAGTGCAGGAGGCAGTGAGTATGCATCCAGCCCGAGTGTGGCTCGGGGTTACCGTTCGCGGTAGTGAAATTTAACCCCGAGTCACACTCGGCAATACCACCAGGGAGGTTAATAGGTTTGGTGACAGAATACATCATCACAAATTGAGCTTGGTGGAATGTAACTTTATCCCAAATATAGTGGGCCACATTACATTCTCCACGCTAAAACGAGGCAGTAGGGAGAAAAAACTGTGCCTGCAGTTTCTCCCTACCGCCCCCGTTTTAGCATGGAATTACAATGCAGGCGCTTAAAAAGCTGACTGCTTTGGTAGCCCGGGCTATGCCCCGGGATCCTCGCGGCAGCGCTAAGCGCTGCCGCGAACATCCACTCGATGGAGTCCATAGGACTCCATTGAGCCAGACGCCGGCGGTCACATGACCTGCTGGATCGTGCCTCGCGGGATCCAGCTGGTCGGCGTAGTGATACGCTGTGGGAGACTGAGGAACTTTTCCCCCCAGTCTCTCCCTGCTCCCGCCAGACTAAGGAGGCGGACAGAGCCGCGGGACAGGAGGTGAGTATACGATTCAATTTTTTATTCTTTTGGATGGTGTTAACGGATTCTGCAGAAGCCGAATCCGTTAACACCAAATCATGGCTCTGGTTAACTTTCTGTTAACTGCGGCCGGACGTTAATCAACGCTAGTAGATTGTAATCCTAACACTGATTAACACTTTGCGTTCCCCATGTTAAGTAAAGATAGCGCAAAGCACAGTAACCTCGCGCTGAAAAGCGCATGGTACCAAACGCAGACGGGTAACTTAATTTGTTAGCGTTTGGATTGTAATATGCGGTAGCCACCGCGGCTAACGTTAGTGCTCACGCAGGTGAGTGCTAACGTTAGCAACAAGATTGTAATGTGGCCCAGTGTGTGTGTATTATACATGCTGGGCATGACAACACGTTGAGCATCCTGCGCTGGGACACAAACCTCCAAGCTTTTGCTACTAAACCAGATTGCAAAAGATCTATGAAACGGTCTTCATTAACAACTTCCCTAAATTTCACTTTGAACATGGTCCTCCCCCATACTCCTACCTTTGGCAGCTGCACCTTTACTATTTATAGTCATTGTATTTTTCTGTAGATTTACTTTATGAATTTCTACTTACTGTGCATGCTTTCCCCAGTACTTTTGCACCTCCCAATTTTTTTCCAGCTTTGTACCCTTAGATTTTGTTCCATTTTTGGAAATGTATGTATTTATTTCAAAAGTAATTTTGAACAATGCACAGATCTTCATCATTAGCTATCAAGTTCAGATTATTAGCCTCAGCTGACACCCACCACGTTTTAATTTTTCTATATTCTATTACTTTTCCCCAGAGTGGTACAAGTCACCACTTGTTTCGCGATGGAGGTCATCTAGCATCAGGAAGCAACTATGGGCTGGGGATGTTACACTGGTGTATTATGGAATATACGAAGGAGTCCTTCAATAAAAGCATCTATATTGCAGGTCAGCTATTAACTTATAGTGTAAAAAAGCAATAAACAGTGAGATAGTGTATTTTCTTTGCTTTTGTCTTACCGGACTCCGCTTGCCCTCTATAGATGAGAGTCAGGTCGTCTTCTGCAGACAACCTGAGAGACTGATCTACTAGCACGGGTCTTACGGCTTGTCCAGTCTCATATTCACACCCGGCAGCTTCTTTATCATTGGCCGAGCCGCATTCTTTAACAGCGCCACAAATATTCAGCTAGAGAGAAAACCAGAAAGAGGAATGCAATAAGAATGTTATTGTGTGGAAAATATGCATCATATGGCAGCAGAATGCACGCTCTAGCACTCATGGTTGCATTAAAAGTTAGGTTCCTGCATACAGTGTACAGGTATTTTGTGGTTTGCACATGAAAATTACATAGAAATTTCTCTTTAAATATACAACAATGCATTTAAGATAATGGAAAAAAGACTTCTGAAACAAAACCCCGACTATTCATCAATGAAGAGATATGATACAAGAGCTAGTTACTCATGGTTATTTAGAGAGAGGTGAAAACCAGCAGAATGGCAGGAGACGAGAACAATCCAGACCAAATAGCCAATTTGAAAAGTTGAGATAAATGGGAGAATTTTTCTGGTTTGGCTATTTTGACCTAGAATTTTCACTTCTCCAGTCATTCTCCTGGTTTTCACCTCACTCTGAATAACCCTGATAGTATCCATGCAATTTTGATTCGTATTTGATTTTTAGTTACCTTTAAATAATTTATAACAGGAGGAGAGTGAGGACATATATCCATAAAAGTCATTCCAAGAATAGTACGCCCAACCGCAGTCATGATCGTGCTATTATAGTCGGCTTACAAAGAAAAGCAACAAACCGACAAGATACGTTGACTAGTTACAGACAGAAAGTGGCAAAGAAAACAGCTTAATGCAGATTCACCCTCTCATTCGATCCTTACTGTCACCTATGGCAAAAAACAGAATGACACACACACATATGTGGATTACACAGGACCAGGAGAAGCTGCACTCCACCTTAACATGTATTTTGTATGCTGGTGCTACATTGTAGGTTGTGAGATATAGATACATATAGGAAATACAACGGACCTGCACACCTGGGACTTATCAATTCCAGATGTGTAATTCAGAAGAAAAGTTACAATGGTAACAGACATAAATGTTGACATTTTTGAAATACACGTCTGGTATGGATAAGAAATCCCAGTAGCGCAGGTCCGTTGGATTTACTATATTCTTCATCGACCATAGCACCGGCCATTATTGGAATCATTAACCTTTAAATAAAGGAACAGTCGCCGAAGTTGACTGAGACACACACACACACACACGCTCTCGCTCTCTGGGGACTGGCACTCAAAGACAATCAATCCACATGCCCCAGTGCACAAAAATCCCCTTCCAATACATCATAACATGAGTAGGGTCTCACTAAAATCACTAATTTTATTATAAATATATAAAAAAAATCTCCAGCGTTTCAGCTCACGAAAAACAAGCTTTTTTTTCAGGTTTGCAAAACACTCATTTTTGTGAGCTGAAACTGAGAATTTTTATTGTATTTGAAATTAAATTAGTGTTTTCATTAACAGGTATATTCAAAGAAAGGTGAAACTCAGGAGAATTGACTGAAGTGGAAATTCTAGGTCAAAATAGCCAAACCAGAAAAAAAATTCTCCCATTTATCGCACTTTCCAAATCGACTATTTGGTCTATATTTTTCTCTGACAAATCTCCTGATTTTCACCTTTCTTTGAAAAGACCTGTAAGACCCATGAGATATATATATATATATAAATGATCACACACTTATCCAGAAGCCCTGCACTCAGAATAGGAAACATTTACATGCTCCATTGCTGCTCTGGCCGAGCAGTAGAAGAAGCCTTTGAAGGAGTACGTATGAAGTCTTACAGGGTTATTCAAAGAGATCCAAATTGTGGCCGAAAGGTAACCGAACAGTGAAATTCAGGGTACGGTTACCTTTCCTGGCCATTCGGCTATTCAAAGACCAGGCAGTTCGCCAAATGTTGGCGAATTGCCTGCACATACGGTGCCTGTTCTGTGCCTGTTCGAGGGCAGTGAAACCCCATAGAGAAGCAATGCTTCATCTATTCAGAGAACAAAAACCAGCAGTGAATAGTTGCCAAAATGCCCTGCTGTTTGGTTTCATTCGACAGGTTTATGCAGGCGAATCCCATAGGCTTCAATGTTAAAAATATTCCAGTTTTAATCCAATATCTAATGAACAGTTGATTATAATATTCTGCAGTAAAAAGTATCTCTACATTTTTAGATTTTTATGATCTTTTAGGCATTTTTTTGCGAAAATTATTTATCCGTTTCTTTTTTTAAATCGTTTTTTCTTTAACAGCCCTTTTTATTATCATTCCTTGGACCTCGTGTAAATTCTAGGCATTTTCGTTCAGTAGTTTCTTTGCAAACAACGTTTCCCTTTTCAAACATTCAAGCGCACGTTTTTATTTTGTTTGTTCTTTTCTTACTCCATTCGTCTGCGGTGTTGGGTTTTTCCCGCGGCTGCTCTGCGCGGTGATCGGCGGCTGCTCGGGTTTCTCTGGCGTGTTCAGCGGGGCTAATCCAGATGTTTTGGGGGGTTTCGGTGTGGTTTGGTTTGCCAGGTTTTGCGGCGGCTTTTCCCTGCATTACGACGGCCCTGTGGTGCTTGCTGAATACAACGCAGGGTAGCCGAAATGGGATCGCTGAATCGCGCCGAATTGAAGAGAACGAAAAGTTACCGAACGTGCGGTGACTTTTCGATTCTCTTTGAATAACCCTGTTAGTGATCAGCTTTTCAGTCCTTTGACTTTTATCAAGATTTTATATTTTTTTTACCTTAAATGTTTTGCCATTTCCCGAGACAGTATATCCAGACTCATTTTTCAGTGCTTCAAGGTTGAAAACAAAGCCCCGTCTCGGGTCCTCCACTGTGCAGGTCTATAGGAAATACGAAAGGGGGGGGGGAATTAAAAAATATATATATGCATATTTGGCAAAAAGGAGTTGCAGCATGGGATGAGAATCAGAACTTTATAAATAAAGTTGAATACAGCAAATATGCACTATAAAAAATGCTTGATAAGGTCATTAAACATCAATATGGAGGAAAAAAAAGTTGAAATATCAGAATTGGCTTTTTTGGATTTTGATGGGGAGTTGTATCTAGCCCTAGTAACTATTCCGGTGGGTATATGTATATACAATCAGTACCTGATTTCCAATATTTGAGACTGTGAAAGGACATGCTACATCCGTTTTCCAGACAAAAGAAACCGTGCAATCCTGGTTCGACAAAAACGTTGGTCTGCTAGACTGTGAAAGATAAATTAAAAATAAATAAAAATCACACATTATTTTACAGATCTTGTGATAAGGCTGTATTCTGTAAATCAGGAATTGTAACAAGTTGTTGTGTTTGGAGATTGCATACAGTTGAATACTTACAATAGCTTTCTCTTGGCATTCGAGGTGGATTCTGGTTGTGTAGAAGGTCTCCTCTCCTTGCCCGTTGGTACATTTGGAGCCATTCGAGTACTCTAGAAGGAGTCTTCCACTGTCTTCAATGACTGGGCTTTTGCTGGCAATTCCCAAATTACTGATGACCGCAGCTTCGGAAGACGAATCCTATAATGATAAAAAGGTGCGGGGGCTTCTAAGCTTAGACAATGCAAATTACAGGATGCCAATGCTGCAAACATGTGATAAAATGGTAATAACACAGTAACAACATGGAGAACATTATTATTTTTTCATATATATGTAAAAATATACACGCTGCACGCACTTTCACGTAAAGCTTTTCATATGCATTTAGCAGCCAATACATAGTATATATTTTTAAAATGTTTGTTACACATTACATCACCCTGTATTTGCCTTTGCCACGATAGGGCTCCATCTATGGTTGCCAGCTTTGCCGTGCATTCCAGGACATGTAAAAATGTCACATGCATTGCGATAACAAATGCATGTGTTCCCCTGCAGTATGAGGAAATCACATTTTGCTATAGGGAAATCTGCCTATTATTAACACAATGTGATTTCTCCCCGTAGCATATGAATTGTATCCTCGACGGGGGAGCACTTTCATGTGCCTCCCAAGGTAAAGCCAGTCTGGCAACCCTGTATGCTCATCCAAGTTAAGCAGTAACATGCTAGCGAAAGATCACACAATCGTTGATTACATGCATTCGAAAGTGGTTTTTGGTCTTGTCCTTTACGCACTGAGATTTGACTGGATTATTTGAATCTTTTTATTATATTGTGCAATGTAGAAGCTGAAATGCCCAATTTCCTGACGATTTGGGGAATGTTCTTCTCAAAGCGTTCACGGACACACCTGCTGGCTGATTGGTGTGCATCGACCCATCCTTGCTCTTGATGGACTAGGCCTTTTTTTTGAGGCTCCTTATATACTACAATTACACGAATGCTTCACATCACCTTATTTCAACTTGTCACATCGCTATTAGTCCTAAATTGCCCCTGTCCAATCTTTTGTAGAGTGTGTTGCAGTCAGATTTGAAACGTGTGCATATTTTCAAAAATACATTAAATTCACAAAGTAAAACATAAAATAAAGTGTTAATAAGTTTTAATATAGTACTGAGTGATTAGGATTTTCAATTGACTGTTAATCTTGCATTTCTCATACCATACCAAGTTCTTCGGAATTGGGGTTGTGTATGTGTCTGAGTCTCCAGTGACTCAGTCTCCAGTGACTCAGTCTCCAGTGACTCAGTCTCCAGTGACTCGTCTCAGTAAGAGTGTGTGTGCGCATAGATTTCTTGTTTGGGAGCAATATATTCTTATTCTTATTCATTATTTATAAAGCGCCAGCATATTCCGCAGCGCTGTACAATAAGCACAGTATAGACAGGGCTACAATACATTGAACAACATTTGACAAACAGTACAAGAGGAGATGAGGGCCCTATTCCCGTAGGAACTCACAATCTAGGAGGGTTGGGGTTGGAAACAGGAGGAGAGGACTGTAAGGTGAGAGTGATTGATGGTTGCGTCAGTGAGTTGGGTGGTAGGCTTCCCTAAATAGGAATGTTTTAAGGGAGCGTTTGAAGGAAGAGAAGTTAGGGGAAAGTCTGACAGTACGAGGGAGAGCGTTCCAGAGAGTTGGGGCTGCACGTGAGAAATCCTGCAATATATTCAGTTGCTGGCGTATGAACAGAAACATTGAACTCAATTAATGGGATGGAGAGTTCCTGACTCATCAGCTCGAAGAACACTAACACAATATGAAACAATTCTGAAGGTTATCCAACCGGATTTATATATTGCAGGAATTTCCGTGACATAGACAGAGGTCTACCTCATAAATAATTATATGAAAAGAATCTACTTACACCCTCACTCGTGTATTCTATAAGGCAGGCAGAGGCAAACTGGTCACATCCTGACACCGGTAGAAGGGATCGGCACACGTTAATGTAATACTTGTTCCGTTTTGGTGTGGAGGCACCCATTGCAAACCAGTTCCCACTGTGTCCTTCCTGTGTCCTGGACAGTCTGTAGAACAACATCAACTTCATAAGTCGCTCAGTATAGATCATATAAAATTGCATTATCCATAGAAACAAAATAACCAGCAACTTTAAGGATCCCAACAGTGTAATGTATTATCGAGGGGAAAAACAACAGCAATTTAGCCCATGTATGGGCCCATTTCTGTGTCTTAAGAAAGCCTTGTATGTGGCCTGAAACATTCAGTTTTCATGCTCATCAGTAATATCAGCGTTTTCCAAACCTGTCCTCAACTTCTAACAGGTCACATTTTATGGATTACGATGAGGAAATGCAGACTGAAAACTGCAGTCACTGGGCACAACGGTGTTGTACTTCAGAGAAATGCACTGTAACCATCATTATAATGCATTTAGAGATTGTATGTATGCACATCTAAGAACACCATTTAAAACTGCAAGGAAGGTCTCTGAGGGACTTTTCAATTGCAATTGGACTCCAGGAGGTGATACTTGCGGCTGCAGTACTGTGAGTATCACTGCGGGTAGTGCTGCGTTCCAGGACAAGGTGCTGAGGTAGCGCCTGCCCTAAATTTTCACGCTAAAGAAAGGGGAAGTACTGAATACTTACATATTTGACTTGGCTCAATTTCAGACACCCGATGGTGCCTTGTGAAGATCAAAATTAACAGAATCAGGATAGTGAATGGGTTTAACCCCCGATGGTTATTCCGAGTGTGTCTCGGGGTTAAATTTCACCAATGAGAGCGGTAACCCCGAGCCACATACATCACCTCTCTCTGCGCTCCCTCGCTGATCCCTGCAGTCACCTCCAGCGATCGCGGCGTTTTACTTCCTGGATTCCTTCTCGCGAGGAGAGAACCAGGAAGTAGGAGGTCGCGAGGGAGCGCAGGGAGAGGTGGTGTATCCGGCGGCATACCGAGTGTTTCTCGGGGTTACCACTTCCAACATAGGAATACCGCTAAGGTGCCAAAAAGAAAAAAAATACTTTGCTTTTTTGACACAAAAATTTTAAGAAAATCAGACCGTCTGGGAGATTAAAAGGGTTTAGAGGTCCATTCCAAGCAAAGCCCTTGTTTATGGCTCTCTGCCAGATTTAAAATAAAAATCTTTTCCTACACCCAATTTTAATACAAGGACTCAGAGGCTCCTATTGCAGTCTCTTTTCTTGCTTTTAATACTAGTCGCAAGTGAAATGTCGAAAAAATACAACAGACATAAACTAAAACATTTTTCTAACAGTGGTATCTTCTAACCCCCCCTTTCCCAGAGGTATAGTCCATAGTTCCTCCAAGTCTATATATAGGACTGCCTTCCCGCCTTATCTTTCCTAGTCACAAGAAAAGAGGAAGAAAAGTATTCAATTTGTTACTCTGAGAGTTAAATTGCTTTATTTATTGTAAATCAGTGTTTGTTCATTTTCCATTCGCCTGGCTTTAACCAAGGCATTCGGAGTGGTGTGCGGGGGTTTGGCTGCTGGCTCGCTGTGATAGGCGGGCCGCCAATCCCTCTTAGGTTACATTTACTTTATGCGTGAGGTGATTTTTTCACTCAGGACGGCTTAGAGTGGCTGCGGCCATTTCGGAGGGCAGGGCGCATGCGCAAGACCTCCGCGCGCTTTCACCCGCCATCTCACGAGCTCTCACGCTGCCTCAGATATGCCGCGCGGCCAGAACGAACAGTGTGCGGATTCAAAGAGCTCCTCGCCAGCAAGGGATTCCGAATCAGACGATAGCTCCATTCACATGGCAGATATGTATCAAAAAGCGGACACTACCCCTCCAGGTTCTGTTATTACTGGCCCTGATTCTCTGGCTGCCCCCAAATCCCTGGAACCTCAGATACAAAAATCTATTGAATCTGCTGTAATTAAAGTGGTTTCTGCCCTATCCGATTCATTTGCCAAATCTATAAAAGATGCTTTAGTGGAGGTTAAACGTAGGTCTATCCCGGAAAAACCGGGTGATGATTCGGGCACATCCCTCACTACTGTGACGCCCGTCGATCCTCCCTTGGTCACCGCCATGGGGAAACAGCCCACTGATTCAAAAAAGCACAGGGCTGGAGGGGCTGGCATCCCCGCAACACTGCCCGGGATTGTCATGCCGGAGGCACAAGCTTCTAAAAAGCGCACCAAAAAGACGCATCATATTGAGAATGAACCCCCTAAAAGGGCTAAGTCCTCTGACTCTAGAGCGGTTGCTCGTCCAAGCTCTTCCAGTGCTCATAATATTCCATCAGATGAGGAGGATCAGAGAGATGATGCTATTGACGTATACGCCTCAGATGAGGACTTTAATTACACCGTTGCAATTCCCAAATCAGACCCTTCTGGTAATATTTACGATCCATTAGGTAATCCTATGTTTTCACCTGAGGATTTATCCCATCCCAGATCATCCGAGTGGACGCCTATTCCTCACGTGGAAGCGTGGGTAGATGCTAGAGTGCGCACAGCGCTAGATAAAGCCACTCGAAATAAAATGAAGTCTGAGTGCCCCCGATCCTCTACGGTGGGGAAAACATGCATGACGCCCGAAGTTGATCCCAAATTTATTAAATTTGTAGAAAATAAGGGATGGTCCCAAAAACGGGGTATCGACTTGGCTTTTAGGACATGCCAAGATAAAATATTGGACACTACGGGTCCGTTAATTAAATTATTAGATGTAGCAGAACAAGCTAAGCTAGCAGATGCAACTTTAGATCCCTAGGACGTTTCCAACTGGGCTCAAAGGGCCCTTAGCTTTTTAGGAAACACTAACACAGCTTTAGCCTCCGAGCGGAGGAAATGTATTTTATTAAAAATGGATACACAACTCGCTGGGGTGGCAGACAATGAATTGGGTGCCAAGGCCCAAGGTTCCTTATTCAGAAAAGGATTTCTTAGAGATATGTCCGAATATTCGGGAGCGTTCACGACTATGGAAAAAGTCACTACGTCAATCAAAAAAGTGTTTACCACCGGAGTTTTTGCAAGGGCTGGCAGGATCAGGGGTCGCGCTGCCGGCCGTACACGAGCAGGTTTATCCCACCCGTTTGCAGGCTCCGTTTCCTATGATGCTTCCCAATCTGAAACAAGAGTGGCTCAATTCTACCCGACTAGAGCACGTCCCTGGCGTTACAGGGGATACAGAAGTTACCGTGGAGGTCGAGGATTCCGATATTTCAGAGCTCCAGGTACGGGATCTTGTTATTCCTCATACATCAATCCCGGTTGGGGGTCGATTGTCTGCTTGTCTTCCTCAGTGGCGCGAAATCACTTCGGATTTATGGGTACTACGCACGATCCAAGGTTTTCTTATAGATTTCGTTTCAGAACCCAGTCACATATCTCTTCCTCCACCGCTGGTATTTTCAGCGGACGATGCAGCGTTGGTGGAAGAGGAGATAACAGATCTATTGAGAAAGGAAGCCATAGAACAGGCTCCTCCAGGGGACATGAAGTTCATGGGCAACCTCTTCCTAGTTCCCAAGAAGGGAGGCGGGAGGCGCCCGGTCCTCAATTTGAAAAGTTTAAACCTACATATAAAGTACAATCATTTTCAGATGGAGGGCTTACATCTCCTGAAAGATGTGCTCAAACCAGAAGACTGGTTGGCGAAAATAGATCTGAAAGATGCCTATTTGACAGTTCCAATGGCAGAGGAGTCCAGGGGGTTCCTCTGCTTCCGTTGGAACTCGATAATCTGGCGCTTTCGTTCCCTACCATTCGGCCTCTCTTCAGCGCCTTGGTGCTTCACCAAGCTGCTGAAGCCGGTTGTCAGTCGTCTTCGGTCACAGGGTGTGCGGATGATTATATATCTGGACGACATCCTGTTGTTGGCCGAGTCAGAGTCGCTTCTGAAGAATCACATCAATCAGACGATACTCTTACTTCAGGATCTAGGTTTCCTAATAAATTTGGAAAAATCCATCCTTCATCCAGTGCGTTCTCTAGAATTCCTGGGTTTTATACTTTGCCCACAAGCGATGACCTTGTTCCTTCCGAATCAGAAATGCAAGTCCATCCTAAAAGAGGTTCAGGCTATTCTGTCCAGTGTATTACTGACGTTGAGGGATTTATCCCGTATAATCGGGGTACTGGCAGCCACGAGGCTAGCTATTCACCCTGCTCCTCTGCATTATCGGGCCCTCCAACGCCTGATGGCCCATTCCCTAAGGCAGGGGCTCGATTATGCAGATCAAGTGACTCTATCGATAGGGGCACGTCAGGATCTCCGATGGTGGATTACGAACCTCCGATTCTACAACGGCAAACCTATAGTGGCGCCTCCTCCTACGATGGTGATAGATTCAGATGCGTGTCTGACGGGTTGGGGCGCCAGGTGCAGAGATATGATGACCGGTGGCCCCTGGTCCGAGCAAGAGGCTCTCATTCATATAAACTGACTAGAGCCATTAGCGGGATTATTCGCTATTCAGAGTTTCCTCAAAGGGGAAACTTGTTCATCGGTGCTTCTCCGCATGGACAATTTTCCCGCCGTCCGTTATATCAATTCTCTAGGGGGTCCCAGATCCGCTCTTCTGATGGCAATGGCGACCCGTCTATGGGATTGGTGTTTTCTACACGAGTTATCAGTTCAGGCGCAGTTCATTCCGGGTGTCTCGAATCTCCTAGCAGATTGGAGCTCGAGGCACACGGAGGACTCAGGAGATTGGCATTTGCAATCGTCGATCTTTTGGATCATTGCAGACCTTTGGGGTCCCTTCCAGATCGACCTGTTTGCATCTCGCCTGACCAGCCAGCTGCCCAACTTTTACAGTTGGCATCCGGATCCCATGGCTCTCGCCACGGATGCGTTTCTGCAGAATTGGGCAATGTCTCGTCTTTATGCGTTTCCCCCGTTTCAGTTACTGCTATGGACGTTACACCAAGTTCGAGTTCAGGAGGCAGAGCTGGTTCTCGTGGCACCATTATGGCCCAACCAGCCATGGTTTCCCCTGTTCTTGGAATTACTGGCAGATGTCCCGCGGTTGCTTCCGGATCTCCCGGATTTGATGGTGGACATACGAGGTTGTCCTCACCCGTTGTTGACACAAGGAACCTGTCCGCTCTTGGCCTCCCTGGTCTCGGGACGTCAGGGGCGGCCGGAGGCATTTCGGTCAGGGCTGGTGTCCTCCTTCGGGCGGCATGGGCTCCAGGCACTTTGTCCGGTTACGACTCGGCCTGGGCCCAATGGTCACGTTGGTGTGGTACACGGGATCTGGATCCCTTTCAAGCCCCTCTAAATACAATAATTAATTTTCTATCGGAATGTTTCGATAGTGGTAAAGCTTATAGAACCATTAACGTGTTCCGTTCCGCTTTATCGGCTTATCATATAGGTTTCCAAGGGATTCCGGTGGGTAAAAATCCCTTAGTCTGTCGTTTACTGAGGGGCATCCGACTTTCACATCCTCCGCTCCCTAAGTATTCGGAGACGTGGGATGTTGCCATCCTGTTACGTTTTCTGGTTTCATGGCCTTCTAATGAGAATTTGTCTCTCAAACAGTTGTCAGCTAAATTGGTAGCTCTCCTCTGCCTCGTCTCATGTAAAAGGGTAGGGGATGTCAGGGCTCTAGATTTCCAGGTTCGATCATTTGTCCCTGAAGGGGTGCGCTTCGATGTGTCGCGTCGAACTAAGACGTCGCTTACATCTGTTTCTTACCCAGCGTTCCCTTCTCAACCTGCTCTTTGCCCAGTGCAATGTCTTCAGGTTTACGAGGCGCGTACAGTTTCGCTGCGCGGTGACGAGGGGTCTCCTCTGTTTATTTCATTCAGGTCCCCCCATAACGCGGTCGGTTCCACGACTTTGGCGCGTTGGCTGAAATGGTTGTTAGAATTGGCTGGGGTGGACGTGTCGATATTCGGAGGTCATTCCATGTGCAGTGCGTCAGCTTCGTCGGCTATGAGGGCAGGCTGTCGTTTGGAGGATCTGCTCAGATCCGCGGATTGGTCTCGCGAGACCACTTTTCAGACCTTTTACTTCAAACCGATAGTTCATTGGTCGTCCACTCTCATGGACAAGCTTTGAACTTGCAATAGGAGCCTCTGAGTCCTTGTATTAAAATTATTGAATTTAGCTAAGTTATGAAGAGAAGTTAGAATTTTAATAAAGGATTCAGAGGCGAGTATTGCCCACCCTGCCCTCCCGGGGCGGACTCCAGGGTTCTTTGTATGCATGTTATATTTCATGCACCGGTATCTCACCCTCTGCTTTGATTTCAGCTCAGTGACATGTGTTCCTGTCTTTTCATCTGGATGTCTCGGTTTGATTCAAGTGATGACTGGATCGCATCCTGTTTCATGTTCTTCGTTTGGTTCCAGTTCGTTTGCAAGAAAGAGGGAGAAAAGGCGGGAAGGCAGTCCTATATATAGACTTGGAGGAACTATGGACTATAGCTCTGGGAAAGGGGGGGTTAGAAGATACCACTGTTAGAAAAATGTTTTAGTTTATGTCTGTTGTATTTTTTCGACATTTCACTTGCGACTATTATTAAAAGCAAGAAAAGAGACTGCAATAGGAGCCTCTGAGTCCTTTATTAAAGTTCTAACTTATCTTCATAACTTAGCTAAATTCAATAATTTTACCTGGTCTTTCTGGGGGGGGGGGGGGAAATGAACATTTTCAGGGGGTGGAAAAAACACCTTATAAAAAAACTTTTCCTAGTGGGAATTTTACAGTTATGTCATTTGGCCATGATATAAAGGGAGAATGCTTAGTCATCCTTGTTTCTTTGTCCAGATACATTGTTCACAGAGACTAGAAGGGAAAGTAAGAACTTGAAGGTTAAGTCACCAACTGCAGATCAGTTAAGCTCGTATTGATGTGATAAATGCTAGTTTCTCCCTACCTGGATAGGTCATACTGTTCATCTTTGGATTCATCCACCACAACGCATTCCACTGGTATCTCAGGGCAAGCATATTTGGTATACCATTTAAAATTGTATGTCTGTTGATCTTCTTTCTGCAAGGACAATAGGTGAGTCAAGAGACGAATGTCCCAAGAACTACAAAATAGGGGGCAGGGTCCAACTCATTATGGTAAACGAGACTAAGTGGTTTCCCAAGAACAAGGTCAAGATAAGGAGGACATTAGAATCCATTATCAGAAAAATATTAAAATATTCACCTAATATTTAAGTTGTTTTCCAATGATCTCCAGTATCCTTCTGACACATTATTTGTTGGTATGAAGCAGATCATTGAACTGGCACTTATAATACAGGTTCACATTCACATGAAAAATGAAATGCCCCAATGGCGTTCCAGTGCAGTTGATGGTATTTCGGTATGTACTTTAGGTCTCAGAAAATTCAGCACAAAATGCATTTTCCTAAGTATATTTGTAACCAATTATGAAATATGTGGCATCCTATAAAAAAAGGGCACTGCATGGCAGTGCCAGAGATAATGGTCAAAACATCCTGTCTATGGTACGAGCAATATTTTACCTGGTATTCTGGCTGGCCGACATCTACTCCCCTGTCACATAGAAAGGTAATGCGTGAACTGCGATGGGTTTTCTTTTCATCGTTGTATGGCGTCCCATCCTTATAACTGAGCTGAATGATCCCATCATAATAAGAGAGATTGGAATTGGCAACGCCGAGATTCCAGTGACTGTCTTTACTGAAAACACAACAGTTAAAATATGAAAACGATGTTAAAAAACGAGTCCAACTTTGAAAATGAATGGTCTTACGCAACGCAAAAAAGCATACACAAGATGCTTCATGATTGATATTCACCAGAAGAACCCAGAATCTCTGCTCTAGGGCAGGGATGGTGAACCTTGGCACACCAGATGCTTCTAAACTACATGCCCATGATGCTCAGTCATCTTCAAAACTGATGGAAATCAAACTCATGTCCCCCAGTCCCCAATGTTGATGCCTACAATTTCCAGAATTACTTCAATGCAAGAGATGGCCAGGGAATCATGGGAGTTGTAGCTCAGAAACACCCCGGGGAAGGAGGGGGGGGTGTAGACGTTGCCTCTACTTTAGAATTATCTATTGTCCAAAAGAAATCATTTTTAAAAAAGGCATTCATTCTTTTAAGGATTACAGCAAATATTTTTTGACTTTAAAACCAAAATTGAGTAAAATCCACTACTGGGGATAATGGAAGGATCAAGATAGTGGTGAGATAAGAACAGTGGCGTCACTAGGGTTGGTGTCACCCGGTGCGGTAATTTATGGTGTCACCCCCCCCCCCGAGTTTTACGGGTGTTTTTTAAACTACTTTTACTCATAAGTCAGTGCTCCCATATAACACTGAATGCTCATAATAGACGGTGCACATTACTGTAAGGTTTATTGCTGTGGAGCTCTGTGATATGCTCACACACAAATTTTGGCAAACTGACAGCAAGTACGGTGCCTGTTTGAAGGCAGTGAAAGTCCCCATAGAGAAGTAAAGGTTAATCTGTTCAGAGAAACTGAACAGCAAAGAAATGTCCTGATGTCCGGTGTTTTCATTTGGCAGGTTTATTCAGGGCGAACGAACACCATAGGTTTCAAATGTTAAAAATATTCCTGTGTTTATCCAATATCTAATAAACCGTTTATTCCTTTAATCCATAGTAAAAAATCTCTATTTATTGATTTTATTTTTTTGTATCTTTTAGTCATTTTTTTTTTTCTAATAGCAATTTTTCTTTTTTTTCTGAAACAGACCTTTTTATTATCATTCATCAGAACTTACAGGTGAAACTCGAAAAATTAGAATATGGTGCAAAAGTTAATTTATTTCAGTAATGCAACTTAAAAGGTGAAAGTAATATATGAGACTAATTACATGCAGAGCAAGATATTACAAATCACTGCTTGCACTAATTGTGATAATTCTGGTTACAGCTCATGAAAACCCCAAATCCACAATCTCAGAAAATTAGAATATTACATGCAATCAATAAAACAAGGATTGTAAATAGAACAATATGGGACCTCTGAAAAGTATAAGCTGCAGATGTACTCCGTACTTGGTTTGCAGCAATTCCTGCCGCAATGTGGCATGGAAGCTATCAGCCTGTGGTACTGCTGAAGTGTTATGGAAGACCAGGATGCTTCAATAGCGGCCTTCAGCTCTTCTGCATTGTTCGGTCTCATGTCTCTCCTCTTTCTCTTGGCAATGCTCCATAGATTCTCTATGGGGTTCAGGTTAGGCGTGTTTGCTGGCCAATCAAGCACCGTAATCCCACGGTCATTGAACCAGGTTTTGATGCATTTGGCAGTGTGGGCAGGTGCCAAGTCCTGCTGGAAAATGAAGTCTGCATCCCCATAAAGCTCGTCTGCGGAAGGAAGCATGAAGTGCTCCAAAATCTCCTGGTAGACGGCTGCGTTGACCCTGGACTTAATGAAGCACAGTGGACCAACACCAGCAGATGACATGGCTCCCCAAATCAACACAGACTGGAAACTTCAGACTGGACTGCAAGCAAACGCAAAATGCAAATGTTGCTCTCATCAGAAAAGAGGACTTTGGACCACTGAGCAACAGACCAGGTGTGTTTTTATTTAGCCTAGGTAAGACGCTTATGATGTTGTTTGTTGTTCAGGAGCGGCTTGACAAGAGGAATATGACATTTGAAGCCCATGTCCAGGATCCGTCTGTGTGTGGTGGCTCTCGATGCACTGACTCCAGCCTCAGTCCACTCCTTGTGAAAGTCCATAACACTTTGGAATGACCTTTTCCTGACAATCCTCTCCAGGCTGCAGTCATCCCTGCTGCTTGTGCACCTTTTTCTTCCACATAACTTTCTATTAATGTGCTTTGATACAGCACTTTGGGAACATCCAACTTCTTTTGCAATTAGCTTTTGAGGCTTTAAAGGCTCAGGAACCCTTTGCAGGTGTTATGGCTTAATTAGCTGATTAGAGTGGGACACTTTGAGCCTAGAATATTGCACCTTTTCACAATATTCTAATTTTCTAAGATTGTGGATTTGGGGTTTTCATGAGCTGTAAGCCATAATCATCATAATTATGACAAATCACTATCTTGCTTTGCATGTAATGAGTCTACCACATATATTCATATATTGTACCACATATATTATATATTGCATTACTGAAATAAATGAACTTTTGCATGATATTCAAATTTTTAAAGTTTCACCTGTTAATTCCAGATATTTTCATTCAGTAGTTCTTTTTAAAACAGCAGGCGACAGGTTTGCGGCAGTATTCGGTGGCTGATTTCCTGCACTTCAGGGACCCTGTGGTGAATTCACTGGGGAAATTTGATTCCCCAAAGTGCGGGGAACAACAGTACACTGAAATGTCTGCGTCATTTCGGTGCTCTGTGAATATCCCTTTTTGTGGTGTTTTTTTTGCCACCCCCTGGAAAGTGCCAGCCTAGGCCTTGCCTACCCAGGACATACTTGAAAATGAGAGAATTCTCAATGTATCCTTCCTGGTAAAATATTTTTTGTGTATTTTTTAGGGTGTCACCCTAGGGGGTGGTGTCACCGGGTGCGGGCCGCACCACCCGCACCCCCCCTAGCGACGCCACTGGATAAGAATGATGAATTGATAGGAGCTGCATGCAGGAAATAAAGCTTCTGAAGCTCGACACCAGATCTTCACATCTTCTTACCAATAGCTAAGCAATATTGTAAGAGCATTACATAAAAGTCACGTTCAATACCTCTTTGACATCTGGCAGACTCCAGAGTTGCTGTCACAGTCTGCTTGCGTTACATTGCCGCACACATTGATGTAGAAGTCATACTCGTCAGAGTTAACAACATAAGTCCCACTCTTCTTCGTTAAAGGTGACAGGTCAAATGAAAAACCTAAAAAAAAAAAATTAAAAAAATAGGAAAATGTTTCTAAGAAAAGAAAAAGCCCAAGACTTGTGGTTTCCAACAAGTACCACAGAAATTGGATAACCAAAATAAGGATGTACGTGTTGATAATGGAAAAGTTGTAGTTATGAATCAGATGTACATGAGCATTGTGAATGCTTTTTAAGGGCAAATGCTGTAAACTATTCAACTTTTTATTCATCATTTTAAGAATCAAAGTAATCCCATTGAAATTGTAAATCAGCGCATGGAAATGATTCGCTACAGTTATTGCACTAGTTGTATCTAGAAGAGAATATGAGAGGCGAGGCGGTTCTCCTGCAGTCTAACCAATCAATGACTAGCAAAGCCAGTGCACAGATGTCACTAAGGATAGGGATGACGCAAGGTTTCTGGGGCACATCTTTTACCTTCACATATCATTTTAACTGCCTAATATCTAGGTGTGAGCGGATTGTAGGTTTAGGTGTGTCTGGATGGCATGGTAATGAGTGTGGTTGGGTGTATTGAGAGTAAGTGTGGCGGAATGCATCATGAGTGAGTATGGCTGAGTGGAATAGGAATAAGTGTATAAAGTGGTTGATCGGATTTGTGGAAAAAATTAAAATTAAAAAAATAGGGGAAACGTGGAACTCAAACTTTATTAGCGCATCAAATTATAAAACAAAAACAATGGTACAGGACCATGAAAAAACATTTTCAACATAGTTCGGATGGAATGCTGCAGTGAAAACTAGTAATACCAACTATTTTTTGTTTATATTTATAGAAACTGGTAAAAAAGCTACTAAAAACAAGGGGTAACTCGTTTGAGAAGGTCCTCTCCGATGATTTCCTTCTTGGATATATAGAAATGAAGATAAAGGGATCAAAAGACCTCCCAACTATATTTTCTCCAGCTATGCTGAAAGTGGGGGGGGGGGAGGGGGTTACTGACATCGGTATATCCAGGGGATTACCCCTGCCTCGCCTGATACTCTGCAGGTTGATCAGACGGTGGGTGGGGATCTTTCCGGGGGCCAATTGGTTTTTGAGTATGGCAGAGGACGAGTGAGATAGGAGGGAAAGTGTGCCACTCACATCCTTCGCACACAAGTTGTAAAAAAAAAAAGCCGCTTGTGTCATAACTAGAGAAATAAAACATTCACGCCTGTCCACTATTGATTTTGGCATCTCTCTAGTTTTGGTATTTACTTTGTGAGTTGGCATGTATTGAATCTGTCATATACATCAATAACTGGTGTAAAAAAACCTCATGTACAGCACCCGGAAAGTGATATTCAACAGGAATTAAATACATGGAATTCATAGTGTTCTCACCTGCCTGTGGATCATAAACTCTGCAATTGGATCCTTCTGTTTTAGATAAGACACATGCAGCCGCCGTGTGCCACTCAAATTCATAAAGGCAGCCCTCTTGAGCAATCCTTTTCAGAATAGGAGGGCTCTCCAAATCACCTGAGAACAAATACAATTAAACATCAAAGAAGGAATACTTGAATAGGCAGCAGAACACAAGAGATTCAATATTGTCACACATAGATTCGTCAGATGTATGAGAGTAATACCCACTGTCTACCAGAATTAATAATGGCAAATTCTGTGAGGACTGAATGACAGAGGCGAGAAGTACCTGGTCTGCACATAAGAGTGATTGTTGTCTGAATCGTTTTATTCTGTCCACAAGATGAGCCTTCAGAGTACACAAGCTGAATATTGTCCCCAACCTTCTTCGGAGCAGACATAAACTTCCCCAGATTTTTCTTATCTTTGGAAACTATAGACAAAAAAAACGACAATCGGAATTGCGCAATTAAAAACAAAATAACAGCCTTAACAGATCTGTGTGTGATCCATATCATTAGTCTCGTAAAACAGTGTCTACCAAACATCCCACAGAAATACAAATCAGAAAAATCCAAGACAAGATGTAGAGCAAGCATAAAAAGATACTCTTAATTAACCCCAATGAAAAATGGTCACATCATATGATCAAATAATACATATATTAAAAAAAATTATAAATGGCCACCTGTAGCTACCAAATATGTAGCAGAGCTACTTAAATAGACCAAAAACAGTTTAATAAAATACCTACTATGTATGGCAAGTCACAAAAGGAAGCTAGGTGACAAGTGGAGTGTACAAGAGAACATGTCTCCCACCAAAGTGTCAGTAGTGTCGGTCATTCCTTGAGATAATCGGATTGACCATCGTCACCCAACAGTTTTCAAGTTAAGGCTCCAATGACCGAGACCTCTGTATCTATTTGTCTAAGTGCAGAGATCTCACACTATGAAGGCGAGTAATCAAAGAAAAGCAGCTTTTACAAAGCTCAGAAAGAAATTTATTTATTTATAAAGTATTTTACCAGGAAGGATACACTGAAATTTCTCGTTTTCAAGTATGTCCTTTGGTTGTTTACATTTATAAAGCGCCAACATATTCCGCATCGCTGTGCAGTGGGTGGGACAAAAACAAGACATGAAATTAAAAAATAACTCTGACACACTGAGGGGGATGTGAAAAGAATGACCCTGCTAAAGTGAACTTAAATCTAAGGTTGTTTTTTTTTTAGTGCGTTAGTATAATAATTTCACATGTCAAAATGCCTGGAGCAATTCCCTGAAAATGGCTTGTTTACCATACATGTTCACTATGTATTTTTTATACACATTCTATGTAAGTGTATTATATTCGTTTTTTCTTAACTCACCCCCCCCCCCTCCAGGAGGGCCATTTCTAGAGCTTTTTCCCTCATTTATGCCCCATTTAGGCATACAATTCCTAATTGTGGTATTAAAAATAGCTCACAATGGAGGTTTTAAACAATTGGGTGGGGGGGGAGGCTGAGAAGTCAGGAATGCGACTGTGGTCATGTTACTTGTACACAAAATGTGAAGCAGAGTGAAAAGGTGTTCTAGTCGCCATTAAAGTTCATTAGGAAATGTAAAATTTAGCTTACAGCCCTCTTACCTACTGCACATATAGCGGCTTCATCCTCGCACCCGGCGGCATCCCCTTTCTGCAATACTTTATGGCACACGTTCAGGAAAAATCGTTTTTTCTCTTCTTTCAGAGGATCATCGTGTACGGCCTCCCAGTTCACAGCGGTGCTAGAATCTAAAACAGAATGGCTGTGTTAGAATATTATAGGGAAGACTAAATGTAGTCGCAAATAGCCAAAACATTAAAAAAGTTGTAATATAGTATGCTGGCATATGGAAAACACAAGGAAGCATTTTAGGAGTGCGTGCGTAATGTGTACTGGGTGGCTGTTCCATCGCGACAGATGGGTTCCGCCTCCTTCTAAGAGTTCCTTTACTGGGGAGCCCATCAGAATATGAACAAGGATCGCATTTAAACAGATTCCAAACTATCAGGGCCATATAAAAGCCTGTGTCTACCAAACTAAGGAATGAGACCAAAGTAATCCAAAAGGTCTTGAGTCAAGTCTCGGCAAAAAATATCAAACTATGGAGTAAATATGGAGTAAATATGGAGTGCTGCTCACATAAACTATGTCAGTATATCAACAATAAAAGCCATAAAACGACTAATTTACCTGGACTTCGAATTAACGAGGACAGGTCATAACGTTTCCTTCGGTCAGTGACCTGACAGAGTAGGTCTTGCTTTCCTTTAACACATGCATATTTTGTCTCCCAGTTGAAGGAATAGGTACAATCGGTTTCAGAAGTGAAATCTGGCACTCCTATGCCATCATTCACTAAAAGGGAAAAAGGGGGTATAAATATCAGAGAAATTATACCGTAATCTGCTATAAACACAATCTAACAACAAGAGGATTCAGAATTTATCTATTTTATTTATTTGCATAGGATTTTACCAGGAAGCATACATTGAGATTTCTCTCGTTTTCAAGTATGTCCTGGGTTCGAGAACATTGAATTCTTACAGTGGATTCAAAAGAAACTTACCAGTAGGCCTATTAATTTAATCAAGGAGAAAAGTGATCAGTAGCAACATAGGATTATTCACTAAACCAAGCACTCAAAAAGTGATAGAAACCGGGGTTTTAAAATAAATTCTTTTGGCCTAGAACCTGCAGCGACTTTGTGAACTACCAGGAAACTTCACTTAAAAGAGTACCTTTAAGATCGGGTGGAATGCAGCAGAAATATACACCCACACAGTCTACAAAATTTATAAACAAAGACAGAATGTTCCTTTATATATAGACGTGTTTGCAGGTAATCGCTAACAATTTGACACAAAGTATTACATTAAATAGGAACAAAAGGGTTAACGAATCCTGATGTTCGCTTACCTGCAGTTTCATTGCATTCAAAGTTAATGATTGTCGTGCGCTGGAAATCAGAGCTGCATTGTTGTCCCCCGTGATAAATCAATGTAAGATCTCCATCTGAATACCTGCAAAAGAAGAAATCAAGAGATTATGTGCCTCGTGTATTACACTGGGAAATGCATCACAGCAGCCCAACAGTTTCTGCAAAAACAAAAAAGGCAGAAAGAAAGAAAATATAAAAACAAAACATCCGCCATATAATGAACACCTTAACAGGAATGAAACGGACAATCAATAAAACACAAGAAGCCATATGTTAAGATAAAAAGCCTGCCTTGGGTGACACTGCTCGGTAAGCACCTGCTGCTAAATGAAAATTATACTGTAAGATTTACAATCCAATATATCAAACAATATAAAAGCCGTGTGTTGTATTAACTGGGAGATAGGGCGCTGAAAACTATGGGCTGCAAAGAAGCCTCTGATTACATAGACACACACACACACGTAGTATAAAATAAAATAGGAGCACATCAGAATATTGAATAATATAGAAAACTAATAGGAAACAGATAATATTGGAACAAAATATCAATTATTTATTAGGATTTGCTCCCACAGCTCTCCTTTTGGATTGAGTACTCTTTAACATTCTTTTCATGCTCATTTATTCATTTACAGTGCAAATAAATGTTCTCTGCATTTTTTTTCATTGTGAAACAGATATTACACATCAATTTTTATTTCGAGGGAGAAGGTGAACAGAGTTTGTTGTGGATTGTTTCCATACCTGAGGGTTTGAGTCGCGCTTGTTCCCGCTACCTTTTTTTGTTGATCTGATGTTTTCACTTGGCAGACCGAGACACTGTCCCCTGTGCAGGAGCCCATATTTGTGTTCCCGCAAACATTCAGATAATATGTGTATTCATTACTTGGGTCATGAGCAGAATAGGACGAGACATCATCTGTAAAGGGGAAAACAGAAATAAACAGGAGAACCCGGACCACGTGGTCTGCCGGCTTTTTTCTAGAGTCGGGTTGCCATGACAGCATCATGATACCCTCCGACTTCCGTAGTTTACTCCTCCCCAGGTGATTTCGCTCACGTTTAATTGTTGAATGTATTTAATTTGTACCTCGCACTGGCACACTACAGCTCAAGATTAAGCCCTAAGCGGGCGAAACGCGTCGAGCTATGTGCTTCTTCGGATTTTAACTTTTTGGTTATGTGTATGAGTGATTTTGAGCTGACATCCCTGGCTTTCGTTCGGCGTTAGATTATAGGTATGTGGGTGGCTCGAACCACCGAGGTATTAGACAGGCTTGCTGTTATGAGGCTTGTCCTCCATGCGCACTGTCAGTCAGTGGGAGTTCCTATGTAGTGCCGCTCATCCCATACTTTATTCATCTCACTTTGATTTATTTTCCTTTAGTGTGGTTTCTTTAATAAAATTATTGTGTTTGGCACTTGCTGTGCATTTTGTGCATTTGGTGTTGTATAACTATTGTTGGGTCAAGCCATTTTTAATACCAATCTTGATAGTGCCCTTATTTTCGCTGTTGTTGTTGAACCCGGACCACATAGCTGGTCTCCATACGCTTGATAACGAAAAATATAAATTTATTCTGTTCAACTCATCATACATTTCGGTAATGTACACTCTCAAAAATCATTCATACTACTTAATGATACACACACATTTTAAGCCATAGCTGTATTTGATCTTTTACTTTTTTTCTTTGTATTGAATATACATTCTAAAAAGAAGAAGTACAAAAATGTATATTTAGGCTGTGACAAAAAATATACGGGGGGGGGGGATGTTAAACATCTTGTTCTGCAAGGAAAAAAATAGATTTTCTCTCCCTCTGCCACTACTCATAGCTCCAATTAGACCAAGCTGGAGTGAGCGCCCAAAGGTGGTAAATCACGACAGACACAAAAAAAGCAAATAATGTCTCAATGTCCAAAAACTTAATCTTGCCAGCTTAAGTGAAAAAATATTAGAATACATTTTCATCACTGTAGTCGGAAACAAACAGCAACCTCCTATTGTTTCCAGAAGGAATGGTTGGATGTTGATAAGTAAAACGTGCGTTTACCTGGTTTTTTTGTGAGTGGAGACAGGTCGATAATAATGTCACGATGCTCGTTTGTAAATTTACAATCTTTGCTTTCCAGGTAATCTCTGTGACATGCATTTTCTGTCACCCATTCGATTTCGAAGCGACAATTGGTGTTCGCTGTCAACCGCGGGTTTGTTTCCTATAGGAAAGCGGAAAAACAAAACACATCTCATCAATTAAGCCGTAGAAATACATTTAGCAAGACAAGACCAATAAAAGATAAACCCGGCACATTTTTAAAAGTGAAGGAACTCGACTTCTTACCTCTGTACTTGCTGAAGGACAGATTAAGGTTATAGTAACCGCAGGCTGGTGACCATTACAGAAGTCTGGCATAGGCAAGTCTGTTGTCTCGTAATGGAGTTCAAGCCTAGGTGATGGACCAAACGAACGCATTAAACATTACAGGTCAAATTAATAGAAGGACAAAGAGGAAAAAGCCACACACACTGGGACTACATACAATAATGTGTTTTGATGCTGCTTGAGAAATCAGATTTTAGCACACAGTGAAGGCTTAGTATGGTTGTAAAACAGAAATTTGTTAAGTTTCATTGTTTCGGTATGCACAGGGACTTTTCCCAAGAGCCATTCTAGAAATGTTGCTGTGTGGAGTGAAATATACAGCTTCCCTGATCCGGAATAATCAGAACCTCAAGCATTCCAGGATTTCAGATTCCTATGGATTTCCCCTGGCTTCTGGAATCCGATGTTTCAGAGGGAAAAGCTTGCATCAGTAGAGCTGTAATCGCCTTCCCGCTGCAGCTCCCGGCGAGTACAAACGCTGGGAGAGCTCAGAGCATTTCTTCACGAACATGCTGCCTAGAGGCTCCCAGTACGTGCCGCTATCTCCTGCAGTGCCCAGGAGCTGGGTTTCCACGCCATAGTAAACGTATTGAGAGCCCCTGGTCCAGAAATACTAAAACTGCTCCAGAAGAAGTTCTGGTTTTCAGAGTCTTCTGGATTTTAGAATGCTGTATAAGGGGTGCCAGACCCAGAATAAATTTCTCTGCTTTACAATCAAACCTAATTTATTATATTGATGTATAATTTATTTTTTTTATTTGGAAAAAGTCTGATGGTTCACTTAACGTTTTCCTGAAGAGGGGTGTACCATGCCGTCCTGGCGGCGGGTGGGCCTTAACGTTGCGTGGCGGCATAGCACCCCTGCTAGAGTCTATGGGCGTCTGCAGTCCAGCGCACCATTGGCTGCCGCAGGACAGGCTGAACTCAGGCCGGCCCCTGCAGCCAATGATGATGTGCACCGGAGGTGGGGCCTGCTGCACCAGACTGCAAGCGGGGCATACTAAAATGACCCGCCGGCATTAATGCTCACTGCGTGGCACAACCCGCTTAACGGTAAGGTGCTAATAAGGTTTTAGAATATTTACATAATAATGATTGTGGGATTTTATTAAGTAGTAACTATAGTAGAACAGAAGGTGGTGGTTTTAGAGTTATGTATTATATAGAAGAGGGAAAGAGTTTAAGGAAGACACATTTTATAAATACAGATGCTAATAGCTTTATGGAATTTACAAGGGGTCATCATAAAACTTGGTTGAGGAATATCCCAAAGGGGCAGTTATTAATAATTAAAAGGTAATTGTAATGATACAGTGGAATTTATTACACAAGCTGATATATTAATGAATTGTAAAGAATAAAATTATCCGAAAGATCTGTGAAATCGTGCTTTCAAAGAGGTTTGTGAAAAAGAAGAGAGGATCATGTCCACCATTCAACAGGAACTATGTGGGGATGCCTGCTGTCTGCTTTATAGACTGAGGGCCTCAAGTTTAAATATCAATAAAAACAAGAATGAATAACTTGAGCATAATGATGGGATTAGGTGTATTTTGGACTTTGAAAAAGGAAGCAGGGAGTATGAAAAACATTTTAAAATATATCTAATAAATATATCTAATAAATATTGAAACCGGATAAAGATTTAGCCAAATTACTCCCAGAAAATCTAAAAATTCCTTTTAGGAATGCCCCGATCAAAAATAATTTGGTCAAAAGTTATAGTAAAAGCAGCCAGTATTATGACAAGAATTGGTTAACCAGGGAAAAAAGTTTTTATTATTATGGCTCATGCATTTGTTCTGTAGCACAAAACCAAGGGAGTCTAATAAATTCATAAAAATATCAGTCTATGGTCACTGAAACTGCATAAGAAATCATACAATTACATGTAAAACTAAAGTTGTGATCCATCTTCTCCAATGCCCTTGTGACTTACAGTATATAGGCCGAACGTCTAGACAATAGAGTGTGAAAATCAGCGAACATGTCCGCAATATTAAAAAGGGTGTCCCAAGACATCATCCAATGTTTAAAATCTACATGGTTCAGGCCCACAGCCTTTATGGGGATTTAAAAAAAATAAAAATAAAAAAATAATAAACACGCATAAACCTTGGAAAGGAAAAAATTATATAAAAAAATTGGGGAGGGAAGAAATGAGGATTGCATACAAGTCTAAAAAAAATGTCCCCCCCCAGCCTAAATATTATTTTTATTTAATATCAGCATGAGAATAACATGTTAATATATATTTTAACAATTTTAAATAACAGTCTACACATGGACAATATGGACAATCATTGTCAATATGGTATCCCAGTGTATTTAAACCAAGAGGAAGTGATGGAGGACTATCTGCTTTGAGAAAGCCCAATGATTGGGCCAAACGTGTCAGCTGACTTCTTCCACTTCACAGGTCCATGTCTGTATCTCAAGACATTGGACTTTACTAAAGATCATGTCCACCATTCTCCAGGAACTATGTGGGGATGCCTGCTGTCTGCTTTATGGACCGAGGACCTTGTGGGTAAATATATGCGTGTTTTATTAGAAGCAGTTTTAGAACTTTATTGATAAAAGTGTTACGCGGTGACGTGTTTTGTTTGATTTCTTTTATCCTGAGTTTACAGATTGGCTGACCTTTTTCCCACTGTGAAGAGGTGGTAGTGGAGAGAATGGGTCTGGATACGCCAGAGCAAACGCATTGCTCAGAATCATGTGAGTGAGGTCCAAATTGTGTGAATGCTATTTATTTGGTGCATTTAGATCTTTTGCCCCTTTTTTTCCTGTTACATGTAACCAGCCACACCTACTGCTGAAAAATATAAGCATATTCTATAGTGTTGTACACTTTGTGTAGTAAGAGTGCATTCACATCTTTTATATTGTACACCATCACCTTATTTTATCTGTTGCTGTTGAAGGGATGGCTGTGGGACACCTGGGGATGTCAATATTGTGCACTTTAAATTCTACTAAACATAGTTTCGATGTGCAAACCAAGCTTTCGCTGTGTGGTACAATCTACTAAATATGAAGACACTGATTGTACCTGTCTTTGAGCGTTGATTTGAGCGCTTCTTTGGGGACTCCCACATTATAAGCCTTGCCGTTTTTAATGAGACAGGCGGCACTGTCTGGTGGGCAGGAGGAGGTTTCTCCTTGTAAAACACCTAGAAATTAAAGCAACAAAGTATTTCAAAACAGAAGTTACTAAAGAAGACGGCTTCTACATGTCAGTTTTGGATCAACTTGGACCCATTTGCAAGTTAGTATAAGCAGAGACTTAAAACAACCACGTACCAACCATCTACCAACAGGCCTGACTGTGCCAAATACAGTTTAATCATCACAAGCTGTCGACTAGGCAATGCTGGAATAACTATTAAACATTGTATTTACAGTTGAGGTCATGTGGCAAACTAGGAAAACAGGATTTACAAGGTAGTCAGCTGAGCAGAAAATATCCTTGCAATAGATGTAATCTTGGTGGTTTAGAGACTAAATGCAAAACAATGAGCACACGTTTGCTTTTGAAGATATCCATGGTTTATTCCAGACAGCTTTCTTTCACAGAGTAGCCTTGGTCTACTTTGTCCTTCAAGAACAAATAGATAAGATTTCTAGGAGGTGTAGAAAAAGGTAGGTTACCCAACCAAAAGATCAGAGTTCATCAGAATTTGGGCCCAAACTGCTGGACAGTTAAAAGAAAAAAAGGAAAAAAAAAAAAGAGGCCTATTTGATAAACCATGAACAAAGATGGCAGCTCCCCTTGAATGCGCAAATATAAAAAAGGCATGTAATTCTAGCAGTTAAACTGACAGTTCTAACTTGGGTCTTCTGGATCGACGACCTTTCTTTTACTGGGGAATTAGCTAAAAAGAAATCCTTAAAGTCTTTAACTAGAGCATTTAGGCAATATGGGTCAATGTTTAGGTGTTGGGACTCAAAGAGCGAGGGGTGAGCGCGCGAAAGGGCGAGGGGTGAGCGCGCGAAAGTGCGAGGGGTGAGCGCGCGAAAGGGCGAGGGGTGAGCGCGCGAAAGGGCGAGAGCGCGAAAGGGCGAGAGCGCGAAAGGGCGAGAGCGCGAAAGAGCGCGAAAGGGCGAGGGGCGAGAGCGCGAAAGGGCGAGAGCGCGAAAGGGCGAGAGCGCGAAAGGGCGAGGGGTGAGAGCGCGAAAGGGCGAGGGGTGAGAGCGCGCGAAGGGCGAGGGGTGAGAGCGCGAAAGGGCGAGGGGAGAGAGCGCGAAAGGGCGAGGGGAGAGAGCGCGAAAGGGCGAGGGGTGAGAGCGCGAAAGGGCGAGGGGTGAGAGCGCGAAAGGGCGAGAGCGCGAAAGGGCGAGGGGTGAGAGCGCGAAAGGGCGAGGGGTGAGAGCGCGAAAGGGCGAGAGCGCGAAAGGGCGAGGGGTGAGAGCGCGAAAGGGCGAGGGGCGAGAGCGCGAAAGGGCGAGGGGCGAGAGCGCGAAAGGGCGAGAGCGCGAAAGGGCGAGAGCGCGAGAGCGCGAAAGGGCGAGGGGTGAGAGCGCGAAAGGGCGAGGGGTGAGAGCGCGAAAGGGCGAGGGGTGAGAGCGCGAAAGGGCGAGGGGTGAGAGCGCGAAAGGCGAGGGGTGAGAGCGCGAAAGGGCGAGGGGTGAGAGCGCGAAAGGGCGAGAGCGCGAAAGGGCGAGAGCGCGAAAGGGCGAGAGCGCGAAAGGGCGAGGGGTGAGAGCGCGAAAGGGCGAGGGGTGAGAGCGCGAAAGGGCGAGGGGTGAGAGCGCGAAGGGCGAGGGGTGAGAGCGCGAAAGGGAGAGGGGTGAGAGCGCAAAAGGGCGAGGGGTGAGAGCGCAAAAGGGCGAGGGGTGAGAGCGCGAAAAGGCGAGGGGTGAGCGCGCGAAAGGGCGAGGGGTGAGCGCGAAAGAGGGGATAGAGAGCGAAAGAGGGGATAGAGCGCGAAAGAGGGGATAGAGCGCGAAAGAGGGGATAGAGCGCGAAAGAGGGGATAGAGCGCGAAAGAGGGGATAGAGCGCGAAAGAGGGGATAGAGCGCGAAAGAGGGGATAGAGCGCGAAAGAGGGGATAGAGCGCGAAAGAGGGGATAGAGCGCGAAAGAGAGTGAGACCGGGGAGCAGGAAAGTGGGTGAGAGAATAGAGAGGGATAGAGAAAGAAAGAGGGAGAGAAAGAAAAGGAGTGCGAGAATAAAGCAGAAAAAGGAAGAAAAAAGTTTGCAAGGAATTGAATAAAGGAAGATAAAAAAGCAGGAGATTTGGGATTTCCTCATTCAAAATTCTAATAAAAGAAAATATGAAAAAACATATCTACATTTTCTCAATCAAGCAGAGAGGTGTTTGAGAATGTCAGATATGTATACAGCTTTTCTCTTATGAGGCCAGATTCAGCATCTAAAGTGAGGTGCAAATGTAAACGTGATGGCTCTGGTAAGCCAACTAGCGACACGGCGAGTGTGGATCTAACATCAGACTTTCCGGGATTGTGTTTGGGTTGATCAGGCTAAAACATGAAGCACTTACCCACAGTCCGACAAATATTTATGTACAAGTCAGTATCAGGATCCTCATCATCAACCCGGTATACTTCTGTAATACCAATCATTGGGTTCAAATCATGCTTGCGGAGGTCTTCATCAAAAACATAGCATGGTACCTAGCAGATAAAGAGAACGAGAAGTCACTATTATCAATGTGAATACCACCCAGTTATTTTTGCTTGTTCAGGCATCCAGACTCCTGGTGGTCACATGATATGCTGCGGCGCACAAGAAGCTGGCAGAATGTCATGTCTGGAGGACCTCAAAAGGAAACAACACTGGATTGAAGGCAAGTTTTACAAAATAATAAAGGGTTAAAACGTGTGGGGGGTGTGGAGGAGGAGAGGAAGGGTAATGTTTATCCCCTCCGTTCCCCCTCTCCAACTCTACAGTGTCCATTTAAGGATGTAGGATCTTGGGGTTTTTCTTTTATTGGTTTATTGCACATGTTAAATATAATTAACCCCTTCAGCCATTGTTTACATAAAATTATGTGACAAACTTTGTCTTCTAGATGCATCAGATAACGGCACTCACCCGTGGTCTAGGTAGTTGCCTCACAACTGAGGTTATTCATACTTTTCAAAAACGATATAGAATATGTAGGGTTGCACCAAATGTTAACATAGGGAATATAAACATTTCAACAACCGCAAAAATGTTCTGATCCTGTGTTCGCAAATAATTCAGGAACAGGTTGGTCCTGAAAGTAGTTAAACATTTCATTTTACCTCTTTATTTGGTTTAAATTTGTTTTTCTTGCAGGCAGTGAAGGTTCTCCACTCAAAGTTATAGACACATTCTGAGAAGGTCACAAATTCAGGCGTACCCTACAGCCAAAAGATATACCGACACAGAACAGAAAAATAATCATTAAAGACACATTAAATAGGGAATGATGCAATAAGTAGGGATAGACTTTGGTAGAAATCTTCAAATTCCCATTAAAGTGAATCTGTAGAGCCAGGTTATTATTGCCTGTAATATCCCATCAAGGGCTGGATATAGCATGAATTAGCTCATTCCTTGAAAAAAATATTATAGCCAGTAATTACCCAGTGTCTAGCGCTGGACACCATCGTCAAACAAATTTTCAGGCAGAGCTTGCTGAGGGAATCCACACAGTGCTGTACAATTGGCAGTGACGTCATGCCAACCTGTAATCCCATTGGTGGATTGCATTGAAGCCTGACCTGTAGGACAGCTCTTTTGTTTACAGCTGTCACTCAGCCCGGTGGCATGCCACAGGAAGTATGTGATGGCAAAACTTTGATAAGGAGTAACTCAAGTTTTTCCAGTATATGCGTTAGCAAAAAAATAAAGAAATGCCAACACATATATTAAAGGATTGATTTCCTATCAAAATCAGCCCAATTTGAGTTAAACAGGACAGGTGCACTTTAAGGCCGTCTGTGATTGTGCCACATGAATAACATATGTTGTATCTAAAATTGGATATGCTAATAAGTAGAAAGAATCATACTGCTTACATAATTCTTAATTATAGCTCCTTAACAACAAGACAAACAGATCACTAAAAAGGTATTCACGCACATAAGCAATTCTACATGGAGGGTTTCTAGCTGTTCATGTGAACAAAACATCGAAGTGTAGGCCACCTTCACCTGCAAGCAAAAATTACACAATGTAACATAGAATCTGGTAACAGGAGGTAATCAGGACATTGTTACCAGATTCTAGGTTACATTGTGTTGTGTTATTTGTATTCTTGTTTTAATATGGCCTCTCTGTAGGTTTTAACACAATTTCTAATAAATATTTTGAATTTTAATATGTTGGGTTTCTAGGAGTAGGTGGACTACAATTGGATGTTTAGAATTTTGGGGATGAGGGCCCCATGATTTAAGTCAGGGATTAAACCATAGCGACTTTTCCTTACGGGGAATCCCTATACGCGATCGAAATTGTGACAGAAGAACTTTACTTTTTGCATAATTTTCAGTACAGTACGTGCGTTATGACGCACTTACCGGCATCCGTCGCAGCGTGGGGATGCTGCGACGGGGCCAGTCACATGCTTGTGCGTGCACACTTAGTGCACGCATGGCATGCGTCCACCTAGAGATCCTCACCGTCGATGCGCGTCGACGGGGCTGCAAAGCACGATCCTCCATAGGAGGGGGGGGGGCAGGCGGGCGTTGAGTGGACACGTGCATATTTTATTATTTTAAAAGAAACCTTCCTAGATATATATTAAAAAAACACAAATATAAAGAAAAGCAATTTACATTTTCACTCTCTCTACACAAACAAAAAGGACAAAAGAGGTGAGAGTATCTTTCTTCAACACAAATTGCAAGAAATTTACAGGTCCGAGCAAATCTGAGACTTGCTATGTCTGTTTGCTACACTCCACATATGTAGCAATACCTTCTGGGTGGGACATGCAAATAAAGTCCCCAATATCTCACTTTTTCGCATCAAGAGCCTGTTGTAGAGCAAACACTCCGCATGAAAGTGCAATGACATACATAACTGTAAAACAAATGCATATAAACCTGATAAGGCTGCCATTAATATTAGACTAGAAGGATGTTAAAACTGACCAGGGTGGTTCCACAGATGAGGGTGATACGGCTTTGGATGTGATGGACACCGTTTGGACATTGCTGTGTAGAGTTAAACACAAGGAGATTGGCTGATGCCTGCACTGGCATGTTCCCTGGAAGAAAAGAAAAGAAAAGGAAAAAAAATTACATATTATCCAAGTTTAGTTACTTTTAAAAAAAAAAAAGTGAAGATCTGTGATGTTTAGACAGATTTCCTGTCTGTCTCAGAGTTTTCCAGGTTGGGAGTGGTTCTTATGCCACTCCCCTCTTTCCTGCTGCAGTGCATGCTGGAGGAGGAAGCTGTACCAGTCACCAGAGGCGCGTTCAATACCTCAGCCGCTGCAAATGCTAAGTTAGCAACTTGCCATTGAACGCCGTTCTGCCGCTCAGCGCTCATCACTGCTAACTTAGCACTTGCAGCGACCCGAGGAGATGCTGCGAGTAGCTGAGTGTAACGTATTAAAGATGGCCGCCGCCATGAAGCAAGTAACAATTCTGTACAGCAATGTTAATTTTGAGGTTTTTGTTCACCAAAGCACAAAATATTTATTTATTTATTATTTACCCCTGCACATAGACATATATTACAGCTTAATTTATATTTTGTTTCAGAAGTAAACATAACGTTTATTCAATAAAAACTATCATTTGTGGTGTGTGCATACAAAACGGAATTGTGCTGACTGCTTTTCTTGACTATATTTTGTCCGAGTGATACGAAAAACAATCTGAATCCCCAAAAGCGTTCAACGACACTGCTGCAGCAAACTGAGTTGCTGCGCTGCAGCAATTCAGCAGCTGCTGAGGTATTGAACGGGGCTCAGGAAGAACACAGCCTTCTGATCTGTAGCAGAGAGCAGCCATGCAGGGAAGTGTTTAGGCACAGAGTATATGCTGGAAACCTGTCCAGTTATTCTAGCACAGATAATAATCTCATTCTGTACAGAACCTTCTGAGAACTGTCTGAGTGAGTAATAAACCTTCCCTGGTTAATCGTAACATCTGGCCTGTGTGTAAGTTACTGAACAATACTCACAGAAATACATACAACATCTAATTGCATGCCCACTCCTTTGGGACATAACAAGAACCAATATAATTGTTGGGGCGGATGGGGAGGGGAAGAGCATAGCGCCTAATGTTTCTTACACATTTCTAACCAGTTACAAATCTTTCAAAATAATATCTCAAAGTATGCTCAACTAAAAATAATTTAGTATTTGATTAAAGAACTGCCATCCTCTCCCTCATTCTGCACTGTCCAGGGGATCCATGTATCAGCCACTTGAGGAATGTGATGTTCCTACTTCAGATCCAACACGGACATTGCGGGTCTATGGTGATCATGAATCTTGGACTTCATTCCAATTGCTGGCTGAGTGTCAGGAATCTCCTGGTCCGTATATGTAGATCTCTTAAGTCAATGGTTAGCAACCTTGGCCCTCTAGATGTTTTGGAACTACATCACCCATGATGGTCAACCACTCACCAGTTTAGTTGAGCAGTCATGTGAAAGGTTTCAAAACATCTGGAGAGAACACCCCTGTGGACCCCCTGTGTTCAGCAATGGATAGCCATCACTGGAATAGGGAATGTTCTATGTAACATTTAAATAATGTAATGTTTAGGGTGTTATATTCCTGACGAATGCCTCTCCTCACTGAACTGGGCACTGTGCAAAGACGATACAGGTCTATTCACTAAAAAAGTGAAACTCAGGAGAACTGGCAGGAGAAGAAAACAATCTAGACCAAATTGCCAATTTTCAAAGTGAGATAAATGGGAGAATTTTTCTGGTTTGGCTATTTTGACCTAGCATTTCCACTTCTGCCAATTCGCCTGAGTTTCACCTTCAGTGAATAGACCTCTAGAGACTCAAATGAGGTTTTGGGAACCTATACAGGTGAAACTCGACAAATTATAATATCGCGCACAAATTCATTTATTTCAGTAATGCAACTTAAAAGGTGAAACTAATATATGAGATAATTCAAGCCGTGATTTGTCATAATTGTGATGATTATGGCTTACAGCTCATGAAAACCCCAAATCCACAATCTCAGAAAATTAGAATATAGTGAAAAGGTCCAATATTCTAGGCTCAAAGTGTCCCACTATAATCAGCTAATTAAGCCATAACACCTGCAAAGGGTTCCTGAGCCTTTAAATGGTCTCTCAGTCTGGTTCAGTAGGAATCACAATCATGGGAAAGACTGCTGACCTGACGGTTGTGCAGAAAACCATCATTGACACCCTCCATTAGGAGGAAAAGCCTCAAAAAGGTAATTGCAAAAGAAGTTGGATGTTCCCAAAGTGCTGTATCAAAGCACATTAATAGAAAGTTATGTGGAAGGGAAAAGTGTGGAAGAAAAAGGCGCACAAGCAGCAGGGATGACCGCAGCCTGGAGCGGATTATCAGGAAAAGGTCATTCCAAAGTGTTGGGGACTTTCACAAGGAGTGGACTGAGGCTGGAGTCAGTGCATCAAGAGCCACCACACACAGACGGATCCTGGACATGGGCTTCAAATGTCGTATTCCTCTTGTCAAGCCGCTCCTGAACAACAAACAACGTCCGAAGCGTCTTATCTGGGCTAAAGAAAAACAGACCTGGTCTGTTGCTCAGTGGTGCAAAGTCCTCTTTTCGGATGAGAGCAACTTTTGCATCTCATTTGGAAACCAAGGACCCAGAGTATGGAGGAAGAATGGAGAGGCACACACTGCAAGATGCTTGCAGTCCAGTGTGAAGTTTACACAGTCTGTGTTGATTTGGGGAGCCATGTTATCTGCTGGTGTTGGTCCACTGTGCTTCATTAAGTCCAGGGTCAACGCAACCATCTACCAGGAGATTTTGGAGCACTTCATGCTTCCTTCCGCAGACGAGCTTTATGGGGATGCAGACTTCATTTTCCAGCAGGACTTGGCACCTGCCCACACTGCCAAAAGCACCAAAACCTGGTTCAATGACCGTGGGATTACTGTGCTTGATTGGCCAGCAAACTCGCCTGACCTGAACCCCATAGAGAATATATGGGGCATTGGCAAGAGAAAGATGAGAGACATGAGACCGAACAATGCAGAAGAGCTGAAGGCGGCTATTGAAGCATCCTGGGTCTTCCATAACACCTCAGCAGTGCCACAGGCTGATAGCTTCCATGCCACATTGCCACATTGAGGCAGTAATTGCTGTAAAAGGGGCCCAAACCAAGTACTGAGTACATATGCATGCGTATACTTTTCAGAGATCCAATATTGTTCTATGTACAATCCTTGTTTTATTGATTGCATGTAATATTCTAATTTTATGAGATTGTGAATTTGGGGTTTTCATGAGCTGTAAGCCATAATCCTCACAATTATGACAAATCACAGCTTGAACTATCTCATATATTAGTTTCACCTTTTAAGTTGCATTACTGAAATAAATGAACTTTTGCACGATATTCAAATTTTTCAAGTTTCCCCTGTATTTACACACACAAAATAAAAATGAGTCTATTTATGGGTCCCTAAGCCTTAGCAATCATCATTTACCATTATTAATGTACCCTAAATTATGGATTCATATTTATTTTTTAGTATTAATATAAATAGCTACATTAGTCACAGAAAAATATACATATTTTATTTCCCCTTTGGAAGAAATACAAAGAATATTAATCATATTTGCCGAAAAAACAGAAACTTAAACCCCACCCCCGCCCCAAAAAAATGATATAGTATGTTCATATTGTACTTACCGATGGAAGAATAGGTGTTATTATTTAAATAATGAGCACAAATGGCTGTCTCGATTCCGTTGCATTCACTCGCTGGCATATTCTCGCACACGTTGATTTTGTAGTGAGTGCGACTCGTCGAGTCGATGGCCTCCCAAATGTGACTGCTCAAAGATGCAAGGAAAATATGGTTTTGGTTAGTTTGGCTTGTGGTTTTATACACATTATGATAAAAAAAAGCAGTAATTCTGTTTATTGTTTCTTTGCATTATCAGTAACTGCCACAACAATGGTTTGTGCGCTATAATTGGGCATCAGTGCCATCCCAACACCGCATCTACATAGATTTACAGATAAAAGCCCTAATACTGGGACTCCTATATCGATCCTATGTTTTATGTGTCTGATAACAGGGTGTTGGATATGATACTGGGAACTCTCACATTATAAACTGAAAACTATGACAAAAATGACCAGTACAAAATACACAGAAAAAAATCAAATAGAACAAAAAGGTTGGGCATACCATCCAAGTGAACTGCATTACAAAAAAGGAGTCTGATAATTCTTCAAAGAGCAACTTTCCATACACCAGGTGCTTCTTCAGGGCAGTTTACTATAGGAGGAAATTACTCAAGAGTTGCGCAATTGGCCATCTGTACAGAGATGCACAGACAGCCAATCAGAGGACTGCAAAGAGCAGGAGGCCTGCCCATTGGGCAGCTCTACCGGGTCACATTCCTGTGGGCATAACCAAAAGATAACTGTATTTTTTACTGTGTAATAGATTAGTATTCGTTTATTGGTAAAGCACAAACACACTTGGCAGCACAATAAATTAGGGTGAAACGTGGATACAGCCAGGAGGTAGAGCAGGTCCTGCTCCTCGTGGAGTTTACATTCCAAAAGGGAGATTGTAAAAGTATTTGGTCTCTTATTTTGTGCTGTGTATTCCGGCAGTGCCACCGTGCAGTTCCCCCTTCCCCAGGCTGCACGGTGGCAAGGATCAGCTGCCTAACCTGACCCAGCTTGTCTCTGTCACTGGCGGGGGGGGGGGGAAGAGGAGCTTCCCTGCCTCCTCGCTCTGCTCACACTGTGGTCTGATGACTGGGTATACATGTATCTGGGGTCTGATGTTTGGTTGTTATTTTTGTAACTTTATTCTAAATAAAACCTTTAACAGTGTAATTTCATAAGATAATTTAAGGGGGTGTGTTTAGGTGCAGAGTTAAGGGCTGGGTAGGGGTTAGGTGGAGCAACCGGTGGCGAGTAACTCTTATGGCCTGGTTAGTAGCTTGGGACTTGAAATTTTGAGCCCTGGTATATGATATCCGACAAAGTTTTACCCTTCTATGCGGATACATTATCGTTTGGACCAAGTAGGCTGTTTTTTCTTGATACACGACGTGGGTGCGCTTCACCATTACTTGTTATAGTTTTTGTTAGGTGGGACTACCCCAAACCACCCAACTAGTAGCTGTGTGAAGTTGGCACCCCATGTTCGTAAAACGTGTATAAAAATATACCATTCGTTTGTGCTACGTTTGTGCTGGTTTGTGCTGCAAAAATGAACGTTTGTGCTGGTTCGCTTCTAAAGTTATTGCACATTAAATTTTAGATTATGTGAACTCAAGCCCCGCCCACTTTGCACCCCATGTTACTGTATTTAAAAAACAAATATACCATTCGTTTGTGCTACGTTTGTGCTGGTTTGTGCTGCAAAAATGAACGTTTGTGCTGGTTCGCTTCTAAAGTTATTGCACATTCAATTTTAGATTATGTGAACTCAAGCCCCGCCCACTTTGCACCCCATGTTACTGTGTTTAAAAAACAAATATACCATTCGTTTGTGCTACGTTTGTGCTGGTTTGTACTGCAAAAATGAACGTTTGTGCCGCTTCCGTTTCAGAAGAATTGCGCATTATATTTGATGAAACCCCGCCCACTTTGCACCCATTGTTATTAAATTGAAAAAATAATTAGACCATTCATTTGTGATTTGTGCTACATAAACAAAGTTTTGTGCGGGTTTGGTTTAGGGGATATTACAGTTACTCGTATTTATAAAGCACCAACAGGTTCCGCAGCGCTGTACAATGGGTGACAACGACAAACATACATACATACAGGTTGGACATACAGAACATTGTAAACTCTCGAGCAGGATCCTCTTGCCAATGTTCTGTATGTCCAACCTGTATGTATGTATGTTTGTCGTTGTCACCCATTGTACAGCGCTGCGGAACCTGTTGGTGCTTTATAAATACGAGTAACTGTAATATCCCCTAAACCAAACCCTCACAAAACTTTGTTTATGTAGCACAAATCATCACAAATGAATGGTCTAATTATTTTTTCAATTTAATAACAATGGGTGCAAAGTGGGCGGGGTTTCATCAAATATAATGCGCAATTCTTCTGAAACGGAAGCGGCACAAAAGTTCATTTTTGCAGCACAAACCAGCACAAACGTAGCACAAACTAATGGTATATTTGTTTTTTAAACACAGTAACATGGGGTGCAAAGTGGGCGGGGCTTGAGTTCACATAATCTATAATTGAATGTGCAATAACTTTAGAAGCGAACCAGCACAAACGTTCATTTTTGCAGCACAAACCAGCACAAACGTAGCACAAACGAATGGTATATTTGTTTTTTAAATACAGTAACATGGGGTGCAAAGTGGGCGTGGCTTGAGTTCACAGAATCTAAAATTGAATGTGCAATAACTTTAGAAGCGAACCAGCACAAACGTAGCACAAACGAATGGTATATTTTTATACACGTTTTACGAACATGGGGTGCCAACTTCACACAGCTCCACCAGGTTGGTGTACAGCGTCAGTGCATAAAGACACACATCTTTGGGCAAACAGAGATTTGTTTATTACATTTATTATACGCCAGTGCTCTCAAACTTATGCCGAGAAATCTTTCAATGCAATCGATGGCCAGAAAGTCGTGCAAGTTGTAATTTAGAAACATCAGGGGGAAGGCATTTGACAGCCCTGTTCTTCGTCATCTGAAGACCCTCTACCCCTCTAAGTGCTCCAGGCTGCACAGAGATGAGCTGTCACATTTTTAGAAAGGGATGACTCCCACAAGCAGATAAAGATGGCTGCCTCCATGAGAAGAGGCGTCAGATTAAGAACTAAATAACTCACAAAACTCTTGTGGAGATTGCAAAATAAAAAAATTTAACTGGTTTAATTAAGTTACAAAACACAGATAATAAAACTCTGTAGACTGTGGGTGCACTTTAAGAGGTTGCATTCATTAAGGTAACAAAAGTTCCAAGAAATGTAAGTGTCCTTGGGCAAGACACCTAACGGTACATACTCGCCACCCAGGACATACTTGAAAACGAGAGAAATCTCAATGTATCCTTCCTGGTAAAAATCCTTTCTCAAAAAAAAAAAAAAGCATGAACACAGGAAAGCCAAGTCCAGGTGTGTGGAAATATTAAAAAAAAAATCTACTTGTCCAACGAAATAAGTGGTAGTCCAATCTACTTGTCCCTCAGGACGATCTACTTGTCCTGGTAAGAAAAATAATTTCAACAAAATAGTGTTGGTCTTTATTCATAACAGCGCGCACATAATTTGAGTTAGAATGCAAGCTGTATTAAATACATATAAATTACTGCCAATTTAATCCGAATAGTATCATGCCCAGATACATATATACAGACCAGATCATGCCCACTCAAGATACATATACAGAGACCTCAGCCCAAATTATGCCCACAGATATAGACCTCAGACCAGACAATGCACACAGATATAGACCTCAGAAAAAACAGGCAAAACAAAACCTGCTGAACCTAAGGAAAAAAAGGACAGATCTTAAAATGCAAATTGAGCACAGGCCTCCTTAGCAGAACCAGATAATTATATTACAGGGGGCTACTTAGTGTAAATTATAGAAAATAAAATAATCATGCATCTCTGCAAAAACAAAAAAAAAAAATATTCCAGCACTCGCCCTCCAGTTTTATTTCATAAAAATTTGCCAGGCTGAGCCCCGCTCTCTGTATAACACACAGCTCCTTTGCCAGACTGAGCCCCGCTCTCTGTATAACACACACACCTCCTGTGCCAGGCTGAGCCCCGCTCTCTGTATAACACACACACACAAAGCTCCGGTGTCACATAAATCACGGTGATGTGTGACATCATATAATGCCGCAGTCGAGTCCCACACACCGGGCACCCCTTTAGACAAAAGGTACGCCCTTTATAACAACGCCCCCGCCTCAGTACTCCCATCTGCACAACGGTGCCGTCATCCCTCTGCTTCCTGTCGCTGCGAGCTGGGAGATGCGCTTCAATTATCCCTTCATTAAGCAGCTGAACGCAACTACGGCCAAACGAGCAGGACGACAGTGTTCGTGAAATCACCCGATTCTCTCGCTGTAAACGCAGCCGTCACGGAGTGAAAGGCTAAGAACGCGGGACCCGAACGTGATGACATGACTCACCAGTCACTTTCAGAACCGGCATGGAGCTGGAACTCGCAGTGCTAAACAGGACACCGGCACACATGGAGGCCGGAGCAGCAGCAGACACCGAGTGACCACTTCACCCTCTGGAAAGGCTGTACATGAAGCCCGCTGTAAGCCCACGTGACGCGGCACCTCGTGTGCCGGGAGCAGTTCGGCGGGCTTCTTGCCCGCCGGACTGCATCTCAAAAATATTTACTTGTCCGGCGCCCGGATCTTCATGACCCGGGCGTCGGGCGATATAATTCACACCCCTGTAAGTCATTATTAGAATACAGGCTCACAGACACTATTATATGACTAAAGGTTTCTTGTTCTGGGAGGAGGAGAAAAAAACCTAGCAATACTCATTAGAAGATGACTAATGGAACAAATGACTCAATTATCCTACAATTAAACACAATAATATAAATCTGTGGTGAAGTGGAGATGCTGAGGCATGAGAAGCCCCATGTCAATCACAACACACACACACACACATCTAGCATTCCTTTTCAATCAATCCATTGATTTTTAACTAAATTTAACACTGAAATAAAAGTATATAAAAGGCATGAATAAATAGTTATTTTCAATCAGTGCAATGCAATTCACAGTAAGGAGACGGGAAGAAATCAATTTTAGTTTTTATTTTAAACATATTAGATTGTGCATCAGGTGTGTAGATTTTAAAAGAAAATTACAAAGCAAAATAAGTGGGTGCGCAACGAACACATCCAAAGAACACCCCACCAAAGCCAGTCTCTTTTTCACGACTTTAGCATTTCTTTTGCTCTACAGTTTGTATTTTGCACCAGAAAATTAGGGTGAGGTCTGCTTTGGCAGACGTAGATTACATGCTGGGTTCACACCTGAGCGTATCTCATATGCGCTTTTTTTTTGTCGGGCGTTTTAGGAGCGTTTTTTGACAATTAGAAACACACGTCGTACGCGCGCTTTTTTAAGTCTATGGCCGCAAATGTGCTGTAATACACCCCAAAGAAGCTCCTGTACGTCTTTGGGCGTAGGTCGTTTTACAGCGCGTCGCCCAGGTGCGAACCATGCCCATAGGAAATAATGGGATTTCAGTGTTTTGAGCATTTTACAGCGCGCAGGAACACCCTGTAAAACGCCCAGGTGTAAACCAGGCCTAATGCTCACCTGCCTGACTTTTTGCAGGCTATACAAGGGATATCCTTATTTCCCTGACTATTAGGCAAAAGTAATCATGAAGGAATCCGAAAAAGAAGATACTTTGCCAAGGTAGAATGGATGAGCAAGAGGGGGGGGGGGCACGAAAAAAAAAATTCAGTTCTCTGGTTTGCATTAATTTATTGCCCTTGGTACATTGTGAAATTAATTAAAGTAATTAGAGCCCACACGTTGGAATCTGCGAAATCGAGAAGTAGTGGGATGTCACCTTATGCAGATTCTCCTTCACTGCACATATTGTTAGTCATGCGTGGCATTAGTTCAGAGATGCCACATAAGGGATACAGGGAGAGATGCAAGAAAAACTAAAACAGCCACCTCCATCTCAATAGATCTGCATACTATTTAAAGTAATCAGCCACAACAATAAGCACACCTGCCGAATATCATATGGATCCCCCCCATGCTGCCAAAACAGCTCTGATACGTTGAGGCATGGACTCCACAATAGGGATAGACAGATATTTTAGCGCCGATACCAATTATCGGCAGCATTTCTGCCGAATAGCTGCTATCTGTTGCCGCTATTCAGTACAGTTGTGGGGGGGGGGGGACACAAATGTGACATTACGCTATTAACACATAATGCAACAAATGCAATAACATTTTAAACATTGCATGATTTCTAATTCATTTATTCAATTTAATAAAAAATTATTTAAGTTTTTTATTTTTACAAACATGGTCATGTCTAGACTCTGGCTTTTGTGATGGTACCGCATAAAAAACTACATCTCCTGTGATGTTTAGCTACTTGGGTTCTTAGAAACTCATGGGAAATGCAGTTCCAAAATATCCAGAGGGCCAAGGTTGCTGACACCTGCTGTAGGATATACAGTACCAGAATTACAGGGGTCCAAAAGACCCCTGTGTCTTGGTATAGGGAATTCACTGCCAGATGGGAGGGAAGACCCATGTAACTTAACACACTCGTGTGTGATACAGTCACTGGAAGCTTTACAGCAAGGGCTGACAACCAAGATGTCAGACTGCAATGTAAGAAGCCCCAAATCAGCTCAGCACTGAGGGGCTTTGCGTGTCACGGCTGTAGTGAGCCAGCTTGGGCAATTATCGGCAGGAAAAAAAAGCCAATACTGCTAGTCGGTTTTTCCCTACTCCACAGGACCTCTGAACATGTCCTATGGTATATGGCAGCATGACATTGGCAGCAGATCCTTTAAGTCCAGCAAGTTGCAAGGTGACGCTTCCATGGATTGCATTTGTTATTCCATCACATCCCACATATGCACAGTCGAATGGACATCTGGAGAATTTGGAGCCCGCATTTTAAAATTTTCCAATTTTCCCCATTTCTGAAAAATGTTTGCCGGATGCATTATTCTACTGTATTTGGCCACGGCCACCAGGGAACACCATTTCCATGAAGGGGTGTGCGTGGTCTGCACCAATCAAGGTAAGTAGTACACATCTAGGTAGATGTGTGTACTGAAACCTTTTCATCATGGCCAGCATTAGGTTTTGCAGCATTCTGAGCTACAGTAGCTCTGCTATAGACTAGCTAGTCATCAATGAGCCTTTGGTGTCTAAGGTCTCTGATGCCGGTTCACCGTTGCCTTTACATGGACCACTTTTGTTAGCTACTAGCCACTTTAGACCAGGAACACCCCACAAGACTTGCCGTTTGGAGATGCTCTGACCCTGTTAGCCAGACATCTCTATTTTTATATTAAAAGGAACACTCTGCAAATCCTGACCACTTGTCCATAAACAGAAGACGCAGAGGTCGTTTGGAACCCTGTATCTCTGGTACCATATGGCCTACAGCAGGGTCAGAAACTTTGTCCCTACAGATGTTTGGGAACTACATTTCCCTCGTGGCTCTACCAACCTAATGAGAAGCTCAGTATCATGAAGATGTAGCTTCGAAACATCTTGAGAGCCAAGGTTGCTGACCCTTTACCGACAGGGCCAAATGAGGGATCATTGCAAAGGCCAGATTCCGGACATGGCCATATTGTTTGCAAAAATAAAATGTGGATATAATGTGGTTCTTAACTGTCAGAATATATTTAGAGTACAATTGGACACTTCAAGAATATCCCTTTAAGGCCGTCTGACACATTTGTTTTTATAGAGGACAAAGCAAGCAGATGATTAACTGGGGGGGGGGGATGATTTCTATTTCTTTCAAGCAAACCACATGAGCTCAGTAATTACACAGGTAACACTTCTGTTTGATGTTACGTACATGCTTCTCTTGTATAAAAAAAAGCCGGAAAAAAAAAAAAAAAAAAAGGCGCAAGAAGTAGCCTCTTGTGTGCCAGAAATTGCTCCCGCAGGAGGTGGCTGGTTGTTCTCAGCCAGTTCCTGGCTTCAATGATTTAAAAGGGAAGAACATGCACGCGTTTTCAGACTACGTTAAGCAGAGCCGCTTCTATGTAGTTTAAATGAAGAAAATATACCAAAGAAACTTGACAGGAAGTGGAGACACATTATGAGAGAGCTTGTAGAAGTTATTTTGGTCTTGCCGAGCGGTCACAAGGTACGGCTGCACATGATGTGAGAGGGTTAGTTTCTGTATTACTGACACACACACACACACACACACACCTATATCTCTTTCCACTGTTCGTGATCCAGGTAACTGCAGCCAGAAGGACAGGCTTGTTTTCCACTACATTAACCCTTAATGTGTCTGGCGCGATGGTTAAAACCTGATCGATGCTCTTTAAAATCCTTTTATACAATTGTTACTATGTATTTCTCAGCTAAACTTGTATAAATCCCCTCGGGATGAAAACGCACCTTTGTTTCATATCGTAGGACATCTGTTTCTCAGTAATTAGGAACACCAGGAGACGCCTGATCCCCTTAAACTTCTTAAAGGGAAGGCCATTTGTGTGGCAGGAAAGGCCAGAAGGCATCTGGTCAAATGATGCAGATCTAACATTCCCATGATACATTGCAGTTTTTAAAGAGCACCCATCATGCTGACTGCCAACATTATTCATCTCCTACAGGTCAGCTCTTCTGATCGCAGTCATGTAATCAGACCTAGGAGGACGATATACAGAGGAAAATAAGAAGCACCTGCAGCCAGCCGAATGGTCCATCGAGGTGGGATGAGGAAAAAGCAGTTTAATATTCAAAAGAGGTAGATTACAAAGTGGCCGCGTCACGTCTGAAACTCTGGTTCAAATACACCATATACAGGAGAATTTATGTTGCACTAAGGTTCATTTTAAGACGTGTTACAATTTGTCAAAGTGTCAGCTTGATGGTAAGAAGCAGCTATAGCATTACATGGCTCACAGAGCTTAGACAACGAACCTAGCAACAGCCCGAGTGGGTCCCTTCCTTTACGTATGGAGAAACCGGTTACCAGGCCAAGTATAGCAGTCACCGATAAGGAACAAACATGACCAAAGCAAAAGGTTTCTCAGTCCTACGTTTAACCCTGCCCAGAGCTGCAATGGCCTGCAAGAGGCTGGAACATCATGGCTGGCAGAGCAGCGTTTGTTTACACGGCACAAGCGTATCATTGTAATGGTATTGTGACTGAACAAACAAAGGTAGGTTACACTATTTACACAAAGCTTACACAATGTCCAGCAATGGAGAGCACAGACACACTATAGAGAAGCAGGTAGTAAAAGAAAAACATCTGTCACACAAGGGATAAAGACTACGTCATATAAGAGAGAGTGTGTGTGTTGTGTGTGTGTGTGTTTTAATTTCAACAAACCCAGAACATTCAAAGGTCTTCACGTAAAAGTCCAACTCAATCATCGACATTGGCTCCTAATGAACCATTTACAAAACAAAAAATGTACGGCTTTGCCGACGCTCAGACAGACAGTCCGTCATTTAAAAAATCCAGATTTGTTGATTTCTCATAAAAGAAAACTCAAGGCCGACCCCCAAGTTCTCTTTAGTCATGTTTCTAAACATGATAGAAATTAGACATGTGCATGGCAAAAAATAAGTAATTTTTGTTTCGGATCATTTCATTCAATTTTATTTTTTCATTTTGGGACGTTCGATATTTTACCGTGATTCGGATTTCAGACGGCACTTCGTTTTCTCGGGTCCATTTGTTTTTCATTTATATTGTTAATTCGTATTTTGTTTTTAATAGCTATTTCATTTTTATTAGTTATCAGAATGGGAAATAAATTATTTAAATTAAGGAAACAAACAAAAAAAAAAGTAATCCCCCGGCTCGAGAGCTGCCGTCCTTAGTTCGGAATAGTTTTCAGCACCACGCAGACAGACTGAAGAAAAAACCTGCTTTCGGCAAAGAAAGAAAAAATAATAATTTTTTTAAAATAAATTAGGAATCCAAAAATTTCCCCCTTAAAAAATTACGAGACTTTTTGCTGCAAGTGAAAAGAATAAACTGTTGAATAAATATTTAATAAAAACGGGGAATATTTTTACATTGAAACCTATGGGATTTGTCATATTAAACCTGTTGAACGAACCAACCAAAATCAGGGTTAGAAATTAGGGTCAGACGCTAGGGTTAGAATTTCAAACCCCAACTCCCAGGGTCAAATTAAAGTGAAATTAACATGAATGAAGATGGAACTAAAAAAGGAGGGTGTGTGTGAAATGAACATAAAAGGAGGGGGTGTGTGAAATGAACATAAAAGGAGGGGGTGTGTGAAATGAACATAAAAGGAGGGGGTGTGTGAAATGAACATAAAAGGAGGGGGTGTGTGAAATGAACATAAAAGGAGAGGGTTGGACTGAACATGAAAAGGATGGAGGGAGATTGACTTGGAAGGGAGAGAATTTACATGTAAAGAAGGGAAGGGGAGAAAATTGAAACGAGAAAGGGAGGAAGAGGATGAAAGGAGTAGGGAGTAGAGACTAGAAGACGACAATGGAAAAAGAGGGAAAGGCGGCACATGGGAAGGGGGGGCTATTAATTAACCCTTTCCTGCTGCAGGACTTTCTATGTCGCCCTGGCAGTGGGGGGGGGGGGCTTTGAGGATGCAGGGCATACAGGTACTCCCCACTGTCCTCAATGGGCCGCCTCGGCCCCACTTCGCAGCCAACGCACCGTGCGCATAATTGGCAGCAGTGGAACGGCTTGAACTCAAGCTGTCCCCCTGCAGCCAATGACGCACGCTGCGCTTCGGCTGCAGAGGCGGGCCAAAATCAGCAGCCAGCACGGCAGCTGAAGGCGAAGTGTACCTGTACGCCTTAACAGCGAAAGCCACTACTTACTGGCGACACCCGTGCGCCATTAAGGGGTTAATAATCAGTGACTGAATCTGAGCGTATGTTGTGTGCATCTGTGAGTGCATATGTTTGACTCTGTGTGTCTGTAACAGTTAGTGTGTGAATCGGAGTCTAAAACCATGGGCACATTGGGCATTAATCGTGATGCAACATCGAATCGTGAGATCAGAGAAGATGCGCAGCCCTAGCACTAACCTGGATGGAGGTAACCTGGAGGAGGTGCAGAGAGCATCACTAAGCCCTGTACCGTGTGAAAAGCACTGCAGGCTTCACATACATGAAGCCAACAGGGCTATCAGTAAGGATTAAACCCTCACCATCCATTCCAGTTGGTATGGGGTTATTTATTTATTTAAGGATTTTACCAGGAAGAATACATTGAGATTTCTCTCGTTTTCAAGTATGTCCTGGGTTCAAGAACATTGTATTTCTGTAACAATTCTAAGTAATAAAATGCAAGATATTAAAAACAAATATACAGATTAACCCTTTCGCTGCTGAGGCGTTTCACGCCTCTGTGCTGAGGTCATTTTTACCGATTTTGCTCATCATGTTTAAACGTGTTTTGAAGGCTTATTTTAGTATATGACCCAGACATATTATATATCATTCTTTCCGTCAGACTCGTCAGATTCATATGTCATTATTATATGTATACGTCATGACCTGTCTGTATATTATAACAAAAAAATGCAATAAAATATGAATTTTCAATAATTTACAATGTGTAAAGTGTTTTTTTTCACATTTTAACATGCGAGCAATTGCGGTTATATTTTGTATGGGGTGCGCTTGTTAAAAAAATTAGAGATGGGGTCTCGTTACATTTTTTTTGGGGAAAATTACGCAATTTTTAACAAACGCACCGCATACAAAAATCGTTAGTGCAGCATCATTGTTCACATTATAATTGAAATGGGAACAATATTGCTGCATTAACGAACCAAAAAAAAGGAAAAAAAAATTATTTTTTTTTATAATTTCTTTTTTATTTTTATTTTTTATTTTTTTTAAAAAACTTTTTTCATACTCAGGTTTGGTATTGTTGGAACGGCCATTAACTCCTAACTGCCACGGAATCGGGAGATAGGGGGTTCCAATGAACCCCCTATCTCCACCATTGGTGGCAGTTAGGGGTTAACTCCAAGACTGGCGTCATCGTGCTATGCACGATGACGCCAGTCCTCAGGGGGAGTTCCCGGAGGCTTGGCCAACATCCAAGATGTCGGCCAGCTCCGGGAAAGGATCACGAACCGGCGCCGATTCGTGATCCGGCCCCCATGGGGTTAATGCCAGGTACCATTTGGAAGGGCAGGCTGTGCCCTTCCAAACGGTGCCTGGGTTAACCCCCTGCACGCCGCCGATCGGGAGGAAGAGAGACCTCCCCCCCCCTCCCTTTCAGGCGCCTCCTCCACACATGCGGGGGGGCACCTGAATTAGGTGTCATCGTGCCCCCGCGATGACACCCAATTACTCCGGCGGCGGTTCCGGGTGTTGGGCTGACAGCGAGGATGTCAGCCCGCACCGGGGGGGACCAGCGATCGTCCGGAACCCAGCCGAACGCTGGCCCCAAAAGGGAGGCTGCTAAGGACGCGCTGAGCGTGTCCACCCGCAGGTAACGTTCCTTGCGGTGGACGCGCTCAGCGCGTCCTTAGCAGCGAAGTGGTTAACAGAAAAAAAATACGTAAGAAATATATTCACTGTGTTACATGTTTACAGGTGCATCCTGTATCAAGGTATATTAATAGAGATCTCTTAAGTGACTTTAGACTGGGGGGACATTTGATGGCGTCTGGGAGGGGGGGTTTTTTGAGAAAGGATTTTACCAGGAAGATACATTGAGATTTCTCTCGTTTTCAAGTATGTCCTGGGTGGCAAGTATGTACCGTTAGGTGTCTTTCCCAATGAGACCTACTGGAGAGGTTGCTCGCTGGGATCGAACCCATAACTCCACAGGCTCCCTCCACGCAGAGCAGTGAGGTTACCTCTACTCCACCAAGCTGGTACACATAATTGCGGTGCTCTGTAGGAAAAGGAGGATCGAGCCACTGTCTTTTTGTATTGTGGTACTGCAAGTAAGGTGCTGGTCCTGGATCGGAGGTTATAGGATGAGGGAACTGCTAGGGGAAGCAGCCTATTCAGGTAGGGTGGTAGCTTCCCAGAAAAGCTCTTAAACACCAGGTTGGAAAGGTGAAGGGTGCGTCTGGATTCCAGCGACAGACAGTTTAGCTCTTTTAAGATGTCACAATGGTGGGTCGTGTAGTTACATTGTAGCACAAAACAGCAGAATGAGTTATACAATGTAGTAAGTTTCTGGAGGTGTGTTTGCGGGGCAGCTGCATACACTACATCTCGATAATCAATAGCCGGCATAAGCATTTGCTGTACAATCTGCTTTCTTACCGCGGAGCTCAGGCAGGATTTGTTTCTGTACAAGGCACCTAGTTTGGGGTAAAGTTTATGCGAGTTTTTAGATGTGGGGGCCAAAAGATAGCTTTGGGTCTAACCACATACCTAGATATTTGAGAGAAGTGACTGGTCAGTGTGCCATTTGATTTTATCTTGACACATAGATGTAAGATTGTAATTTAGCCCATAGATGGGAAGGTTGTAATTTATGTAGTTTAGGTGCTGTTCCAAATAGCATTGTGACAGTTTTGGCAGTATTTAGAAAAGGTTTGTTATCTTTGATCCACTTTTCTACCTCTGAATTGTTCGGGAGATTTGGTTTGCTGGTATAAATTACGGTGTCATCTGCGTACATGTGTACAGTTGAGGCTTTGCAGAGGTTGGGCAGATCATTTATGAATATTATGAATAGCAGGGGGCCGAGTATCGAGCCTTGGGGTACACCACACGTGAAAGCCCTGATGTAGATCGTGTTACAATTCTTTGAGACAGGGTGTCATTGGACAAACAGTTACAGGAGGAATCGAGGTCCTTTTTCCGACGGGAACTCACGATCTAGATGGAAATTACTGGGAAGAAAATGCATTCAATTTAGGGGGGGGGGGGTTCATAAAAAGTAACCACTTTTTTTATTTTAGGTTGTTTATGTTCTTGTTTAGTAAAAGTGACGTAAGGAGGTAAATCAAATAAAATGTGACAAAAAAATATGTAATAAAGACAAATTGTATAGTAAAAACACGAACACAATTTTAAGCTTGTACAGAGAGCCCCTGGTCTGTCTAAACAGGTTTTGCCATTTAATCATGTGCTCCCAGCCTCCATTAAATATACTGACATATGCAAGTTAAACAAAATATTAACATGCCATTCAAAAAATATATAGTTGCCGCTATCTCAAAAACAAAACAGAAATTAACATGCACCAAACTAGCCCTTTTTAGCCAGATTAGTTTCACTTAATATAATATTCAAAATCAAAAATATATATAGCTCTATAAAACTAATCGTACACATGTCAAAAATGGCAACTCCTTCAGAAACATGTGGTAAATGTAAATTGCTGGAAAGCTCTGAGGCAAGTCTTGGCCTGAGGAAGATGAAAGTCATTTTGTGTGATGTGTTAGCAGTAGTGCAGAGGATTATTACTTATTATAGGTTACGAATGTTTGCAAAGTGATGATAATTAAAGCCACACTTGGCGATACACAACTGAAAGAACCATACCGATATGGATTCAATGTGTAGGGATCATAACAAGATTAAACAGCTAGATGACGTGTCCCCATAAACGAGCTTGGGTTGTGACAGGGAGAGTTTAATGAGAAGTAATTTAGGAGGTGTTGTAGTGTGAAAGAAGTGCTTTCTGTAAGCAATCAAGAGATTGTGAAAACAAAAGATCTTGCGCATCTGATAATGAGCAATGGCAACAAGTGTAGCAAGGCATACAATATGAAAAAAGGGACACTCTACATTGCCTGGCCACTTTAGCTTATTAAAGTGGTCAGAATAGAGGTTTGTGAGGCTCCGGAGGACGAGCAACGGCACTAGTGACCTGCTCTATGGTGGGGCCCGCTCAGGTCTTACAAGGTTTTAGCTTGATTGTGCCATTACTTGACAACTGCTCCATATGCAAATCGCACTGCAATCACCCAGAAAGGGTGGCCAATACTGAATGCCAAAGACGTCATCCCTGCATGAGAGGTGCAGCAACCCCTAACCTCTCATGCAGGGATGACGTCCTTGGCATTCAGTACTGGCCACCCTTTCTGGGTGATTGCAGTCTGACTTGCATATGGAGCAGCCGTCCCTGTAATGGCATAATCAAGCTAAAACCTTGTGAGACCGGAGCGTGCCCCACCATAGAGCAGACCACCACTGCCCTTGCTCGTTCTCAGGACACTCATAAACCTCTTTTTTCTATTAACCCCTTAAGGACCAATGACGTAACTGTTAGGTCATAAATGCATTGACTTTAAAAGCCCTTGGTCCTTAGGGGTTAAAAGTGGTCAGCCTGTACAAAATGACCCCCCCCCCTCCCTCAGCTCTGTTTGCCTATTATTGCTGGGTGAAGAGAAGGTATTTCCTCCAACACAGCTGTCACTTAGCAGATGGGGCTTGAATATCCTGGCTGCCAGGGACCAATGATGTCAACACGCAGACTGTGGTGACATCATCCTATCTCCGCACACTCACAGCAGCGAGTATTCTGTGAGACAGCAGAACAGGATAGATGCTGCTTGTGTGCACAACAGCAACCCATCATTCAAGTGCACATTGCACAACTTGCATACAAAAGTACACAAATTCTGCAGGATACGCAGTTTGTAAGTTACGTATGCTATGCAAGTTGCATAAGAAACCACAGCGACTTCTGCATTTTGGAAACCATGAGCCGAAGAGGAGGATCAGCCCAGCACCGGGGGGGGGGGGGGAGAGAGTATTAACACTCTAACAAAAAAAACAGGCAGATGCTGTCTAATAGTTTAAGGGGAAAAAGGATGGGATTTTTTTTTTTAATATAGTGGCCCCTTGAGATAAAATAAAGATTTAGGCTCGGGTCAGACGAGCGCACTGATCATGTCTGTGTTGCCGCACATTTTAACGTCCGTGGTAGCATACAATTATGATTGATACCCACAAAGTACGTCCGCACGGAACTGCGGACGCATAACAGATGCGGCAAATGGAAGCAGGTTATGCAAGAATGTAAATCCGCTAGAACGGACGCACAGAGTGCGCTGCGTCCGCATAGCTTTGTGTGTGAGTGATGGAACGAAGTCAGATGGACTGCATTTTTGACGTCCATCCAGCATTTTGACGGACAAAATGTTTTTCATATTAATTTATTTTCCCTTCTACATCAGTCAAAAAAAACGTCAGTCACAAAACCAGACCGTGTGGCCACTACCTTGTCGTCAGTCAGAAAGTATGTCCGTTGTGCACAGAATGCGTTAGTCTGACCCTAGCCTTAAAGTCCTGAAAGCTCAAACCAGCATGAATGCAATAGCCAATAGTGAGGAGCCGAACACCCCCGTGTTCGGTACGCATTCGAACAATTTCAAAAGTTCGAGTTCGAACACGAAGCGAACTCAATGCAAGTCAATGGGACTCGAAAGTTCGAATTTTAGAGTGCCCTCCAAGAGGGCATATATACAAGATATTTGCCATAA